>OY039090.1:7307164-8557164 GCA_955850985.1 Elophila nymphaeata
TTAACCATCAGGATAGATTAGGACTTCATCTTCTGTTGTATTTAATTTGTTATAATTAAAATAGACATTTTATTGTTGAAAGAGAAAATTTTATTTTAGAATAACAACTAATAGTTGCGAAGCAACGTACACACAGATTAGGTATACAACACCTTCAAGTATAAAAATTGCCTTCTTTTCCGACTAAAAATATTATTTTGTCTTTCTGTACCATTTCGTGCAAGATAAAATAAAATAAAATGTTGCCAACCAAAACTGAATATGCGAGTTTCTCGCTTTAAAATCAGTACCCGCTTGCGCCACGACAAAGAATTTAGTCGAATTTTCTGCATGTGACTAAAATGGCACATTTTGTCAGCCACAAACGGACTGAGCTCTCAAATAATAAAATCTTTCATTAAAACTTGTTGGAGTGGATTTTGAGAAGAATATTTCTGTCCGATCTTGAAGCGAGATGGAATCCTAAATAATCACTTTTAAACCAGAGGTCCTCGCTAAGTGGGCAATCATTTAACGAAAAGAATAATATAAAGTTTGAAACAGGCAACCATCGTGTCAAATGTTTGAGTAGTAGTAATTATTTTTTATATTACGAGATGGCAAACAAGCTCACGGCCCACCTGGTGTTAAGTGGTTACAGTCGCCTAAAGACACTATTAAGGGTAAATCACATATTATAGGCATTATTAAGGGTAAATCATCAATTCGAAACACAGCGAACTGTTTCACGGCAGAAATAAGAGAGGCAGTGGTACCTACCCAGACGACCCTGCATAATATGGGTCTACCACCTTTTTTTGCGTCAGAAAATGCTTTACGCATACTTTGGGGCAGGTGGGGCCACCCCAAAGTTATGTAAGACTCACCCTGTCCGGGCATACGTACTAAAAACTGACGTGTTCCTCTAGATCGTGGCTTTCACGCATACAGGGTACTTGGCGCAATCACTGTGCGCATGAGTAATTGACTAAAAATTGACATTTCGTGCGATAGAAACTTTGTATCGTTCGTTTGCCATTTGTCTAGACTCTCTATTATTTTCAAGACTATTCTCAAAATGATAATATTTTAAAAAATTATAAAGGATGATTTGTATTGTAGCGGCCGTAAACAATAATACTATTCCATACTACTCATGTTTGTTTAGTAAAATTAAGAAAGCATATATCCACACTCAAACCTGGTCCTGGTCTTTAGTGAAGATGCAGACTACACTGTTACATGCTTACCTAGAAGTAGCCGATTTCCTCTAGCTTTAAAGGCACCCAAGCTATAATTTTCAGCAATTCATCGGCAGGCAACAAGTTCCACTCTTTAGCTGTTCGCATAATAAAAGAGTAAGCAAATGGTTTTGAGAAATTTTACCTGCGTCTTGTGTCCCAGTAATGTGTGCTGTAAAAGGTGGCTAGGAGAATTTTAACTTAGCGAAACCCAGTCTGTCGTCACCCCGTAGGGGATCCACCAACAATGACATGACCAAGGAGGGTTGACATCTATTAAGCTCGTAGTATACGTTTGTCCTCTTTTTAATAGGAAAATTGAGGCGATGCGCTCAATCCGTAGCCGTTCCGTAGCGTTCATAGTAAAAAGAGGCGCTACGGTTCGTTCCCTTTCTGAGCTGATAAGTGTGCTATGACTTTTAGGCCGATTGTCGTGAAAGTTTCAGCCAACACTTTCTTATAACATAATTACGGGAAGAGCAGTTCCTCGGTGGGCGCGATAAAGAAAATATATCGCGCTGCTCTGCTGCTCCATTATAACATAGACTTTAACATCAAAAACAACATTGTAAATATGTGGCCTCCGTGTTTTCGTACGGTGTAGTCCTTAGCCTGAGACGCAGGCCGCAAACATAAGGCAATCTATATAAATAGTAGCTTAAAGTCAATACAACCTAAAAAACTTAAAAAACAAAACAACCTTAAAAAAAAGAAAAACATTAAGAGCAGACTTTAAATAAAAAATATATTATATACCTACTTATTGTTTTAAACTTACGTGGTCAACATACATCCCGTTTTCTCGCATAAAATATACTATGTTGTATTTTCGAGCTTAAATAGCGGGAGCTTTATAGACTAACATGATTGTTAAGTTTACCTCAATTTTTCGGTAAAACACCCCGAAAATATATTTCATAGCAAATATTTACCAAACACTTGAGTGCTGATAGGAATAACAATAGAAACACACGCAAAGTATGAAACTGTCGATACTTTTTAACCTTGAACATCGCAAACTTTTCCTCGGTGAATAATTTTATCGACGTAACGTGCTTTACCAGTAATGGATAAACCATTATATTATATTCGCAATATAATATACTGGATAAAAGTACTACTCATAGTATGTATATACTATGATGATCGTAATCCCAAAAAGAGAGATGAGATTTAGGTAATATTCTTGTTAGTTTTTTCATTTTCATTTTCAATAACAGCTTCCCAAGTCCTACCATTTAAAAAGTATTTAATCATGTAATAAGTTTTTCGTTTGAGTATGCAACCACATAAGCCAATATAATAACGTCATAAAACAAACATAAGCCAATAGAATAAGGCTAATTAATTTTGGGGGGACTAACAACTTAAAGGGCGAGGAGGGCCTAAAAACTTTAAATTATTCGCGAGGTACCTACTATACATAATGACATGGCGACTATAATATTAACAGTGGAATAACAAACATTGTATTATTGGCATCTACAGGATTCCATACAAGTAACCTAACTATATATTTGTTTCTGTGATTGGTAGGTTAGGGTTATTTTGGGAATCAATGTCAGTTTAAAATAAATCAAAACTCACAACTGATTATTAAGCTGCTACATTCTACTTAAAATTATCCGTCACTGTAGCTGCCAAACTATTATTTTTGCTACCGGAGTTTCTCCCGATTTTTTGTCGTAAAAACACGTGTTGAGAGACTCCATTTTTAACATCAATCAACCGAACAATTATTTTTGTTACTTTAGTTACATTTTCACTTGACATTGGCAAAATGCGTACGCTTAATGTGACGCGAGGCCGTTAATTAAGAATAGAATATTTTTGCTACCGTTTTTATCACAAATTCAGAATAATTTGTCGCTGCGTGAAAATCCTTACTTAACTCTATATTCCCGAGTCTATATTCCCGTGTAGTTATAACTTGCTCCATCTTTGGCTTCCTCTTAGCTCACCAGATCAGAGTGTTGCTAATAGTGAACCCATTTAAAGTAAAAAAGCAGTTTCTCAATATAGTGACAGGTTGCAAACCTTAAACGTAGAAGGATAATAAATTGCAGACACCATCTAAAAGCAAAGATACTTCAAGAAAGAGTGTTTTACTAGGTGGTAGGCCTGTATGGAGGCTCATCTAGGTGGCATCACCGCCTTTCCTATTTCAGACGTGAAACAGTTGGCTGTGTTTCGGATGGAGGGAAGGTAGCCAGTATAATTACCGGGCATGAGAGGTATTTCATCATAGACTTCTAAATGATGACGCACCTGCAATACCAAGTGATTTTTTCCTACCACTTGGGCCGTCAGCATGTTTGTCATCTAGTAATATTAGAGAAAGCCCCCGCACTATCCACCCTCATCTAGCCTACCTACAAGGTTCTACACGAATCCCTTCAAGGACCCAAACTTTTGCTCTAAGGAATAGTAGATTCCAAACTGTGAAACTTCCAAAGAAAATTTAAATAATAAATCACGTTGGAGGAAAACATTTGAGTTCATCGCCAGCCACTTAAAAATTTACTTTAAAAATACAAAGATTTTCCAACAATTAATCGACCGAGATTAATAATTTAATTTATTCCATCAAATTTAATTAGGCCACAAGTAAGACAGAGTCAAATATTACTTTGGAAGGGATTAGTATGCAGAAGAATAAATTAGGTGACGATATTTAAATTTGCCTATCAAAATTCTCTCAAGACAAAATATGAAATGAGCCATAACTTCCTTTTCACTGAAATAATTGAGGGAAATTCACACGAAACCGTTTATTTTTGCCCTAAATTAGGCAATACCTGTCACTATTTTGAGCCACAACATGACCCATTATGTGACTTTATGTGCATCCAAATAAACATGTAAAGCTCTGCTCAATACTTTTTTGAAATAACGAATACGATTATACATATTCTGGAATATTTGCTCACATTAGGGCTTTTCGCAGTGTCTCAGGATATTTCATAATTTTCCCTTGAGAGTAATCTTAGTTGTCTCAGTTCATTTAGTTTTAATTCAATCTTTACTCTACTGCATAGGGACGAAGCCTCTGACCTTTATTTTTTATTTATTTAACATTTAATGTACACACAAAGACAGTTACAAAAGAAGACATTATATAACAGATAATTGTACAAAGGTACTGCTTATTTCTAAAAGAAATCTCTTCCAGCAGCCCCTTCTTAGTATCTAACATGCACTATAGTTAGTCATAGTTTAAAATTGATGCTGTCACTTTTATTTGCTTTTATTTGCTGGATGAATGATAGAGTTAGCATCACTTTTAAATCACGACTCAATGGATTCACCTTACCGGTGCCGGGTGCATCGTGTTGCAGAGAGAGGAGCTAGGAGCAGTGGTACTTATAACCCTGGAGTACCCTTATGCTGGATCAGCAATAGCACTCACAGTCATTATCACAGGTTCGATTATGCGAGAGCCGTTTTAGTTACAAGTTTCAGTACACAACGTACGGAAGTTCTAGACAAACTGAATATGTTCTAGACACCAAATCCAAAGCTTAATTCTGAACAAAACAAACTAATGGCACTCGCCGCAAAACATCAACAAAAACATTATTACGTAATCCGCTTGTCACAAACATGCTTGCCACAACAGTTAAAGACGATACGAGCGTAAAAAATTATTCGCATCTAAGGAAAATAATTTCATGTGTCGCTTCCAGTGACAACAATGCTATTATTGTACTTAGAAATTCCCGTAAAAATAAAGGAATAAGATTTTTGCCGCTGGAATATTGTTGTGTATATAAAAATCATAACCTTAAGATGAGTTTGGCTTAAAACTACAGTTGTGTCATGAAGTAGATAAAAAAGTTGGTACTTTTTTGACTAGATTTGGTAATCCAGTCTATTCTAAACAACACCGCAAACATGCAAAAAAAAATCGGGATTATTCATGTACCTTTAGTCATTTAGAAGGGCTTAGTGTTCTGTTAGTAGAATATAATAATGTCCAAAGACCACGCCACGAAGAAAAATAATTATTACGATCTATTTAATGAACTTACTACGCTTACAAATGGCTCTGTAAAAGTATATGTAGTTGAAATAGAACCAAAAGGAGTGGGTGGTACCCATCAGAGAAATTTTCACAATGAAAAACCCATACCTTAATTTACTCATAGCTTGGCCAGTCTAAAGCATTGATCTCGGGTTACGTTTTTACTGTCTAACGTGGGACAACCACCTTGCAAAGAGAAAGCTTTTTGAAAGCGGATTTCAACGTATATCGTATCTTTATACCTACGTAAGCTCTTATAACGCTGAAACTGAGTAGAAAATATTTACAAGTTTTGCGAATAAGCACATAATAGGTGATGGGTGCTTTACTGAAGGAATAATAGTTTTACCCGTGGTGAAAAGAATTTGAATTCATAAGAAAAAAGATTTCAACTTTGTCATTGTCGTTTAGCTGAGCCTGAACTAATTGGATGCAAACTCATATTCAACTGGCCAGTGTGTCGACGCAGTTTCGCTGTAACCAGCGGCTGAATGACTCAGTAAGCAAGACGTCGCAAACAGCTTATAGAAACTTGAACATAAGGGAAACTTGGCACACTAAAATGCAGCTCTTTAGCATCTCTACAGCAACTCTAAATTTATTATTCTGGTTAAGACAGTGTATTAATATTAGGAGTAAAAATCAGTGATAAGTTCTGTAGTAAAATAAGACGATCAGCAGAAGAAGCAAAGAGTCTGTCATAGCCGTAGCCGAAAGAATAGCAAAGCTGAAGAGTTAATTGGGCTAGTTGGTCGAAGAAAGAATTACTAAAAAGTTCTTGAAAGGTTAACAGAATGCCCAGCGTTAGTAGGTGTCTTGCACTGAGAACTGAAGACCTAACAAGAGTCCTAGGAAACTAGTGGATATGTGCAATATTATTTAGACGCCTAAGGCCCCTTCCTAATGGTTTTGGTGCAGATTCTGTACAGGGATACACACCACTCAGTACGAGTCTTCTACGTAAGTGCGGATAACGTTAGGGCGACTAAAGTACGATACCACGGCAGTACGACACCACGTAAATGGATTTTCTGTTTGGTCACAAAAACTCTTTGAATATACCTATCAATCAGCCATGTAGTACATAACACTCTAGACTCTGCCAAAAACAGAACGCTCCGCTTGGTCATAAAAAACAAATAACCACGAACCTATATATCAACCAGTCAACTTATGTTTCACATTTTTTGTTCTTCGCACTTACGTAGCAGACTTTCTGTGTACCTAGCTGCTTGTTGTGCCGTCCTGTCACTTCCACCACACCCGCTGTCCCATCTGCTTCCATCTGCTTACGATAAAACGAATGAAACCGCACCAAAACCACACTAGACCAACACTCCTTGGGAACTCCTGCTACCTTTCAATAGTAACCAGGACCACCGGCTTAACGTGCCTTTTAAAGCACGAAGTAAAGTCGAGTTGAAAAATTTTCGGTCACCCATCCGAGTTCCGACCACGCCCTTGGTAGCTTAGCTTTCGTGATCGTTACGTAAAGCGCATGACAGCGGTGCCATCAAGCGCGCAGATATAAACTATGGTATGAAATTCACTCCCAATTCGTTTTATGTGTCCTGGGCTATAAAGTAATTTCCGAGTAGAGTCTAATTAAAAAAGTTGTTGATACTACAAAAATATATATTTAATTTTGTTTATTTTACGCAGAATTTCGTGCCACGATTAAATTTTTTATTTGCATTCGTAAAATTTTATTTATTTTTCTTACAAAACTAAAGGTAAAAAAACTACGCGGAACAAAAAGAATAGACAGAATAGAAGAATAAGAAGAAATAGAAGAAATAAAGAATAGAAGTGACACGCAATAAACAATTTGAATTTGAATTTGAATTTGAATTTGAAAAGCTAGCGTGAATTTCCCAATCCATGAAAAATCGCTGCAGCAAATAAAGAGTAATAAGAGTATCTAATCCGTCGTTCAATTTTTAATGCAGTGTTAAATCCGATAAAATACTTCGGCTTTTTTTTAAATGTATTTATATATAACATTTACACAGTGTTTCTGAGGATATGTATAAATTTTTACCTGTTATTCATATGGTAAAATTATGGATACATTTATGAAATTTTTATTCAAAATAAATTCTTAATTGAATGTTTATTATTATTTTTACTCATATAATTATGTATTAATAAACAACTTTTACCTGAATTTATAAAGGTTGAAGGTTTTGATTGCACTTACTGTAACATAACAACACACTTTTACCACAGAGTAATAAGTAAACCCCATATTCATCTTGTTCAAGGCTTTTCGGTATTCGCTCATGTTGGTAGTCGGCGCATGTATTCTCTTTAATTTTGTATAGAACGCAGCGATAAGCTCCGAATGTTGCTGGAAAGTGCCAACCTGCTCCGATCAGCTCTGTTTTTCCAGGCCTAGAATACCTAGACCCAGTTTCTGTTCATATTTGCGGTTATCAGTATCTCTAAGCTCGGGTGGATCGACGTTAAAAACCGCTTTCTATAATTATTTTAAGAGCGCGCATTCATTGAAGGACCAATAATATTTTTTCGTAGTATTGTTGTTATATAGATATATCTATGTGACCCCATGCATACATAGACATTGCTCGCAAAGCGATAGGTCCACTAGCTGCAAAGACCCGGGGTGTACAATCGAAAAATGGCCGCGAGATCAAATTTAGACAATTTTTCAAATCTATATTAAAAATATCTGCTTGCATATAACATCGTTATAATATCGTTATTATATCTAGCATTCTATGTATTATTATGGAGTGAGTATATTTAATGAGTATGATTTCAAAAACATTTTAAAAATCATCATTAAAATTTACCAATTTATAATTATTTTTGGTATCCATTTTTAATATTGTTATCTTAAATGTTTACTTATTTAGGCTCTATAGTGGTTTAGAATAATATATTTTCTATTCGAAAAAGATTTTTTGCAAAGTATAGTTTGCCATTATAATGCTTGTATTTTATCTGAAAGGTAGCTCCAAACTGCATTTTCGTAAAACTGCGCTATAAGATTCTCATCGCTTTACAAAACTATAAATGTAAATGAAATTATCTCTCTATAGTGGTTTCAATCATGAATTAATCTTCCTATAAAACACAATTTATTTGCAAAATCAGGTCTGAAAAATGCACAAAATGTGACAATTTTGACATAATTATTGAGTGCACGCCCTTAACACCCTAAGATTATTATGCCGTAGAAGAATTTTGTAAAGTTCACAAGAGCAAACTGATAGTTTTTCCGTAATGGACATAGTAACCTAATTAAAGAAAAGTTGTATTACTTTTATTGTAACATTATTGTTTTTGGTTATTATAAACATTATTTTTTTTACATAAAAGTACTTACAAACGAAAAACCAAAACAATGTTGGTCAAACCCTGAACAACGCTCCCGTTTCCTAAATTTTGAAATCGACATTGTTTCCATTCAGTGAGTCGAAGCGATAAGGCCGTCCTTTGTTCCAATAATTTTTAAATGCCTTTTGGATTTTTGTACATAAAACTAGTTGAAGTAACAAGTTGTATTCTGTTCTAAATCATTTAACGTTGAACTGTGCAAATCAAACTTACTTACCATTTTTTGGAACTGGTTTTTGGGGTTGAGAGCTGAGTAATCCCGCAACAAATCGACGACTTCTTATAAAGCTCTTGCTAAAAATCTTAATTTACCCATATCTTTGTAACTACGAGTATAAAATCGTTATATTTAAAGATCCAAAGAAAATTTCTTATATAATTTTCTTTTCTTACCCTTAACCTTGATCTCACTTAAGTTATTTTACTTAAGATAATAAATGCTTTTTAAATCATTATTGCCTTCTATATCAAAGGCATTTCGTTATACATTTCTTTATATCGGTCAGATGGATTTAAAATGAGCATTACTACCAATAACTCGAAATCGAACCAGGAGCCAAAAAAAATGTTCTGAAAAATACTTTTATGTAATAATTAGAATCGTAACGTTATCAAAATTTTAATTAATGTTAAGATTAAAATTAATAACGCTCACAACACGTTGCTAATTAGTAATTGAATTCTTTATTCGGGGCAGCCAAATTAAGTCTTGCTTAAGTCGGCCAAGTCGATATAATCCTTAGCGAAGCCCTGCAGGCTTCTGTCATAAACGTTGAAAAGGAAATAGAAAGAATCCATCTTTGTACACCAAAGTACAATGGTTCCTTGGCCCTTTTCCGAATTTCATCATTCATCATTTATTCTTAACCTTCTTCCAGGAGGTTCTCAAGTCGACTGTATGTTTTTTCTGTACCTCATAAAATAAAATCAAAAGGAAAGATTTTCTATAGAGAAATAATGTAAACAGGACCCACCCCTACAGGTACTAACATGTTCATTACCAGACTGCTGCTATCGTGAGCCTCCAACAATAATTTGCCGAATCAATTATTTGTCAAATCAAATTATTATGTTTGCTTGTTTATTGTCTAGTATCTTTTCTCACTAATTGGATGTCTTTTGTCATTTCGTAATTTAAAGTTAAGAACGTAATTTTAATGTTCCGTAAAATGTACAAAGAGATTCAATCTTTTTTGTTTCGTTTCTTGTCCGTCAGTGTTATTATAAAAATAGGAACTTCCTTTTGTACTCCTTAAAATCGTGCAAAAAGTTACGTAATTAATTTTTAATTTATCAATGAAAGATTTAAAAAAAAAATGTATTTTGTGCCTAATATAGTTTCAGTAATAATTTGCTAATTTTATTTACCTTTATGGACTAATTAGCAGTGCCCGCGACTTCTTCCGCGTGAAATAGTGACTTTCGGCAGCATAAAAGCCTAAAAAAAAGTTTCAAGCTTCTAGCTTTAAAAATGCCGTTTTTTTCATACAAACTTTCATCCCCTATTTCAACCCCTTACGACCCTTTTTTGCATTAAAGAGTAGTCTATGTCCTTTATCAGACTCTAGACTATCTCTGTGCCAAATTACATTTAAATCGGCTAAGTAGTTTAAGCGTGATTGCGTAACACACAGACAGAGTTACTTTCGCATTTATATATTAGTAAGGATTTTATGATTTGAGTGTTCACATTCTGCTCGTAATTAAGTTTAATTATAAGCTATCTAAAGTTTTGCTCTAAGAGATATGAATCTTAAAAATCAATATTACTTTTGTTATACTTGCGATTCGCCCCCACTTCGCAGTGTTTATTAGAGTACTGACTTTAAGCGTAGTTATATTTTTAAACCTTCCTCTTCATCATTCTATCTATTGATGAAAGCCATAATGAAATCCGTTGCGTAGCTTAAAAGTTGTAAGCGTACAGACATAAAAAGCGAATATTTTTTATACTATATACAGAGAACGAAATGTTTGTCTTCTTAAATTCTATATTTGTCTATTTATTATGGCTATCATTTAACGTGCCTAATATTAAGTATTTTAAACTTACAAGCAATTTTTACTTTCTCGTATACGTAGTATAGAGGAAGTCTTGTAATCGTCAAAAAATTCGACCTCGAGATTTTGACGGATTTACACGTTTTGGACCTCCCTGAGTCCAAAAATACCGTTTTTGGAATAATGTCTGTGTGTGTTTCTGTTTGTCTGTATGTGTGTGTGTCTGTGTGTGTGTCTGTGTGTGTGTCTGTGCGTTAGCAGATAACTCGAGCATGCTTTAACTTATTGCAACCAAATTTAACATGCATATATGACATCAAAATATAAGTTTTCTTTCAACTTTTGAGTCGTCGATCACGAAAGTTAAGCAACCAAGTGCGTGGTCGGTACTCGGATGGGTGACCAAAATTTAACATGCATGTATGACATCAAAATATAAGGTTTCTATCAACTTTTGAGTCGTTTCCGGTATACGAGAAAGTCAAGGTGAGACCACTCCCGATTTTTATACTATGTACAATTGTACAGAGAAAGCAATGTTTGCATCATGTTAAATTCTATATTAGTCTATTGATTATGATTAGCATTAAAAGTGCCTAATATTAAGCATTTTAAACTTACAAGCAATGTTTTGTGAATATAAAAAAAATACCACGAAAATGTTTCAATGCAATCCTTATGAATATTTGTTTATTACATTCTTTATGTCTACAATGAATTAAAAATTAAAAATAATTGTAATAATATCTTACACTTTGTTTACGCATTCCTGGTTTTAAGAAAACAACACCATAGCAAAGGCTTGCTTTAAAATACTTCCCTTGGCTTTACTCCACTTTCTTGGCTTAGATGAAATTACTCACAAAATTATGCAGTCAAATTATGTATTTATGTAAAAGTATTCGTTTCCCTCCTCCATTTTAATTCATACCCGCCTTTTGAGTGACTGAATAGGAACGTGTATGTTATTCAAATCTCATAGCTTTAGTGTTTAGTTTAACTTTCCTGTATAACCCTTTGTTTAACATACCAGATTCCTGCTTTCAATTGAGAACAATTCAATTTTTATAATACATACATTGGTACTAATGTGGTGGTAGACTTAAAAACGAGTTTCCTTTGTGTTTTTTTGTGTTTCGATTGCTTATGGTAAGTTAGCCACTCAGTGGCTGATAGGTATGAAAGCTCGCTTAACTTTTGATCTTTTATAAAATAACACTTCTTCATTCGCTTTTCATGACTTCCTGTCAAGGATAAAAGTTACTAAATACATATAAATATGTAAATAGAAATCTCATTAAGGCAAACACGTTCAAGTTGAAGAAACAATATTCCCAAGTAATTAAGATCTTCAAAGATTAAGATTTTAAATTCTCGTGCAAATCAAATTTAAAATTATAAATAAAAATCTACTCATCACGCCCTAAGAAATATTCATACAATTCAAATTATCCAAGATTACAGTAATCTAAGCTAAGTAGAATCATTATATAACCGTCCCTAGCTTTGCTTAGACTAAAGTAGAATTCTGCTAGTGTAAACTAGCTCCTGGATAAAGTTTAATATTATATCTCTAGAAATTAACCTTTACTTTTTCTTGTCTAGCGTTTTCCCGGCCTGCTGCCAGGGTCCGCTTTCTTGCTCAGTCCTGTTTTGCACATCCACCGTAGTTAGTTGGTTAATCTTTTTTTGGTAAGCGCGTTTTGGGCAGGTTTTGGGCATACCACACGATATGGGGCGATGTACCTATAGTGAGGTTAAGGCATCTGTCCACAAGATAGGCTTACGACATATTATGTGGCCAGATAGTAGTTTACCTTTACTATGGACAGAAAACCTGATTAACCTAATCAATATCTTTGCCTTGACGGTTTCCCAGAAAGAAGTTAGAACTATTATTTCCCACCTCAGAATTGCCCACAAATCAATTTTTTATTCTTTTACAGATACAATAAAATAAATTGAACGCACCTTAAGATCGGTACTTTATTATTATTTTTTTCTGGTAACACTTCTTTCTAAACGTCATCTGTCATTGCCAATGGTCATTCAAAGTGAAATGTTCAGTTTAACGTCCATTTTCTCCCCAAATTTGAAATAGTTTTTGAAACTACTGCCAGAAAACTTTCTGTATGTATGCTATTGTTTTTAATTCATAAAGTAAAACATGTATTTTAACCATTACTAACAAAATAACATACGAAACCTGTTACGTTGTTTAATTTTTTCTCATTCCAAAATAGTGGGAAATTATTATCTTACAGCCATGTATGAAACCCTCAAGTGGGAAATTATTTCCCTATAATCCTAAGACTACTTAAGGAATACAAAATGTTTATCTATATATAAGGTGTTTGGTACATGGGGTATGAAGCCGGCACCTACCCATGCTAACAAAGTCATAATACTATAGTGGTATCAAAAACTTTAAATAGTATTTTTATTTTTGTCCCAATATAAATATTGACGAGTGAAAACGCAGACAAAAGCTAGTCAAGTGGGAAATTATTTCCCACTTGTATGTTCATGGATACAGGGAAATAATTTCGCAAAAAAAAAACTACTTACCACCTACTAATTTCTTTTTTACTATTCAAGTCTTTAATCTCAATATAACCCCGTACTAATATATTAAAATCAGTTTGTTTGATGCCATGGCCGATTAAGGGGAAAACATATAAGACCATAATACGACCTGTTTACCTTGTGTCGATCAGAATGTTGGGCGGTGAAGCGAATGAGAATCGGTTGCACGTGACTAGCCGGAGCCAGCTAGCCACGGAGTACTGCCGCTCCGTGAAGTTGGATAATTTGTTGCAATGGCTACACTATCCTCCTTGGCTAGTTGCAAAAACTATTGGTTATATAGTGTTTGGAGCTAGCCAAGGAGGATAGTGTAGCCTTTGCAACAAATTTTCGAACTTTTCGAGCGGCGGATTATTTCTCATCTTTATTATGCATTCATATTTTGTATAATTAATGGATTAATCAAGTTCGTATCTATGAGGTAAGTTTATTTTGCTTAGGCTGGCAGCGACTCCAAATATATCGGAGTATGAATTATAAATAATATTTACATTCAGTATAATATTATATCGAAGACAACGATAATATTAATTTCCAAGAAAAATGGGTATATTTCTGATTTTTTCCCATTTTCACTTGCGCCTGTATTACTATCAAGACTGTCAACCAAAATGAGATATAAGACTCATGATAAATGTCCAAAATATCTTGAACCCCAAAAATACTTACGGCAACAAAATGATACAACCATTTCTTAATTGCAAGAGGTAGGGTGGGGTCAAGTTTAGCTGGTCTGTCCATATCGGCGACACGATTCAAGTGCCCTAGAAGGTTTGCGGGTACCTCTGATTCCACTTATTATTGTTGGAGCGATGGAATAATATTTGATGAATGGAGCTGAGGAAATATTTTTCCGTTACGAACGATTGTCGCGTATATTACCTAGGTTTTGGAGTACGACGAATATGTTTTTATATTCTTGCTACGCTCTAGTAACTTGAGGTATGACTCAGATAATGTGTTCAGTGGCTTTGATTCGTAATCTTATTTGGATATGATGTGACTACATGTACTACTATTGTCTACGTAGGCCTCATATTTTTTATGAATATCGGTGACTTAAATTTAATAAATCAATGACGAGTGACAATGGGCCTCATAAGAAGGCTCAAGGTCACTCAAAGTGCAATGGAGAGGGCTATGCCGGAATTTTATATGCGTTATCATATCAGAAATAATGAAATTCGCAGAAGAACTAAGGTCACCGCCATAGCTCAAAGAATTGCAAACATAAGGCAAAGACAGTCACTGTCTTAAAGTTTGCAATTTGCCACAGTGGCAGTTGGCAGGGCAAATTGCGAGGACGACTGACGGCCGTTGGGTGGAAAGATCCTCGAGTAGCGACCATGTACCGAGAAACGCAGCGTTGGTGGGTGGACTGACGATCTGGTAAAGGTCACGGGAAGCCGCTGGAAGCGGGCAGTGCAGAATCGTTAGGGTTGGAGATCCTTGGAGGAGGCCTATGTCCAACAGTGGGCATCTCTTGGCTGAAATGATGATGATATGCCGATCCACATTGGAGAGCAGCATGGTTAAGTTACGGCTTCAATTTTTTCTGCCATAATTACAGGGCGTGTAAAAGTGAGACGTACGTAGATGAAGAACCTAAAAAATGCCAAATTCCAAGAATGCCTTGAAAAAAATCTTAATAGCAGCTCCTTGTAACCTTCCGACAAATTAATCTTATTTTATTACGAATCATGTAGCTATCAAATTGCTGCAGATTAAATTGGTTATAAGAGTAACAGTTTATTGGCCCATAAATTCTATCCTGTAGAGATATTTTATTAAGAGGGTAGCTAAATAAAAAAACATCCGCGGAGATAAGCTAGTTTCACGTAAATATAAATTGCTTTGTGATACCTTGAGTTACTTTTTATGGCAGTAGTAAAGTAAATTGGCCCTCTGGGCTCTCAAAATGTACCTACATAATGCTTCAAGTCTTTACTAGGCAGATATTTACCTGAAGTTTCGAATAAAGTGCGCTAAATGATTTCTTGGCTCGATATAAAGGTGCTATAAAAGCATTGCAGATATTTTGCTCTCTAACCAAACTCGTACTACTTGTAGTTGCTACAACAATATAAATATTAGGAGCTCGGAAGAGTTCAAAGAAGTATGTGTTATAATTATCATTTTCTTTATTTTTTTATGTTTGACACAAAAATACCTTTATCTTTGTATGTTGTTGTAGATGTAGATTTGTTTAGCAGTGTCTACGGGGAAGATCCGATAAGCCAGCTTTTCCGATAACCTATATTTAGATTTGTATAATATTTTGTGAATGTAGTGCTTAAATTTTAACACTGTTGCGAAGGGTTGCAAACTGATGAGTATTTTGATCATGAGAAATTTTACACATTTCATTAGGAGATAAAATGCTTTTATAGTAAGGAATACCATTTCGTAATTAGTTACTTTACTTTTACAACAATCATCCATTTCTACTTCGTAGTTCCCTTTATTAATATGTTTTATATACTATAAATTATTTTTTATCCCATTTTCAAATTTAAACTAGCTTCTATTTTACTTCTATTCGTGATCGTATAACAAACAAACAATATTTCCCATTGAAAATATCAATAAAGTTAAAGAACATAGTGTGAATTTGAGATTTTTCAAATCTTTAACGTGCCGAAATAATTTCGCGTTATTTTTGTTATTAAACAAGATTAATAGGTATGTTTACTACTGAGTACATGGTCGAGCGAACTCACCTCCCCCATACCAGCTTGTTTACTTGCTATAGGCGTGGGCCGTACCCAGGTTTAGTGGGTCACGAAGTTTTTGTGTACGTATTTTGAGAAGGTAATCAATGGTCGAGAAAGTGGAAAAGGTATTTTATTTAAGTAAAACCTTTTCTGCGTATTTTCTTGGATACTTTTCGTGACAGGAACTTTGAAACGTGTCAAATAACGTACGGAAAATCTGAACTAAAAATGGTCCGCATTGAATTTTTGATGTCCGCATTGAACTTTTCTTTTGTTGTTTTCTGGTAAGCTCTTTTTGAGCTTTGTCTGATCTTACAAATTCATCTTAAACAAGCCTAGACTCAGTTGGGCAGGTTGTACCGTTTTTGTTTCAGATTTTTCATCTATTTTATTTTGCACAACTTTTGCTCGGTAATAAATATTTGCCGGCTTAGTTAAAACCTCCTTTGTATGTGCTTGCGTATCCAAAACTTTTGATACAATAGTCAGGCATTCGAGATAAGGATTAATAACGCTGTAATTTTATTATTATAATAACAAACTGTTGAAATTATTGTAATCAAATACGATAAATGCCGTAATTGCTTAAAAAATAAAATTATATGGTTTTGGCAATAGAGGTATTATTTCTGATGCCATTGATCCATCGTGCAACTTTTTGTCCCTGTGGGATGAGACAGACATGGCTCATTACACCATATAATTCAGACTTATTTGATGTACTTGATTCATTGTGTAATATTAGTTTAACAAACTCTTCTTTGTCTCTTTCAAAACATTTTTATATGTCTAGAAGCAGCATAAATAAGCTACAATTTATTATATTTATAGTTTCGTTTTTCGCGAAGGAATGAAGTCATTTACTAGGTGGTAGGCCTATACAGGGTGTAAAAGACATGAGCAGTCAAACGAGAACCATGTATTCTGCTCACCGTCATAACATTTTTCTTCCTTTAAACTATACCTGGGAAATTGATAGTTACGATTTTATTGAAGGTCAAAGACATAATTTTTTTTTTCATTTTTTTATGAAAACGTATTCTATACGTTATTTCTTAATTATTGTCTAAAGAAACATTATCATTTTTTTTAGTATTTCATAACAAAAAATGGCTTCAAAACCTTAGCGTTCAATGTAGCTCACTCGATGCGCACGGACACTAACGAACGGGGCCGCCGTCTGGCAAAATTATCGCGGTTTGCGAGTTGCGTGCGAGTTGAGCCCTTTACATTGCGCGGTACAATTTGCAATTTTTTGTAACACCAAAAAATAAAAATCATTTCCCAGCAATATTTTTTTTGAAATATGTCTTATTTTGATGTATAGAATACGTGGTTTTCGTTTGACTGTTCATGTCTTTTACACCCAGTATGTAGGGTCGTCTGGGTCTCTGGCGTTTCCCAACCAACTATATTCGGAATGTCTGTTTGTTACTTTATATCATTTACAATTGCAAATATTCACGTTGATGATCTACTGGCGTGTGCTCGGTAGTGAATTCGAAAATAGAGCAACTCCTCCATGCGACGGAAGCCAATTTAAGCAATTTTGTTTCTTCCCTCGTTTCTTTATTAAGATTCGTGATAGTATTTGAGAATTACTAGTCTAGTCTCCAGCCATGAATAAGACTACCGTTTCTCATCCCGTAGGTGTCGTAAAAGCCGTCTGAGGGAGATTCTGAACCTCGTGCTCACCATCGCAACAAGGAGTCACTCGTACGGTGTCAGTAAACTATCCACAACAGCATCCCCAATGAGGGTTGATGTCAGGCAGACGGCTGGTCATAAAACTATGTCAAAACTTTTAGTAGTATGATGACATATTGCAGGCAGACGGTTGGCCATAAACCTATGTCAAAACTTTTAGTAGTATGGTGACATATTGCAGGCAGACGGCTCGTCATAAAACTAAGTCAGAACTTTTACTAGTATGGTCATATTGCAGGCAGATGGCTGGCCATAAAAATAAGTCAGAACTTTTAGTAGTATGGTGACATATTGCAGGCAGACGGCTGGCCATAAAACTAAGTCAAAATTTTTAGTAGTATGGTGACATATTGCAGGCAGACGGCTGGCAATTAAACTATCTCAAAACGTTTAGCAGTACGGTGACATATTGCACCGACCCCAATTGGAACTAGGATAGGAAGAAGAAGATAGCTTTTGAGAAAACAGAAACAGATAGTTTTGTATAGGGTTGGTTTCTTTGAATTAGTATTGCTTTAGGCCGCATATGACATTTAAGTACAGCTTCGCCGGAGATTTTTAAAAAAAGGCGAAGATCTTGCTGGTTATCTAATCTGTAGGACCAACTTCCCGTGAGCAGGACAAGGCTGGCGGCAACAACCGTTAGTCTTCTCCAGCCCTAAAGTGAGGCCTGCACATGGAGTGGCCAACCATGTGCACAGCGGAGGCCCCCCGTCTGGGGATTGCTGCTCTAGGGTAATTCCCATCAGGTGCAATGCGGCCTGCTATTAGGTCGGGCAGCCCGGAGACGTTTCGGATACGAGGCGTGTACCGTGCGCCGTTTCCGAAATGTCCCCACAACGGGCTGTGAGAGTACCAATGGTTTTTATTGGGTATTCTCGGGAACTCTCTGGAGAGTCCCACACACGCCTCACTATTTAATCCACTGACACTGCGATACTGTCCATCGAAAAAAAGAAGCGAACTTCCTGTAGAAGGTTTCTAGTTGACGGTATCTAGTCTCGCTGACTTCGTCTTATTCTTATTCTTATGCAAGGGGCTGAGGCCGTATCTCAGGTCACTTTGACCTTATGGGATCTTTTGTGCTTCCCCTTTCCTTATCACCCATCCTCGGCAACATCGAAAACATTTTGTATCAGTTTCACGATGTTGGCTGATGTCTAGTCTCTGCAGGAGTCGAAAGTGAGCGATCATATTTAGCAAAGACCAACTAAGATTCTCCCTCAATACGCCCCTGCGACCGGATATAAATATTTCTGCGCATCTTTCCTTGTTTTTGTAAAGATGCGACCTATTTATTCCCACCATCATTCATCGCCTTTGTTTTGTGATATATGGATGCTACGAACCACTAGGCTTAGTTAGCTCACTTGTTTTGTGATTGACGGAAATGAAACGGCGTCAATTGTGGCCTAAGTGAGACGGAGTGATTTATTGCCTATAGCTTGAGGCGGTGATAAGTGATTTGTATTTTGTTAAGTAATGAGACAATCTTATCTTCTCTATCTAAAAAAGAAAGAATTGTAGTCTCGCTATAACTCGAGAACAGCGGAATCGATTTGGCTAATTTTGTTTTTTTTTTTTAATATTTATGCAAGTCCAGGAAAAGTTTAAATGCTGAGAAACTATAGAGAAATTAGTAAAACATTTTTATTTTCCATATAAACTGTTCTTATGTGGCGACAAGCCGGCAACCTGTCACTATTTAGAGGCCCTTCATGGCCCATACTGCCAAATGTGGATTTATGTGTAACGAAATATTACCTAAGGCTCTGTTTTACCCCTCTTGAGACTTTAGAGCGTAGTCGTAGGTATCAATGTAATGTAAATTGAATTTTACATAACCCACTAAACCGCCGTGTGATGCCGGCAAAGTAGAATAGCATCACCCCATATCCTCCAATGGGTGTCGTAGAAGGCGACTAATGGATCAGCAAAGGGTAGGAATTTATCACCTCCTTATACTCCGTCCACCAATCCGCATTAGGCAAGCGTGGTGGACTACTGCCTAAACCTCCTTCAATGACAAGGAGAAGCCTTGTGTCCCAGCAGTGGGTTGAATTACAAAGGCTGTTATGATGATGATAACCCACTGAAACAAGTTTTCTCTACAAGGCATATCATTAAACGCTTACTTTTATGGGACCTAAAGAAATTAGCCTAAAACGTAAGCCGCTCCTTTAATAAATGCGTTGCTAATTATAGCATTATTATCACGTTATAACGCTATATAACAGCACCGCGTTGAAGTTAATGTTAACGTTATTTGCACTCTGAGATAAGCTCTCGACGCGTGCAAGTTAACTGCTCGGAACTGCTTCTAATTACCTAATCACTGTTAGTGAACTTTAACTAGCTTTTTTAGTAGCAGTGTGTTATTTAGCAATCGAATGTGTTTCAAACTGATGTTTCTTAGTAGCGTTTAGTGTGAAATATAGGCTCAATAGACTTTCAACAGTCATCATCATGTCAGCCGAGTGAAGCCCACTGTTGGACATCGGTTGTGTTGCCAGCAATACTTCACGCAGGACCGTATTCGCATCTTGTATAGTAAGCACAGTTGCTCGGGCGTGAAAAACGTCTCACTTTGTTCACTTCACTACACTTTTACTAGGTAGTAGACCCATATGTAGGGTCGTCTGGGTAGGTACCGCCGCCTTTATTATTTCTGCCGTGAAGCAGTTTGCTGTATTTCGGATTGAAGGGAAAGGTAGCCAGTGTAATTACTGGACATGAAGGGCATATCATCTTAGTCCCCAGGATGGCAAACGCACTTGCGGTGTTAAGTGATTTACACTTAATATTGCATGTGTCTATAGACGGCGGTGACCACTTAACATCAGATGGGCCGCAAGCTTGTTTGCCATCCCGTTACATAAAAAAAATAAGCACTAGTTTTTTTTTAGATGTAAATCTTCGGTTTTAAGTCGCAGTGTAGTTCCATACTGAGCACATATTAAATATATAGGAATGATGGCATTGTACCCACATCTTAGAAAAAGTTCAACTTGATTTTACAATTATTCAAACTTTCTTCCAATACTTTCATAACTCCTTACGTTGCAGCCTCAAACTTTGCGTACAATAGAGTCTCGAGCGGTATGGCGACACGAAGTCGTTCTCACGAAAGTACTGATTCAGTGTCTTAAAATTACGACATCGCAAAATATATGGCTTGAAAATTTAAATTTTCGCGTAGAAATAAACTTTTAACTTGGATAGATATGTCGACGAATTTTATGCTAGAACATACGAGTACTTTTATAGTTCTTGAAAGAGATATGTTGACATTGCGCTAACATGCACTGAGAAGTTGTTAAAGACTTATTTGATTTATTACTTACCTAGGAATATTGCCAGAACTTTGAACAAAATCAACTATTGATTTTTATTTTATTTTACTCTATCCTGCCTCCAGCGTTGCTATACTAAACCCTAGGTAAAAACACTATCGTTTCAAATCCAAATGAAAACGTTTTTTATTTAAATAGACTTATGTAGTACTTTGGAATTGGCAGAACCCTACCACCATTTCCTGACGCAAATATTTACTTTCCTCAAAGAACCATTTTAATGTGCTTACAATTTTTAATGATTTCAAGACATAATTACAGGTCCATTCATATATCAAAATTTGTATAAAACTTTGTCATTGAATGGCTGAAGATGACATAGTTATTTTGAGTCTTCATCCAATATTACCATATTTCAACTTAATTGACGTGCCGTTTCCAGAGTCGTTACAAAAGTTAGGTACTCCATTTTCTGAGTAAAAACTTAATGTTGCGCTCTAGTAACTTGAGTTGTTTAAATGCTATTCTGACTTAAGTTACAGCCGCAGCACTAGGAAATTAGCACTTAGCAAACATGCGAGTTAACTTGAAAACAAGTTCTAATTGCACATTTGAACTTGCTAATAAATCACCAATTTCAGTAGATTCGGAGAATTTCGCGGATTGCGTTTTATAAGGCAATTATTTTTATGAATTCACTGTAATTCTGATTCCAGATTTAAGTCACTTTTAAATCTTAGGAATGAAATAAGTAGATGTGTTCAGTGGTATTATTCTGCAAAATATTACAACACAACATACAAATTTACTGAATGTAATATCGAGCAATTAGAATCCTGACCTATTTTAGAAACTTGTCTTGATCAAACTGACTTGCATTGACTTGAAAAAATATTTTTGAATGAAAGAAACTGCCTTGAAAACTCTGTTTATAATCATCTAAATGTTTTTTTGAGGTCGGTCCCAAATACAAGTGACAACGTTTATTCCAAATATTGCGGTTGGCAATTGGCATCGACCTTAAAAAAACATTTAGATTTTTGTAGACAGAATATTTATTATTTCTCCATTTTTAGTTTTGAAGGCGGTTTTTTTATTTAAAAATAATTTATTTTTTGCTTTTTAGTGTTTTAAAGATATACATTTTCAGGAACCTTTCTCGAAACTTTAAGACACACAAGTGATAAGATTATCTTATCAACGATGTCAATTAAATACGCATTATTAGGGATAACTCAAAAACTACTCGTCAGATGTCGATTAAATTTAAATGGGACCCTATGACAAGCACCAGCTTCCAAAGTCGAAAGAATATTCAAAATCGATACACCCAGTAAAGAGTTATGAGGTAACAAACATAAAAAACCATACAGTAGAATTGATAACCTCCTCCTTTTTGAAGTCGGTTGAAATAGCTACATCGAATAAACGTGCCAGAACTTTTACAAAGTTTTTTGCAAGTTGGTTCTATTCCGTGTACTATACATCTACTGAATTTTAATTCCGATTATTTTTATTAAAATGCGGTTATAATCAAGGAATATTTGGTGATAACCAAGGAAATACGTTTAGCGTAGGGTAAAATTACATAACATAATGAATTAATACAACACGCGAGTTATTATTGCACAACACTCACATTTTTTTTTTCACTTTATTTATTACGTACGAATAAATATGAAAGAAAACATATTAATGAGAAGCATTAAGAAAACATAACACATACATAGAAATACACATAAAATCAATATTATGGTAATAATGCAACTAAATGGTCACCACTCAGCTTTATGCCGCGACATTAAAATGTCTCGGCGCTGATTTTCAGTGGGACCATAAAAAAAGAGAGAAAGGACGCTACGGACACAGATAAATAGAAAATAATGGAATAAATATGTAATGTTAATACGATACGAAATAAATAATAATATATAAAAATAATTAAACATACAAACTTTACTTTCAACATGGACCTACAATATCAATTACTAAACTACATGATAACAAAAAAAAAAAACATTAAATCAAAAGTAAAATTAAATTCAAAGTGATTGTTGGATATTTAGATTTGTAATTCAAAAATATATTTTCTTAGTTGATTTTTAAACGAAATAATGTTATTACAGTTCCAAATAGGCCGAGTTAAATTGTTCCAACACTTTGAAGCAGCGTATCGCTCGATATGCTGAAATAAACTGCTGTTTCGGGTTCAAAAATACTGCGATTTTAATGATATCTACGATGCATTCAGACAATACAAGTAAATCGTTCATACATATTTGCTTATATTAAGGAACATTCACTTTTATGTCAAGGGATATGTTATTATGCCGGCGTGTGTTCCAAATTTGGAAAAATGGGGTCCGAAGGTAGCAAATTTTCTTTTACACCAACCGCTTAGAAAGCCTTTTTACACCCTCATAATTTTCACCCTGTTAAGTAGGGACTTGAAATTATTAAGGTCTGAGGAGTTTTGGTAACGTAGTAGATAGTAACGGTCGGTGACTGAATAACGAGATGGATCTCATTCTTGCACCGCAATATATTTTTTGATGTCATTAATTTTAAAAAAAATGAGATTTTTTCATCGCGATATAATGGTAACAAACATGATTTATCCCACAGTATTTTTATCTTGCGGTTGATCCAAAACTGTTGTGTATTTGAAAGAGTTCACCCACGTATGTATACTGTGGTACTACTACATAACCGACTTACATGCGTTCGTGAAATAAAAATACTGTATCTAACTTATTTTCTGTGACCGTTATATTTATCTAGACTAAGTTAGGTTACTGTTCCTATACTTAAATCAAATAATAAACAACTTACACGAAGAAAACAAATACCTGCTGGTAGACGCGCCAGTGTCTTCTTATAAACCTCCTTGACTCCTATTTTGATAAGGAATAATATCATGCATACAAAAACACCATCGCAGATAATGCATTATTTTAAAACAAATTTTATTACCAAAAAGAAAGGTTATAGTGAGACAACCATTAAAGATAGACATATGTTGTCGCGGACTTTTTTTTAGAAAATTTAAAGGAGAATAATTCTGTGTTACATGATTTTTTCGTAACTTTAACCGTTTACGCAGCGCACGCAGTGAAAGCTTTGAAAAGAAATATTTTTCTCCCGTTTTTGGAACATTCTTCATTGATACTCAGCTCCTATTGGACGTACCGTGATGTTATATAGCCTATAGCCTTCCTCGATAAATGGACTAACCAACGTAAAAATATTTTTTCAATTTGAATCAGTAGTTGCTGAGATCTTAGGATTCAACCAAACAAACTCTTCAGCTTTATTATTAGTATAGATTAATAATACCATATTTTTACACAGTATGAACACAATATTCATATCTTTAGAAGAGTTCTAAGATCAAAATATACTTCACTACGTTTAATAAATTATTTCCAATACTCATCTCTAATTATCACTCTGACCTATTTTGTTTCGCTCCACTTTCTCCTGTTATTGGCGACAATGTGGTGTCTCTTAATTGCAAATCGCCTTTTTCTTATATTTCTTGACCTAATTTACTTAGCAAAAAATTAACTGGGTTAATTGTATTTCTGGTAACAGTTGCCTCATTTACCTTGAAATTTTCATCTGGTTACTTTCCGGACCACAAAAAGGTTTCTGATCTGACATTGATTGCATTAATAGTCAATTCAAGAGTGCTTTTAAAATTATTAAGAAAGAAATCTGATTCTAAATATTTTTTTATGTTTTATCTTTGATCACGTGTTTTTAGCTATCCCAAATTAGTATCGATAAATGCTAGTCTACAAGTTGTTTTAATTAAGAATTAAGTGCAATAACTTGCAGATTCACAGTCTGAATTTAGACTTTTGTACTATTCTTACTTAACAGCTTCGCTTGGTATATTATTTGATCGCGTTTCTAAAAATGCAAACTGGCTAGAACACAGTTACTAATATTTGCAAGTGCACTTCTTTTGTGTTTCTAAATATTTAAGACACTTTTTAAAAGGCATCAGATGTACTTCTTGTTTTCTGTATTTGCAATAAAATTTAACGTGAGAACTAATATGTTTATCAGTGGAGTTGCGTAATAAAGCATCATTTCCTAATTAGTCCCATTCAGTAGCTTCGATGTGACGTCTGCACACAGTATAATCTGCAATAGCATTTGCAGTTTTGATCGCTGCAACTAAACTCAAATAGCATATTACAAATCTACCGACCTATGCAATTATTGCTGAGAACGATTTATGCGTAGCAATGATTGGACTGGACACATGAGACACATAGATTTGTAGCATTTGCATTAAATCACTGCATTAACAAGATAGTACGTACTGATGTTCAAGTAAAGTGAAATAGAAACTCCTTTTTTCGAAATTGTCTTGCACAATTTCTTTAAGTCCACAACACAACAAAATTACTTTATGGATATCTTCTGCAAGACATAATCGTATTAAAGACTTGACTTCTAAGTTACTCTACGACGTTGTTTCCTATAAAATATCAGTTTAACTCTTCACGTGCAACATAAGAAGGGTACATAACAGCATCACTGTGACAAAGATATTTTTAAGTAAACCCAGAGAACAAAATTTATGAGGTGAGGTCTAAAAATTTTACGTGTTTTGATGATGGAAAAATATGAAAAGTATATTCGTTAAACAGACTCAAATGAAATTTAAAGGAACACTTTTCCGTATTATATTTTCTTAAAATGTGATCTTTAAATAATTAGACAGAATGATGATGTGTGTATCATTGAAAATATGTGTGGGGGACTCAATCCCACATTTGTAGAATCAGAAGGTCGACGGAGCGCAGTAAATAAAATGAAGAGTTCAGATTGATAAAATATATAAAACAATAATTACAAATGAAATATAAAAGAATAGGAAACACAAACACGTATCACCATGCCCATAAAGTGACACCAAGCCCTTATGTCATGCACATAAGGGCTTGGTGTCACTTTCACTAAGCGTAGCGATTTGAGGTGTGGCCCGACTGGAAGAGGTCGCCACATATGTAATAGCGGAAATTCTAAGAACATCCATATTTACTCAATCGTAATCAAAAAGCACATTATTTAATAAACACAAAATAACAAGTATTAGCGGACTTTAAATAAAAATTTCTGAATTAAAAAATATCTTGTAATTAGAAAAAATACTGAACCTAAAAATAACGATTTACTCGAATATGATAATGTTAGCGTTCATAACTTACCCAAATACAAAGTAATTACCTAATAAAGATAAATAGCTATCATATATTGATGAAACTGACATGTTTGTATGTATACAGACAGAACATCAAGGTAATAGCGTTGTTAATGGAACATAAAAGGAAGATAATAATAATACAATTAGACCAATGAAAAGGGATGGCACTGTTGTAGCAGCGGTGAGTGCAGATATTTTATGATATATCTCGTATTAACATGTTAAATCATTCGCAGAGCGTGTTTAAGTAATAAGATAGAGTTGAAATAACTAGCTCTTTGTTTCTGGAAACAAAGAACATAATTTTTAATGAAGTCTTCATTTCATTAGAAATGTAAAATAATTTACCACATGTTGAAGACGTATTATTATGCATTGTAATAGAAACGTGTAAAGTTTTACGAATGTAGCAGAAAAGGCATAATTATTTTGCATCGTTTTCTTTTACATTATTAAAAATGTTTGCTTCATTAGCGACTTTTGGACATAATATTTCATAAGATATAGTGAAATAATAATATAATAATAATATATTTTCACGCTCACACCAATTATCTAGCCCGAAGTAAGTATGTAAGTATCATTAAGAACTTGTGTTACGGATACTAGATAACGGACATTTTTTTTTTTAATATACATAATAATTTTAGATATTTTTATAAATAAACTTAAATAAATATATAAATAACCATGACTCGCAAACAAACATTCGTGTTCGTCACACAAACATTTGCCGCTACCAGGATTCGAACCCGGACCGCTTGATGTGTAGCCAGCTATACTGACCACTCCACCACGACTGTGGATTATGAATTCATTTTAATGATTTTGTGATCCTGGTGGAGAATTTTGTAATAATACTTGACCTTCAAACAGCGTTCAAATGATGGAGCTAACCCATTATTGACCCATCATGAATAATCAGCATTTTCTAGACTATTTTCCAGTATTGAAATAGCAACGGTATAATTTGAATGTTATTCATAACAACAAAATATATTTTTCAAGACTTATAAAGTGTTTTGTCCTTTGTAGGCAAACTTAAGAAGAACAGAATAGAATTCACTGCCTGCTCACGTGATCCCTACTTACTACAATCCTGGGACATTCAAAAGAGGCGTGAAGAAGAACCTTCCAGGTCGGAAAGGCGAGTGCTAGTCATCACATCACAACAGCCTTTATAATTCGAACAACTGCTGGGACACAAGGCCTCTCCTTGCTATCGAAGGAGGTTTAGGCAGTAGTCCACCACGCTTGCCCAATGCGGATTGGCGGACGGAGTATAAGGTGATCAATACCCCTTTGCTGATCCATTAGTCGCCTTCTACGACACCCAATGGAGGATATGGGGTGATGCTATTCTACTCTGCCGGCATCACGCGACCTAGTGCGGCAGATTATCTCTTGCACCAGCTATCTTCGCATTTTGACTCCACTTCTGCTTAACGTCAGGTGGAATGGTGTCATTTGCTTGACATTTTTATAGAAAAATAATGTTTTTTTGCAGCCCTGGATTAAGTTATATTATCCTCATCAATTATTAAGGTGGTAACAATTTATCTCAATCCGCTTTTATTTCAAGAGCAGCTACATACAACAATACTCTCAGCCACTTTTAAATGACAAGTACCTAGCTGCTTACTCGCACGAGGAACCTTGACAAAGGATAGTCACTAAAACAAAGTAAATCACTGTTCAGGGACAACACTCTCAGTATTACTTTGTTCGCAAGCGACGTAATACTAAAGCAATTTTAATTCCATTATATACTTACACTTTGACGCACTCTCTCTTATTAGATTAATTACGAAAATGTATACGAGTCTCGTGACGCCATATAAATGAGTGATTGAGTGTAATTTTCTTTCTCAGATGTCTAGAGTCTTTATGTTTTATTTTCTTCTTTTAGATATGTTTATGATGTAGTAGATATTATCATGATTTATTATAAGCTAACGCATTATGGATGAGCGTAGTATGTGTCGTCATTAATTTTACAATACAAAATAACTCTGCCTAAAGCCAAATAACAACTCTGTACAAATAGACATTATTTCATATATGTATATACAAACACACGATCACGCTCATTGTCCCAAGAGGGGATGAGCAGAGCGTTAGATAACACTTCGTTAGACACAAAGTCACATTCCTATGGCAGAAATATCTGAAACCCAACACACCTTCCACATGAAGTTGTTAGGTAGAAACTCAGATCAATTAAAAAAATGTACAGACGGACGGAGCGCTGCGAAGAAAAACACTGAGGCCGATTTTATAATCTACTAGCTGTCCCGGCCACGCGTTGCTGTGGTAATTTCACACTACCGTCCTATTATCAGTAAAAAATGAGGACTCTTATCAAGATAAAAACTATCCTTGTCTTGTTGGAGTGGACACATTTAAAAAAAAGTTAAAATCGGATTGTTAGTTTCGGAGGTCATCCGGGGAAACATCGTGACACGGGAATTATATATAATAGATGTAGTACGTGAGCCAGCTTTGTATAAGGCTTGGTGCAGCTTCGTTACATGTGTGTACGTGTAACTGTGTACGTACACGGGCGACGGGCGAGGCGTAGATTGATTTTACCGGCCTCACTTTTATCTCGCAGCGCTCCGTCTGTACTTTTTTGATTGGTCTGAGGGTAGAAATGATTCTGGTTGTCTTCAATTATTTCTACCTACCAGCCAGCATTAAAATAGCATGCTAGAATGTCTACGCCCTGCTGTGCGCAGTTTATAGGCAGTTGGTGATGATGACGATGAACTCCTTCATCCCTTACCTAAGATATTTGAAGAAAATAGTCATATATTTAAAATATCTATGTATTATAATATATTTTATCAATTTATCATTTATTCTCTATCGTATCATATTATTATAAGCATTTTTATACAAATTAGCATTATGTATAATTTATTTATGAACATTAGAAATACGCAGTACAAGATTTTGGTTCGATGTTTTTCAGAATTATAAATCATACTTAACAACTCGAAGTGTGAAAGCTGCGAAGATTTTTGGTTTTATATAGGTTTGTAAGTTGTATTTTCATAATTATTTAATTTCAGAAAGGAAAACTGTAATTGGTCTTGCGTTATAGATAACGTGTTATTTATGTTAAAATTTTGTAACACTGTTGGTTTTTCTATAGATAAATAAATATTTTTCAAATCTCGAAAGGGTGCGGTTTCGATTCACATCTCAATACAATGCAGACCATAACACTGGATTTCATATATTTTTCAAATATTTCAAATAAACTTATCAACAAAAAACACGTCATGTGTAAAATGAATATCCATCATCAGTTTTAATATAGTAGGTACAGATTTATGAAATACAATTTATTAGGCCCTATGCAATAAACAACGTTTGTAATTACTTCATAAATAATATTGATAACAAACGAGGAAGTTACAGCAATATATCAATACAGAAACATTATTTACTGTAACCCTTACATTATCACTTTAATTATCGAAACATTAATACTCCCTATCTCCCCTAATAGCAAAATATCGTTACCATTCCATAAAATTGATACGAAAATAATAGCATCAATAACATATGGAGTGTTGATTGTGTTTCTAATAGCTTTCGTAAAGTTTCGATAGAAATCGAATTTTCGTTTGATTTCGTGTTTGCAACTTTGTACTAAACTTCGTTATGAAATTTCTCAAAACGTAAATGTTGCTGATATCGATAATATTACGGCTGAGATGTTTTAGAATGTATCGTCTGTCCGAATTGCTAGCTTTTGTTTGTTTATTTACTAAAAATATATTATTTTTAGGTTTTCAGGTATGATTCTCCTTTTTATATACAGGTTGACTTTTTCAAGTGGGCCTTTAGGGACAAATCCTAAACTTTAAGGAATATCGAATAATGCTCAAAGGGATTCGCGAGCTCGATTTTGATGAAAACAAAAACTGCATCATTGGATTTTTGAAAAATCAATAATCCTAGCCAGGAATCGAACCCAATGATTTTGAAAAAAAATACAGCCTATATTATTACACCATTTGATAGTGTTGTAAGTTATTAAAATTATTACTGCACAGAAATCGATCCTTATTAAAAACACTATCGAATGGTCGAATGATGATGCCGGCAGAGTAGAATAGCATCACCCCATATCCGCCAATTGGCGTCGTAGAAGGCGACTAATGGACCAGCAAAGAGGCAAGCGTGGTGGACTACTGCCTTAACATCCTTCGATCACAAGGAGAGGTCTTGTCTCCCAGCAGTGGGTCAAACCATAAAGGCTGTTATGATGATTTTATTTATCTATAGTTTATTGCTCTCACCGCTGTACCTACCAATTATAAGGCGAATTTCAGTTGTTTCTGAACCTCAATATTACCTTTATACGATTTCAAACTTTATTGTTTAACTACGTAGTTAGTAAATCTTACTTTATCACCAACCTTTTACGAATTATTTTATAGCGCACCTTTGACATAATTAAATTTGGAATCACCCAATTTATTTGCCAGCGTAACCAAATCATGGACATAACTAGTAATCTATAAACTAGTTACCCGAATATTGGCGACTAAAATTCGATACAAAACGTGGATTCGCCATAATAGTAGCGACAGAATGGAATAGCTCCATCGTATTAGCTGTATATAGTACTTTGGGTCCATCTATTGGTAATAAGGGCAGCCTTTTATGAAATGAAATTGGTATTGTATAGTCAAAATTCAAATATCTGCAAGCTGAATAAGATTTGAGGATTATAATACAGCGTGATATTTGATTAAATTCCAAAATTTCAATATGAAAGCAGTATCTTTACGTATACATACATTTGAACATGTAATTATTTTTTAACAATAGCCTTGTATTTATTACATATTTTGGAATACGTGTTTATTATAAGTACCAAATAATTTCACCCGTGAAACAGTTTGCTTTGTTTCGGATTGAAGGGAAAGGTCGCTAGTGTAATTACTGGGCATGGAAGGCATTTCATCTTAGGCCTCAGGATGATAACAAACCTAAAATACCAAGTGATTTTACCTTGTTACTGCAGATGTAAACAGGCGTATCTACTTACCACAGGTAGGCTCTCAGCTTTCTTGTCATCTAGTTGTATGATAAATAATCTTACAGTGTCAAAGTGGCCTAGGGCTTAAACAAGTGACCAATCGATTGCGATTATTATTCATGATACTGACATACCGAGAAGAAACCATGACGATCATCATGTCAAATGTTAGAATTGACGTTGTTACTCGTAGAAATGATTTGTATCATTTGCCATTTTGTCTAGGCCCTAATTTATTTGCAGTTTGGCATTATTTGGTGACGGCGCAATAATGACACCATAAGAGCACAGATTTAAGCAAAGTTTTTAAGCTAGCCTGACATCGACGACCTTGCTAGTGTCTGGTTGGTGCGATGTTCTGCACAGAGTTAATTATTATTATAAACGATTTTATTCTTAAAATTAACGAGGGGACTCTTGGCTATCATCTAAACTGAAAGTAATGATAAGGAAGACGCAGAAGGTTTCATTCGGAACCCTCAATCACCAAGTGACTGACTAACTTACTAGGACTATCTTATCAGAAACAGTTAGCATACAGTATAACTGCTGTTGGTTAGGGTGACAGTCTTCGATAAGTCTGTGGTAATATACCAGGTGGACAAAAAAATCCCTAATTATAATAGCTGAGATATAGACATAGGCCTCCCTCAAGGATCTTCAGCCTGATCAGTCCTATGCTTCCCGAATCCAGCGGCTTCCCGCGACCAGATCGCCAGTCCACCTTCTGGGGGAGCTTACCAACGCCTAAAAAGTCACTATGGATAAAACCTCTAGGCTTAATATTGTTGGGTTACTAAACCTCGGTTTGCTGTTCCATTGATAATGGCTACAAATGTTTTGTTGAAAATAAAAGAATTGGCTCATAAAAAGCCACTTGCCGTTAAAGACAAATATCTGTTCACTGGTTGGCGTATGAATCAGCTATCGCTTCGTTCAAAATTGTTTTAGGGAGCGCAATGATGCATAACTTCACCAAAAGGAAATGATAAATCTTTTTCTTTAATTCGACAAATTGTTTAAAACAAGCCTCTTCGTTGACTGTAGACCTCTCTTAATTTTGAAAAGCTTCCGAAACGGAGCGCTTTAGTGAATTCGCAAATGAATTATGATCGCGATCACAAAAGTTACGCAACTAAGTGCGCGGTTACTGTTCAGATGGGTGGTCAAAAAGCATTAAGAAAAAAAGCGAAACATAATTTATTTCCGTTACCATTACACAATCAAGTACTCCCCAAACTATAAGTGAAGATCAAATTATTCCATTCTAAGTAATTGAGTACAATGTAAGTGTAAATTAAATCGTTGATAGCATCTTTAATACCATTTTTGATCACGTCGTCCCGTTAGTAACGTCATCAACTTCTCGTTACCCTCACTCTCATCTATTTCGGTAACAAAGCCCTCGATATATTGTGTCTATTGTTATGTTACCATTAGAAGGATACGCCGAGGCCATAATTATTGGTTAGCGACCCGTATCATTGAACGATACGGCTGACATCGCATGGTTTAGATGTCGCACAACTTCCTAACTCTGACAGGTATTAATAGGAACAGCGGATGATAATGAGTATTTAAATTTTTTACCTAGCTATCGGACTATGCTTCGCTTCTACTATGCTTAGCTTCTAGGGACTACATGTAGGTTATTTTGTCATCCGAATGTTGCTGATATTCAAGTCTTCTGTATGAAGCGCTTTGTTGACACTTTCACAGTGCAAAAGGAGTGGAATTCTTTGCCAGTGTCGTCTCGTTGACGGATCATTCCTGAATGCAGGAAACCCAGTATCGAGAATTTTGGGTCTATAAAAGCCCCCAATTCAGGCATTACCAGTAAGAATGAGGCACATTGTCATAAGAAGGCTCAAGGTCACGCAAAGGACAATGGAGAGGGCTTTGCTCGGAGTTTCTCTGCGTGATCATATCAGAAATGATGAGATCCGCAAGAGACCCAAGGTCACTGACATAGGCCAAAGAATTGCGAACCTTAAGTGGCAGAGGGCGGGCCACATTGCTAGGAGAACTGACGGCCGTTGGGGCGGAAAGGTTCTTGAATGGCGGCCGAGTACCGGGAGACGCAGCGTTGGTAAGCCCCACACAAGGTGGACCGACGATCTGATAAAGGTCGCAGGAAGCCGTTGGATGCGGCAGCGCAGGACCGTTCGGTTTGGAGGTCCTTGGGGGAGGCTTATGTCCAACAGTGGACGTCTCTCGGCTGATATGATGAGTAGGAATGGTGTGTGAAAGTACCCAGGCTGGGACAATTCCCATGGCAGTGCTGCAGCAATGGGAAAAACCTTTACATTGCATATTACATCGCACGTTTCGTTGCACTACCCTGCACCCAAAGTCATCACAATCATCAAAACCTAATTACGATCATCAAAAACCTAGACTAGACGAGTACCCTTGCTCGTCATATATAGAGTTATTAATCGTATCTTTATACGAAAATTGCTCATATAACCTTTTACGTCTCAATCCCATCAAGACTTTCTTTTCTTCGGACATAATTGTTAGTGACACAATGAAGCGTCCCTTATTGTCACGAGGCATCTTAATTGTTAGCCAATGACATGGGAATTTTAGCTTTAATATGTTTATTATTACGTCGCAAGAATTCAAGAAGGGGATTTTCAGAATATAGCTTCGCAGTGCAGACGTGTGTTTTAAGGTAAGATTGCAAAAGTTAAGCTACCAAATGAGAGGTCCAATAAAAAAAGGACTTTAAAAATAGACATTCAATTCTCATCAAAATTAAAAACTAATAGGTGATAATAGGTACACCTGTGTAAAGTCTTTGAAGTTCCAAATTATAATTTGAAATTCTCCTACAGATTTATTTTAAGTCAGTTTAATTCACAAGAGAATAATTAAGATTGCCTTGAATACATAAAAGGGGTTGAAATATTATTATCTAAGATAATTCCATTTTGGCAATCAATTTGGGCTTAATTGGTTCGTAATGTCTTGCACGCTTGGGTTCAGGGATTTTTGGGGAAGAGCATAAGTAAATGTACGAGGAAATGTTATTACTTTATTAATTTATGCAGGATACCTTTACTTTTAAATTATGTCAGAAAAAGAAATGAAAATCAATGTAAGCAAGACAAAGATGATGGTTTTTAAAAAGAGATGAACACATCATTAGTGTAATATTAATATTGAAGTTGAAATAATAATTTATGAACATATGGACGAACTTTGTATTAAGGATCTATATTTGCGTAAGATGGAAAATGTAAGAGTGATATTGAATTCAGAAATTTTATGGAAATACATCTAGCCGTAGACGGTATGTTGGTCCAAAACTGATATTACTCCTTTTAAATTAAGTTTATATCTCAGCAAAAAAATTATATTGTTTTTATTTTATTTATATTTGCCAGTGCATGATACTAGCTAAAAAAATGACATCTGTACATTTGACCTAATGTAATATGTTCTTACACGTGCTTAGTAATTAAACATAATATCTATATATTAGGGTTATCCTTAGAAGTAGGTAATATAACTTTATATAGGCGTCAGGCCAAAAGGAAGGTTGAGCCTTATAATCCTCTTTCTATTCCTTAATGATAAGCGTTAACTCCACTTAATCCACTCTGATTAATCGTAGTTGAAGTTCTCGAACAATATAATAGAACTTACACGTGTTGTTAATTAAAGTTTCGCTCATTAAGGCTGCTTGTTTTCCGAAACGTACGAAAGAAACAATTCACCGATTGTAAATAACAGCGGAAAAGCAGTGAACATTTTAAAAAGTATTTTCTGCTGTTTATTTGGGGATGTCGTGTGCAACGGGCCGTACACTGTTTGTACCTACTGGCTGGAGTGAAATGAGCTGCCAAGGTCAGCTTTGTAAACATTGGAATTCTATGGGTAACCTTATTTAATATTGTTAATTTCTTAATGGAGTCTGCGGTTTTTAGTTCAAGTAATTTATTTGCAAATGTGGGTAAAATAGAATGAAATAATTTATATTCTATTAAAAATTTAATCAAATTTTCTCATGGATCTACATCAGATAAATGAATGATGCTCGTAGTTAGCTAGGCACTTATCTTGCAGGAAGAATCTTAATCAGTTTTTAAAACAATTATTCATATTCATTTATAATTTTGCTAAAGCCACTTGTGATTTGATAACTAATTAACGTAATTATAAATCAAGTAGAGTTTAAAGATTTTCTCGTATACTTGAAGGTGAAGCTCTTGGTTTAACAGATATTTTTAACCTTGTGTGGGATGCAAATAACTAGGACGGTTTTATGTGACTTTGTGATAATTATTTGTGCGTCCATAGACACTTTACTATCAAACCATCGTAAAGTCTCTTAAAATCTACAAAGTATTAATAGTAATTTCATTTAAAATTGCGAATAGATGAATGGGAAGAAATGACGCAGTGTAGAATGGCGCAGAATTTGTTTTTATTCCGTTCGAAGCATAATTTTTTCAAACAACGTGATGGGCGTTCGGAAGCAAGGGGTAACTTTGTTTCAGTAACTTTAAGCAAAGCCAGCTCTTCTCTTGGAACTAATTATTACTTTTTGTATTCATATTTCATAATTTAAATGTACACCATGAAGATCATACATTGCTTCATACAGTTTTAATTATCTTTACGTAGAGTCTCGTAACTTAAATAATAGTATAATAGTTTAATCACTTTTTTCACTAGTAATTCTAAAGTATTTTGAAGATATTTAACTAAAATTATACTAACCATAAAATCAAACAAAGTACATTCAAATACATGCTTTTCGGATTACATTACTGAACTCACTGGTAATAAAATTAGACCACTGATATTCTTTACCTAATGCATAATATCCGCAATTTTTAACCCTATAAGTACATTGTGACATTTGGCAGACTAAAGATGGATGGCAGTATGAATAGATTGGAACTGACCTCTAAAAAGTAGATAGAAGTTGTCAGAAAAGCATAAAGTCAGCCTGATGGAAATTGAACATCACAATAGGCACTCCCACGCTACTTAATCTTTTGCCTGCATTCGCCATTATCTTCTACCTAGTGGTACAAAAAAGTGCGAAATAAATAGTTATATGACTGCAGACTTCTGTAAAGTTCTGTAGCGTATTCTTCAAATTCATGTGGTTAATTCACTGGATTAACCACATGAATTCGAAGAAGACAACAGGCATACTGGTGTCTGAACTCTGTTAATCATATATTAAATGCAAGTCCACGCCCATAGTTTCCGAAATATCACCAAAGTCGTATTAAGTACAAACTCCCATCGCTTAGTCCATACTAGAAAATACAACGAAAATATTCGCAAATGATTTGGCACGAGTCCAAGCTTGCGCCGCATCACTTTTGTAGGATTTATCGTGTCAACGTAGAGAACACGCTTTAATAAGCCTTGTTATTCCCACTGTTTCTAGAAACACTGATTTGCGGCCAATTAAGTACAGATTTTATGATGGTTGATTTTAATTTTCTTCATTGCTTTGGCGATCTTCGAAATTCAAGGTATCGATAGCTAAATTTATATCATCTATAAATTTAGTTTTTGCAACTGTGTTTCATTGTGTTGTAATAATTTTATGTTTTAAAGGTGTTTTATAATACTAATTATTAGCACTGTGGTAATTATTTTATATTGCTGATTTTTTTCATATTAGGTACCACTATTAGTACTGTCAACTTAACTTGCTTGGAAAACACATTACCAGAATTAATTTCATCGATGACTCATGACTATTCTAATTTTGTCTTTTTTATACCTTTTTTTGTAACGAAAATATTACCTTACCCCATTTAGGATTATGAGCGTGATTATATGTATTTATGTATGTTTATACCTTTTCTGAAGAATTGTGAACATAACGTATTTAAGTGTTCAAAACAAGTCTTTTTTAGCCTAACACAAAGTTTGGTCTCCGGAAAAATCTTTTGTTATTCCATAATTGCAATTTCGATAATTGCTTTTCAAAGTTCACCGTTCATATTGAAATTGATTAATGTTCTCGAAAGCTCTCCATTGCAATAAATCCAGTTATAGTTAATCTTAAGCGATCATCACGAGTTTGATGGAATAAATTATCTATTCCATTGAATTGGCATAGACTATTGCCTATTTAATAATATATATGAAATAGTTTGAATTTAAACTAATTCTGACTTGCCTATACAACTTGAAGATAACTAACTCTGATTAGTACTACATTTCGTACATTATCATTTAAACCAAAAACCAACGCCAAATGAGACCGCTATTCAATTCAATGTGTATTCAAAATTTTTGAAACATATTTTGTAATAGCTACTGATAAATGTCTTTTCAACGTAATTAATAATATTAAATGTTGTAAGGTACAAAGAACAGTTAATCATATCAGCGCTACGAGACAAAATTGAATAATTAGCACTGCCACATATAAGTCTGACTCGACGAAATATCACGGAGATCCTAATAAGATAGAAATAAACATAAATCATGATGAGAAACAACCATTGCTTCCATACCACGTGACGTCCCTTTAAAATCCCAACACAAATCATACAAATTATTAACAAAATGTCCCAAGACTCGTGATTATACATATAAATTACAGTAATTTATACTAGGAAGGACTTCATACCAGTATCGGGTACCCACATCAATTTCGGGCTTATGGCCAACAATAAATTGGTTTTTGTTGCTGAGCTTGCAGATCAAGGAGTAATAAGTTTGAGAATAGTTTAATCTTATTGATTTATTTACGAAATATGTACAACGATACCATCTCACAACTTCAAGCGGCTAACGCTATGAAAATGGAAATGAAAAAGCTATCGAAAGAAAAATATAACTATCATTAGCAGACGCTGTTCTCGAGCAAGCAAACGGTGGGAATGGAGTAACTTTTCTGTGTTTTTTCGGTGAATTACTGTATCATTTTGTGTTTTTTAATCAGAATGATATATTATTGCAATTACACACAGTAATAAATGAATTATATTGTGGCATTGTAATCACTGCAATGAACTTAATCAAGATAAAAAGAAATCATTAAAATGTCATAGTCTCGACATCCTACTTTCTGAGACTTGATGGTCATGACGCATAATTAGAGATGGATAATAATTCCCTTTTCAAGGAAATTTGATCCATTTAAGTTTTGGATAACAAGGGGAATCCAATTAGGAACTTATGTTATCCTCATTAAGCGTAGACGTTTAAATCAAACTTTCAACAAGAGGCCTAGTATGTTTTAAATAGCTTAAAGTTTTATAATAAAAATACAGATATAAAACTCTAAACAAATGGGATGTAATACTCATACCCTAGTTTATAGTAGACACGTTATAAAGAAAATTAAATTGAAATGCCATGGTTATTTATTCCTTGTCAAATTTGATGAAAATATTTCCACAATTAATATTTTCGTCAACTTTTTCAAGGAACAAAAATGGCAATTGAGTTTGACGTAGATTCGTTAATCATAATATTTTTATTTTGCGTCTCAAGAATTGTCATCTGCTCATTTTCACTAGTAAAACACAATTCGCTAATCAACCGAGCAAGCAAGCCTGATTGTATCCTAATAAGAAACGTAGATTTAAGCAGCATTAAGCAAAGAAAAAAAAACTATGTGGACTGTGATCCTCGAAAACGTTTCAATTGGGACGTCTTTCTTTCTATCAGTCTGTGTCAAATGGTGTCAAAACATCTAGAAAACATTTTGACAGATTTATATTGCGCGAGAGATTTCAGTGCTAATTACTATGAACGTATAACATATCTACAACATGTAAATGAAATAACCAACACCCTGAATACAGGTGGTTTGGGATCGGATTCTGAGTTGATTTCAAAAAAAAATTAAAAAAAAAACAAAATTACCCAGAAAATGTTGTACATTATTTTCTTTTTTGTTTTCCATTTGTTTTTTTTAATCGTTTTTTTTTTTAAAAATATTGAAATTAACTCACAGCCGATCCCAAACCACCTGTATTCAGGGTGTTGGTTATTTAATTTACATGTTGTATAAGTAGTATCATAGCCTGAACCCAATGATATTATATTGAAAAAGAAGCAGCTATATCATAGGTGCGCAAGTTGTGATCCTCGAAAACGTCTCAATTGAGACGATTTTCTTGCTATCTGTCTGTGTCAAACCATCAAGAAAACATTTGACAGTTTTAGATTGCGCGGCACAGATTTCAACGCAAATTACTATGAACGTAATCTAAAGCTAATATTATTGCCTACACCTAAAAATAATCATTGATTGGAACTTTAATTTTGTTACACTTGAAAGTAATAAATTCCAATATGGTTAATTATTGGTGGATAGACTTCAAGGAGGACGTTGATGGTGTTGCGGTCGTGCATTCTTAGTGACGATTACGAAAGTTAAGCTACCAAGTGCGCGGTTGGTACTCGGATGGGGGACCGACTATTTTTCAAATTAAATTTCCTCCTTGCTTTATATATGAAGGTACGTTTAGCTGGTGGTCCCGGGTGCTGTTGAAAGATAGCAGTAGTTCCCAAGAAGGGTTGGTGTCAGTCAAGTAGACGGCCGGCCGTCTAATGCCAAATCTATAGTTGGCATACTGTCCGACCCCAAATAAATTGGAGCAGGGTAGGAATATGTATCATGGGGTCCACTTCCGCAAGTCTCCTTGTGGCGGACCTTGGTAACGTAGTGGCGAAACTTTCTCGGCGGGTGTGTGGCTTTTGATGCGAAGTGTGCCCCCTTGGCATTTGAAGTCATCGTCGAGTTGTTTTTGTTTTCTCACCACGGCTAGTTCCGGACGGCCCTTTTCAGGGCCACCACCTCGCCCAAACTCCCCCGGGTCCGGTCCGATGGCTGCTCCCGGTGTCCTCTTCAGGAGGACGAGCCAGGTTGAAGAGTGGCTGCTGGCCACTAATTGGTGCAAGGAGTCACAAACGGGCAGCGTTGGGACGGTCTCGGTGTAGTTGCGCTCACGTGCGCAGATCACGAGCCGTCCCGTAATAGCGCACTGGAGGTCAGGCCGGGGAGGATGTTGAGTGGGTATGGAGGAGTTTCAATACGAGATATCTAATTAAGTTAGGTTAGGTACGTATATATTTTTAAGTTGTCCAACTTCATTATTACAGACATTGAAATGTCAGCCTTACTGCAAAATCCTAAAGAGTCAAATTGGATTGTAAATGGTAAATAACCTGCTGATGTTTAATCTATCGATGATTAATAATATCTAGACCCAATTGATTTTAATTGTCTCGCGGTAGATATCTACCGGACGAAGATTGAGAGGTTAAGCTTTGTTGATCGTCTGTTACCAGCTGTGGGTCAAATTATAAAGGATGATGTTGATGATTGTCTATTTCTGTTTCGGATTTCCTACAAATTTTTCCAATTGAAGGATCGCATTTTTTCAATGAAAAATCATTGGTGGTTTCTAACGGTCGTGATCTGTATGTCAATGAAATCGTTTACGGGGTTGTAATGGAATGGAGATACATACTCAGAAATTAAGTAAACTTATTCTTCAGATTACGTCATGGAAAAAATCCATGGATACAATTGACAATTTAGAACCTTTTACTATTTTTAAAATTTTTAAAATTACGAACTCGAGTAACATTATTACATTATGAAGATGATACCAAAACAAGTTCACAAAAACTTTTTCGTAAAATTGAATAACATTCTCCCAGAGGAAATTATTTACACGAATTCTGAACTTTCCTATGTACGCAATAAAGTATATTATTTATACTAGCTGCCAGGAATTAACAGAGACTGCAATTGTATTCCAGTTCCCTGTGTTTCGCTAGCCTATCTCAAAGTCCTTCATCATACTTCATTTAAACCATTGTCCCGTTTACTTAAAAGTATTACGTCTGTAGTGAGACAAAAACAAGGTTTTAATACGTACGCCTGCCAAAACTTGGCTATATTCTTGCTCCACTTGGCAACTAACACAAGCTCATGTTTCCCTTTTAATACATACTTTCTATCACAGTGCAAGCTTAACAGTGTTATCTGCGCCGCATTCGACGTAATTCTATTATCATCAAATCTTGCTAATGTAGAAACATTTTTGGAAAATTTTATTGTTTACTTAATGTCATTTTATTAGCAATATATTGCCATCCACGATTATTGAGTTAACACTCTGCTGTGCTGCAAATTCATTCTGCTGTGAGCGATCGGAATTTAACCTGTTGTGATTACTTTACCTACTATAATGTATGTAGTTGCGATAAACTATGTACTTAATTATTGCTTCTCAACATTAATTCGTCTTTTGACATATATACTAATAATGTTAACAGCATTATGAAAGAATTTGTAAGCAAATTTGAAATTAAAGGCATAATATATGATTTGATGATAAGTACCATTTTCGTACGTTTCTCCAGAGTCACAATCTCTGTAGCGTAAACATTTGAGATTCACTGGCAGATGTAGACTTATCATAATGTCATCAACATCTAGCTCGGGGTGTAAACATTAACTTGAAGAGCCCACATTCATTATATAAATGCCTTCTCATAAAAGCTGGAAAACATATCTTGAGAAAGCTCAGTACAGGGTCGGAGTGTGTAAAGATAATCAGTAATAAATGTCACAGCAATGAAGTCGGTAACAGGCTTGCGAGACAGATTGGGTACACATTTGGAGGAAGCGTGTTCATCTATTGCAAGGACGTAGATGTAACGAATGGACTTTATGGACTGCCACAGGTAGTGGATTAAGGATATATTTGCTAGCCACGAAATGATTCCGTAGTATTTGTCTAAGTTCCCACGTTGCGATAAAAATTATAACTGGAATAAAATACTCCTCAATAAAAATGGATGTATAAGCAAAAATATATCATTTTGTACTACATTTATACGGTAGTAATTATAAAGAAAGATTAGGTCTTAAATTTCTATTACAAAGTAATTTTAATAGTTAAAGTAAGTAATTTTATTACAAATAAATAGAGTCGTTATAAATTACAAGAATTGAGAAACATGCATATATTTCCAAAGTCATATGTTGATATTGCTTCATTATCAAACCCAAACCCAATTCAATAAAATAATAATGTTTTTTATTAATACGTAGATGAATTTAAAATAAAACTTAGATGTTTAAAGCAGACATGTAAAGTTTTTACAAAATGTTTGCTTTGAATCTAATAAAACATATAAATGTTTTGAACTGAATAACACAGATTACTCTCTGTTGTGTTGTTTCGTAGAATAAGAAAATCCAAGAGAAATAATTTACATCAGTAAGGACTGTGTAATATTAATACTCGTAAATAGTAAAATTAGTAATTAGGGTTCTTGGTATTTTATCAATTTGTATTTGAATTATTAATAAATCATTTTTCTATTTACGAGAAATAATATAAACTCATAATAGAGTAGTAGTATTTCCAGGGAATTATGAAGTAGTTAAATTTATTCATGAGTTTTTGCGAGGTAGCAGTACAGATTTCTAACCTATTCAAGAAGAGATTTAAGAAGATAACTGAGAATTAAGAACAAAAGATTTCACTGACGTTATTTTACTGGGGAACTATCTTGGATCTAGACTTGGCTCAAACTTTTTATAGCCCGATGTTTTACGTTTATGGGAAAAGCCACTTATTGTACAAGCATTATCGTTTAAATTCTATCAAAGAGATTGACTGCTTATGGCTGGTCATTAAATAGTGTTTATAAAGTGGCACTTTGACATTTGCATGTTCACGAAGTTCTTGACGAGAAAATTCTTGGCCTTCATCTCACTTAATGTTAAGTGATTACATCGGTCTTAAGCTGGCTTCCCACGGTGCGTAATTCTGTGGATCTACACGCACAGCGGGCGACAACGGACAGCCACGCACCGCGCACCAAAGCTCTTCCAACGGTGCGTGATTGATACAGCGTACCGCCCTGTTTCGGACATGCCTACGCTTTCATACTGCACCTTTGAAGTTACCACCTTGGGACCGATACCGGCGCACCGCCACAGTCGTCCTGTGCTGCCACGGTCGAGATCCTTCCCACGGTGTGTCGTGGTCCGCGTCCATCCGCGATATCACGGTCCGTGGGAAGCTAGCTTTATAATTACTTAGTCAGTGCAGCTGAGTTTTACCCGAATTCCTGAACTACTGATGACTGTCCATTATAAAGGAGTAATCAGACTAGTCACATGCAATTTTCGAGTGATCATCACTGTTCAGTACAGAACATAACATTTTTTTAATTTGATTGTTATATTTTATAATCACTAAGTTTATAATAATTGTTATGCAATAATATTTTGTTATACCACGATTTTGTATTTAATTTTCTTTTAACTGTTATACTTTTATATATTTATTGCCTATTATTTATTGTTCATCCCTTCCTCCAAAACCTGCGTCTATGAGCGGGCGTTTTCAATAATTTTTATATAAAAGTTTTAATATTACTATACAACATGTTAATTAAATAACCAACACCCTGAATACAGGTGGTTAGGGATCGGCTTCTGAGTTTATTTAAAAATTTTTTTTGATAAATACGATATTTTTTTTTGAAAAAAATAAATAAAAAAAATACTAAAGTAGCCAGAAAAAATTGTACAATATTTTTTTTATTTACACCTGTATTCAGGGTGTTGGTTATTTAATTTACATGTTGTATGTAAAACTGCCTTGTTATTTCTGAAATAATCACGCCTTAACAATTTCAATGCCATTTATTACCAATGCCGAAAAAAATATAGACAGACTAATACACTATTGTATTTTAAAGTGACGCAAGTAGTCCCATATCTACGTACTGTTATTTATTTAGGTAGGTACTTTGCGAAACGAAAGTGACAAATGATTAGGCAAACCTGATAATAGAAAGAGATAAATATACCTCATGAGTTACGTATCGATCGCTGCTTAGCGCTCATTGGCACGAGCGCGCTCAAATACCGATAACAGAGGATGTTCGCGCGCTTTTTTCAACAGAAATTGAATAACTAAATGAAATTTAAATTGTTTTAAATTTAAAATAGACACAAAGCCTCTCCGTGTCATCAAAGGAGGTTTAGTAGTCCACCACGCTTGCCCAACGCGGATTGGTGCACGGAGTATAAGGTGATCAATACCCCTTTGCTGATCCATTAGTGACCTTCTACGACACTCATTGGAGGATATGGGTTGATGCTATTGTACTCTGCCCGAATCACATGTCTATACAGCTTATACATTCAATAAATGCCAGTATACATAAGAAAACGTGAAGATTTTATGACTTTTAAAAGAGCGATGTCGGACTTTCTAATAAGTAGAGCATGTTATAAATTGGAGGAATATAATACCCACCGGGATTATAAGGAAAAGTCTCTTTATTTCTTGTAAGGAGTCTTTTTTTCCTGTTATCAATGTGAATTTGTATATGTTATGTTTGTAAATATTGAATTAAATGGTATAATTTATTAATGTTTGTGTAGTAATATTGCAATACATGTAGAATTTATGTTTGTATAATTTTTTTAGGAAATAAATTGTAAATGATAATGATGATAATATTGCATGCTCTTGATGGCAGATCACAGAGAACTATACTAACATTATTACAATAACTAATTATGTATCTGTGTATCGCAATAAATTTGATTTGATTCAATAACGCTCATAATCCCAAAAGAGATCCAGCAAAGTGAACATTAAGTTACACATAAACTCAAATCAGGTTGCCAGCCTGGCGTCTTATATACAGTTTATAAATTGACAAAAATTAGGAGTTACAATTACCACTGTTCTCGTTCAGAGAACTGCTACGCCCAACTAAAATTAAACAGCTGTATCAATATTTGCGGAAGTACTATTTAAATTAGATATATCCACATCAGAATGCTTACTACTAATTCTTCAAAGACCTTCAAAGGCAAAGGGTAATAAGTTCGTTGAAACGTGACTCACAGAATACACTTCAAACGATGACCATTCTACGTCTAATGTACACACCAAAGGCCTTAGCAATAAATTTGACAATTTATACACTTCCAAGACGAGGTAATTTAATAAAGTTGGGTTACGGTGCGGCTTGATTGGTCCAAGTTAAAAGATGGTGTACTTAGACGAAATGATATGGTTCACTACTGTGGTTTATTTATTTACTCATGTGCCACTGTTCAAATATGTTTTAAAGAAGTAATTATACTTTTTTCTTATTTTAATACAACGATAAACACTTAAATATTAAATGATTATTCGGCTAGTATTTTGCCCAACGATACTCTCTACACTCTATCGTTGGGCAAAACACTAGACCTTAAGGTTTGGTTGGTTGATTACCTTGTGTTACGTTAACAGCATTGTTTTGACAGAACTTCACCGTCTAGATAAAAAAGTTGCAATAACCTTTACAATATTCCTGAGTGCTTAGACAAAGCGGCAAGCGCTACAAAGCGTTTCTGCGAATAACAAAGCCAACACATTTGACACGACGATGTCTTCTTAGTAATACGTCAGATTATTATTATTTTCGTAAAGCGTTAAATGGAATCGATTGGACGTCTTCTCTGGACACCCTGAGCACTGTCACATACATATTGTTAGGTCTATCATTACTATAAACAAAATGTTTAGTTTTTTTTTTCGTTGAACTCAAAGTATATTTACTTCAAAAAGATTTAATTGCAATCACGGAAAATCGATAAATACTATTACATTCAACATATAAGTAGACGATTAAAAACAAAACTGCTTAAAAGAAAGATCATTCCAGAAAACTGTAAATAATTAAAAGTAAGAAAAAATTATTAAGAAGCTTAGCTATGTTTAATGTGTTGCGTTTTTGTAAATACAGGGTGTAAAAGATATGAACAGTCAAACGAGAACCATGTATTCTGCTCACCATCATAACATTTATTAGACTATACCTGGGAAATTGATTGTTACGATTTTATTGAAGGTCAAAGTAATTTTTTTTTATTTTCTTATGAAAACATATTCTAAACATTATTTTTTAATTATTGTCCAAAGTAACATTTTAATTTTTTTAGTATTTCATAACGAAAATCGCTTCAAAACGTTAACGTTCAATGTAGCTCATTAGATGCGCACGGACACAAACGAACGGGGCGCTGCCACGCCGTTTTGTCAGTTGGGCGCTTTCCATTGCGCGGTACAATTTGAATTTTTTTTTAACACAAATAAATAAAAATAATTTCCCAGCAATTATTTTTTGAAATATTTCTTATTTTGATGTATAGAATACATGATCATTTCTTTTAAATCCTTTATATTTTTTTTGTATATTGCCATAACTGGAAAAGTTATTTAAGTATTGACTATGCTACAATTTTAAAGGTTTCCTTTCTCCCTCTTGGATGTCTTCACTTGTACCACGCATCACCAGTAAGTTTGTTTAGGTAGGCCCTCGCCACTGGGGCCAAACTAAATTTGACTCTACACAATTCAACTAAAGCCTATTAAAAAGCACTCGTTTACTCGTGGAGAAGGTCTTCAAATTGGATATTTTGAGCAAAAGCCGTATTGCTGTCCGTGCTTATGTAGATTTTGTATAATGTACTCCATTATAGTGAGATGATTAGATGGTCCTACATCTTTCTTTATATGTTTAATATATTATCGGTATGCTAGTATTTGTTTTATAACCTTATATGAATTCATATTTAATACTAGTGGTCGCCCGCGGCTTCGCTCGCATTAATTTCGGTTATCTTATAGCTTATATGTTATTCTGATGTATGAGCTATACTACTGTAAAGTTTTAATAAAATCAGTTCAGTAGTTTTTGCGTGAAAGAGTAACAGACACATATCCAGACATCCATTATACAGCTATACATCCATACAAACTTTCTGTCCATCCAGCGGTTGTCCGGAAGAGATCGCTATTAGTGATAGCATCGCTAACTTTAATCTATTTTATTATATTCTGTTTTATTGTATAGGATCTTTGGAACAATGCTAACATAATCTTATAAACATGACAGTGTTCTCCCAAATTTTCTCCATAGCTATGAATAATATAGATTGGGCATTAAAATTAAATGTATGAAGCATTTCAAAATCAATTTTACAACTTGGAATTTTTGATGACATTATAGTATTTGTATAACTATGTTAATATGGGTGGGTGCTCGCTTGATAACATAATACAAATGTGCCAATACTGCGTGCTGGTACCAATTTACAAATATAAACCGTGTGATGCCGGCAGAGTAGAAAAGCATCACCCCATATCCTCCAATGGATGTCGTAGAAGACGACTAACGGATCAGCAAAGGGGTAATGATCACCTTATACTCCGTCCACTAATCCGTATTGGGCAAGCGTGGTGGACTAAGCCTCCTTCGATGACAAGGAGAGGCCTTGTGTCCCAGAAGTGGGTCGAATTATAAACGCCGTTATGATGGTGACGATGACAAGTATAAAAACATTAACAAGTATCAATTCGTATAAAACTCTCATATTTAAAAATCTGCGTTTTACTATCTTGATACTTTGAAATGGCCTAATATACATATACAATTGTATTTCAATCAGTTCCTTTGGCAAATCCCTTCTAATTAGAGCTACTTTATTTTCAGGTTTATTTCAAAATATATTACCATCATTAGTTAGAAACTAAATGTAAATGATGTCAATCTCATATACACAAGTACCCCGATTTTCTGTCCCATTTCAACCTTTTCTTCTTTTGATACTCTGAAGGAGGAATTCTCACACAATTTACTCGTTGAATGTAGCGTTTCGACATCCCTTGTTTACAGGCGTTATCGTCCTGTTTGCGAGCAGTACAAGTGGCTTGAGTATGTCTTTGTAGCGTCTATATTATACGAGGTCGTGTTTGATTGCGATGGTTGGGAGGTATTGGCTCATTAGGCAAGAGGATTAGATTGAACGCGCCTTAGAAGATTGCCAATATTCTAGTTGTTAGCGCCAGGAATATATTTGATATGGCTGGTTGCGGATGTTTTTAGATAAATCACATGTAATAAATTAATAGTGCTAGCACTTAAATGTATTAAATTTTGTCTATACATATTTTGATACCTTAATAAATCATGCTGACGTCATGATTTTCTAGTCCTTTATTCTTACCTGTATCCATTTTCATGATTTGATTTTTTGCAATTTTTGTATCCATGTTTGCACACATCAGCATGCAGGTATGCAGAATATTTAAAAAAAAATTGTCTCATGAAGCTTCAGAAAATAAAAAAATATCACGCATGTTATAAAAAAAGGAATAAACCTTGAAAGGAAAGAACTTGAATTTTTAACACTCAAACCCGATTCGAAATATAAAATAGGTGTAGGAACTCCGTTCACAAGATATTTCATATCTGCACTTCTACAACCGCGTATGGCTATAAAATATGATTCAGCTTCTTTATAGCGCTTTAAAGTTTACGACAATGGATACCTTATTCTAGACTATTCAGTAGATTTTGCGTGATGTGAGTACAGTATCAGACACACTAAGGTCGGGTGCTTTAGTTATTGTTGCTTCAAGTCGTATTTTATTTCTTATTCTAATACCTACCTATCGTTCTACTAGGAACCTATTAGGGATGGACGAAGATGAGATGAAATGGTTTGTAACATTTAAATCCTTAAGTGACTCTTGGATGCTTATCTTAGTCACGTCATGATTGGTTCACGGTCTCTGATATGTTTCATATATCTTGGTGTTGGGTTTTGGATCCAGCGTTGATCCCTTTGCAATACAAACGTGAGCAAAGAATGAGACTCTAATATTGTGAAAAAATAAAATATAATCGATAAATTTCGGTGAACTTTGGATGCGCGCGCTTATAAAAATGTTTTTCAAGAATTGAAAATAGCCCGGGGTCAAGTTATTTTAAATTGAGTCTTTAGGTAATTTTTAATAAATTTAGAGAACATTTCATTTTAAATATTCACATGGTCAAAAATATTTTTTTTGCAGTAGTTTTATATTCTAATAAGATGTCAACAATTCAGTTTGAACAAAGCATCAATCTTTCGATTATCAGCCCTCGTGTACGGATGTTTGCATATAAATTTGCTTGAGCAAATCTCGAGATATAATCGGATTTCCATCGATTTTCACTAACAACTTTTGTGATATCTTGATCTATCGGATATTATTATCGATATAGACATAGGTTTAATAAAGGTCGATGTCTATTTAATAGTAATCATCACATTTCCGTTTTGGCTGTTCTTGTTGCCATGAGTGATTAATACTTTGGTTCCTCTTGTTCACTTTGCTAAACTATTTTCATACGTTAGTAAAATTTTACACTATCTTTACAGAAATAGTACGTGTCTTTGAATTACGTAGGTACTATGTGAGAATGATGCAATGTTTCCACTAAGATATTATTAGTAGATTTCTTTTCACTCGTGTTTTTTTTTCTATTGAACGCAACATTATCACTCGCTTCTTCATTAACTTCTTTTTTCCTATCAATGTGATCAACTTAATCTACATTATTTTCATTTTGCGTAAAGTCATCAAACGCTGCTGAGATATCTTTGAGTGTAAAATTTGTCCTGGTTGTTTGTCTTTCGTTTTTTTCTTCAGTATTGTTATTCTTTTTAGGTTTGGTGTCACTTTGATGTAGGCAAAAGGCTGGCGACATGTCACTATTTGGAGGCACTGCATGGCCCTTACTGCCAGATATGGCTTTAATGTGTAAATAAATGTTACCTAAGGCTCTGCTAAACCCCTTTATGCGACTATGAGCGTGAATATATATAAAACGCTACTTTATTTGCATCTCAAATAAGTTATCATCCTTTAGGATTCAGAATTCATCAAACACGAACAAACAAACAGAATCCGTAATTCTAACGCAATATTATGTCTTAAGTGTTTATGATAAAGAAAACACGTTTCGTCCTGTTCATGCGAAGATAAGTTACCGCTCTCGTTTCTACTACTTGGCGCTTTACATTAATCCACCCCAAGTTATATTGTGCCTCATATCTCAAAATGAACACAGATTCCTTGCAAACAACATATATCTCGAACAAGTTGAATAATTATCCGAGTTTGGTATCGCTTGGAGTTTCATGTTTGTGCTTTGTGTAGGCTCTGTTGGAGGATGACTGCCTTGAGATTTGATTGTTATTGTTAACTACTAATTAAACTTACGAGGAATCAGCTGGTATTTCGTGTAATAGACGTACATCTTAATCTCCGCGAGTGGAATGATTACTGAGTTGTAATTGCTGTCTGTCTTCAATAACGTATTGGCTTTTTGGGACGATTTTTCATTATTTTTATTAATCAGTTTGACTATTTGACATTAAAAATCTAATGTCAAATCCTTTAGCTGTATTGTCGATATCAAAACACACTGCACCAACCTTAAATAAATCGGGAGCAGGGTAGGAGAAATAAAGAAGTTTAACATAACTAATATTCATTTTAATAATCATTATCTTATTTTTAGTGTTTTTTTTTTACATTTGAAAAGCGCTTAGTATTTACTTATCTTCGATCAACGATATTTGCTTTCGAAAATAGGCTTTGGGCAATTTGGCTTTCCTTGTACAGCTTTTCCATATTAACACCAGTTGTTGAGAATGTACAATTGACAGTTAACTCGAAATTCATGTTGAATATCCATTCATATTTTATGCTTAACAGACATAAATTATTCAATTACATTCACAAACATAAATAGGCTTAGGGTACTAGTAGACTTTGACTTATCGTCAAAGTCAAAACTAAAATTTCTTTATTCATTTGGGTACAATTTGTACACTTATGAAAGTCAATTTTGATGCCATCGGTCCAAGAGGAGGCCTTGTTCTGAAAAGAACCGGCAAGAAACTCAACAAGTTTTATCCTCCTTTACAGTTTTTATAGCTTTGATTTGGAAATAGTCATAATTCACATGTTAAAGTCATAATAATAATAAATCACAATAATATAAAGACTAACAATTCATCAATACAAGTCAAAAAAAAAATTATCAATATAATTTAAGTTACAATTTTACATGCGTAAATTTTGGGTAGTTATTACTCCCACGCATTTGAACCTTTTATGTTGTGATTTTATTTTTTCAAATAATCATATTAATGAACTAAGTACGTAATGTAACTTTTTATACCCACTACCATTTTATGTTATTGCTAGATAGGTACAGACATTCCTTTCAATTTAGGTGCTAAGTGTACATTTTTGATCCTCAGTTAACAATGTTATAAGAATACAATGTATGGTGAACATAAAAATCCAAAAATGCATTACTTACTTACACAATATTATTCACGAAAACGAAATTATCTTATTAATCGCATGTGTCAGACAATTATTTATCTAAAGATAAAACTATAAGACCTACATTTACATCAAACAAGAAAACACGATATGATCAGGCCCCGTTGGCGGCAGTTTATAGAGAGTTCGTCTTTGTCAATGGTGCTCCTTTTAAACTGCCTCTAATGTACGTATTCCTCACTTTATCTATGCTTGATAGATAGACCACACACACATCCATCGTAGCTTAAGCGATTTGCTTTTTTATAGATGTTAATTTTATTACGTAATAGCCAAATTAATAAAGGAATTTCAGTTAAAGTTCCGGAAAATATACTTTTTTATTTAAAATATATCGATAATATTTTACATTCGGTATAAGAGAATAAAAGAAGTTTAATATAAAAGAGTGTGCATTAGTATCACTAAGTGTTCTCCATACAAAAGTAAACAAACTATAGAGAAATATTTATGTCAACAAACGTGTTTTTCCAACGTCTTACGACCCTCTTTTCCCGTACCTCTTAGTGGGATATCAGAAACAATATTTCACTAAAGCATTTGTCTGACATCGATAATGGAAACAAATATTTTAGTGTTGCACATAAGCGTGATAGTTGATGGTTAAAGAAATCCACTATTAATGTTTTTGTGTGTTTTGTCTTTTAAGTAACAAAAAGTAAAAAAAAATTGGATGGATAACATTTCAAATATTGTTATTAAATTGCATTTCATAATCTACAGGTATTTGTTTGTATCTTACTAACATTTAGTTAGTTCTATATAAAACCATAATAATTACAACACTTAGAAACCCAGTACGCGTACAAAAAGGGAGCAACTTCAAACTGAACCACATTGACTTACGTCTCGTAACTCAATTATTTCGATGTCACGTAAGGATATTTTGTTCCATGAAGCTATGTGATGCCGGCAGAGTAGAATATCATGACCCCGTATCCTACAATGGGTGACATAGAAGGCGACTAATAGACAGCAAAGAGGTATTGATCAACTTATACTCCGTCCAGCAATCCGCATTGGGCAAGCGTGGTGGACTACTGCCTAAACCTTCTTCGATGTCAAGGAGAGACCTTGTTTCCCAGCAGTGGGTCGAATTATATAGGCTGTTTATGATGATCATTTTTTCCACTTTCTGGGAAATCGATCCTTTACTGTACACACTCTAAAGGATCCATTACGGTCCAGCGGCGTACGTAAATTTACGTAATGCTCATACCTACATCAATTTGATTTTGCCTCACTTTAGACGAAGCGCTTCTACGAAGTCTGTCGATCAAGGCATTGTTAATCTAAGTACCTATAGAACAAAGAAATAGCATTACAAGATTAAACTGTCTGTATTATAAATACTATATATACTATAAATGTACTATTTTTTTGTCGATATGCAATAAAGTTTATTTCTATTCTATTCTATTATTGTGGAATAATTTTTACGTCTAAAAACGCGTATATATTATATTTTTAAAACTAGAAAAAATACACTGAAAAAAATCGGGGGGAATCAAACCCAGCATCCTCCGCAATCCGGAGTTTGTGAATCCGGAAACTATGTTTACCATAAAAACATAAGCACCAAGCACTGACAAATTTCGACAGCGAAAGCAGTGCCCTGGTAGCGTAGTGGTTAACACAGCCACCCGGATTGCGGAGGATGCTGGGTTCGATTCCCGCCTGGGGCAGGCCGATTTTTTTCAGTGCATGCCTGTGTAGACAGACTATATGCTTGATGTGTAGACAGCTTGCTGAACACTACACTGCATCGGTACAACAAATAAGCCATACAAAATTTTCAGACACCGATGCAATGGACAATAGTACATTGTTCACCGCGGGACGAAAGTGACAGATTACCAACGAGGGAGCAGTTTGTACAATACTCCCGAGTTGGGAATGGAACTTTCTCCCAAGTGTGACAGAGTACTTTATACTACACCTGTGAGGAACATTCAAAGAGTTGTTAAATTGAAATAAGCAGTACGTATAATAAAATTATAAAGAGATTATGATTATGCAATACTAGTTGCAGATGTTCTGCGGAACACCGGCCAACCAATGGCCTGTAGTTGTCGCAGAGCGCGTCCTGTTGCCGAGCACCGCCGCCATGCGCGGACCCCGCAGACGGTGGCGGCGTCGCGTTAGAAATGGATTTTCATACATTTCCTCCCGCATATTTAGGTCGAAGAAAAGATCAACTTTCTCTTTTCAATTTGAGGGAATAATAGGTACTGTTCCGATCAGGTGTAGTATAAACGATATTTTTCAACGTTCATATAAATATAAAGTGACAGAAAAACAAACATTTCGAAGCGAAATGACAATTTCTCTGGCAAACAAGTGCTCGCGAAAATAACACTGTTGTGACAAGCACTGTAGCTTGGAAATGTTGTTTGGATTGAGAATTATTGGTGGACGTCGAGCTTTTACGGCGTGTTCTGTAAGAAATGTATTGTTTTCGGATGTAAATGACTATAAACTTAACGATAAATTGTCGTTCAGGCTTTTTATACAATGCGATTTTATAAACGAACGTTTGCGCCGCTGTACTCTCATTATTAACATACACACATACGCATTTTCACGTTACCTACTTTTTTTTTATAACGAATAGTTATTATTTAAGTATTTTTTATTTTAATTACTTAACAGAGATCATCAGAACAGACTTTATAATTCAACCCACTGCTGAGACAAAAGAACTCTCCTTGTCATCGATGGAGGTTTAGGCAGTAGTCCACCACGCTTGCCCAATGCGCATTGGTGGACGGAGTATAAGGTGATCAATACCTTTTGCTGATCCATTAGTCGCCTTCTACGACACCCATTGTAGGATACGGGGTCATGATATTCTACTCTGCCGGCATCTCATAGCTTCATGGAACAAAATATCCTTACGTGACATCGAAATAATTGAGTTACGAGACGTAAGTCAATGTGGTTCAGTTTGAAGTTGCTCCCTTTTTGTACTGCCGGCATCAACTTAACAGAGATGTTTTACCAATTTCACCAATATTCCGGTTCTTAATTTATTATTGTTTGATTTACAAATATTTTTATTGTTCCAGGTCTGGAGATGTTAAATAAAGTAAGCAGTTAGGTGAGATTAAAATACTAAACTATTGTATTGACTAGTATCTACATATTATACAGTTTTCAAAAAATATATATGACCTTGAATAGGACTGCATGACAATCTGGTAAAGGTCACGGAAAGCCGCTATATGCGGGAAACGCAAGACCGAGCTTTTTGGGAAGGCTTATGTCCAACAGTGGGCGTCTGTAGACTGATATGATGATAGAAAACACAGTAGATCTTCCACTTATTTAGTACCTAAGATTTTACGACTCCTTCGACGCGGAGACGAAACAGAAGAAAAGATAAGAAGAGATATGTTTTAAACGACCAATAGGATTTCTTCATTTACGCATCTCGTCTTCGCTTAGCTTCAGTAGAAGAGGAAGCTCGAATAGAGAACACAATAGCAATTTTCCACTTTTATAAACATTATCTATCCCAAATTGAGAATCATTAAGAACTTGTGTTATGGATACTGACTCGTTAACAAATGTGCGTATTTCACAGAAACATTTTCCACTATCGGCACTCAAACCTGGACCCCTTGATGTATAGGCAGCGTTAGTGACCACTCCACCACGATGGCGTCGTGCAATAATGCATTTAAAACTAGTTATTATTAGTGCAATGAAGTCATGAAAAAGTATAACGGGGACAAAATGGTTATATAGCTACCTCTTACAAAAACGAAAATTGGAATAAGGCATGGCGATTACTTACGACAACATCTTACGAAGAAACGTCCAGCTGTTTAAAATAAATCTTCCGATGCCACCCCAAAAACCAGACACCGAAACACCAACAAACATTAGTTATTCATTACAGCGGCATATGCTGAGCGATCGGGCGATTCATTAATTTTATTACTTGTTATCCGCACATAAAACATGTTGACCCTATTTCAGCGTACAATTCGAGGTGTATTTGTTATTCTCTTCTGATTTATTGTAGTTAATGAGAAATAAGATAAATTATAATTAGTCTCGCGTATTGTGTGCTTGGAAAGTGACAATATATTATGCGAATATAATTAAAGTAGATCACAACTTAAGTTAGAAACAAATAACATAATAACTACCCAAAATTTAAGCATATTAAAATGTAACTTAAATTATATTGATAATTATTTATTGACTTATATTGATGTTTTGAAATCATTACGAAATTGTAAGCTGTGGAGTTTATTTCGCCATTTCTTCTCCATCTCAGCATAATAATAATTATTCGTCCCGCAATGGTGGTAGGGCTTTTGACGATTTAAAAGTACTTAGAAAAGTCCATTTATATACAGAGCTTTTTCATTCATTCATTCAAATAATCGTTCTATAATTTGTACAAATTTACGTCAGCTCGCGTAGCATGAGGATTCCCGAAGAGTTTTGTCTATATTATATATCGCACAAAAAAAAAACAGAAAACACCGCCAGGACACGTGTTTCCCTCCTTCTTATAATCCTGGAGTCATTTGGAGAATGGAGTCATTTGTTTGACCTTTTTATATAAAAACGTAAACGGTTCACCTGCAACATCAGAGGCGTTGCCGGCCTTTGAATATGCTATTTTTACTTTTTCGTATACGTAGTATAGAGGAAGTCTTGTAATCGTCAAAAAATTGGACCTAGAGATTTTGACGGATTTACACGTTTTCGACCTCCCTGAGTCCAAAAATACCGTTTTTGGAATCATGTCTGTGCGTATCTGTGTGTCGATGCGTTAGCACGATAACTCGAGTATGCTTTAACTTATTGCAACCAAATTTAACACGCGTGTATGACATCAAAATATAAGGTTTCTATCAACTTTTGAGTCGTCGATCACGAAAGCTAAGCAACCAAGTTTGCGGTCGGTACTAGGATGGGTGACCAAAATTTAACATGCATATATGAAATCAAAATATAAGGTTTCTATCGACCTTTGAGTCGTTTCCGGTGTACTAGAAAGTCAAGGGAAGACCACTCCCGCGACTGCAAGATGTTTCCGACAAATTTGACATTTGTAATGGTGCAAACTACTTCACTCGTTTACAATTATTTTTTTTTTATAAAAAGTTCTAGCAAAAAACTCTATTCAACCTGATGGTAAGCAGAAGTGGAGTTTAACTCTCGTATTTGGACCCGTAAGGTGACCCTTGCCGACTTCTTCACACCTCTTTTAAATGACCCAGCATTGTAAGAAAGGAGGAATATGTATGCTGGCAGTGACTTCCATTTCTTGATTGAGCGACATATAAATAAAATGGCAAATTTATTAGTTTGCGTTGTCCCCTATTCCATAAAAAGGCACTTGGTACATTGCAGTGTTTAAAGTGTGTGTGTGAAGCGTCGGTGGCGTAGTGCGTAAGAGCGTCGTCTCCCACCCGGGAGGCACTGGTTCGATCCCCGCCACGTACCAATGTGTTTTCAAATTTTGAATTCATATGTACGTTTAATCGATGCTTTTACGGTGAAGGAAAACATCGTGAGGAAACCTGCACACACCTATGAAGACAATGTTAGGTTGTGTGTGAAGTCGACCAACCCGCACTTGGCCAGCGTGGTTGACTAAGGCCTAATCGCCCCTGATGTGGGGTAGGCTCGAGCCCCTCGGTGGGGACATTATGTGAGCTGTTGATGATGAAGTGTGTGTCAGATATTTGTACTTCGAAATTCAAGGCTGAATACTCGCTTTTTACTTTGAAACAAGACAAGTTCGCCAATAAAGTTTCTGATCTCTGTATACAAACGATGCTATTGAAATAAGTAACTAGAGAAACAATCGAATGACACCTTTCAACGACGCGGGCATATCGAATAAACGCAGCAGCAATTCCCTTGACAGGGAAAAATACTTTTTATTACAATGGACATTGGAATGTCAATTGAAGAACGATGATTTTTATTGTTGTCAATTGTTTAATGTGCTGTAAATTGGAGATACTTTAAGGGGAAAGCGAAATTACAATGAGTTAATTCAATGGTGACCAGAGACAACTGTAGGTACCATGTGCTTGATAAGCAAATACTTTCTGATTAAATTGTTGAACATAGCTTTATTCATCTTGCGGGAAACTCCTTAACTTGAATGTTGATAATTAATAATCATGAGAAAATTCACAAAGAGTAAACAATGTAGGATTGAAAATGCAATCTCTTTGAAAAGAATAATTTCATATCTAATGATTATTATTATCCGGGTCCACTCCGGACAATTGTGCGCGGCAGAATCCAAAATCGCGTGCCATAAGGACGCGCGCGCGCTATTTTGTCGGTCTTTTGACATCTTCAAAGGCGCCTCAGGTGTGTACAGCGCGCTGTGTGGACGATTCTGTGAATCGTGCGATCAACGAAAATGGAAATCTCCCAAAGTCCAATACCTATACTGGAATATTAATTTGATTGTTCAATCGTAAATTTTTTTACTCGTCAATGCGTGCACCGCCATGTAACTCCATACTGATTCCGTGATAGATCAAACTATCGGCCAACTAAAAATCGTAAGCGATGTCGCTTAAAACGATAAAACCAATATTTTAAATTCACATTAATAACAAATGATGTAACATTTTTGTCACAGATCAACGTCAACGGGACATCCAATCAGATTACTTCAAATTGAGTTTGACGTACAAATTGTGATTACCCCCCGAGAAACCGAGGGTTAATGTTCTGGAATAGTAATTTATTTGGGAAAAACTAGGGCCTAAAAAGAAAAATCCGCTAACACGAGCCTTATCAGTAGGTAAAGAAGGTCGTTAGTATATTTTTTGCTTAAGCGTCTGTTCAGTCTAATTTCACGGCTTATTTGCTAATATTAATCCTAGGCTTCGACTTTATCTGTGTCGTTAAAAATAATTTTTTAGGTATACTTTACTAGATTCGCTTAAATTTAAATAAAATGCTTTTTACTTTATCAGTCCACGCCAGTCACAGCAGATTAGCCGCTCGAATTCAGATACTCCGAACTAGGTAGTAAGGTCGAGGTACCACCTTACCACACATGTTAATTGACTACAATCAATTAACTTTACATTTTTGTGGTGTTATGTTTGTGCTGGTGAGTAAGATTGCCAGAGTTCCACGAGGTAGGGAAGGGGTCTTATTAACACGCTTATAATAGGGGTTAAAGTATGAAATTGCCGATTTTTTCCTCATTATTCATTAGTGTATAATTCCTTTAATACAATAGCTATGTCCCTTATTCTTTTTCTAATAGGTTGGGGAAAAAGTTTCTTCGCATTTTTTAAGAAAATTCAAAACATTTTTTAATATAGTTTATTTACATTTAACTAAAGCATGTAGGTACCATTTTGTTCAATAACTTTTTGCCATCTTGTAGGTAGGGACATGATCCCATTGCTATAGAAATTTTCGGACTTCTGGTCAAAATACCGCGACAAGTGGTTTTGGCAGTCCTCTTGTGATGTTAACCTGACACTGCCTAAAGAATTCTGAAGAGACCGAAACAGGTGGAAATCTGAAGGTGCACGGTCAGGACTATACGGCGGATGCATTAACACCTCCCAGCCAAACTATCTTAATTTTTGCTGAGTGGCTAAAGAGGTGTGAGGTCTAGCGTTATCATGATGAAAAACCACACCCCTTCTGTTGATTAATTCCGGCCGCTTTCTCTCAACTTCTTGCTTTAATCTCATCAGTTGTTCGCAGTAGAGTTCAGAATCGATGGTCCTGCCTGGTGGTAACAGCTCATAATGAATAATGCCCTTCCAATCCCACCACACACACAGCATCACCTTGTTGCGAGTTAACCCGGGTTTCGCCACAGTCTGTGAAGCCTGACCGGCCTTTGACCACGACCTTTTTCGCACGTTCTTTTCGTACGTGATCCACTTTTCATCACCAGTTATCAGCTTCTTCAAAAATGGTTCGGTTTCATTACGTCGTAATAAAGAATCACAAATGAGTACACGGTTCATTAGGTTTCTTTCAGTGAGCTCGTGAGGTACCCAAATGTCGAGCTTTTTTGTGTACCCAGTTTTTTTCAAATGCGCCAAAACTGTTTTGTGGTCAATTCCCAGTTCTTCAGCTACGTCGTAACTACTGACATGCCGATCTTGCTCCACTTTTTCAAAAATGGCATCCATTTTATCTGTAATAGGGCGACCAGAGCGACGTGCATCTTTGACATCAAAATTTCCGGATTGAAAACGCTTAAACCAAATTTGTGCTACTCTCACAGACACTGCACTAGGTCCATAAACATCGCAAATTTTTTTCGCGGCTTGCGTTGCATTTTTACCTTTTTTGTAGTAAAATTTTAAAATGTATCGAATTTCTTCATTAGATTCACTCATCTTGGCGGTACGAAAAACAAATGAAAATCACACATTTTCCTAATTTGAATTTGGAATTATGTTCTTTAAAAATTAAACTTTCAATGATACCAAAACTAGCCAGATACAAATAGTATAGCCAAAGAGATTTTATTACAAGTTTATACATACTATAATGCGAAAAGACTTTTTCCCCAACCTAATATTTTAAACTTCATTACAAGGACATATATTTATGTATAAAATTTTATTCTTATTTTTAATTTTTTCACTAGAAATACATCTTCGAAAACAGCTCTTCCTAAGATGTGCCCGTCTCCGTTATAAAAAGATGAATATTTTTTTACAGGTATAAATTCTCAATTTTTTTCTCTAAGCATCCTATAGCTTAATGTTGTCTAAACATATCTACCAAATTATACAAAATTTAGATTTGTGGTTCCTTAAAAAATGGCAAATATGTTTGTATGGAAAAATTAATTTTCGTTAAATTCTTTATACAAAACGGCAATTTCATACTTTAACCCCTAATATTAGTTTCACCTGTATGTTTGTTTGTTTGTATGTATGTATGTATGTAACTGACTCGTTTGGACTCGATTTTGACCCACTTTAAATGGTCAGATTTAAACTTTATAGACTTATCAAAGACCGATGACATTACAATAATTTGATAAAAATATCCCATTATCCTGATTAGAATCGCCAGGACTAGGTAATAAATTAAACGTTTGGAATGTTAGTTCAGCTATAAGCCTTCTTTTTCCGTAACCTCGACCGTTTACGCAGCGCACGCAGTGAAAGCTTTGAAAATGAATATTTTGCTCCCGTTTTTGCAATATTCTTCATTGATACTCAGCTCTCACTGGACGAACCGTGATGTTATATAGCCTATAGCCTTCCTCGATAAATGGAAAATCCAACACAAAAAGAATTTTTCAATTTAAATCAGTAGTTGCTGAGATCTTAGGGTTCAACCAAACAAACAAACAAACACTTCAGCTTTATTATTAGTGTAGATTAGTTTGATATTATTTAAATTTTGATTTGAAATAGTAAGTATATATAAAAGTAGGTACCTAATATTGTATCAAATGTCATAAAATTGTAGTGCCCTAACGGGGTTCCATAATTGTACAGTCGAACCAACTGAATTATGACCCACTTGGCCGATCATTCCTTTAGAATCATAAATTTAGTTAAGTTTTCTTCGCTATCATGCGTGTTGAACTTAGTACGTTTTAAATATGAATAAAAATGCGTCATTACGGGTCAGAGATCTATGCAATTTTAATATTTCTTATCACTGCACTAAAGTCTCGATTGGAATTTTAAATAAGATGTCGTTCATAATCTAAACTCTTTTCACTATTGATAAAATGGAATAACTATTATATTTTTAAAAATAAAATGACATTATGTGTCAGATGTCAAGTAGTATTCTGAACAAATTTTAAAAAGCCATATTTATTAGACACTGTCAGTGTCTAACAAATTGATAACAGGTTCGTTACTTAAAAATGTACGTTCAAGCGAATTTCATCCTACTTTGTATAGAGTGACTATAGGAAAATGATCTTAAGAGTGGTCATGATTAAATTTGGTCGACTATACATTCTCATGTCATGGCACAAAGGAAACAAACAACTATTATGAATAATCATAATAGTTGTTTCTTTCCTTTGTGCTGTCAACACTAGTCATAATCATAAGATTAATAGTGTTGGTAGCGTGCGAGTGTCATGTCAGTGTTGCAAGGTGAAATGCTTGTCTACCGACCAATCACATAAAAATATTTGTTTGCTAGCATGGGTAGTTTGTCTGGTTTTTATACGACATACCAAATATCCTATCCTAAGGAAAAATAATCCATGAAAAGGTAATTTTTTAAGCCCCAAATAGGTTCAATCTAATCACTGCTCCATCTTTGCATAGTACTCGTATTTGAGTTAAATATACATCGTACTTTCGTAACAATTGTGTTTGTGCAAAGCGTATCCGACCTAATGTATTTTTGAAGAAAAAATGCTCTTCGCTTATAAGAAATAAAGGTCCTTTTCCCATAAAAAAATTCAATCCGATTATTCCTAACGTGGGTGTGTTAACAAGGAGCACGTATATTAAAATTAGGGCCCTTTTTCATATTAAAATTTTCTTTAACGTCACCATAATGAATTTTGAACGTGAAAACGTAATCTAGACCGGTGGAACCCTAAAAGAGATTTTTCACACATTGATTCCGAGCTTTATGGCTTCCGAAATAAGGCTGAGATATGCTTGACAATTGACTTTTACACTTTAGGGTCACCTCTGGCCAGATTTATGGTGTAGTTAATATAAATCATGGAACAAAGACGGGGTCACATTGTGAGCGATTAACGCAATTACGAGAGATTATTTATATACGTCCTCAAGCGTCTTTCGACTTAATTATAGGTAGGAGCTCCATAGTTAAAATGACTAATCGAACACATTGGCATGGAGACAGCAATGCTAGGTATTAGACGGTGCTCAAGTGTGTCCCGTTGGCATTCGAAGTCACATGCCATGGTCGAGTTGTTTTTGTTTTCCCACCACGGCTAGCTCCCAAACAAATCTTATAAATACATAATTCTATTTGTGAATTATCAGGAGTAACTACTACAAGGTTTCTGAACAACAAAAGAATGTTGGATGAGATTCCCCGTGCTGATATAAAACCAAGAAGTCACTTGTGCGGTGGTGAGTAAATCTGCTACGAAATTATGCCCAAGGAGGGTTGGCGCTAGGCAGTCGGCAGGCCGTAAAACTCTTAATTTCATTAATCGATTTTGATTATGCTGGCCAAAGTGACTTAGGCTGCGTTTCCACCAGAGATTTGCGAGGATGCGTAGCGAGGAATGTGTTTGTAAAGAACCAATAGAATCGCTTCATTTGCGTCGCCTCGGTCAGCACAGCACTAGTGGAAACGGCTCAGCGGGGCTAGATTTTTGCGCGAGGGATGTGTTGCGAGGAATGTGTGTTGAGAAGGATGTGTTGCGAGGTTTGCGCATACTGTACCAGCCAGTCCATAGACGGAGTTTGTTGGAAGTAGAAGTGCACAAAATAGATATGGATAATTGGAAAAAGAAGATACTTTTATTTTTAACCAATTTGCGATGAAGAAATGGATGCAGAAGATACGGGGTTTGTTAGTTCTATAATTTTGACACATTTCACAGCTTCGCAACGCATCCTCGCGTGCGCAAAGCTCCGCTACACATCCTCGTATGACATATTTTCCTCGCACAGGTTTGGTGGAAACCCCACATACACATTTTCAACCCCCACCGACACATTTTCACAGCACAGCTAGACATCCTCGCACGACACATTTCCCTCGCACATCTCTGGTAGATACGCAGCCTTATTGTGCTAATAAAATACAAAATGAGACTTGGCCGGGAGAGTAGAACAGCATCACCCCATCCATATCCTCCAGTGGGTGTCGTAGTAGGCGACTAATGGATCAGCAAAGGGGTATTGACTACCATATACTCCGTCCACCAATCTGAATTGGGCAAGCGTGGTGGACTACTGCCTAAACCTCCTTCGATAACAAGGCTAGCCTTGTGTCTCAGCAGTGGGTCGAATTAAAAAAGCTGTTGTGAATAAATACTAGAAAAATGCACTGAAAAAATCGACTTGCCTCAGGCGGGACTCGAACCCGCACCTTCCACAATCCGGGTGCGTCCACCCGGATTGTGGAAGGTGCGGGTTAACCAACCAACCGGTAGTTTCATCTTAGCTGGGCGTCAAATATTTGCAAAAATATTTCGTTCGGGTCTTGGAAGTGCAAATTTCAAAGATTTGATGAAACGATGTTTACCATAAAAACATAAGCACCAAGCACTGACAAATTTCGACAGCGAAAAGCAGTGCCTCGGTGGCGAAATTGGTTAACGCGTCCACCCGGATTGTGGAAGGTGCGGGTTCGAGTCCCGCCTGAGGCAAGTCGATTTTTTCAGTGCATTTTTCTAGTATTATATTTACGCGTTTGTAAACGCAAAAATAAAATTATTCCATGTTGTGAATAAAGTTTGAAATGTTGAATGAAAGTTAGGGCACAGCGGACTTTATATAACATCACAGTACATAACATCAAATAACACAGCACTTTCGAGGTATTGTGTTTCTCTTCGTGAGTAAGCTCTACGGGGTAGGAAAGGTCTCGCTTGGCAAAATTTTGGCAGAGCGCGAGTGTCTATATGCGAGCGTCTATTGGCTACGGTGGCTGCTTGAAATGAAATGAAATTAAATGAAAAAGCGCTGAGGCAGGTCGATTTTTTTCAGTGTATTTTTTCTAGTATTAATAGCTATTTGATCAACAAGTGAGCAAAGTTACTTTTTGCCGCGAGAGCCGATATTAAATTATGAACCAGCGAAGTTGTCTAGAATTGAATTACGAGCACAGAGTGATTCAAAAATAGACTACTGAGCGCAGTAAGTGATTTTAAGGCACGAGACAAAAAAAAATTGCTCTTGTATGAAACATACAACTTTTCACCTCTCCAGCGATAAAAGTTAAACACATATATGTTAAATATCTTTAAATTAATTATAAAAAGTAAAAGTAACATTACTACAAATACTTAGATTGACCGTTACGGTCTTTTTCGGAGCTCGCTGCAAAAATCGTTTTTGCTTCGAGATTTTACGAAGCAAAAGAGGTCTTTTGGTGCTGGAGAGGTAAAAAAATATTTACACGTTTTTAAACGCAGAAATTATTCCATAAAGCTCTTTATTTTAATGGACTTTGCTAAGTACTTTTAAATCGTCAAAAGCCCTACCACGAAATAATAAGTTGACTTAAATAATTATTAATGTGCTGAGAGTTTGAATTATTTTACTTAAATAATTATTAATATGCTTACAACCAGGCAGGCCGTATGCATGTCTGCCATCCAAGAAAACATACAAAATTTATTTACTGCAGACAAACCTTTTAATTGTACCACTGAAAATTCATACATTTTAATATGCAACTTTCGCAATTAACATTATTTAGTTCCAGTCCTAGTCCACAAAAAAGCCCACGGAACAAACTCGCGAACACATTTATATTTTCATGAAATTTTCAGTGTAACGACACGTTGTGGATTGTATTTCAACGTTAATGGCACTGCATGGTCATAACGTTTATGAAATAATATTTGATATTCATAAAATTGTACAAAGTTCCGGGGAAATGCTTATAATGGTAAAGTAGTAAGTAAATAGTTTGGACTGCTTTATGGTAAATACGAAATGGTCAGTATGATTGCACCTTGACCAATCATTTGTGATTTATGAGCTTAAAAATTAAATGTTGTTCCTTGAGATTATTTTATGGTTAAACAAATCCCAGATATTAATACTACAGTCGTTTTTATTCAACATTTTGAACAGTATACCCGGATTGCTGAGATGATTTGTCCTATTTGTTTGTTTACTGAAAATTTGCTTACGCTGTGTCTGTCACAATTCGTAGGCACTGCATGGCTCATACTGCCCGTTGTGGCTTTATGTGTAAAGAACTTTTACCTAAGGCTCTGCTCAGCCCTTCTTGGGACTATGAGCGTGATCATATGTATCTAAGTAAATATGATTTCAAAATTTTTAAATCTTTCTATTTATAATGACAGGTCTACGGTCCTCGAATGGCGGCCGTGTACCGGGAGATATAGTATAGGCCCTCCACAAGATGGACAGATGATCTGGTAAGGCGGAAAACGACTAGGTATGGCAGGATTAATCGGGCTGAATGTGCTTGGGCGAGGCCTATGATCAACAATGGGCTTCTCTAGCCCCACAGCATGATGAGTTTACAATTTTTCAAACATGTTTTTCAATATTAATGAACAGAAACTAACGAGTAAACGGAGAAAATTCCAGAACTTAAAATATGACATAAAAAATTAGTTAAAATGTAAGCAAGCTTATTTTTCCTTTAAAGCTGCATGCGCCTGCCGTGACGTCATAGTACTCTAACGCCCGTATTCACAAACAATACTTATCTTAGTAAAAAACAATGCTATGCAAATTAAAGTATTTCTCAGTGCGTGTCAAATGGCAAGGATTTTGAGGTCTCATAATAATATTATCGTACCTGAGTATCTAAATGGAACAAAATTTCAATAAAAGAATTTTCTAGCTATAGGATTTCGGCTGTTACAAATGTGAGGTATCAATATCTCAACCTATGGCGGGGCATAAAGGGTTGTCAGAAAACGTTACTTCCTAATATTTACCTTTATCAAATATCCTTTGTCTTATTGTACGTGTTTGTTATAGGGATATTGATGCCTCACCGAGTTTCAAAACAAAGAAATCATAATTTGTTGTGATGTTCCCACGTTTCTGAGGAAATGTTTTTCGTGAAATTTGTTTTTACGAAAAGATTCTACAACGCCGACCCGACACCGACGTAGAATGGCAATATTGCTATTCGTCGGAAATCTTCAATAAAAATTGCACCAATGAGTAGGGAGTTCGTGTTTTTTTATATTGAAATAGAGAGGGCTGTGACTAAGGCTGGCGTTTGCAGATAAAGAACTTTGAACGTTGGTACAGAGGAAACATTAAAGGTCTTAGCATACTTATCACCTCAGAAAAGGAACGCCTCTTTTTACTATGAACGCTACGGAACGGCTGCTACGAAACAACTACGGAGCGTAGCGCATCGCCTCTTTTTCAAAGTAAAATGAAGCGATACGGTTCCGAATCATGTGATTAATAAGGTGATGAACATGAACATGAATGTGCACGGGTATAGAGGGAGGTATAGAGTAGTATAGAGGGGGAGGGAGAGGAAAGGAATAAGGAAGACCGGAAAAAATCTGCATGATTGCAATTCATTAATTGCTGAAGCGATTGGGAGAAATAATAATATTATTTGGACAATCTTAATCATGACGTTTCTGCAAAAGCTTTTTTTATGAATATGGAAATTATACTAGAAAAATGCACTGAAAAAAATCGACTTGCCTCAGGCGGGACTCGAACCCGCACTTTCCACAATCCCGATTCGGGTTCGAGTCCCGCCTGAGGCAAGTCGATTTTTTTCAGTGCATTTTTCTAGTATTATATTTACGCGTTTGTAAACGCAAAAATAAAATTATTCCATAATGGAAATTATATTTTATATTATCAAATTTTGCTAATGTAGGTACCAGTAGGAGTGGATTTTATCCTTTATATTTTACAATTTCAAACAAAACAATTAAAGCAATAAATTTGAAGACTAAAAATAAACATACCGTAGGTGCGAATATAATTACCGGATTTGGTTGTAAGCCGAGATAATTAATTACAGAAATGTTAAAGTAAATGAAAAATAAATGATTTAAATTCTCCAATGTTTAGATACATACATGTATGAATATTATATACTACAATGCTGTAAATGCTTTTTATCTTCTTCACAAATTTTATTTGTTTTGTTTTTGTTCTAATTACTTATTTGCCTTTGTTTTGTTCTAGCTAGAAGCATGCTGTGTTTACCTATAGTTAACTTAACCTTCCTAATACAAAAAGTGGATGGCAAAGTAATAGTTTAAAAAAAAAACACACTTTTATACATATTAAATCGGACTTAAAAGTGAAAAATAACTTTTTAGTATAAAACCTAAATGATGAACAGGACACATTCGACATTATTTTCGAAATTATTTTTGTAAAATTTTGTGAAATGCATTGTTCTTGACAAACTAAGATTTTTGCGATTATCTCAGAATTCGAGAGTGCGGGTCGTGAAAACAAATAAAAACTTAACAAATGTAAATAATATAATATTTTAGTAACAAAAAAAATCGGGAGTGGTCTCCCCTTGACTTTCTGGTGTACCGGAAACGACTCAAAAGTTGATAGAAACCTTATATTTTGATGTCACACATGTAGGTTAAATTTTGGTTGCAATAAGTTAAAGCATACTCGAGTTATCATGCTTACGCACAGACACACAGACATAATTCCAAAAAAAATTTTTGGACTCAGTGAGGTCCAAAACGTGTAAATCCGTCAAAATCTCGATTTTTTTTCTACGATTACAAGACTTCCTCTTTACTACGTATACGAGAAAGTAATAATTTTAAATTAGCGCCGAAACCAAAAATGGACTTAAGTATTCAAAAAATACTTCTATTCACAGCTTCGAGTTGACTCAGTTAAGATATTTTAATTAAAAAACTTTCCTTCGTCAAACGCAGAGGAGGATTCTGTAAAAAAAGTTTTGTTTCTTACTTACTTCAAGTTTCTTGCTTTTTTTCTATAAGTATCCAACTAGGAGGTAACTTAGATCAATAGCTTGGCGATGTCTTTTTCAGCTTCGAAAGTTATTACGATATTAATTTTTATGACATTATTTTTAAAATAATGTTTTTTAAAGGAGAATATTATGACAATTTAAGCACCGCCAAAAATGACGACGCATCGTTGCGCAACATGCTGTCGATATAAAGTTTATTAGCCTTGTGATGGCGGCGGAGTAGGATAGCATCACCCCATATCCTCTCTCTAAGGAGTGTCATAGAAGGCGACTAATGGATCAGCAAAGGGGTATTGATCACGTTATACTCCGTCCACCAATCCGCATTGGGCAAGCGTGGTGGACTACTGCCTAAATCTCCTTCGATGTCAAGGAGAGGCCTTGTGTCCCAGCAGTGGGTCGAGTTTTAAAGGCTGTTATGATGATGATGATAAAGTTTATAGCCTCAATATGCCGACGCCGCAACGATTTTTGCCATTTTGTTTGTCGCTTTTAAGTTACAGAATCAAGGTTTTGTTTACGTACAAAGCAGGTGTGGGCGCGGTGGTGGGTGCGACTGATTTACTCCCACTGCACATTCGTTCTAACGTAAACACTTATATAAGCTTGCACCTTGTATACTTATGTTTGATATTTCGTGACCACATCTGACGCCGTGGCGAGGAGGACTGACGGATGTTGGGGTGGAAAGGTCCTCGAATGGCGAGTATCAGGAGACGCAGCTTTGGTAGATGGACCGGGTCGCGGGAAGCCGCTGGATGCGGGCAACGCAGGACCGTTCAGGTTAGGGATCCTTGGGAATGCCTATGTCCAAAAGTGGGCGTCTCTTGGCTGATATGATGATGATCATGATCTGACGCCGTGCCCACTAGTCTACGTGAAAGTGAAAACGAACCTCACATAGAACCCTCAACGAGGGACTGGCATCGCATTCACTGCCGAAATGCAATAATGCTCTTGACACTATTCTTATGGCCGACAACTTTGATGCTTTATGTAGCTAGTCAAGCGGACTTCCAACTAAAATCCTGCCGTCCTTACCTTAGGCAAAAAGGGATTTCAAGCCCCTGTATCTTTATATCGACGTGAATTTCAGCATCATCTTCATACCTTTAAAAATTGTTCGTGTAAAATTCATTCTGATGACATATGACTCAAATTGCTACAACACTTGGACCAATTTGCCCATTGTCCTTTGTACTCCCTAAGGATCGAACTCAGAAATAATTACGGTGAGTGAACCGGAAAATCGAGCAGCTGATGCGCCATACCCCTTCTGTCTATTTCCGAAGAGAATTTAATACTGTCTCCTTCCTCCCAAACTTTTCTCAATTTATTCGGTGCAATTTTTCCCCATACGATATAGGTTTCGGCATGGTTTTATGGTACCTCAACATCATTATAACAGCTTTAATAATTCGACCTAATTCTGAAACATAAAGCCCTCCTTGCTATCGAAGGAGGTTTAGGCAGTAGTCCACCGCATTTGCCCAACGCGGATTGATGGACGGAGTAAAAGGTTATCAATACCCCGTTGCTGAACCATTAATCGCCTTTCATTAATACCTCATATCCTCCAATGGCACGACAGCCATTGGAGGATATGAGGTGATGCTAAGCATGAGAGTAGAATAGCATCACCCCATATCCTCCAAGGAGTATCATGGAAGGCGACTAATGGATCAGCAAAGGGGTATTGATCACGTGCCAAATGCGGATTGGTGGACGGAGTATACTCCGTTCACCAATCCGCCTTGGGCAAGCGTGATGGACTACTACCTAAACCTCCTTCGATGACAAGGAGAGGTCTTCCGTCCCAGCAGTGATTCGAATTATTAAGACTGTTATGGTAGTGGTGGACTCCTTTCCTCCTGCTGGCAAGCAGAAGTGGAATGCAAAAATAGCTAGTGCTAGAGATAAACCACCGCGCTAGCAATCCTCGCCTTGCCCTCCTCCAAGGTGCTTCTCCACGCTAAGGAGAGAATAAGTGTACTGGCAGTGAATTCCATTTCTTGAGTGAGCGAGATAGAAATGAATTGCTAAGCTTCTTAGTTTGCGCTGGTATAGTAGCCGGTTACAGCGTGAGCCAGCACGCGTTGTTCTTAAAGGGAAGGGAGATGTTGGGATTAGGGGAAAAAGCTCGTCACAGCACTTGGTACAGTATTTCCTAACTCTATTAGTACCTGTTAATAATATCCATCAAAAATTAAAATTCGTATGACATTTTTAAAAGACTGTCGTGCGGTTTTCACACAGTTGTCCAAGCTTAGCACAGGAGGAGCATTTTGATTCATAAATAATAAGGGTTTATACAGTGCGCGTTTTGACCCAAAATATCAAAATCAAAAAGTCCATTTAACTTTGCTCTGTTAAAACTTCTAAAACCCTATCGTAGTTTCGGGAGCTAAATATTTGTCCAGCTGAATAATGCATTGCAAAATAGTTTACTATTTGGTATTTAAGATAGCATGTTCGTTTGGTTGAGGGTTTCTCAACATTAATGAGGTAAGATGAAGGCTAAGCTGTTCCCCGACGAAAAAAAAACCCACAACTTGGGTGCGCATTTTCTTACATAACTTTTCAATACCTATCATTGGAGGTCCGAAAAAATTTCTCATACCATTTAAAACAATGATCATTCTTATTAACAAATCATTCTTCATAACTTCATAAAACATAATCATAGAAATTCATCATATCATTAATCATTCTGCCGTGAAGCAGTTCGCTGTGTTTCGGATTGAAGGGAAAGGTAGCCAGTGTAATTACTGGGCATGGAGGGCATATCATCTTATTCCCCAGGATGGCAAACGCACTTGCGGTGTTAAGTGATTTACACTTAATATTGCAAGTATTATTCTTAACATCAGGTGGACCGCAAGCTTGTTTGCCATCTCGTAATATAAAAAAAAAACATTTTTAGGCTAGTCTAGTGTTTTATGCACCTACATGACTGGGTGATTGGTAGGCTAGGGTTATTTTTTTTTATGACCAGGCGGAGTGCACTGTTTTTGTAAGCAACAAGGTAGGAACAGTATTAATAAAAAAATATGATCACTAACTGTTATGAGCTCCGTTGATAGTAGTAAAATGTATGAATAAAAAAAGTATGAAAAATAAAATTATGAAGAGTGAATATTATGAACACAAATCGGTAGTAAGACAAAGAATAGGATTTAAAATATTATATGAGCCAATATGGACCCCCACAACTTAGACTTCCTGGTAAAACATTAATATTATTAGACCTTCTGGGTCACGTCTTAGATTAGAGTACTCTCGACTGCATGGCCTCGGCCTTTAGGAAAACTCTTTAAATTTTAATACCAATTTTTAACGCGACTAAGGCCTTTCCTTACCCACGTCTTTGTTTATTGTTCCCTTTGTGACCATTTTTTTCTTTATTACGCTTTAAGACACCTTAGAGTGAACTATTTTGAGTGTATTGGGTTTTCCCATGTTCGACAAATGTCGCTAGAAACAAATATTTATCGAATGCGTAAAATGTTGTTATATTGGAAAATTTCAATGCAAACCGCCACGTTTTCTTAGGTTTGACGAAGCATTAAACGCTTTTTACAAATCAATCATATATTTATTTATAAGTACTCGTATTTCCTTCTCCATTTCTTACTGGAAAATTCCTCGTCTCTCTTTCCCGTAGATCACCAAACACACAAAACTGCTAATTTGACTATTTAAATACGTTTCACCGAACAAGAATAAACGCCTTACTATTGTGCCATATTGTCCTGGAACCTCGACCAGTTTTTGTGGGAGTCACATTTATCATGTGCACTGCGTATTCCGTAGCTAATGTAATAAACATGAACATTGATTATTCCGGCTTACCTAATTCGAATTCATGAGGTTCAGTTCTAGTATATCGTGTTCTGGTGATATGAGGACTTTAGATTTGAAAATTAGAACTAATTTACGATTGAATAGAATTTTGCGAAGAAAATGATAATCAGCTAGTCTTCTTTACATATAAAACAGTTTCGTGACTGAAACAAAATACATTTATTTCTATTTGAAGATCAAAGCAGATAAAGAGACAACATTACACAGACAACGTTGCATTTCTTTCGCAACGTAATACTTTGTTTTGGAAATAAAGAGACTTTTGGATAAAATCCAATTCTAAAAATTAGGTTTGAGGATAGAAATAAATCACATTTGGATAACAAATTTGTCATTGTTAAGCTGTCGTCCAAATAAGTCAAAGTTTTTTCGGTTCTGTCTCCAGTGCTGCAAACATTACGCTTCCTCTATTACAGAGTTGGCATTCAATATGGTATTGTTACAAGCAACAGTTCTAAAGCATCTGTTAGTAATTACCTACTTCTTCTTCTTCTTAGAGTGTGTATAAGATGTTAGCCTGGTATCAACGTTTTGTTATACGAGACTTTTTGACGACTATCTTGCGGTAGCTGTCTGTACCATTAGTCTTCCGAAGCACGATGAAAAATAGAGTTGAAACATTTTTGTCACCCATCCGAATACCAACCCCGCACTATAAGTAGCTTAAATTCTGCGAGCGTGTTGAAAAATGCAGGACGTAGAGGCCCTCGACCTCCTTTAGGTACTTAACTACTTAAGAAAAGGTATATATTTCCTATAGGTTCTTGTCTAAGAAAGTGTTGCTAAAAATCTTAACTGACTTTTAAGTACCTTTTGGCATTTATCTAAATTGTCTATTCATTTTTATGTTACGCTTTAGCACTAAAGCGCTGAAAGAAGTTCCTCAAAGGGTCTGAAGGTGTATTAAGAAAAGTTTTTCAATATTCAAAGATATCACTACCTAATGAAGCGTTAACTTTAGTAAAATACCGTTTCCTTCTATCATGCTTGACTTGTCAAAATTTCTTTCAAAATTTATCTAGGATCCCTTAATTTAACACGCTTATTCTATTTTAAATGTAGAAAACAGCCGTAGACCCGTAGTGCATCTTTTTAGCAGACTTTGTATAGATGCAAAGAAACTATAAAGGAATCTACAACCGAATTCAATTTCTGATTTGGAAATTATGTTGATGTCAAATTAATCGAGTTTTTCTAACAATATTCTATTCTTATTGAGTAATGATAGTTATCTCGGGTCGTTAAATTGTTTGATTTGTAATGTATTTGAAAAAGTCTCTTAATGCATTATGTCTACCATCATAACCACTGCAAGTTTTATTATAGAACATAGGTTCTCAACGTGGGCGATAACGCCTTGTAGCCGTTTCAAGGAGAAATAGAAGACCCAGAAATTTTAGTGGGCTTTGAGAAGGCGAATCGTACGAAATCGTGGCGATATATCTTTTCAATTCACGACCGGTAAAAAGTAAATTTAAGATGTGTGGTTCTGGAAAAAAAAATTCAAAGTGGGTGGTGAGCAAAATAAAGTTCTGACGATTCTAGCAAACTGAAGTGAGTCAGAAACATCTAATATTTTGCGAAAATTAACTCATTCGACTTTGTGTCAATGTCGTTCCCATATCACTTTCTAATATAACCAACAGAATTAGATCCAGACTTGCTGAGTTCTATCGCAGTTTTGGTTGTGGTGGGACGTTTTTAACTCCGCCTGGCTTGATACCATTATCTTATCAATGTCTGTCGGTATAACAGTGTTCCCGGCATTATTGCGTTCCGACAACTAATCATAATTCAGTCACCTGAGAGCGCAGCCTGAGAGAGATTGCAGGTCAAAATAAAAGTAATTAAATATACCAATTCTTGTCAAATACGTTTACAACTTTGATGTCAGATTCACGCGAATATTTTGCAACATTTCAAGAGAGAATTCACGATGATCATTACACTCCGAACAGGCGAAGATAACGTAGGTTTCATGCTTCTTTATTTTCTATTCTTTGAAGATAAAACCAAACCCTTTTTTATTATATAAACCTGCTTACAAGATATATATCTTTGAGTTTGGACGTGTTGTTCTTTAATTTCAGCTCAAATCCTTTGTGTTTTGATTGACGTGGGATGTTATTTATTTCTAGGGAAATATTATTTTATTATTGTACTTTGAAACGAAGGGTGTCGATATTATACTTCGGTGTATTCACAGGAGGCAGATACCTCATATGAGCTTCATATCTTAATAATATTGTAAATTTGAAAGCTTAGATGCTTGTCCGTCAATCACGCCACAATGGTTCATTCAACGGATTTTAATGAAATTTTGTACGTAAGTAAATCATAACCTGGATTTACTTAGCATTTATTTAGATATTTTTTTCTTCTTAATCAATGAAATGCATATCTCCAGCATGTCTTGCGGCATGATCAATATGAGCTTTTGCTACTAATAATTATGGGTGACGTTGAAGAAAAGAAATCTGTGGGTCGGAAAATATTCATTAATGTATGAATTACAAGTGCTGTCTTAAAATTTGTCCTTGGGAGGAATAGAGTGGAGTAAGCTAAGCTGACTGCCAACCTTATTTTGTTCAACAAATTGTATAGACGCAGCTATATCCGCTTACGGTCGAATCGGGTTTGTCTGCAAAACAACATTTCAATATTATTTATTCGCACTTGGTGTTTTTATATTAACTTATGAAAGTGAAAGTATAGTTTATAACTCCGCAGCAACTCTTAAGTCTCAAGACATATTAGGTACTAAGTAAGCAAAGAACGCTCGCAACTTGGTAGCAATGTTTGTTTAACTACCCAATCTTTCTAAGCAAAGACGCTTCTAAAATTTTTAACTATTTCTTCATATTTATGTCCACCCAAAACGTTTACATTTATAATAAAATTCTTACACTGCTACATCATAGAAGAAGAATTGGACTTGTGCATCAAATTCAAAAGGCATTTGATATAAAACGATAACGAGCAAGCAGAGAGAGGTTTAATAAAAATATTCTGACTCAAACATTTGTCCATACTATAATTCAAACAACTACGTCAAGGTAGACGATTAATGCATTGTATAATTCTTTAATATGTATATCTATAACCTAATATACATATCACTCTTATCAAGTAAGGGAATTCCAAATCCATAACTGGATACTAAAATAAAGTATGATCAACATTATTGGTAATGATGTATTCAGTTCTGATAGGTTTTCGAATGCAAGTTGGGTGTACAGCAACATTACATGTATTCAGTGGGGGTTTATTATTAAAACAATATTGTAATTAAAGTTGATTCACTTAATGCCTGTGATGCGTCTGAGGCAACGTTAATCAACATTAAGTTCAACGCTTTTTAATTAAGCAAATTTCAGCCTTATGCTTTGAGCTTTGAAATAAATTTTAATTAGAGAGTGTTGTGTCCATATTGTGTAGAATAAAATTAATACTTTCCACGGACAGTTTTAAATTTGTTATAAACTTCCTTGCTAATAAAAGTTAGAAGGGCGTTGGTTCAACATTCAAATTTAGAATGGTATATTTCGATTTCGTCCACTCCTTTTTCTCTTTGTCGTCATTTCTACAGTCGTCAAAGGGCTGATTTCAAATATGAGGTCTATTGTTACAGAAATAGATGTGGATTTTCTGTATTCATGTCCTAAATTATTACCTACAAAGAGGCGAGATAATTCCATTTCCTATTTAATAATTTACGTTCTCGATATATATACCCGGACTGTTGAGATGATTTGGAGTGTAACATCTGTCGGTTGTTCGTCTCTGATGGTTGGTAAAGGTTTGTAACTTTTTGGGTTTGATAATCCTTTTATATCAGTCGCCAATCGGTCACTATTTTAAGCATTCCATGATGATTTGCAGGATGTTGTTTTTTGTATAATCCAATGTTTTGAGCGTGATTATATCTATGTATGTATTCTGAGAGGAATAGCTGTCAATTTGCGGTATTTATGTGCTAAATTAATATAAAGATCTCATATCCTGTTCAATAAAATCGATGTTGTTATGTGTGTTTAAATTCACTATAATTATTAAATGATTAAGTCAACATCCAAACTTTTTCATAAATAAATTCTAACATCGTTGCGATAAGCTTATCAATTTTAACCATTTGCGTTTTTTATAATTCAATATCACTACGATAAATTACAACTCAGTTTGTAGAATTATTAATAGACGAAATTCATGTGTTCACCATGCGGATGCCAGGTTCATTATGATTCCATTAATCTAAGATAAACACTCATCTTTTCTCTCTTTCTGCCTTGTCATATCTGATAAGATTTCGCGAGAGTCGTTTCAGTATGTACAGAATTTTCGAAAGTTCTAGACAATCTGAGGTTTTTCAATGATGTATACATGTCTACTGCATACAAAAATTGAGTTCAACGCATTTTAATTCAGCAAATTTCAGCCTTATGCTTTGAGCTTTGAAATAAATTTTAATTAGAGAGTATTGTGTCCATATTATGTAGAATAAAATCAATACTTTAGCTCAATCAAACGTAACGTCTCTTTTCCTACATAGCCCACTAGCGCCTCTAGCGTAAACTATCAGAAACAGTGGGCAATCTATGAAAACCTACCTCAACTTCATACAAACATGTCAAAGTATTGATTACTTTGTATATCGTGGACATCGTGGTCACTATAAGTTATTTGGTTTATGATATCGTAAAATCACACCCGTAAATTAACCAAGCGCTTATTGGCCATACAAATTCCTACAAGCGCCGATTAAAAGCGGACCTTTAAAATTTATGGAAATTTATTAGAGGACCCGTTTTGTTTGATCTCGCTTGTAAACATATGCCGTCAATTTTAATCACGATATTTCATGTTTTTCGGCGATAAAAAGGGATGAGCCACATTGGGAACGAGTTAAAAATACTTCAAGTTACAAAGAATGGTGGGCTTGTGGGGGAAGCAATTAAATTCAATTTTGGTGATTGGATATCATGCTTTGCAAAAGTTTGTACTCAAATACAAAGGTCTGGGATTTTTAGGGGGTTACTAATTTGTACAGGGTTTTGTTGGTAATCTTCTTCTTCGAGTAGTTAACCTGCATCAGAAGTAGATAGTTTAGTATCCTGCCGTATCAACGCCACACTTGTGCCCATAGATTTATAATTAACTAATCTTTTGAAGATTGGCAATGCATCAACCAGGGCAAGACCAAAAAAATGCAGCAATGTGTGCGCGAAAAATAGTACTGCAGTCTGACAGTTGCTGTATTTTCTACGTGACTGACAGGCCGACTTAGGCCGTCTGTGTGTACGTGAAATGGTCTCGTCTATCTATCTCGTTCTAATACACGTGTTAGTATGCTCTTTCTCTTTCACATTGCCCATCTACAGTTTCCTAATATCTATGCTTGTGCCAGTAACAGTTGCCATCTTCTTGGTTGCCACCATAATTAATAGCATTCGCAAATCTTAAAGATTACACATTTTGCCAATGTCATGTGAAAATTTAATTATAGTTACAAAAATTTTGGTTAAAAATGGAGTCTCTCAACACGTGTTTTTACAACAAGAACTCGGGAGAAACTCGTATGAATGATTGTTGTGACAAGGTACTTAAATGTCAAAAGTTACGCTGCGCCTCACAATTTTATTTTTTGTCCGATCAATGCCTTAAAAGTATGTTATTTGGTTGGCAGACAAGTAACCGGCTTTCCTGATGGTAAGCAGTCACCATAGCTTGCAACACTGACATGGCACACGTGCGCTGCCAATCCTAGTCCCCTTTCCCACCCCGTGGATCTTACTCACCAAAAGAAACAGAACGCTACAAAAATGTATTGTGTTATTTGACTGTGGTCTTCTGTAAGGCAACGTCCAGCGCGAGCACTCCAAATCATAGCTACTAATCTACCGTGTTTAAAGAAGAAGATTAAGATTGAAGTGCCTCAAAGAGCTCACTATCGCTTTAACTTCAAAATACATTTTGCATTGAATCTGTCCATAACCCTAATATCATTACTATACATTATTCTCAGTGACGATGTTACGCATAATAAGACTTGCTAATAGAACACGTTATATCTCAGTTTAAGCCTCTATTAGTGAATCTGCTTAATGAATGAGCAGCTGTTTTAACAAGATTTAACAATGTATTAGCTTTAGTATATAGCATCTAGTCAAGGGTTATCAACGAATTGTGCGGATGACTGATTCAAGTTTATTTTTAGGGATCAATATTTTGTCCATATTTAAGAAGATAAGTGTGATTTAAAAGATGACAAAGTGACAAAGATTCAAAAAAGGATGCTCAGGTGATTTATGTAGAACTAGTCGTAGCCCGCGGCTTCACTCGCATTAACGTCGGTTAAATTATACTCTTATACCCTAAATGTACCCATATGAGATATATTACTGTAAAGTTCCATTAAAATCCGTTCAGAAGTTTTTGCATGAAAGGGCAAGAAACACACATCCAAATATACATCCATATAAACGTTCACTTTTATAATATTAGTAGGATGAATTTAATAGGTGGTAGACCCATATGTAGGGTATCTGGTATATCTAGGTAGGTACCACCGCCTTTCTTATTTCTGCCGTGAAGCAGTTCGCTGTGTTTCAATTTGAAGGGAAAGGTAGCCAATGTAATTACTGGGCATGGAGGGCATATCATTTAAGTCCCCAGGATGGCAAACACACTTGCGGTGTTAAGTGATTTACACTTAATATTGCAAGTGTCTATAGGCGGCGGTGACCACTTAACATCAGGTGGACCGCAAGCTTGTTTGCCATCTCGAAACATTAAAAAAAAATAAATGAGTGAAAGGAGATTGACGAAAAGGAAATGAATAATTTAAAGTGAGTGGAGACTGGAAAGACATAGGCGAAAGTTTTTTTTTTATAATTATGTCAGTTTGCAATATCATTGCCATTCTTAAAAGTCATATGAAGCTATAACCGCAGGTATAGGACTCTCCCCTTCAGCACACACCAAAACAAGCGCCCATAAGAGCGTTAATCACACGAATCCTCTTTCCCAATATCCTTCCTACACAGGCCTGTTGATTACCTGCGAAGGAACCTTTGCCTTTCATCGTACGTGACTATCCCTGATCACGAAGCTTCAAAGGTCACTATGGAAACGAGATAGGTTAGTTTGCTTTCAGCTTTTTACGATACCCGTTCGGGCTTTTTTGTTCGGCAATTACTTGGCCTTTGGACGGTACGTAATCGCGCTTTATGTGATGTTTTTTTTTTCTTCATTTTTTTTTCGGGTAGAACCGTTTGTGCATTATTTTGTTCCTTTAGTGTGAGTGCCACATTTTCTTTTAAATTTCTTTATAATCACCACTATGCAAAGTGAATTAACATACGCATCTATAGGTCTAATATTCATCACTAGATGGCGGTAGGGTCTACCTGAATCGTGATTTTGTTTATTGTTGAGTGTTTGTTTAAGCATGTTACCCGATGAAGTTAATGATGTGTCTGCTCAGATTAATTTCAATGCCGTTCTGCCGTGAACACAGTACCCTCACACACATGCGTTTGGTCCTGCTATGGTGTCCGATGGCGCTTCCATCCACGCACATGCCCTAGTCTATATCTCTGGGGCAGCTTCAGATAGGCTTAAAGCTACTTTGGCAATAGGCCGGTGCAATAGGTGATGCTTAGTCGGTAGGGGTTCGACAAAACCCTAGTGCCGGGACTAGGGTATATAGGATAGGATTCATCTCCTCCTTTCTTCGTTTGTCAGGAAGATTCTTCTGACTTTTTTCGCTGCTCTGTCTTTCATTCCTCCCCGTGGGGGAGGGAAAGGGAAAGCGGTGAGAGAGTTAGGGGAGGAAAAAAAGTTACTGGTCACCGAGGAGTTTTCTGGAGCCCAAGAATACCATCGCACTACTGAGTTACTGAGTTTAAACCACAAAAACACCCAGGACAATTAGACGTTGAGCAGGCGGTCAGCCATAATTTGGAATCACATCTCTTCCACTAACAGAGTCATAATTTTTATTCTTTACCAGTTATCCTTACCTGATAAAGCACACATTCATCCCTGGCAATCGGTGTATCACTTTGAAGAAACGACTCACTGACTCAATTCATTAAAGAGTTGCACACTGCAACATCGCTCTTGTGTAAAGAAAAGAACATCGATCTTAGAATATTAGATAATTAGTTTAAGTTGATATATAAGAATGGGCTACTTACTTCCAAGAAATGTAACAATATGTTATCTAAAGCTCTGTTAAACCCGTTTAGGAATATGAGCGTGATAAGTAGATGTATGTGAAAATTGCCATAATCCATTTTATCCAAATAAAGTTTTATAAGACCAAGTATTAGCAAGACAAGTAGCCAATAGATTCCATCGAATACTTAACGAAAACGATACGAATTTATTGTATGAAACTGATGTATTACTGAGAAAACATTTTAGCGACCGTCGTCGTGTCAAATGTTAGTAAACGCTTTGTAGCGAGTAATTCCAAACGCTCCTCTGGAATAGATCCGCAATAAATAGTGCACGATAATAGTTCCACTTTAAACCTTTTGAGCAAGCCATCCGCGGATAACGACTGCTTCGCAAATAAAGATTCAGCTTACAGCGATTTTATATTCAGATTATTTGAATACTCGGACTATAATGTTTAACTACGGAATTTCAATACTCTTTGCATGGATAGCCTATTGCAATTTAACTGCTTTGCGTTATATCTAAAAGACATATGGGTACAGTTTTATTTTGGGAAGCGGTTTCATATGTATATTTGCCACTCACTCCTCAACTAATCTAGAAAAAAGACACTGACAAAAATCGACCTGCCCCGGCGGGAATCGAACCCAGCATCCTCCACACTTCCTTTCCACACAGCAACGCAGCCACCCAGATTGCGGAGGATGCTGGGTTCGATTCCCGCTTGGGGCAGCTCAATTGTTTTTCAGTGTATTTTTCCTAGTTTTAATAGTCACAACTATGTATTATTTGAATAAAAGCCTTTAGGTTGTGTTTACATTTCAATCAAGTTTCAATTACTTTCGCTCCGTAAACCCTTACAAAGCGACTCTAGTATTCTATCTACCATTAAATTTTATTACAAAAATATCCCAAATGCCCTTGTAGCATTTCCAACGCTTTCCATTCTGAAATGTTTAGTTTGAAATCGGATTTTGTTTGAGCCAGCGCGCCATGCCCGATCCATCACCCGTCTACGCTACCGACATCTGACGACAGAAAAATTAAGCTTCGGAATCGTTTTTTAAACGCAACGGTCTCCTCCATCAATCATTCGAACCTCAGTAATTTTTCACTGTCTATTTAAAAATGAACTTCTAACTAGATGTACCACATATGAGCATACTGTATTTCGCGTTATTGGAAATTCTTTTATGTAGGGCTCTTTGTGAATTTTTACTGTGATAACCTCGAGGGAGCTATACCTTGCCTGCTGTAACGCGTACAGAATAATATATTACTGTGTAGAGAATAGTAATTCAGATTATTTTTTGCTAAGAAATACTTGCTAATATGTAATGTGTGAACCGCCGTCGTGAAATTCCTCTTAAGGAAAGGAAGGGAACCATACAAGAAGGGAAGAACTAAATTTAGTTTAAATAAATATAAATTTAATTAAATATAAATTTAATTAAACTAAATCTAGTTCTTCCCCCTATCCTGCTTCCAATTTTATTTGGAGTAGGTTCAGTATGACTAGCGGTCGACATTCTTACACCTATAGATTTTGATATTAGATTTTTACGACCAGTCGCCTGCCTGACACTAGTTCTCCTTGAACGAGTGCTATCTTTCTACAGCAGCCGGATCCTCCAGCTTAACATGTCTTCCGAAGCACGGAGTAAAATCGAGTTGCTGAATATTCAGTTCAATCCACTTCCTGTCTTACTCAGCGCGTTTTACTTTGTATAGATTACTTATCGAGAATCATTTCTTGACTGGACCGAGGCTTAGAGATCCTCCAAGAAAGTCCTATGTCGGACAGTCCATCTCTCGGCTCTGATGATATTGACTTCTGTACTGGCTCAGTTTCAACGCGGTATCGTTTTGTTTTATTTGCTGCGGTCGTTGATATTAAGAGAGCGGATTGGGGCTGGAGTTACGGGACCAGCAAATCAAGTGGATTGGTAGTGAGCCACGTGTATCTAAATCGGTAACGGACCTTATTTGACCTTCAGTATTTAGCTCTTGGCCCTCATCTCTGTCTCAATACAACAACGCTAATAACATTATATATGAAAATATTTTAAATTTATATCTAATTAAATAGTAAACAAAAAACAAAAATGAATCCTGTCGTAATAAGTGCTGCGACGCGGCTCTAACCCGCGACCTTTCGCAATTCCAGTGACTGCTCTTAAAACTGAGCTACTAAGGACATAATCATCATCATATCAGCCGAGAGATGTCCACTGTTGGACATAGACCTCCACCAAGGATCTCCAAACCGATCGGTCCTGCACTGCCCGCTTCCAGCAGCTTTACCAGATCGTCAGTCCGCCTTGTGGGGGCCAACCAATACTGCGTCTCCCGGTACGTGGCCACCATTCGTGATCTCACTGGATTGTTAGCTCACGATGATTTTAATCAAAGTTATAGATATATGGCAATAGATTATGAAAAGATGGCAGTAACTAGTCAAATATACTTAAAACAAGCCCAAAGTTGTATCATCTAAGGTATGGAATCCAGGAACTCACAAATCAGATCTCAGAGTTAAAATGAAAAATTTTTACTGTTCGGCAATTTTGCTAGAATTTATTTCTCCTGATTTTCTTTGATACATTATAATCTATACTGGACTATATTTTTGTAATAAAATTTTAATTGTTTGTGATCGTCTAAAGTCGGTAGAGATTCTATTTTTTGAGATAGCAAACGCTCGTACAAATAAATCTATGTAATAAATAAATTGAACGACGTGTCTTCAGTGATGTTATCTCAGAATTCAATTTAAAAAACAGGATTTTGTACAGCAATTAGACGATAGAACTTTCTAGTACAAACTGGCTTCAGGCGATCTAAACGAGATATTCCCAATAATATTTATACCTATAGCTCAATCTTCGACAAACTGATAAAAGCTGGCACAGCAAAAGCCTACAAAGAGATCGAATTGAATATTTACTCGAATCAAACTGAAATCTAATATTTGCTCGATTGAAACAGTGACGTTTACGAATAAATGAGTGAGATCGAGTGAAGGGTTGCGATGCGAGGCTATTTCGTAATCCGGAGACCCGTTAGAGATTTTATCAGATATTCCTGTATGTGAGCCTTGTGTGAACACAATAGATTTTTGGCCCAAAATCACATACTCGTTTCGAGATAAAATAGGAACGGCTGAATTTGCATTGTAATACAATGTGAATACAAACGAAATTACTGTGAAAGGGAAGGTCGTCATTAAATTATTTAACGAGAACAATACAGTCCTGCCCTCTTATAGCTACCTTTTTATACTAGAAACTCCTTCAGACTTGCTTTTTAGTCCACTTTGGCGTATGTTATCCATCTTATCTCACCATGAGACCTGCTCATCGAAATTTTAGTCCAGACTCCACTAAAGCAGAGACGAGACGATCTGTATTTTAAACAGCCAATAGAAATTCGTTATTCATACATCTCGTCTCCGCTCAGCATCAGTGGAGACCACCGAGTGGAGATGAATCATATTTGTATGGCGCGATTGAGCTACCTAGATGTGAGCTGTGCTTCGCAAGCTAGCGCCGCCCGTCTGAACGCAGCGGAGACGAGAAGAGATATGAGCGACGTGTAGTGAGCGACGCCGCTAGCGGCGGCTTTCGCGTCAGATCGAACTAGACTGCAATCTTAAACAACACCGCACACATCTCCGCTACAGTCTATTCAGTACGCATCTCCCCTCAGCTTTAGTTTGATACACCTTTGTTGAAAAACATCTCTTCTCGTCTCCACTTCGAATATCTCCGCACATCTCCGCTTCGGTGGAGTCCGGGCCTTAAGCCTACCAACCAGAATATGAATCTATTAAAAATAATATTTCTTTATTTTACTGTTTCAGTGTGAGGTAAGTAATTAAAGGATATTTATATTTCCCTTTAATTCCTTTCAGGGCGAATATTATTTTGTCTTAAAAGTATAGTGTAAGTTACGGTAGTCAAGTACCTACCAAAGAGTTTCTAAGTAACTAATATATCACTCTCCTGGGGACGGCTATATTTCTGCGCTTTAGTTACCTGCGTGCTTTTTTCTGAGAAATCATACACACAGGGAAATATATTTTATGGGTGTGATTTAGAGTTGGTATTACTTTCCACGTGAACTAACGGCCTGGTTAGCTATCATCTTATCTTAGATTATTGTGTTAAGACATTAATTGTAAGATTGCCAGTCCCTTAAAAGTCGAGGGTTCAATGTGAAGGTTGCTTCCATCTTCAGCTTTATCATCACAACTCATCATCTTATTAACAAATGAAAATTATTCAATGCTGAGTCTTCTGTGCTTGGGGTAAGAAGATCCGTTGATAGAGTTTAGACCAGTACTATCTTGGCCGAAGATTGATTTTTAAGGCCTATTTCTTCAAAAAAGTTGCTTTTCACGACTACCATTTTCAAACAGCTGTCTGCCTCCAGCTACTATATAAGTATACTAAACTTGACGGAAAATTGAGTTGAAAATATTCGGTCACTCTGAAAATCATCCGCGCACTTAATTGCCTAACTTTTCTGATCGTTACGTATAACGCACGACTGGCGCTGAAGATCTTAATTTTAATATCGTGGCGAAGGATAATTAAGGGTCCAAGACAATCGATCGACGTCCTTTCGCAATATTGCCGATGTAAAGTAGCACATTAGTGAGTATTATGCCGATCGATAGCTTACGGCGTCAAATGGACGGCTTCGCATCCGTATGTAGCTAAAAAACGCGTTTTTAATTTTCCTTAGTGTGTAGCTCCTGTAGTAATTATGTATAATTCATATTATACTTTAAAATAAGTTCTTAATAAAATAATTCTTTCAAGAATAATGTATTTTGTACACTGTCTTGTTGATTTTGGATATGCATATTCGGGCTATACGTTTGCGCCATATTTCGTCGTAGTTTGTCATCGTCTAAAGCTAGCTTCCCACGGTCCGTGATATCGCGGACGGACGCGGACCAGCTCTCACGACACATCGTGGGAAGGGTCTCGTCCGTGGCAGCACAGGACGTCTGTGGCAGTGCGCCGGTATCAGTTGCGAGGCGGTAACTTCAAAGCATAGGCTTGTCCGAAACAGGGCTGTGCTCTGTATCTGCCGCGAGTCGGCACGTCCGTAGAATCACGCACCGTTGGAAGAGCTTTGGTGCGCGGTGCGTGGCTGTCCGTAGTCGTCAGCTGTGCGTATAGATCCGCAGATTGTAGTGGGAAGCCAGCTTAAGACCGAACGCGTTTCGGGCCAGTCGACCGCTGGAGCGCTTTCGCCACGTCGATGCATACAGTTTCCCATACTATCGTGGAATTCTGTATGGACAAACTGCCGATCGCCATCGATCAGTGTGTCTTAACCCTAAAGGGAAATCAAAACTCGACCTTACGTGTTGACGGTAAAAGCGCTTTTCGTGAGTCATTCATTTTAAGGATATCAAAACAATGTACGTATTGAGCGCAAGTATAGTATTTTCTCGTGAAAGATTCTTTTTGAATGTCCTTGGGTCTACCGTGGAGACTTTTGTTGTACCTATATTTTATTCGTTTGAAAAGGCTGTTGTTGTTACACAATAACATTCCTTTTATTGTTTAGGTTTTAGTCTGATTTATTTATTTCAAGGGTTATAGGCGCAAATAAAGTAAAGGGGACTGAAAGACAAGGTGGTAGGCCTGTAGGCAGGGTCGTCTGGGTAGGTACCACCGCATTTCTTATTTCAGCCGTGAAAAAGTTTTCTGTTTCGGATTGAAGGGAAAGATAGCCAGTGTAATTATTGGTCATGGAAGGCATTTCATCTTAGGCCTCAGGATGACAACACGCCTGCAATACCAAGTGATTTTTTCTTTGTTATTGTAGGTGTTTATAGGCGACGGTTTCCACTTACCATCAGGTGGGCCGTCACCTTGTTTTTTATCTTGTATATAAAAGAAAACCACGTAAACATGCATTGTAATTAGTCATTAACTTGGAAACATTTTGAATATTATATTTACTTATTGCGCGGTCGGTATAAGGTATAAAATGCGCGGTCGGTACTAAGATGACGCCGCCGTGGTGGAGTGGTCAGTAACGCTGCCTACACATCGGGCGGTCCGGGTTCGAGTCCTGGTAATGGCAAATGTTAGTGTGATGAATACGATCATTTGTTCATGAGTCATGGTAGTTTGTACATTTATTTAAGTTGATTTATAAAAATATCTAGATTATTAATTCTTAATTCGTTGATTATTAAGTATTATTAATCCGTTATCTAGTATCCATAACACAAGTTCTTAAAGATACTTAATTTGGGCTAGAAAATTGGTGTGAGCGTAGTAATATATTAATATTATTACGATGGTTGACGCTAATTGTTCAACCCGATTTTCCTTCGTGCTCCATAAGCATGTTAAGCTGTTGATCATGGCTACGCTCGAAGCAGTTATTCCCAAAGAGTTTTCGTATCAGGCCAGGGGCCAGCTGGCCGCGCAGAGCAGAATAGCATCACCCCATATCTTCCAATGGGTGTCGTAGAAGGCTACTAATGTATCAGCAAAGGCGCATTGATCACATTATACTCCGTCCATTGCACCAATCCGCATTGGGCAAGCGTAGTGGACTGACTATACCTTCTTCGTTGAAAAGGAGAGGCCTTGTGTCCCAGCAGTGGGTCGATTTATAAAGGCTGTGATGAAGGAGCCAGCCGTATAAATCAATGGCAGTATTGCAGACTTACTGAACAAACCCCAAAAAATTTGGAGCAAGTTAGAAGAAAAGTATAAGGGAATTAGCTGGAGTATACTCTTCGCGCCTGTCTCACATGCGTACAAAACAACATGTAGAAGCTAATTCATTTTATTTATTAATTTGCTTGTCACATGGTTACATAAGGTGTTACAATGAGTTAATAGATACTTGGACACATGACACCCCGAGGGGGCACAGCAAACATTAGCAAGAGAGAGCTGTCACTTTTACACAATTAACATAATAGGTACATTATAATTCGGAATCAAATAATTAGATATTTCACCTAGCCTTATTTAAGTAGATAAGATAAATTATGTAAAAAATTGAATAAATTAAATAAAAATCTAACTTTAAGCAGAGATACATTGATAATGGTTTATTTATTTTTATTAATAATTCATAATGATAGAATGGAGCTGACATTTTTTATGTGTTTAAAGAATTCGGTGAGGTCATAACACCCTTTTTCTATTAGATGTTTTATTAATTGTCTAGATAAATGCTTGATAACTATATATATAATATTTTTAGGTTTAATATTATAAATTTGAATTGAGACCCATTGTGGGCTCGATCTATTTTAATTTTATAGTTTTATAATTGGTATAAATAATATTAATATTTACATAAAATTCGTGTTATAGCTTTATGATACAAATTAATGTTGGTAGCAATTTGATCAGTATCCAACCAGGTGTTTGCTAAACACATTACTATTAATGCAAATATAATCAAATTAACATGAACTGAATTACCTACTAATAAAGTTACAGGGATTATGTGTTCATTTTATTTAGTTTTAAACGATTATACTATGCTATCCTTTATAATATACAAATGTTATGGTGGTATCAAAAACTCAAATAAAAGCCGTTGGCACACAGCTACACGCCCTTAAGGGGCCATTCGTTTATCACTTAAGGCGATTATTGCTAGTTTTTGACCCCTCCTAGTAAGAAAAATTATATAAGAAAAAAATCTTTTTATAAGAATAAGTAAGAGATGGTCGACCCTCCTCTCTAAGTCATCTTACGTAGTAAATGAATGAGCCCCTAAGATGAATTTCCACCAGAGATGTGTTATGCAGTTTTGCTGCGAGAATGTAGGTAATAGCTAAGCTACGAAACTGTGTGACTCATAGATAAAGGAAACTGGTATGACTGTTTCACTGATGCTAATCTACTACATCAGGGAGCGACCCGTGGTCAGTCTCGGTACGGAAAAAGTCTGAGGTCTCCAAGAAAAAAATACCGCTTATGCTTATAAGTGACAAAGTGCATGCTGCTGGGACAAAGCTCGCTCCCACGCGGATTAATTAAAATTGTACCTATTTATATAAAGACTGTGCTGTGCTGTTATGTATTGTTCCTACCGAAAATAAAAATTTGCTCTATAAAATTATAAATGTAAAATCTCAACAGATAATCGCCATGTTTGGTATTACATATTTGTGTGAGCCGACTTTTTCAATTCACAACTACTGCAAAAATAAGAAATGTTCGCGGTTAACATATGAACATTTAGACGCGATAGTGTGCGTGTCTACGACTGAAATGAAAACAGACGTTCAAAAACTTGCATCTCAAATGCAGCCGCAAAAATCTCACTAGTTCTTATTTTTATGTTAGTATAGTAATTCCACTGCTGGACATACGCCTCCCCCTATGTCCATAATCCATGTGGAATTAACACCCCAAGGATTGTGGTCGTGTTTCGTGATGATAGTAATTCAATTTAAGTACGTATATATGTGTTTTATTTCAAATATTGTCCGTACATACCGTACATGTCCGTACATATAAAAAAAATACGTGCGGCCCGCACTGATACTCTGGCAACATTTTTGTGGCCCTGCTATAGCAAAAGGTTGCCGACCCCTGTACTACACTGATGCTATACTACTACTTTTTGGGGATATACTTATTTAGCCGATGTTTGGCACCGTGCTTACATTTAAATCGCCGATTTAGTTTCTATAAATTTCTCTTAGTTGTTCTTTTTATGCATGATATTGTAAAATTTAGATTGTATTTACTGCGCTCGTTCTGTTCTGTTAACTTTACTGTGTGAGGTATCCACGGAAGATCAGCGTCGTGGCTCCACGGGGTCTCGATATTATGCTGAGTGGAAGCCTTTTCATTGCTAAGTAGCCGTAAAAGTGACATGTTGTAATTTGTGATGTTTGGCAATGAATAAATATTTTCTTTCTTACTTTCTAATATGTGAGGAAACAGAGCACATCTAGAGCAAAAATCCATAGTTCGCATTCTTCCATATAAAAAACATAGCTTGTAACATTGTTGAACTATTCAACCAGTTTCCATAAGTCTATGCTTTGTGAACCAAAGAATATTATTGGTGAATATCAAACACATCCATAGCAAAGTAGTATAGTCAGAGCACAGCACATCTCTGGTGGAAAAACTGCCTAATGATCTTACCACCATCTTTTATCGCGATCCAATTTAAAACTCAAACTGAATAGAATTGTTAATTCGTACTATGACGCTATCTACGCGACTAAGTTTCGGCGCTACTTTTGACAGCGATTCAGTTCAGAGTTGAATCGCAAACGCGATGTCATTCATACAATTTCTATGAAGAATTATTGTAAAAGCGTATTAAAAAATTGAATTCAAATAAACTAAAGTATTCCTAAATATAAAATAAATACTAAAGACGAGGCTGTATCGGCTTTAGTTCCCCTTGCCTTTCCTAAAATAATTAAAAAAAAACCAGACCAACGTAACAACTTTCGTTTATTCTTTTGATGCAAACGCGAATAAGTAATATGAAGATGATGGTAATGCATTATTTTATAACAAATTTTATTAACAAAAATATGTTACAGCGAGTCAACCTTAAGAGATAGATAAACGCTTTCTGTAACTTGTTTTTAGAACTTTTAAAGGAGATCCTGTCATACATGATTTTTGCGTAACTTTAACTGTTTACGCAGCACACGCAACGAAAGCTCTGAAAAACAAAAATTAATTATTTTCCGTTTATTTCAAACTTTGATATCTCTTAAGATATTCATTGAAATCAAATGAAGTCATGAACAATTTTGTTCAAAATTAAATACTTGTGATAAATAATGTATTTATTTTGATAAGGAATAATATCATATATACAAAAACACCATCACAGATAACGCATTATTTTAGAACAAATTTGATTACCAAAAAGAAAGGTTATAGTGAGCCAACCTTAAAACCCAAGTAACATTTTAGGTTTTAGAAAGGATTTGAAAAGGTTCTAGAACCTTTGTATGGAAATCGGATGGTAAGTCTTAATAGGCCGAAAAGCGCTATGTTAACCTTATAATAACCTCCTGTGTGCAAAAAGGGCCCACGTTTTAGAACCTTTTTGAGAGCTACAGAAAAACCTATTGCTCAAAGTCAGAACCTTTCGAACTACTTACATAGAACCCAAATATAACTTTCACCACTTTATATTAACGTTAATGTAACCCTGCAATACAGCTTCTAAGTTCTAAAATAGTCTTGGATGTAACTCTATGACAACTTAAAACCTTTTTGATAGACGTGATTATATGCTTTTCCAGGACTCTTGGGTTATAAAATGTTTCTGTGTAAGATTTATTTACACAGAAATACCAATCATGGACTTTATTTACTACCAAAATATAATGGCGCCATTGCCTGTCACTATACCAAGATTCAAAATGGCTGGATAACTATGTGCCGTATTTATGAAAAATATAAGCAGGTTGCTAAATTCACGAAATGAAAAAAATAGTGCGATTGGCACTTTGTCGTGAAACTTAAGGATAATTTTGCTATATAATAAACGGGCCTTTCGTAGCTTCAAAATTTAGAAGATATTTTAGTAAATTGAAAATTATAATATTAGGGGGTTGGTGGTAAATCGCATTATTAATAAATAAATAAATCATAGAAAAAACATTTATTTTAAATCGTATAGAATACGTTATTTAATTTTGCTTCATTTAGTTGAAATATTGTTTTTTATTTCTTTCTTTTTTTAATTTCTGTTAAAAAATATGGCGGCCGTTAGGAAATTGCCAGAAAACATTAAAATTAACCTTTTCAGGACTGTCTCAGCTAAAAGCTCCTAATTTTTACCTAAATAAGAGCTAAAGGTCTTCTCGCGGAGGTATTTAAAACTAAAAAGTTGTTTCCGCAACTTAAAGGTTTTCGCCAGGAGTAATTCAAGACTTGTCAGTCGCGAAAACAACCTATTAGCACAAAAAGTTACTTGTAAGTTTTGATTGTTTGATTGGACGTACGTTCGACACAACTCGTTGGTTCGACCAGAGTTCATAACATCTACATGCGGCTCTTATTAGTCCAAGTTAGTTCCTATTTCTTTTTTTTTTAATTAAGTTTAAAATAATAATTTATTCCACACACACCTGACCAGAAAGTGTCATATATATTATACTTACCTCACACATACATAATCATTTTTAGATACTTTTATAAATAAGCTGAAATAAATATATAAACAACCTTGACTCGTCAACAAATGTTCGTGTTCTTCAGACAAACATTTGCCGCTACCAGGACTTTCATAATTTATCTGTTACCAACTCATCTACTTTATATACAGCCACTTGAACATCCGAGTTGCCACAAAAGCTCCAAAAAAATTTCCGTCGCCATCACAACGTCAGAGCTGTTAACGGTAGCAAACCTTAACAAACACATAATCTATTTGCGAGGTATGCGCCGCCAAACCAATCATGAACAACATTAATTTTTTTTTCTCTTGGAAATGTGAGCATTATTTTGTCAACCTGTGATTCCTCAGAAGTTTCTAATGACGTCGTGTCATCTTTGGTAAAACAGAAGGGGTTTTGGGAGGTCGTGAATCTTCAACGGTATCAGTGATCTGTAAAATAGTTAAGGCTAGTTGCCAAATTAAAACCCAATGTCAAGATGAGCTGTTTTTCCTGGGCAATTTCAACAGTTATAATCTTAAGGGTAGGTATATACAAATATTTCCCGATTTTGCATCATTTTTCATTGATGCTCAACTCGTTTTTATGGTAACATTTTTTCAGTCTACTTTCTAATTTTAAAATATTTGCGCATTTGTTAACGCCTAAATAATTCCTAGAAGCTATGTTTTTGTTTTTGTAGGTACTTAACTTGGTTGTTATTATAAAGGGGGGGAGGGCTCGTAAAAATTGGAAAATTCCTAAGGGCGACACTATGAAAATAACTTTGGGAAGCCCTGGCCTATAGTGTCCCTCGATAAATATACAATCAAAGAATTTTTCAATTTGAATCAGTAGTTCGCCTTTTTAGGCTTCTGTACCCAAAGGGTAAAACGGGATCCTATTACTAAGACTCCGCTGTCCGTCCGTCCGTCTGTCCATCTGTAACCAGGCTGTATCTCATGAACCATGGTAGTTAGATAGTTGAAATTTTCTCAGATGATGTAGTTCTGGTGCCGCTATAACAACAGATACTAATAAATAGAATAAAAGAAATATTGCAAGGGCTCCCATGAAATAAACGTGACTTTTTTTTTTGGTCGATTTTCATAACGGCAACAGATAGACGCTTGAAATATTTACAGAATATTTAGTTATATTATTCACTTTAAAAAGAAATAATTAAATTCAAATTAAATTATATTTAAGTGGGCTCAACAATAAACGTATTTCTCGGTCTTAGTAACGATAACAGGTAGAAACTTGAAATATTAACAAAATATTTAATTTAAAATTCAAATAATTTTCGGACAGGTTTGATAAAATCTATGGCACTTTTTTTACTATTTTTGTAGGATGTCTCTGATGACCTTCTTTGAGTCACCAAGGCTTTTAGTAAAGGAGAGGACCTCGGTGGGTCCTCAAGCTTAAAGGTCCAATCACTCCAGAGAGGATTCCTGACCGGTGAGCATCTCTCTCGGAGGAGTCTCTGAACCTATTAAGTCTCTAATGCGTCCGAATCTGACGGGATCAGTAGTTCCTAAGATAGATAAGCGTGTTCAACCAAACAAAATACAACTCAGTATAGATGCGTGCGTAGTACTTGATCATTATGTAGCTGCGGCGTTATGTTAAAACTATGATATCTCTGAAGATATTCATTGAAATCTAATGACGTTAAGAACAATTTTGTACAAAATTAAAATTAAATACTTGTGATGAATAACGTATTAATTTTGATAAGGAATAATATTATGTTTACAAAAATACCTGCGCATCTAATGCATTTTTAAAGGAGAATAATTCCGTCATGTCCGCATGTAACGAAAGCTCTGCAAATCAAAAATTATTATTTTCCGTTTATTTCAAACTATGATATCTCAAGATATTCATTAAAATAAAATTAAGTCATGAACAATTTTGTTCAAAATTAAATACTTGTGATAAATAATGCATTTATTTTGATACGGAATAATATCATGCATACAAAAACACCATCGTAGATAATGCATTATTTTAAAACAAATTTGATTACCAAAAAGAAAGGTTATAGTGAGCCAACCTTAAAAGATAGACATATGCTGACACAGACTTTTCTTTAGAAATTTTAATGAAGAACAATTCCGTCATACATGACTTTTCCGTAACTTTAACCGTTTACGCAGCGCACGCAGTGAAAGCTTTGAAAAGAAATCTTTTTCTCCCGTTTTTGCAACATTCTTCATTGATGCTCAGCTCCTATTGGATATAGCCTATAGCATTCCTCGATAAATGGACGCAAATCTATATCCAACGCAAAAAGAATTTTTCGATGTGAGTCAGTAGTTGCTGAGATCTTAGGTATCAACCAAACAAACAAACTCTTCAGCTTTATTATTAGTATGGATACGTAAAAAAAATTACGAACTTTACGTTTAAAATTTCCACTCCGTTTTTTTAACACCCTGTTTCGGTTCATCATGCAAGACTGTTGCGATACTATGAAGTCGCGGAGACAACTGACACTTGAGGATACCTCTAAAGCTTTAAAATTTTCTTGTAGGACTTTAATAATGCCATATGGTCATAAATACAACTTATTGGTTTGGGTTTTCACCTCACAGTCCTAATTAGTTTGCCAAGATGACTCTAATATAGCATGAAGGTTTTACGTAGGTTTTAGAAAATACTTATAAGTCATTTCAATATTCCATAACGTTATGGTTCTACGAAAGTTAAAAATTAAACTTTAAGATCTCACTTTAGCATATTGCTAGCCTTTCCAAAACTAAATCAGGAGTCTACGACAACTATTAGATCCTAGGACTATATGCTCTTTAAGCACAAGTCAAAATAACGTTAATTTAAACTCCTGTCAGCGGTTTCAAGGTTGTAATAATAAACAATAAGTTTTAGGACTTATTAATCATTTTCAAGTACTCAATGTGACAATATAGCAAAGCGTTAACCTTTTTACGACGCTTGTAAAACCTAAAGGCATTTTTTACAACCTAGGCCCGAATAAAATGTTACTTGGGAAGATAGATATATGCTGTTGCGGACTTTTCTTTAGAAATTTTAATGGAGAACAATTCCGTCATACATGACTTTTCCGTAACTTTAACCGTTTACGCAGCGCACGCAGTGAAAGCTTTGAAAAGAAATATTTTTCTCCCGTTCTTGCAACATTCTCCATTGATGCTCAGCTCCTATTGGACGTACCGTGATGTTATATAGCCTATAGCCTGCCTCGATAAATGGACTGTCCAACACAAAAATAATTTTTCAATTTGAGTCAGTAGTTGCTGAGAGGTTAGGTATCAACGAACCAAACAAACAAACAAACTCTTCAGCTTAATTTTTTATTAGTATAGATTAAAGATTTATGTGTATTTTTTAATGTCAAGATTGTTGCTATCGATCAAAATATTTTTTTATTACAATATATTTCTACGTTTACACCAATTCTATCAGCAATCTAGCCGTAAGTTTCATTAAAAATTTGTGTTATGGATACTAGATAGTGGACATTTATAATATACATAAAAATTTTAGATATTTCTTGTAAAAAGAAACTTAAATAAATATATAAACAACCATGACGCGCAAACAAATATTCGCGTTCGTCACACACATATTAGCCGCTACCAGGAGTCGAATCCAGACCGCTTGATATATAGACAGCTATACTGACCACTCCACCACGAGGGCGTTTATATTCGAAATGAACAACTCGCATTTTTTATTTGCAAATATTAAAAAAAATAACGTAAGCGAAATTACCCCTAGGGTTTCATTAAGAATCCTAGATTAAAAACGCTTTCGTCTGAAAGCCAGGTCTCAATTTCAGTCTAAATTTAGGCGAGACCAAAGCCGAGATTTGTTAGTTTAACCACAAAGGAGGATTTAAACGCTTTTTGTTATGGGAATGCTGAAGCCTATATCTCAGCTTTTCATTGCTACAAAATGTGTCATCCAATCTCCTTGGTCAACATTCGTTTGATTGGTTAATCTCAAGACGTCTAGACTAACATTTTTGTGGAATTCATATTTTTATCGTTAGAAATACATTAGTAGATATTAGAAACTTTTATTTAACGGTTTTGTTTTAATACTTCTCTTAAATAGATAAAAAAACAGTATTTTAGAAGAAAGTAAACAAATATGTTATCACTAATTACACTTTCCTTTGCATGATAATAATTCCTGAGGTCTGAGAAACCCCACGTGACATCAACAAATAAAAGTTACATTGCGTACAATGTAACTTTTATGTACGTGGATCCTAAGGTTAGTGAACAACCGTGTCAGACGTCCGTCATGGCATCTTATGCCACGCTGCTAGTACAATTTTGATCGCGCGGGTGAATAGACGTATCGTTATGAATTATTTGTTGATGTCACCTAGCCAAAAAACGTTGTAGCCTAGAGAAACTTATACAGCCTGTTATGGCTAGATTGTTGTGTGGAGATTTTATATCTAAGTTTACTAAATCGATACAACATCCGGCGCGATCCGCGGCACTTATTGATTTTCAGAAAACAATCCCGCGTGTGACACGTGATCCGCCTCACACAGCACTGCCATTATAGATATAGGAAACTGTAGATCGGCAACGCGAAAGAGAAAGAGCATACTAACACGTTTATTAGAGTGAGATAGATAGACGCCACCATTTCACGTACACGCAGGTGTCAGGCTGTCATTCACGTAGAAAAGACACCAACTGCCAGACCGCAGTACTATTTTTAACGCACTCATGCGCATTACTCACACATCGGCGATTTTTTTTGGAGGTCTGGTCTTAATTAATTCAGTGCATATCTATAAACGTCAGTAATTATAAATCTATGGATGCCACACAGTTTATGACTGATTTCTGTCGCGCTGCTAGAGGAAACGGTTTTTTTAATGTTACGAGATGGCAAACAAGCTTGCGGCCCACCTGATGTTAAGTGGTCACCGCCGCCTATTGACACTTGCAAATTTAAGTGTAAATCACTTAACACCGCAAGTGCGTTTGCCATCCTGGAGACTTAGATGATATGCCCTCCATGCCCAGTAATTACACTGGCTACCTTTCCCTTCAATCCGAAACACAGCGAACTGCTTCACGGCAGAAATAGGAAAGGCGGTGGTACTGTAACCCCCCCCCTACCCCTCTTATTATATACTAATCTACTATGAAAACTATACAACGTAATATAACTACAATATAAATATATACCTGCCTATCTATATATTATATCTCTACCTATCAACCTACCTAAACCTTACAGAAACGCTACCTAAAAGTTCTGGTTTATACCTAACTTAAACCTACTTAAAAGTTTACCCTAACATTCTTAATTTTAATTTTATTTCAAGTTAGTTTGGCCTCGTGATCATCTAGTGATTGTATAGAACCTATATCATGCCGCAAGTAAACCGTAGCTCTTTTAGGAAATAAAGAATGATACAACTATACGTTAACGTACCTATTTGAACAATTATAGATGCAATATATTAATATCTCTAGTTCCTAAACTCTCATTCAAACTAACGACTAATTTGTGTCATAAATATTCGTAGATACCTAATAATAACTATTGAAAGTATGGAAATAATAAGATGAGATATCCTAAAATTTAGTTAATAGATCATAATTTACTTTATGATATTATAGTTCGAATGTTTATTATGATATTGCTGGATTGCAAGCTATAACCTACAATTGTGTAAACATGGCAAAGACGTTTACTATGATATTCTTAGGTTTAAAGCTATCTATTACCTACATTGTGGAAAATATGGCTAGGAATGAAGCCCCATGCCTTCGCTTCAATCAGTGAGAACCAACCATTGTGTAGTCTCTCCCCTCCATTTATGTTTTTACTTAGGTACATATTTTAATTGCAAGTAAATTACATATCCGAATGGAACCCATATCTGTTAAGCCATTCCATAATCTTAAACGTTGGATTGTTTTATCAATTCATATAATATGAATCCAATACTGTTACTTTTGCCAAGTAAATACAGCTATGATAATTTCGTGTTATACTCTTCGATGACAACATACGCTCTTTTATCTTTGAGCCGTTGTTGTAAGGCTGCCTTAGGCTCACCAGAGTAACACCGATGCAACATGCCATAAATATTAGCAAAACATGAGTACATAACTCCAATATACAGCACTGAATCATTCCATATGATTGAATCTTCTTCATAATTGTAATAATAATTGGATAGCATTCCACAGGTTGTATTGTAGTCAAAATATACTTCTTCCTAAGTATAATTTTGTAGATTATATTGTCCTGTTGTTATTTTTACTTAGGACATCGGAGAATAGCAATTGGCTTATTAGATATTAATTCCAATCAGGTAGTATAAGTTACGAGTAAATCTTACTTTTAGAATGTGGTGTACTGCGTTATTAAATATTATATTTTACTTTAAAATGACTCTACTGGAGCTTCGTAAACCTACTCGCTGAGAAGAAGTCTCCAAGAAACTCAGCTGTTTTAAGTTCTGATTTAAGACGCAAATTATTCCTACCTCCCTAACTCCGCCTACTAGTAACTATGAATGATCCTACCCCTACTTCCTTAGTCCTAGACCCAATCCTACTCCCTGACTCACTCACTTCTTCCTATAACCCTATACATGCCTACTTTAAAGTCCTAATCTAAACACTAAAGAGGAATACAAAACTAAAGGTTTTCACCTTACATTTAATATTAAACGTGTGGGGAGGTGTAATTTCTGTATCAGAATCCTTTCAGATCTGAAGTGCAGACAGAAATTCTAAACTATGCTAAATAATGTGTGAGATGGCGTCTCGTGTACCTAACCTAAGCCATGTGTGCTGTACATCACCAACGCGACCGAAGTCTAAAGATCGTGGCTCTGTACGTGTGGGGAAATAATTGTGTAAATATATAAATATAGGGACTAGTTCGGAGAAACTCGAAAGAGAGGTAAACAGGCGCGAAATCTCGCATGGATCCACTTCGACGGGCCCCCTGCCACCAAACTCCGAATATAAACCAAACTAGGAGTGAGGCAACGTTATGTTGATAAAGAACGTTGTTCAGGCATCCTCAAGCCCAAAAAGGTTAAAAGTAATGACTAGTAAACACCATTAAGTATCCACTATCCATTACCCCACATCACATCGATGTGAACAACCTCCCTTTGCCTTCTTTATAGCGAGCTTTTGAATTTAAACCAAAATATTAAATGACCACGACATTAATTATGAAAAACTCACAAAAATAAACCAATTATTTAAACTTTAACTTGCAGAATATCTATTATTTGACTCGACTATTAAAATTAATTACCAAATGCTTTATAACTTTAACACAAAACAAAACCCAAATTAAAACTGAAATCTTACGACACGAAAACAAATATCACTAGAGCTTGCTATTCAGATAGGCGAATGTTCCAAAATGGTCCCGCCAAAGCAGCGTTCCCTGCTTTTTATACCCCGACGCTATCCCCACGCAAGCCTGATAAAAGAACCGCTGTACGATTTGCGTCGCTTGACCACGTGTTCAGGAATCGGTCCCTAATCTATAGTCCAGCTTTCGGGGCCTAATTTATAGTCATTACCCCGTTACTATAGTATTTATAATTTTTCCTTAAATTTTAGTATAGTTGTATAATTATTATTTTATTAGTGTAATTTTAGTTAAATATTTATTCTTTTACTTTTATTATGCATAAACAGACAGATAGATAGATATAAGCTTTATTGTACACATCGTCGCAATACAAAATCAAATAAGAGAACATGTTTATAGACTATGGTACAATGGGCCACACCACCGCTAAGAGCGATCTCTTAATTCCTTAAATGAATTTATAATATATTTTATTATACTCTATTAGTAACGAATGCTTGGGAACTCAAAGCGTTCCGTTACATCCTCTCCCTGTCGCGAAACGTGGCCTGTAAAATTATATCTGCTTCAGCCACGCAAGGCGATTACTGTAGATTCTGTTGTATATGTGATGATAACCTGATGATAACTAAACAAAGTCTCACATCTGTTAAGAGATCGGACTTTACTGAGTTGAGATTGAAATTCTGAGCAGTTCTGTGCTATCAACATTGTTGATACACACGTCAAAAAGGACCGCAGCCCGGTAGTCGCCTCCGCCACCCCTTATAGCGACCCCTTTCCACTCAACATTACTGAGCTATTATTCTGAGTATGTCCCTGTCTGGACCTGAACAATTTATCTGAGTCTTAAAACTGAGAACCACCTGAGAACACATAATTATCACCATATTGTGTGTTGAGTTATAACACTGAGATAACGGTAGGTAGGTATGTATTTATCGACCGATAAATTCACCTTAGGTATATGCAATGCAAAAACATAGAATTAAAGTACATTCGTAAAACACTAAATTGTACAAACTCACGGTTCCTTGAAATGCACCGTTCGTCTCGGTTAATCGACTGTGTCTGAGTCACGAACGCAAAAAAGTCCGCTCGCACCGTTGACGGCTACCGCCAATCGAAAATAATATTTCTACAGATTATAAAACTTCGCGGTATTCGCGACACTCCCCACGAGAAGTAACTTATGTTGAGTAATTATAAAATAGGAAACATCATCATGTTATAAGGATATATTGAGTACTAACTGAATAATCTAGTTTACAAAAATCATAATGAAGAAAAAACTTACAGCTAGTTAGTTAAAAATACTAATTAGCTGATCTGTACATTGCCGAACCTTCTCGTGCGCTTTCTAAGCCGATGTTCGCTTTGCTTCTCGAAGATCACTGACTAGTCGGCTCAATGGAAAGAAAATTTGGAAGCTTCGTTTATCTCGTGACCCGTCTGAGTCAGTAGACAGCTGATTCTTTGAATTGGTTGGTGTATCAGTATGTCTCGCTCGATGTCTCAGTGCCCATAACACCCGATTCACGCGGTTCTTGAATCTCTATAAATAGAAAAATCTCTATAAAATCACACGGACCTAGTATATTTTTAGTCACCCACTTTCACCTTTAAAACACAGGTTTTCTCATCCTGCCTTCAATAAGAGCTGATATCTGCACTACCTTCCAGTAGTTCCTATTCCTTGATTCCCCCTTTGATTTGACTACATGACTGGTAGCTGACGGGAACGGCGATCACAATCGCTCTCACTCTTACCCGCGTCCAACACTGTGGAACCCTGCGCACGTGTGCATCATCCACTGACTACACACTACGGTCAACTACGACCATTAGAGCACTACTTGAGTCCACACAACAACTGAAGCTTACTCATTAGTTATCACTTGGTCCACAATAGACTTCGACGTCAACTTCCGACTGGTACACAACCTTCTGGCATTTGCCTCAACGCTCTCTACATTACCCTACAAGCGACTCCCAAGAAACTCTCAACAGACCAGCAAGAGACCCTCATGAGACCCACAAGAGACCCTCATGAGACTCACAAGAGACTCCCATGAGACCCACAAGAGACCCTCCAGGGACTCCACGAGAGACTCCACTAATGGGATTCTACGCATGAGACTCCACTCACCAGTCTCCACAGATGAGATTCCACACATGACTTCACATCACGATTGTGAAATAATACCAACCGTCAAGTTCCCACCATATTTGCTAGAACGGGTAACGTTCTAGCAAATATGACTCTTATCACACATAGGCCCACTTACGGCACACACTCAAACATTTCTTATCAACTCTGCCATTTCCTTATAACCCTTAGAAGCCCTCCCGGCCGAAAAAAAAAGAACCTCTTCGTAATTAACTTTATGTTTGGGTGGCCCAAGCATCAAATGATCAATTGCAAGAACATCACCAAAATTACCTCCTGGTCACAGCATTTTTATTGACTTCAATGTTTACTTTAGTGACATTCATCATTTTCAACCACTCTTTTGGTTCCAACTGCTGTACATAAAAAAAGATCCTCATTGAATTGACATTGCAAATTTGTAAGCTCTTTTTTTTTAAAAATAAAAGCATAGCAGCATAGTATGAGTAAACGTCGTGTATCAGTGCTTGTTTACAACCTTCAAAAAGGTTTTTTAAGGTAGAACACTTTTATACGTTTAATAGAAAATCACATAAATCGAATTTTGCATTTTTTAAATATCAAAAACTAGACATCATTAAAATAAAGAGCAAGTTATTGACTAACTTGGCATGTATTAAAATTTCTGAATATTAAACAAATTAAATAGAAAACGAAAAATAACCTCCCGTCATGACAAGTGGTGAGACGGGACCCGCACCGGCGACTCGCCGCAATCCGTGCGTGTGGTTTGCCAAATGAGCCACACAGGACTATGAGATCATGCACGACAAATGATTCGAATATTATTCAAACCATTCAATTCAGACTGCGTCACAAGCCGTAATTGTTTTTCTTTTTAAATATTCTTTTATTAAAACACTCCTTTGACGTTGCTTCAAGTTTGCAACGATAGTTGTTCCCTCTAGAAACTTTTCTCACAACTGTATAGACATAATTATCTAAACACAAACTATTTCACGTGCTCAGAGATTATCACATACAATTCTTCCTTTATAATGCAGAAATTAGTAGTTCTAGAATCTACAGATGTCCTATATTGCTTGTTATCTGAATTTGAAATCGAAAACCCTTTCTTTGACATCTTTCACATATGTGTGAGGGCCTAAGTATTGAGTAGGTACACATTTTTATTAGAAGCTGAAAAAGTATGTAGTAAACACTACACTGCTGTAAATCTCTCATTCAGAGTTTTGCTTAATGGCCAATAGAGTTTTCTGAGCTGTACTTTTTTTTTTACATTACGAGATAGCAAACAAGCTTGTGGCCCACCTGGTGTGAAGTGGTTACGGTCACCAATCTATAGACAGAGTTGCAAAATTAAGGGTAAATCACTTAACACTGCGTTGCCATCCTGAGGACTGAGATAAAATGTTTTCCATGCCCAGCAATCACAGTGGCCACCTTTCCCCTCAATCCGAAACACAGCGGCCTGCTTCACGGTAGAAACAAGAAAGTGCATGGTACGCACCCAGACTACCACAATTGAATCTACCACTTGTGAGACTTTCAACATTTTCTATAAAGTTTAGACTATTTCTTCCATGTTAAAGAAAAGAGCACTTTCCCTTTGCATAATATAATATTCCAATTATACTTACTAAAATATGCTGAGACACAATCGAATCAAACAACTCCGTTGATTCCGACTGCAACAATTAAAATAGACATTGTACCTATGTTGCCCTAGGACAATAGGTATTACTAAATAGGTAGGTACTAACTTATCTAGTTAGTAAAAGGTTGATAAAATTCTGAGCAATCTGTTTAAGAACACATCAAAAATCTCTTGTGGGTTCATCTCTCTGACTATGACTATGTACAAACTATATATATCATAATAATAATGGTCTGTCATTGGTAACAAAACATTATAGGGATTAGTCACAGAATATTCCTCTGAGCAATACATCACATCATTAGGTATCAAGACTAACGAATTTCTTTAAATTGTGTAAAACCTCAATTCACTTGATATGTAAAATATCTGAGATTTGCAAGTCCACCCTTGCTCGCTCACGTATTGTGCTTAGGTATCTTATGACAAATGTTGTTTCAAGCGCAGTAATGAGTAGATACTAGATACCTAATGTCTTTCACAAATATTCATGAAGCAAGTTCTTCAAAATTTCAAATTGTTGTACTTACACCTAAATAACGCTTCTCAAAAGCATTATTTATTTCCGTTTGCTTGTAAACTTCTGAAAAAGAAAGACACCTAAGATGTTTTTTATTTATTTTTTCTATATTGTCCTGAGAATAACATCTTCTATAAACAAACACAGTGCATGGGGTTTCTTTTTTTATGTGTAACATTAAATTGTAGTATCTGTACGGTCATGTCATGGTCAGATAAACATAACGGTAGAGTATATCTAATTGCACCATTGATATTACTAAAAATGGTCTGAGCAAGCTGTTCCTCTAGTGGGCACATTTATAATTATGATTAAAAGATCTCTAAACAATACAGTATTTTGTTTATTTTCAAGCATGTTTACATTAAGGTCACCAGCAACTATAATTCTCTTTTTAGAGTAAAAAAAAAACATGTATATAAAAGCATGTCCATTTTTTCAAAGAAATTATCAATGTGTCTTTTTATAGTGGATTTCTTTGTTATGAATTTTCTGTACTTACTTTCATTGGTCTGAGGGTCACGTCAAAAAGATGCAAAGACTAAAAGGTCAAAAATATGGAAAATTAGACCATAAGGCACTCGCAATAAGGTGGAGTTACTTAGGCATCTGTTCTTTTTTTAAGTTAGGTACTTATTATATCATTCAAGATATGCAACTGCACATCAACATAAAGATGAAAATCTGAAATCATCGTTATCTCCATAACATAAAGACTTTTATTCTAAATCTGAAAACGCTTTAACATTGTAACTAGGCACTGCGCCGCCGCCGGCGCCGCCGCGGCCAGACTGGCTGGCGCGCCGTTCTGGCGCCTGCGCCGACGTTATCTCGTATCACTGCACAAATTATAATTTCAACAAAATAACACATATTTTTTTTTTTATTTTCACTTTTGTTTCACATTAATAAACCTTACGTAAAGGGAATAAACACCATCCCAGCACCTCCACCATGTCGCGAAACGTGGCCTGTAAAATTATATCTGCTTCAGCCACGCAAGGCGATTACTGTAGATTCTGTTGTATATGTGATGATAACCTGATGATAACTAAACAAAGTCTCACATCTGTTAAGAGATCGGACTTTACTGAGTTGAGATTGAAATTCTGAGCAGTTCTGTGCTATCAACATTGTTGATACACACGTCAAAAAGGACCGCAGCCCGGTAGTCGCCTCCGCCACCCCTTATAGCGACCCCTTTCCACTCAACATTACTGAGCTATTATTCTGAGTATGTCCCTGTCTGGACCTGAACAATTTATCTGAGTCTTAAAACTGAGAACCACCTGAGAACACATAATTATCACCATATTGTGTGTTGAGTTATAACACTGAGATAACGGTAGGTAGGTATGTATTTATCGACCGATAAATTCACCTTAGGTATATGCAATGCAAAAACATAGAATTAAAGTACATTCGTAAAACACTAAATTGTACAAACTCACGGTTCCTTGAAATGCACCGTTCGTCTCGGTTAATCGACTGTGTCTGAGTCACGAACGCAAAAAAGTCCGCTCGCACCGTTGACGGCTACCGCCAATCGAAAATAATATTTCTACAGATTATAAAACTTCGCGGTATTCGCGACACTCCCCAGAATTTTATTTTGAAGGAATTTATTACTTTAAAATCAAATTCTCAAAATGATAAAAATATAGTACTATTCTATCTAAATTCCACAAACAGTTTATCGGATGTGTTCATATTTTTTTTTTCAATTGTGTGGTGTGTTTTTAAACCAACCATTAAAGGACTATACAGGAGTCAAGGTTTATGAACAGTTAATGAAACCTCTCATGGACAAATATTACCTTCCGCAAGGGCAATTGACCAATGTGGTGAGATCCTGGTTGTGAGGCAGGACAACCCTAGTGGTAATAAGTAACTCGTCCAGCCAGAACGTCTTTTTCTGCGACAATTCATGTGCATGGATCTGCTACCTATCTCTCCCAAAAATCACTTGTTCCTTATCGCTAAGAAAACCAATAACTGTCCAACTGAGAATATCCATCTACTCATACTCCTCTCCCCGAGCTATAATCATCTAATGTTGGAGCGTGTTAATAATTCGCTTCACATGTATACCAAGGCTACAGAGATGCGGTGTGAATATCCTTTTATTTTATACTACGGTGATTAAGATAATGTAAAGTACATAGTTTAAAATTATAGTAGAATACTTCAATTCTAGAACAGAAATAAAACACAAACCCAAGTATTTACTTTTAACTTCTAAAAATCCCTGTTTCCTAGTTATGCGAAACGAATTATAGTGTGGGTTCATTTAGTCTTTGCTGCCGGTAGAGTATTGAGTTGTCTGTAAACAGCAACTTTGCCTTGTTCTATAGTAGATTATGTTTATACATATCTACCAGAACACTAACCTAACAATATATTCACAGTAACTCAATTGTGTAGTGTGCTGTATCCGAAAAAACTATTTAAAGGAATTTGTTTCACATTTTCAGTTCTGTGCCGCTGTTAAAGCCCTTTTATTTCTCAAAACCTTCGCATACTTCGTTTCAATTCAATCATTGGCCCGCCGACATTGAATCATTCCTCATACACATACTTTTGACTATTTAACAATCATTCGATACATTTGTCCTTCTTCAATCTCTTTTTCAGCACCTCTAACAACTTTCCAGATCTTTCTAAAATATGAAACTGTTAAAACTCGAATAGCATTATATTTCCCAAAATCTACAATGTTTTTTTCAACGAAATTTAAATCTCAAATCCCCTTTTTTATTAAATGTTACTTGTTTTGCTTGAATTAGAACCACTACATGTTGAAGATCTCTGCACATTCCTACCTTTCCCTTTCCTTATTTCCAGATAATAAAATACAATGTAAATTAGGATTAATTTAGTGTCCTAACCTCTTAAAAAAAAATTACCTCTTAATTAAAAATTATTAATTAAAAACTGACATTTATTACTGACGCAGTTGCGTCAGTAATAAATGTCAGTAAATGGTACACATTATTAAAACAATAAGTTTCCAAGCCTTATCCTATTACTTTTCAATTGCAATTGTAATACCATACATTGATACATAGTGTGGACACTATATATTAGAGTGACCACCTTACAATAAGAAAAATAAAAACAAGAATCAATAAAAATATCTATTTGTTAAATTATGCGTGTAGGAAGACACTTAAAAATGTATGGAACGGATTGTGTAATGATCATAAAATAGTAATTATTTCTCCTAATTTTTTTATTAGGAACCGATGTTATTGAATAATTAATCTAAACATTAGATATATAGTAAGCAAATCTAATATAACAAAAAAAAATCAAATACCAAAAGCAATAGGGTGTTTATGACTATGTGAATATGACTCTAATAAGAAAAGCGGTGGTACCTACTCAAAGTAAAGTTAAACTATTTTCCGCACTCTCCCCAAAGCTTTAAATCAAACTATATGTTGAAATTAAAACAATGTATAATTTTTAGACGAGACGAAAACTCTTAGCATTTCATTGATCGACCTCGGGTGCATCCGTCCAACAAGATCTTCTAATAAGACCTAATAAGACCTCGCAATAATACCTTCTAATAAGATCTTCTAATAAGACCTTTTAATAAGACCTTCCAATAAGATGTAGAAACGGAAATCTAAAATTACTTTCGAATAATATAAGTACTCCAGTAATTTACCCTCAACATGTAATATTTTATTAATTTGTCATAACTAAACTAACGTGCTCCTAAAAGTCTTAAAAGTTCATCTAGTTTTAGTTGTGTTTATAAGGTTTTAGACCAACAAATCTAATTATTCTAAAATTTAGATACTTTAAAATTTTAAACTTATTAATTAAAACGTCTTTTAACAAACAAGCCAACCAATTTTACCATTAACCAGTTTATAGGTCACCCTATCTCGCTTGATTATATTACTATAGGACTTTAATTTTATAATAATCAATTCTTTATCTCGATTTATTTTCCCTAATATTTTATCTTATGCTTTCATACCTTATTCCACGAATAATTACAGTACCTAATATTTTATAAATTAACTACTTCTAAAATTAAAATCACATCTAAAATACTAAAATATCCTCAGGCTGTGTTACACCCAATTCCTGTCATCGTCATCATCATCATCATCACAGCTACCATCACACAGCTTTCATTAATTATTTTGCCTACTTCTAACGTATGGATTATAACAGGTCCGAAATTATTATAAATTTGGATCTAAAATTTTTGCTAATACGAAAATTAATCCAATTTATTAAATTGAACTAACTAGTTAACTGTGAACTTATTTGCCGACTGAATAAGTAATGCAACAAACAAAACATTCCTACAAAATCGTGAACAGTAACTAAGTGTCTCAAATGCCATCTAAAAATAGCTAACTTACAAGTTTCTATTAACTCACTTGAGTTTCTTGTAATCGGTCGCAGCTCATTCACATGAAATCAACTAGGGCCTTTTATAATTACTGACAACATAAATCTTTCTAAAAGTGAACTATTTCACCGAAACTTATCGATACTCAAACGTTAAGCATGTCGTCAACCAACGTCAAGTTGATTCTCGAAATAAGGTCCCATGCGTAAAAAAGAACACGATAAAGTTACGTCTCACCCACTTATCAGAGTAGTAATTAATTTTTGAAAGTGGCTGTTTTGAAACATTACGGAAAAAATAATGTTTTGTTTCCGCCTCATTTTTTCCCAAACACGTGTGCACAAGTTAAGATTTTTGAGAAGAGCAGAATTTTATTGCCGAACCCGTCTGTTTTGTTTTCGCCTCATTTGTCCTAAACACGTGTTTACAATTTAAGATTTTCGAAAAGAGCAGAATTTAGTGCCGAACCCGTGTAACAAAAGGCAAGCTTTTAGCTTATTGTTTTTAATAGACAAAGAAATAAAATTGAATGCAAAAAGTTACGCATTTGCGTTTATGACCCTGCAGGAGGCAATCGCCGGACATGCTGAACCGATTTTAAAATTTCTTTTACAACAACGCTCTATCTTTAACAAATATTGTTTTAAAGCTTTAGCCCTACAATAACCAATTTAGCCTATCACATGTATCATTCTTTATTTCCCACCATTTCACGGACAGCAAATTGTGTCTATTTTAATATAAAATAGACACTATATAAATTACCTAGATCTTAACAGATAATTATTTATAGTTTACAACCTACATTTTATTTGACCTTAACTTTTGACATCTAACCTAATTACAGACAACTGTATAACTTCATCACTACTACCATGAAACTAACTTTTTGTCTTGTAATCTATTGTTCTCAATAGATCCTGCGTCTACTAGAAAGTTATTAAATAATCCACACAACATAATAACTTTAGAACTGCTACCATCAGTAAAACTAACTTGTTGTCTAGTAACCTATTGTTCTCAATATTATTGTATCAAATCCTATTCATCCAAAGACTGCTCAGTAGAGATCGCTCCGTGGCTAGTGCAATTTACTATTACAATTCCGGTATGTAATCCCACTCTGTGTTAATGTGTAAACAAAGCTCTATTCTATATTCGGGTCGATAAATAATAAGTATGGGTTTCCGACGGTGATTATAAAAACAATACTCGTTGTACCTTTGTCAAGTAGTCAAGAACAACGAGCCGCATTCCTTGGCGTCCCGGAAAGGTAACCTGAGTGCTCGTAAGTATAAACATCGAGGATCGTGGGACCGGGATCCAATCACTAGGAACATAAACAAAGCTGAACATTGAACAAAGCCTATTAGCGCTTATCGCATCAAGAATATTACGGACGCACGGTTTCAATTGGCGACCGTAAACATGGGTGTATAAACCGAGTCCCTTTGTATTGCCATATTAATGTGAAATTAAAAATGCTATTTATCTTTGACATTATGCTCTGTAATCTGCACCTGCATTTTTGAGATAGAACATAGGGCCATAAATAGTATATATAATATAGCGTCTTTGTTTGTTTGATATCGAAGGAATAGGAGCTCTGACTAGCCTATTTCCTTAAAACCATCGTGTTTCTAACTCATTTTAACTATAGAACATTTCCAATTTTGAATATATGTCCTTAGTAAATTTATAGGCAATATCAACAAACTGCAATATTACAAAATAAACTACGTCCTGTCTGTCTTATTTATATTTTCCTTTTTCCAAGTAAATAATTTACTTCTATTCCTAATAAACATCAATGCTAGCTTGTTTGCATGACAATTTACATTACCTACTTCTACCAGTTTTATAGAACAATGGGAAAACATTCAGCGCTACGATATGGCTCCGATTGAAGGATAATGATAACAGATGTAACATGCTAATTTGAGAAAATCTACCAGTGACTTAATGAAATTATCTAATTGACTTGGACTACATAAAATTAACTACATTTTTAGATATCCTGGTCACTACGGCTCCAAATTGTAACACCCCCTAACCCTCTTATTATATACTATACTACTAACCTACTACGAAAACTATATAACGTAATATAGCTGCCTACTTAAATATAAATATATACCTGCCTATCTATATATTATATCTCTACCTATCAACCTACCTAAACCTTACAGAAACGCTACCTAAAAGTTCTGGTTTATACCTAACTTAAACCTACTTAAAAGTTTACCCTAACATTCTTAATTTTAATTTTATTTCAAGTTAGTTTGGCCTCGTGATCATCTAGTGATTGTATAGAACCTATATCATGCCGCAAGTAAACCGTAGCTCTTTTAGGAAATAAAGAATGATACAACTATACGTTAACGTACCTATTTGAACAATTATAGATGCAATATATTAATATCTCTAGTTCCTAAACTCTCATTCAAACTAACGACTAATTTGTGTCATAAATATTCGTAGATACCTAATAATAACTATTGAAAGTATGGAAATAATAAGATGAGATATCCTAAAATTTAGTTAATAGATCATAATTTACTTTATGATATTATAGTTCGAATGTTTATTATGATATTGCTGGATTGCAAGCTATAACCTACAATTGTGTAAACATGGCAAAGACGTTTACTATGATATTCTTAGGTTTAAAGCTATCTATTACCTACATTGTGGAAAATATGGCTAGGAATGAAGCCCCATGCCTTCGCTTCAATCAGTGAGAACCAACCATTGTGTAGTCTCTCCCCTCCATTTATGTTTTTACTTAGGTACATATTTTAATTGCAAGTAAATTACATATCCGAATGGAACCCATATCTGTTAAGCCATTCCATAATCTTAAACGTTGGATTGTTTTATCAATTCATATAATATGAATCCAATACTGTTACTTTTGCCAAGTAAATACAGCTATGATAATTTCGTGTTATACTCTTCGATGACAACATACGCTCTTTTATCTTTGAGCCGTTGTTGTAAGGCTGCCTTAGGCTCACCAGAGTAACACCGATGCAACATGCCATAAATATTAGCAAAACATGAGTACATAACTCCAATATACAGCACTGAATCATTCCATATGATTGAATCTTCTTCATAATTGTAATAATAATTGGATAGCATTCCACAGGTTGTATTGTAGTCAAAATATACTTCTTCTTAAGTATAATTTTGTAGATTATATTGTCCTGTTGTTATTTTTACTTAGGACATCGGAGAATAGCAATTGGCTTATTAGATATTAATTCCAATCAGGTAGTATAAGTTACGAGTAAATCTTACTTTTAGAATGTGGTGTACTGCGTTATTAAATATTATATTTTACTTTAAAATGACTCTACTGGAGCTTCGTAAACCTACTCGCTGAGAAGAAGTCTCCAAGAAACTCAGCTGTTTTAAGTTCTGATTTAAGACGCAAATTATTCCTACCTCCCTAACTCCGCCTACTAGTAACTATGAATGATCCTACCCCTACTTCCTTAGTCCTAGACCCAATCCTACTCCCTGACTCACTCACTTCTTCCTATAACCCTATACATGCCTACTTTAAAGTCCTAATCTAAACACTAAAGAGGAATACAAAACTAAAGGTTTTCACCTTACATTTAATATTAAACGTGTGGGGAGGTGTAATTTCTGTATCAGAATCCTTTCAGATCTGAAGTGCAGACAGAAATTCTAAACTATGCTAAATAATGTGTGAGATGGCGTCTCGTGTACCTAACCTAAGCCATGTGTGCTGTACATCACCAACGCGACCGAAGTCTAAAGATCGTGGCTCTGTACGTGTGGGGAAATAATTGTGTAAATATATAAATATAGGGACTAGTTCGGAGAAACTCGAAAGAGAGGTAAACAGGCGCGAAATCTCGCATGGATCCACTTCGACGGGCCCCCTGCCACCAAACTCCGAATATAAACCAAACTAGGAGTGAGGCAACGTTATGTTGATAAAGAACGTTGTTCAGGCATCCTCAAGCCCAAAAAGGTTAAAAGTAATGACTAGTAAACACCATTAAGTATCCACTATCCATTACCCCACATCACATCGATGTGAACAACCTCCCTTTGCCTTCTTTATAGCGAGCTTTTGAATTTAAACCAAAATATTAAATGACCACGACATTAATTATGAAAAACTCACAAAAATAAACCAATTATTTAAACTTTAACTTGCAGAATATCTATTATTTGACTCGACTATTAAAATTAATTACCAAATGCTTTATAACTTTAACACAAAACAAAACCCAAATTAAAACTGAAATCTTACGACACGAAAACAAATATCACTAGAGCTTGCTATTCAGATAGGCGAATGTTCCAAAATGGTCCCGCCAAAGCAGCGTTCCCTGCTTTTTATACCCCGACGCTATCCCCACGCAAGCCTGATAAAAGAACCGCTGTACGATTTGCGTCGCTTGACCACGTGTTCAGGAATCGGTCCCTAATCTATAGTCCAGCTTTCGGGGCCTAATTTATAGTCATTACCCCGTTACTATAGTATTTATAATTTTTCCTTAAATTTTAGTATAGTTGTATAATTATTATTTTATTAGTGTAATTTTAGTTAAATATTTATTCTTTTACTTTTATTATGCATAAACAGACAGATAGATAGATATAAGCTTTATTGTACACATCGTCGCAATACAAAATCAAATAAGAGAACATGTTTATAGACTATGGTACAATGGGCCACACCACCGCTAAGAGCGATCTCTTAATTCCTTAAATGAATTTATAATATATTTTATTATACTCTATTAGTAACGAATGCTTGGGAACTCAAAGCGTTCCGTTACAGTACCTACCCAGACGACCCTACATATGGGTCTACCACCTAGTACCTAGTACCGGTGCTTGTCTGCCAACCAAAATAAAAGACATTTTTTTCGACCAATTTTACCTCCTCATTTTGTTCCTCATTTGTGAGATGTAGCAAAATTTTAGTAAGACAGCAGAAATTTTGTTTGAACCACTTATCTTGAGTGGCGACCACGTACCGCGAGACGCAGCGTTTGCTAAGCCACCACAAGGTTGACCGACTATCTGGTGAAGGTCACGGGAAGCCGCTGGATGCGGGCAGCGCAGGACCGACCGGTTTGGAGATCCTTGGAGGAGGCCTATGTCCAACAGTAAGCGTCTCTCGACTGATATAATGATGATACAGAGTCATCATCATTATATCAGTCGAGTCATCATCATTATATCACTAAAGGAAAATCAGCTTTTGAGAGTCCATGTTATCCAGAATTTGGAAACGTAACAAAAGTTGGATATCTTCATTACCTTGTACCTTAGTGTCTTCTATAGGGTCCAACACTGTAAGTATGGTTCGGGACCAGGAATAAGACACAGTTATATCACTATATTTTATTGGTGGTAATATAGGTAAATATAAGTAAGATATAAGGCACTCTGAAAAGAATATAAAACACACTGTAAAGACTGAACAATAAAACACTTAAAACCGATACACATAAATAGAAAAGGCTTATCAAAAGGTACTTACTATTTTATTAGTGCCTGGAGATAATTTAAGTACGTATATTAAAAGGTACTATTATATGGCCCAAGCCAACGTACAGAGCGAGACTCTTGTAATTTGATAGTTGTATTTACTAGGACACGGTTAGCAATAGAATGAGTCAAAAATCGCGAGACTTTTGAATTTGATTAAATATTTACTATTCAAAATAATGCCCGTAAGTTGGTTATGAAAATGACGATGGTACTATAACATGACAATGTTATAGTACCACGTTACAGACCTTTATTACAAGATTTTGCCACATCCTTAGTGATTTCAAGTTCGAAAATTGATGTAAGCCATCTTGAAAAAAACGGGTTACAATAATTCCGCACTCGACAAAATGTACCGTGAACTCAGTGGATTCCTTATAACACAACCTAACAACTTCGATTAACGTTAAAGTCTCTTTTATCCCTTGGGAACTCTTAAACACTGCGAAGTGACTCCGTCTGAAGTTTAGGTCTGGTACTAAGCTGCTAGGGACTCCCAGTGAAAGGAACTTGGTAGAGACGCAATACAGTAGTTTAACTTTATTAGTAGTTTGTTTCACCTCACAATGAAGGAATATGGGGCAGTTCTAGTTTTAAAACTTTTAAGTAGTGAGGCGGGACTTGAAATTCAAAATTAATATTTGTTTTATTAATACCCGCACTTCCGAGTAATTTAGAGTGTAACGAAGAAAGAATAAAGAGATTTATAAACTGGTTCAAAAAAAAAACTGGTAAAATAATTTTCCTACACGTTACTAATAAACCACCTACACTAATAAAAAAAAAATCTTCTACTGCTGTAGTTAAGTAATGACTTACATTATTTCATAATACTCTTAACATCGCCAACTAGAATAAGCCATAACTGTGTCAACGCCATCTAGTGACGGATATCTGAACTAATAGTACAATACACTAACGCAGTACTTAAAAAACGTTAAACAAATGTGTTTCGTAAAAAAATTAAGATTCGTATCCATTACATAATCCTTAGCTTCAAATATGTACCTTTGTCATCCACAAACAGACTTCAGCCTGCCTGTATCCTGTATGAACGGTATAAATTTTATGGAACATTGCTTTATGAATAACAATAAACAGTTAAGATGGTTTTGCCTAAAAAATAAGAAAGATAGTGACCTTTTATTAGTAGTTTGAAAAATGGTATATCAATCCTTTTAAAATATGGCATTCATTTCCTCAAAACAAAACTGACACGTTTTACCAGATATGTAAATTTGGAGACTAATGGTGAGAAATGCAGAGATAAAATAGCATGATAAACATATGAACCTTGAACACATCATCACAGAGAACGTAACAGATTTCAATATTTTTCCCAATACGCCGTTAAAATTCACGAGTGTCTAAAATATTCGCTGTCGTAAATAAACCAGAACCCATTTGGAGGCTCTCCAAATATGAATAAATGTAAGGGAGCCACGTTCAAACTAGTACAGTGAGACTCATTGTTTCCTTTGTATCAACAACGTATATTTTGATCTGTTCTGAGTTGTAATTTCGAGTTTCTCCTCAGTTCTTGTTGTAATAACCCGTGTTGAGAGACTTTTTTTCTCAGTCTACCGTACAATTTATTGTTACTTTAAATACATTTTCACTTGACATTTCCAAAATGCTTAATGCTTCAGTATCTCGACGCCATTAATTAAGAATACAATAGAGTTGTAATTTTACTTGAATCTCCAGTCGTGGTGATTGCAAATTGATTTTGTAGGTAGGTGCTTGGTACTTTACGTGTATGTGTATTTTTCTCCGTGCTTCGGAAGGCATATTAAGTTTTAGCTCGTGGTCGCTACCGAAATACGAAGATGATAAGATGCGTCAGGGACCAGAATAATCTGACCTGTAGTGATTCTTTGCTCTGTGTGGAAACTGAGACCTTAGAACAGATGCCTCATTTCATTAATGATATTGTAGACATTAACACTCCAAAGAAATAGTAACTAAGTAATCGTACTTGATCATGGGCAATTACCGTAAACTAATAATAACGTGGAGTTATAATCTTCTTGCTCGACCACCATTGACAAAATTGGAAAGAACTTCTGGTACAAACAAAACCATTTGTCAAATAACATTGGCTTGCCCTTTTACCATTGGAATATAATACTTATAACGAAGACATTTGAACTGTACATTTCTGTTTCCTTGTCGATTTAAAAACGTCAAGGTTAGGCTTGTATCAGTGTTGGGTATGGTCCATGAGGACAGAGATGTGCTTTGATTTAAGACTAATTTATTCGTTAAGTTCAACCGTTCTTAGTTATCAAGGGATAGTCAAAACGAACTTTTCTTCAACTTTCCTAAGAATCCTTCAAATCCCTGATTAGACTTTGTGGCATGACTGTGTTGCTGATAAAAATACGAAAAAATTGCAACGAACGTAAAAACAACTTAGCGCTAGGTTGCTTGTGTCATATCAAGCAACACTAATCTGGTTGATGTAAGATTTGATTTAAATAATGAAACTTTCTGAGCGAATATTACTAATATTATGTAATTTGGTAGATCAAAAAATTTGTGAAATTTCACCTCTATGTGTATCGGTGCTTTCGAAGGTATTAAAAACTTTCGATGATTGCTAGTATCGACAGTATAAAGTACACCATGCTATCAAAAGCATCGAGAACTGTTAATACTCAAGAAACAGACCACATCAGAGATTATTCTTAACGAGACAAGAAACATAACAATGATGAAATTGAACAAGGAATTAACATTAAATTACACTCTTGAACGATGAGCCAAATCTTTCCACATACTCGACTCCTCACAATTCCCATGGGATTAGCAGTCGCCGAGAATTAACTTGATCTTTTGGTGGAATATAAATTAGTTCCTTTGTTGCCTTCAAATTAAATCAGGTCCCGAAGGAAATGCGATATAACGTACAGAAGCATAACGATTTAAGACGGAGACAATCTTGTAGACAATTTATGAAAATATTAATGGAATACGAGCAGTTTCTTAATGCGTTTCGTCTACGCTAGTGATGCTAGTGATAATAGGATTAAAATATTGAGATTACATTTGTTCATCATTTACAATCACTTTATGGCATAGTCTGTACAGAGATGTGTTGTCTGTAGAACAGTATGAAACATGATTATAATTATGTAGATAATACATGCATACATAAAGTCACGCCTTTCTCCTATAGGCAGAGATCACTTCTTTCAACTTGATGCGATCCTTACAGATTTCTTTTACTTCATCTACTTTCATCACAATCCTTAAACATGTTCGGTGGTTTCATGTAATTTTGACCTAGCCTTTTTTCAAGACGTATGTAATATGATAGATAGTTATGATTATAGAAAATCTAAGATGACTTTGCGTAGGGCGATTTGCGTTTACCTCATTGTCGTCATATTTTGCATTACCTTCGGTTTTCATTTTATGTTTATCTTGAAGCATAAGCCACCTGATTTTGGTTACGAAAATATCTTGCCAAATCACAAACTAGGGATCAGCACTTTAAAAAAACGCTGAATAATTTAACCATAATATATGGAGATACCTGCTTTAAGGGTTCGGTTTTTGACATTTCGTGTAGGAAACCGAAAAATCTTATCAATATTCCACACGTAAAACCCCAATCACGATATTCAAAGAGGGTGCATAGCACTACGCTGAATTATGTATAGGGATGAATCACCATAAATATTTCCATCGAAAGGATACTTCTGCTTTCTGCCTATTTTGACGTGAGGATAATGATCGAATCGAAGGTTTGCACATGGAATGTCAAACAAAAAATATTTTAGACAATACCATTCTTTCAGTAATAGACTATTTTAATATTAGTTAATTGGTATCATATGCCATTGCAAGGATAGCAACAATTGATAGGATGTTAGTTATTGAGCGTTGTGTTGCGTAAAAGAAAGTAATGGCTTAACTACAAATATGATTAAATCTATCGCTAACCAACTACCATAGACATTATTGTGTGAAAAATATATATAAATATTTAATTGTAGCTTACTTAATGCACCGTAATTATGAATGAACAAAACCACCTGAAGCTTGACAGGCATCAGACATGAATGTCCTTTAGAAAAGATGTTAATATTATGGAAATCGAATATTTTACTAAATTCCAACTCTAGCAACCTAACCCTTATCAAAGACACTGTCAGTAAACCTAGATTCTTCAAGAATCTGAAGTAAATCAAGTATGTCTCCTCAAACACGTATTGAGAATATATTCTTGTGAGTATTTTAACTCAGCACATCTTCTTGTAGGCGTTTATTTTCCTATCGGTATTTTTTTTTCATTTTCTTGGGCGTATTCAAACTTTTTTGTTTAACTAGTTCTCACCACTTTCTCAACCCATCTGTTCTCCAAATATCTGAAGGAAAGTTTACAAAGTAAATAAAACATAAATTGTACCTCGCCTCTTGACCAGTATTTGCCGTCACCACATTTTTGATGCTAATTTTTCTCTGCTAGCCTTCAAGCATCTTAAGGATAATGTCATGTTTATATGTACAACAAGCCTTTGAAGTTGATTAAATTTCGTTTGTTCTGTAAAACGAGATGGGTTCTACGAACACAGGGACATCGATAACGAGAATTTGAACTTATTATCAAATGAAACAGGCTCACGGAATTTAGAAGTATGAAATAAAAACCATTTGAAACACGTCTTGCTCTTTGAGTTATTGTTATGATATTATCAATTCGTATAATTTCAGCAAATTGAAGAAAAATAGGGCATGTTTTTATACTTCTTTCATTTCATTTCGATAAGATGGTGTTGCCGGGATGTATGTAAGACAAAACTTAGTACGCCGACACAAAAAAATAGACGCAGTATAAGCACGCTAAGTAGCGCTGGTAGTTTCAAAAATATCGTCAAGTGAGAAGGACTATGTATATTTCCGTATAGAGCAAAAAGTGCCAATTTTTAGGAGTTGACATTGGTTTCCATCAGAGACCGCATATAATTCACTGGTTTCCAGCAGCCCGTAGAGAAAAGGTTAAGGTTACATTTACTTATACATAAAGCTATATCTAAGCTTAAACGTAAAGCACGACTTTGAACCAAATTACGGTTTATTGAAAAATTCAGCGCATTTCAAAACGAATTTACTTTCAGCATAGTTGGTGTAAATTAGAATACTTTTCACAATTTTTTGATATAAGAATGGCATGTTGTGTATGTTGCCTGCGTAGTTATGTGCACATCAATTTCTTACCTTTTGCGCAATCGTGACTGCAGTTTGGACAGTAATTTTTTGTAATCGTTGCAATTTATACGTGTGTTTTCGTTTGGAGCGGTTGTCGACGGCGGGAATATTTAGGTCACTTAACAATGTTGAGGAAATGGGGAATGTGTGCGATCTAAATGGTAATGTGTAGATGGAAATAATACGAAGAGTAAAATGGTGTAAAAGATGATATGGCAAAGAAATAAATTAGTCTTTAGATGGTGGCTGATCCAGTTCTAGAAGGTGTTAAAGATGGTATGGCAAAAAAATAAGTTAGTGTTTAGATGGTGGTTGGTCCAGTTCCAGAAGGTGTTAAAGATGGTATGGCAAAGAAATAGGCTAGTGTTTAGATGATGGCTGATCTAGTTCCAGAAGGTGTTTAAAATAATATGGCACAAAAAGAAGTTAGTATTAAGATGACGGCTGATCCAGAAAAGAAAAATGAGACGGGTGACCCTAAATAAATTTGAAATAGGGCAGACATTGATTGATTATCGGAGTAACCATATTGATGTTTGAGGAGGAATCATATTGCCTTCAGTTTCCTGATGGAATGACAAAGTCAAGGGGTCAAAGCTTTAACCATTTAGAGACTGGCTATCTTATCAGTAACTGTCACTATTAACTCTTTTATTCTGGCGACAGACTTTTATGGGATGGGACAAGCTTTAGACGACACCTCTTAGCATTCTATGACTTCCCTGTGCGAGTACCGGGTTCAAATGTGTTGCAGAGAGGGGAGCCACGAGCAGTTCTTGGAACTTGTTACACAAGTTAAGGTTTAAGTGGCTGACTTAAAACCTATAATTACTCAACACTGTTGGCGTGTGTGTGAAAGAGTGGGCTGTAAATTATAGGCGATAACACAAACACTAGATACATGATCAATAGAGTAAGTATATTAATTATTTTCATATCTGAAACTCACTGAAACTTCACTTACGGACTTAGGTACTAGGTTATGAATAAAATTGGAGAACACGTCCTATGCTAATGTGTCCTGATATGGAGAGAGCAAAAGGCGCAGCTTTGCTAGTGGTGTGCATAACATAATACGTAAGAGTTGGGAAATAGTTCAACAAACCCTCACCTCCACTACCCTGACTTCTCTCTCTGACCAACCGTATTTGGTAAGACTTTACTTTCTTTATACTGCAGAGTTTGCCTGTCTTAAAATGTATAACATTTTACGTGACTATAAACATGAGTTACATCCAACGTTTGATATCCAACGCACACACGTATCGCAACAATTCTCACCCCATGGCAATATTCAATTCAAACACAACGTATTCCATGCGGGTTATGCCCGAAGATAAACCGAGTGTCCATTTCATTCGGAGAATACGTCACGATGACTAGGCGTCCTTTCCCATCGTAATCTGCTGTATTTCAGTCGAGAAATATATCATATCCTTATCATACGTCAAAGCAAGGTCACTTCCTTATACAAACTTGGCGATGACGTGAAAAGTGATATATTAGATTTTTTTGTAAATTGAGGTTTGATAGCGTCAAAGTTGTAATTTGACGAAACATTATTCCTAAATGGCAGCACAAAAGTGCTCTCCGATAGGTACTGCCTTATTTCTTTTGGTTTGCAGCACTTCAGTTTATCAGTGAGTCATATACTTTGTGTTGTATGAAAGAAACTATATAACGAAGGTATCCACTGCAATAATAACTAATGTATATTTTCCTAAACACTAACCAAAAATCTTTCTCTTCTTTCTGATGCAGCGAACTGCTCTACGATCCAAATAACGTTACATTTTTTAACGTCCAAGTAACTACTGACTTCTGTTGAAATACCTAAAGCATACACAGTTGAAATCAAAAAAAATAATGTAACAGATATGTAAGCTGCGCATGCATTAAGAGGAAACACCACGGGCTAGAGAAATGAAAAATAGGTATTTGTAAAATCTATTGCTGTCGCGCAGTGCCCGGCCGCGCGAGCTATCAATGTGTGAGTGTGACTGTCAATGTTTGCGTGGCGCCGCGTCCGCCTGCGCTCGGCCGGCACACTCCCAGAGCACGGTAATATTATCTAACCGTGCCCAGAGACTTTCGTTACTCTGCCTTGCAGCCGACAAGCTGATTTCGGCGCTTACGGAGTATTTATTTCGTGTAATTATTTTATTACCTTATTTTGTATTACTTCACTGTTTTTTATCGGATTTTGAGATTTTGAGATCGTTTTATTCCCCTTAACTTTTCTGTCTGAAACCCCTTCGAGAAATGAGCAAGAAACGAATCGAGGCCAAGAAGACCTTCCGGATCCTGATGGAAGAAGGTGGTGTTATCCTCATGGATACCTGAAGGACGGCCTTCGGGTTATGTCGGACTCTTACCGACTAAGCACCCCTTGCCTAGTGTGGTGGCTATAAGGCTATCGGAAGCAGCAGCCCCCTCAGGAGAGGGGAAGGTGCACGCGCTTTCCTAGATAGACCAGCCCGCCTAGCATGAACACCGAAACACGATATGATATAGCCATTTAACGCTTTGAACTGTCAAAAATCATTGGATATAACCGCCAACTTGAAATTTTGAAGAGTTTGTTTGTTTGTTTGTTTGGTTGAACCCTATGATCTCAGCAACTACTGACTCAAATTGAAAAATTCTTTTTCCGTTGGATAATTCATTTATCTAGGAAGGCTTTAGGCTATATAACATTACGGTACGTCCAATAGGAGCTGAGCATCAATGAAGAATGTTGCAAAAACGGATATTATAAGAAAATATTTCTTTTCAAAGCTTTCACTACGTGCGCTGCGTAAACGGTTAAAGTTACGTAAATATCATGTATGACGGAATTGTTCTCCATTAAAATTTCAAAAAAAAAGTCCGCGACAGCATATATCTATCTTTTAAGGTTGGCTCACTATAACCTTTCTTTTTGGTAAACAAATTTGTTCTAAAATAATGCATTATCTGCGATGGTGTTTTTGTATGCATGATATTATTCCTTATTAAAATAAATACAATATTTATCACAAGTAATTAATTTTGCACAAAACTGTTCTGGACTTCATTTGATTTCAATGAATATCTTAAGAAATAGCATAGTTTGAAATAAACGGAAAACAATAAATTTAGATTTTCAGAGATTTCTTTGCGTGCGCTGCGTAAACGGTTAAAGTTACACAAAAATTCTGTATTACGGAATTATTCTCCGTTAAAAGTTCTAAAAAAAAGTTTCAGACAGCATTTATCTATCTCTTAGGGTTGACTCGCTATAACCTATTTTTGTTAATATTTTTTTTTCTAATTATTGCATTAGATGCGAAGGTATTTTTGTAAAGTTAATATTATTCCTCATCAAAATAAATATATTATTCATCACAAGTATTTAATTTTGTACAAAATTGTTCTTTACATCATTAGATTTCAATGAATATCTTCAGAGATATCATAGTTTTAACATAACTCCGCAGCTAAATAATGATCAAGTACTACGCACGCATCTATACTGAGTTGTTTTTTGTTTGGTTGAACGCGCTTATCTTAGGAACTACTGATCCCGTCAGATTCGGACGCCTTAGAAACTCTTATAGGTTCAGACTCCTCCGAGGGAGATGCTCACCGGTCAGGAATCCTCTCTGGAGTGATTCGACCGCTTGAGGACCCACCGAGGTCCTCTATTTTACTAAAAGCCCTGGTGACTCAAAGAAGGTCATCAGAGACATCCTGTAAAAATAGTAAAAAAAAACCGCCTAGAAGGAGTGGGACGCCTGAACGAAGGGTTCACGCGCTATGGCATGCATAGATTTTATGAAACTGTCCGAAAATTATTTTTTCGCGCGCCCTAGGCAGTCGATCCGGGCTCAACTTTTGAAATCGCGACTTTCATTTCTTTCTCTATATTTATTTTCGTTCGACTAGCTCGCATAGCAGCTAGACAGCCATTCTATGTGGATCGTCTCACTACGCCCGCCCCCGGGATAGAACCGCGAACCCTGGGGTGCCAGGGCATCGCGACGCGCAGTATGGGAAACCCTGATATAGGCCTATATACCTCCATAGCATCACTCTACGAATAATAGGAGTTGAGCATCAATGAAAAATGTTGCAAAAATGGGAAATCCACGCGGACGAAGTCGCGGGCACAACTAGTCCTATTATATAAGACAGTTCAAAGCGATAAATGGCTATATCATATCGTGTTTCGGTGGTCATGCTAGGCGGGCAGGGTATGAACGCGGAAGGCGAACGGAACCCATAGTGGGGGATGGGATGATAGATGGGGCGATGGGATTAGTTTTCGCAGTGGCGGAAGGCCGCGTGATAATCCTAAGTTGCCAAAGAGGCAGTGAAGTTAATTTGAGCAGTAGCATCTGCGCAGTTTAGCTAACAATCGAACATCATAATGTGTTAAATACACTGCACGCAAAATATTCATCTAGAAATATCGATATCGATGAACAACACTAGATTAAATCGATAAAATTATCGACTACATGTCACGTCATGAGTGTATACGTGTTAGTCCGCGTCTCCCTAACCTCAAGCCTCCCCCCGCAGAGCGCGATAGAGACAACGGCAGCTTGGACTGAAAATACCTATTAAAAGAACAGAAAATCAACAATTCGTAGTCCCCTGATTTCTTCTCCAAAACTTAACCGATTTAAGTACTTTTTTCATAAAAAAAATAACAAAGGCTTGAGCTGTGTTCCTATGTTTTAATTTTTTAATATAATTTAGTCAAATTTGTTTCCTGGATGTTTGAACACAAAGGAAAATTTGGCCATTTTTTTAGGTTTTTGAACGTTCATATATCTTTTAATAGTTAACTTATGAAAAAAACGAAAACATAGGGACATGTTAATAGTGGCCATAGATATTCAGGAAAAAAATTAAAACTCTACCGGCATTGTCCAGGGAGGAAACAGGGGACTACGTTTGTATGGAAAAACGGGCGTTGTGTTTCCTCTTAAGAGCTCCCGTAGACCGCTTATGAATATGAAGACCCAAAACATTATGAAGACCAAAATAAATAAAATGAGAAACGAACGATAGAATCGCTAGACTATAAAAAAGTTGTTTAGTTCTCCCACTCCCAGTGTTTACTTCAGTTTAAGACCATTCATTCCAATAATAAAAGCTTGCTAAACAAGTACACACTTCAAAACCTTGCCGAAAAATAATGAAGCCTCATTTCCAAATAAAATCAGCTAATACAAAGAAAAACAATTTGACGATTTCGGCTTTTAAAACCATAGGCGTGAATATCTTCAGTTTATCCCACAAACATAAACTATACATCACCCGCGTAAGTCTCAAGGACACCGTATTATTCCAACAAAAGATACAAACCGGAGTCTAGCCGAAACCTTACTTCAAAATGTAAATCGGATAACTTATACATATTTGGATATTCTCAAAGAGGTCTGCTTGAGCGTTATCTGTGGAATTTGTAGCTATCTACTTTGGGGTCGATTGTATTGTGAACGTTGAGATGTACTAGCTTACTTTCCAACGATGTCTACAAAGTTGAAATTAATGTTCTTTTGAAATAAGGAATTGCGATAAAATACATCATCGCCTTGTATGTTAATGACATTAAAGCAGTGGATATTTGATCGCGGGATTTTCTTTGTTTTTTTTTAAATTCCATATTGTGGATGTAATGTGCTGGCTTCGCGAACTTGTATGTTCAAGAGTTTTGTTTGCGCCCGCGCACCGCATCCTGCGCACGCTCTCCCTGCGTGACGTCCTCCCCGGACACGTTCTGTGACGGAACCCTAGTCACGTCAGTTGCACCAAGTCTCGCTCTGTTTTTTTTTTAGTTTTAATTTATTTTCACTTAATAATACAAACAGTTGTAAAACTTAACTTCTGCCAAACTGTGAAACAGTTGTTCTCCGCTTGCTTTCGAGCTTCTAAACTAAAACCAACACTCGCTAAGCCGCAAAATAAACTGTGTTATTGGTGATCAAATAAAAGGTGCATGAAGCAGACGATTGAAGATTGCAGTTTTGAGGTCAGTGCTTATATTTCGCATTTATTTGCGGATTTGATGTGAAACTTCGGGCCTTTTTTGGCTGGATAAGTCCATTCTGTCACCGGCATCACCAATATCGTCGTGGTGGAGTGGTCGGTATAGCTACCTACACTTTAAGCGGTCCGGGTTTGAATTCTGATAGCGGCAAATATTTTTAAATGAATGAATAAAAATGAATATTTATTGACAAGTCATGGTTTTTTATATACATATTTAAGTCTATTTATCTATCTATTATCTAGTTCATAGTGATACTAAATTTGGACTAGATAATTGGTGTGAGTGTGAAATATATACTTATTATTATATCATTTATTAGAGATTTAAGTTAGCAACTGAAATGAATAGAAATAAAAATATTTTAACATTCTCATCTGTGATAGATTTAATGAAGAAAGAGACGTACGCGAAATCAGACTTTTTATTTGTTTGTATATTTCACCACGCACTTGCCAAGATTTTCCTCGAGACGAAACGATAGGTATTCTTAAGGCGGAGCAAGACTGTCTTTCACATTCAAATGTAATTTTTCATCTCGAGACCGAATACCATTACGGAAGCATGTTTCGTAAAATGTAATTGCAGTTGAACGTGATTCTTGTTAGTATCTGTGTTACTTTCAATGGGATACAATTTAATTGGGAAAGAAATATGAAAGCTATGTTTTTGATTGTGAAAAAGTTGTAAGCTCGCAAGGTGTGTTTGGGTAAATAACGCACTGGGGGAACATAGTTTTGTAGTCATTTATACTCCAGGACTTTAATTTACGATCGGCGTCCATCCACTAGCTTAGCTTGTTAGCTTTATATTTTATCTACGATTACTTAGCTACTTTCTTTTTTTCTTAATAGGTATCACATAAAGAGAACAGAAACTAAATATTAATTAACTTGACGCAGTTTCCGTGCCAATACAATGTTTGAAATTATCATTAACACAAAATGGCATATTAGGATTAACAAAATCATTGAAATCTTCTTCCGCAAAGCTCGCTCATCATGTATTGTAAAACAGTATTAAGTCAGGATTAAGGCATAAAGCAATTCTGGATTATCCATGCGCATGAAACTATTTGATTTTGACCAACAGGACAATCTTTACGTGCAAGAATTTGTTTTTGACTTTGTCGTAGTTTCCGTGCCAATACAGTGTTAGAAATGACACATTTTATAGTATAATTATGTTTCAAAGCTATGTAACATTTGGTAACACATAAAGCCGCAGGGTGTCTTACGAAATACTGAAAGAGATAGCTCAAATGACAACAACGCAAAGATGATATTGCGAAAGTACCATCGCTCGAAAGTGTAATTGCGCTACACACAAAAGTGCGAACGTTCATTTGCGCGAAAACTTAATTGCGCGACACACAAAAGCGCGAACGTTTATTTGCGCGAAAATCACACCAGCGAACAGATTTATATTTTCTGGGAGATTATCAGTAGACATCATTTCACTCTTTATATAATTAATTAGATGCGTAGTAATGTTTAACGATTTTATTTAAATATTTTTATATTCAATATTTTTATTAATAGAAATCATGAAATTCATATAAAAAACCTTTGAACATCTAAAATTCACAACAAAAATAATAAAAAATGCCACTTTTACCCAACATTCATGATTATTAATTTTACAACGATCTGGTTTTTATTTGAGGTAGGGACTAGCCGCTGGAATCTGGGGCGGCCGAACTGGGGTAGTACCTCCACCTTACAGAAGACCACAGTCCAATAACACTTCATTTTTGTAGTGTTGTGTTTCTGTTGGTGAGTAAGGTTGCCAGAGTTCCACGGAGAAGAGAAAATGTTAGCAGTGAGATGTCACGTGGCATGTCAGTGATGCAAGCGTCTCTAGGCCACGGTGACTGCGAACTGACTGACAACCAAATAACATAAAAAATCGGGAGTGGTCTCCCCTGGACTTTCTCGTATACCGGAAACGACTCAAAAGTTGATAGTAATCTTATATTTTGATGTCATACATGCATGTTAAATTTTGGTCACCCATCCGAGTACCGACCACGCACTTGGTTGCTTAACTTTTGTGTGTAATTAATTATCAAATAATTAATAATTCCAAAAAAATATTTTTGGACTCGGGGTCAAAACATCTAGGTCGAATTTTTTGACGATTACAAGACTTCCTCTATACTACTTATACGAGAAAGTAAAAATTGGCCTTGTAGGGCCTCAATAGTGATAGGTTGTCAGCCTGTTGCCTACATACAAGTGATATAAAACCTAAACAGTAACAAACCTTCAGTGAAACAATCTACAAAACCCAACAACCAGTGGCCCAATTCACGTAAATACATTCGATCTAAAAATCGTTATAGTTTAGAAATCGTTCGATCGTAGTTCTATCCAAATTTGGTATTAACGTGTTACTCAGCTACATTTCAATAGGATGACAGCTCAATAGGATCGGAACTAAAGCACATATGAACGACTTGTCAACGAAACAAAAAGGATGCGCGTAAAATTATTCTTTTTTCTGCTAAAAGGTTCAAATATTATTTTTTTTTACTTCAAATACAGTGATTTACGATCAATAAATCAATGAAATCAAACCATGTTGATATTATTTAACATAGAACGTAATACGAGATTTTTAAGCAGAATACCCCTCAGTTTACGTTTCAGGTACGGTTTTAAAACGATTTATTAGCTGACTACGGTTCGACGATGGTTCAACGACATTGCGATCGAGCGACTTCAAAATCGGTTCATTTGACGTACGTGAAAACGAAAAAGTGTTTAAACGACTTTAAAATCATCTCAGCAGTCGGAGTATCGAGTAAGTAAATATGCCCTTGAAATTCATTCTTCCATGGGTAGTCATCGAAGAAATTCATACCATTGCTCTCAGGCAAAATCAAAGTTAGTCTCTCAAGCAAAAACGAAGTAATTCTCGTACTCTCGTAGTTGAATCTAATTTAGTTACCGAGTGCAAACTAGCCATGAATCTACTAAGCCGTCCCAATTTGTTAGAGCACGTAAACTAAATTATTCATCTGCTTGCAGCTTTTGAAAGCCCACTTCAAACTAAATGTCAAAATCACAAAGACAATATCTTAGACAAAACAAAATTATCACAAACCGTACCTGGTTCTGTCGGGAACTTAGTAACGATGTTCATTGCTTGACTTGGGAATAACTAAATATTTCCTCTTCACCTAGAATATTAAGGAGACCCCCTAGAGCAAACTCAGAAGTGTAGTTGCAAAATTAGGTCTTTTGATGCAGTCATAAAGTGCTTTATTCAACACTTTTGGCTTGAGTTATCATTGTAATGAAATTATGAAGATAAGCGAAAATTATATTTGGAACTTATTTAATAAGTTATTCAAATAAAGCTTATATTAAATAATAATATCTTGGCAAATTTGAAGAACAATGTAAATAAAATAAAACGATCACCCGAAATGATAGTGTAAATAACAACGTATGTAGATAAAGAAATCGAATTACTGCAATATAAATATTGTGTGGCATTTTGTGAGAGACAATTTGAATAAAAGTGTTTGTTAGGTATGTCTCTTAATACTAAGGCACTGCATACTTAAGTAAAATCAATTTGAACGACTTCAAACAAAGTTAAGTACAGGAAAACTAATCATATATATATTTTTTAAAAACAACCGACTTCTATTTGGGACATACTTAGGCTGGTATTACAGAATGAGTCTCAAGAACGAACGCCGAGTACTGAGTTTCGTACGTCTCCATTGCTTTGTGGTATTTTTTTCTCTTTATTTAGGGACTTTTATATATATGTACATGCCAGTCCTATAATAATCTTACCATATAGCTATACATTATAATGTTAAAGCACTTATCTAAAAATTACATAATTTCTTATACCCTAGACCTTAACTTAATACTATTTATAGCAAAATCAAGTAGAACCCTCGCCGATTCGTAAGTCGGTTCCGCCAGAATCTGATGGAATAGGCCGACGTCATACTGATTCAACCCTAGTTTAATTACGAGATTCTGCCTATTTTGCCTGTATTGAACACATTCCATCAAAAGATGTTGTGCGTCTTCTATACGATTACATACTTCATAGTTCGGTGAGACTACTTTTTTCATTAGGTATGCAAACTTATTTAATGAAATGTGTCCAGATCTCAGTCGTAGAGCAGAAACAACATGAGTTCGTTTCATTTTTGAATTAGCATTCTCAAGACATGATTGATTTCAGAGTGTGATTCTGTAATATGCATATCCATAGTGTCACTGGATATTTTCTTATCAAGTATGCTAATGGCTTTTTCTCATCTGCTGGAGTGAATACTACTACATGTTTCTGACAACTGGACGAACCACAGAATCAAAGAAGCGTTTAAAACATTAAGTATCTATAGATGTATAATATTCATTATTTAGATTAAAATCAGAAAAAACAAAACGATTTTTATGCTGCCAACACTGAAAAAAAGTAAACCACCAAATTTTATTACAATATGGAAGCACCAAAGCCCAATACAGTTTTTATATTGCGGGTCACAGCGTGTTTTCTACAAAGAAAATTCCTTCTAAAGACATTAAAACTTGCAGGCTCGAACTCGGTGATTCTGAAAGACGCTTTTAATGGTCAGGGTAAGTTGGCCAACTTTCTTTGTAAAGCGGTAAACTCTCTAATTGAGAAGTTCCATGGATAAACGACCGAAAAATGGGAGCGTAACGAATTTTTCGTGTATTGATAATAAAGGCTTGTCTGTGTTACAGAGTTTTGTTATTAAACTTTGTGAAGATAATTACTGGAATAAAATTAAATGCTCGTTCCGTGCTTAGCAGCGAAGGTTGTAAATTAAAATTGTTTGCTGATTATAAGGAATCTGCTTATCAAGTTTCTTCGTACTTAAGCCATCAAAATACGAAAACAAAACAAAAAAGAATTTGGAAAACAAGTTTAAATTATTTGGGAGAACGGTAAGTAAGGGTACACTAAATCTGGAGTAACAACGCTTCGAAAGTTGTAGATATCTACTTCTCTTCTCATTCTGAACTTAGAGTATGAGTGTTGGATATAGTACTATATATAAATTAAATAATATAATTATTTCAAATTTAGCAACACGTATATTTTACACAAAATTTATTTTCTTAATGGAATAGATCTCGACAAAAAATAATGTATGCATATTTTAGTTTTTCACAATGCCTTTTAATGCGTATAATTCGTCGCCAAAATTTAAAACCAAAACTGTTCTAATTGTTGTCGCACCTGAACGTCGATTTAAAATGATATTTACTGAGCCTTTCGCAACCTTAGTAGGAAAACTCAATGTTTTGGTCTTAATCAAAATTGGCAAAAACATAAACTACGTGCCTAGGAACGTGTAACGTAAAGGGTGCTCTCCTAATCTCGTGTCGAGATAATGTCATTGGAATTGCTTTTTGTTTATTAATAAAAAATATTACGTCGATGCCAAGAATTGTAAATTTAATGGCACTGTTAACTCGTACTAACTGAATTATTATTTTTTGAAACCGTTATACGTATTATTCACGAAAGTAATCGTAGCCATTATTATTAAATTGTTAAATTTTTGTTGCTCTAAATAAAATCAACTATCTAAACTCAATCGAAACGTCACTAAAGTAAAGTCAGAAACCTAAATAGTAAATATTATCATATATCTATGAAGGTTAGAAAAATGGAATCAGATAAAAGTCACAAAAGCAAATACTTCCTACTTTTAGAGTCAAATAGGACGTTACTGAGCCATTGTTACATTATAACTTTATTGCGGACAGATAAAATTATAGAACGACTGGAATTCGCAACATGCTGCAACTAAATTGTCTTCTCAAAATATCTTATGCTTTCTGTAGCCTGTGATTACTATTCTGTTACACAACTGCGTCTCGCTGCGAAGAGCATTGTTTAACTTTAGAAATTGAAACACAATCGTGGAAGCTCCGTTCTGTTCTCCATACCAGATAATTTCTAATTTCGTTAGATGGGTTTCGTGGTCTGTGGCGTAGCTTACAGTTAAAAACTACCTTAAAAGTCAAGCAATAGTGATTACTAGCCGGTACTTTCATTTCAGTCCTATAGATTGTGTAGTGAAATTCTTGACCATTTTTACCTACTCTGCCACATCAGATAACAAAGAGGGGTATTTAACAAAAGCTGTTGCTTTCTTTGTGTAAATCACCTGCAATTGTATGACCCATTTCTGGACACATACAATAGCCGTAATGCCATGATCGTTTGGCTTAAATGTAGATTGGTGTTTTCATATAACAGGCAATTTGAATTTGAAACCTGTGTGTACTTGAGAAAATAAAAATAAAAATCACAAAGAAATTTGATCTCGCTTCTAGAACCATTTCAATTTCACCTGTCAATTTGTACGAAAAATGAAGTTTGTATTGAAATAGGATTAGATCTATTTGCAGAATAACCTAACAGTGACACTTACTTACGAAGAAGTCACTGAACAGAAGTTAAGTGCCTGTTTGGTCCTCAGATAGCCGAAAAATGTTAGGACAATTTTGTTCGTGCTTAGGAAAGTACGTGAAGCTGATAGTCTCGGTTTCTGTTGAAAGATAACAGTCAGTGACTAAAAATGCCGACTTGTAAAATACTCTAGCAGAGGATAACTTCTGCGTACCACGATCGTCATCATCAGCTTATAAATAGTTTTATTAGATTCCGTTAATTTGCAATACTTAATGATTTTGATTGATATTATAAACTCATTTTTTTGGGTCCGACCTATGTCCAACATTGAGTGTCCCTAATCTGATGATAAAGGCATAGATTGTTTTATATCTTGTTTGACATTCGTTACATTGCAAACAATACAATTTCATGGATTCTTGTCATAAAGAACATGAGTTAGTATTTGTCTTTAAATTCCCTTTCATTTGATTCGCAAATAACCAAGAGGAGAAAATGAAATATTAATTTGCATAATAACTTTAAAAGCTTTGGAGGATTTATGCAAATTAATTTTTCGTTTTGTTTCAGATAAGGTTACCGAGTGTTTAGGATTGGGCATTGTCCCTAAAGGGTTTGTTGTCTGTTCTTTGTGGAACTTAAACAAGGAACTTTAAGAGCTTAATTACTTTTTTGTTCCGAGTTCTAAGGAGTTTTCTTGCCACAACATCATTAAGTTTTTAAAAATTTTACCGCAGTGTGAAATAGTTTTTTATCTACACTCATGTCATAATATTCGAATTACGATATCAAAGGTGAACATAAAATGACATACTTTTTAATACAGATAATCAAAATTAAAATTAAAAAAAACAACCTGTAACATAATGACCATTATAACACCGGTTCGACTCATTATGATACAGTTATTTTTCTTAAATACTCGGGAAGGCAAAGGGATCTAACCCATACATTTGTCTTTTCTGTTGTTTTATTTGAATTTATGTATGAGTGTAGATAAAGTAGTGTATGCAACTGCATATAACACGGGTATTAAAACACTCGTTACTATTATGAAACTCGCTGCGCTCGTTTCATAAACTCACACTCGTGTTTTAATACCCTTCATTATATGGCAGTTGCATAAACTACTATTATCTGTTTGGAGTTTCATAGATTTCATTGGTGCATTGTGTTGAACGCTCTGGTTTCAGTATCGGAAACAAGGTGACTTATGCTTTGAGTAGTTCAAGATTGAAAATTATCAAATTACATTATTTCAAATTTTTTTAGTGAATTTTTAACGATTTTAATTAGATGTCTCCAATCTCATTAAAAGCTACCCGATGTCTTAAATTTTGTCATCATGTACACGATGAAAAGTTACCGAGTTCTAATTACGACTAAATTTAAAAACTCCGAATAATAATTTATGACACTTTCAAAGATTCTTGTATCTAGCTATTCAAGACATGTGAATAGCTAGATACACAGAGAATAAATTAACGAAAATTTTCTTGACATTTTTTCAAAACTATTAACATTTCTAAAATTTTGAATGTAAGAAATTCTGTAAAACTCATCTGAGTTTCTTCTTTACAGATGATGCGTCTCCCGACTTTGCGATCCATTGCAACACCCTACAACGAATGGATGAGACAAGGCTGAAGCATGAGGCTGATGAGGCGGGTGGTAGACATGCAGACGATGACTGTTCTCGGTTACCGGCTGAAGGTTGGACTGGTAGTTATCGTCATCATGGTGCTTGGCTTCTTCAACGAGAGTCAAGGTAAGAGCTTTAGTTGAGGATTCCGGGTGACAAGTTGAGGACTACACGTCTCCTTCATCATTGTCAGCCTATTGTTAAGTCCCCTTCTAGACCCCATGGGACTCTGGTGACCTTACTCACCAACAGAAATACAACAAAACAAAAATGTAGTGTCATTTGACTTTGGTCTTCTGTAAGGTAAACTACCCCAGTTTGGGCTGCTTCAAATTCGAGAAGTTATTCCGTTGTGCCCTATCTTGATTAAAATGAAGTTCAGCTTATGTCTCTATTCATGTACAGCATTTGTCCCGGTTCTTGTTTTTTGACCCTGGGAAAAATGTCTTACGCAAGGGGGACTCCCCGGTAAAAACAATCACAGGTCTACCCACTAAAACAGCACAGCGGCAATCCCGCAACGCCTTACGTGGTGGGGGGCTGGGAAACCGGCAGAGACTTTACTTCCAGTCCGCCACCAGCGATCACCCGTCTGCGCGGCTGGTCTAACCCTCGTAGCAACTAGTCCTTACCGCGTAGCAAAAGGAATGAGCCTGGGGTCGAGACAACTAACTACTCTTTGTCTAAAGCTATAATAAAATATGGATATGACTGTGATCTTCGAAGAGGTTTGTAATAAAACACTAAGTCTCTCTGTGATTTACTGTCCGCGGTGGTGGCAGACGTCAGCTCTGTCTGGTGGTCCAAAATCAACTGCTTCAGCCGACTCTGCCTGACATTACAGCGTTTACGTTTAATCACTTAGAAAAAATCGCTTTGCAAGATTAAGACGAGTAAAAACGGGAATTAACCCTTTTAAATTACCTTTTAAATGAGATTATGTCGAGAATTGATTCCTTGTCAAGTTTATTGATACAAGTATGACTCTTGTATCAAAAATATCTTCGTCTATATCTATAATATAAAAATGAATCGCAAAATGTGTTGGTAAGCGCATAACTCAACAACGCCTAGACCAATTTGGGCAATTCTTTTTTTTAAATGTTCGTTGAAGTTCAAGGATGGTTTTTACGGCAAGAAAAATTCAAATAATTTCTTTATGCAGGACAGGATGAAGTCTGTCGGGTCCGCTAGTAATAGAATAAAAATAACATTATGATAATTAGAAAAAAACTTTCTTCGAGGTCAATTTCGAATGTCATCAAGCCATCGTGCTGGCGGACGTCCGATGCTTCTCTTATCTCTAGGCGATAGGCCAACAATCTGTCAACGTTTTAGTCCATCTAACATCACTTTTCAACAACAACACTTTTTAACAACCTTATTCAGTAATCTCGACAGTACTCTGAACAATAATTAAAGACGATATAAAAATATTGTTTATTATGTACGAGTAAGTAAAGTTGGTCCACTGTACAGCACCCCGTCCGTTACACTTCTTAGAATAATAATATATATTATATTAAACACAATTCAAAATTCCTTCTTCAAATATTTCCTTTATTACATTGAAGCTAAGGTTAGCTTGCTTCTTGCAGCAAAATATGTCAAATATTAACCGGGCGTTCGCAACAAATTGACTTGGCCGCTCCACTAACTAAGTTACACACAGGACTCTCAATTAAAACCGCCCAGTCCAAGTTTCGATCTCCAACTAGAGATTACGTGAGCTTCGTATCGGGCCGCATTTATCAGAGTACGTGACTTATAATCAGGATTTATTTATATATTGCCAGATAGGCTTTTGACGTGTAATACGGCTATAAGTTATACGGTCTCAATCAATCTTTTGGATTGCGTTCTTTTCTAGAAGTTTCTGTTATCTCAAAAAACAATGGTCCATTCACGCTCACTTTCCATTATATCATCGTTCTTTGAGGTCAATAAAATGATGTGCCAGAAATTGTAATAATTTATAATAATTATCTAAAACTTTTACAGAAAAGCTATTTTTAAAACTAGAAAAAATGTACAGAAAATATCGACCTACCCTAGGCGGGAATCAAACCCACCATCTTCCGCAATCCGGGCGGCAGCGTTAAAGCAGTGCCCGGTGGCGTAGTGGTTAACACTGCCGCCCGGATTGCGGAAGATGTTGGGTTCAATTCGACTGGGTGCAGGTCGATTTTTTTCAGTGCATTTTTTCGAGTTTTAAAAATATTTACGCGTTTGTAAACGCAAAAATTGTTCCATAGAAAAGCTATTAAAGCTATTATTTAACTGTGGGCGGAGTGAATTTTATAGAAATAGTAATTATAAATATCCAATCAATGAAATATATCAGAGCCATTCAACTCAGTCGACTGAACGTCGCACACGTCCCTAATGCGCGGTATTGTTTGGAGTATTTTTTAACACACATTCTTTCATACAATTACGCCCATAATCCCAAAATTGTTTGAGCATAGCCTTAGGTAACATCGGGTACTAAAGCCGCATTCCGCAGTATGGGCGTTGCAGTTCCTCAAAAATGCGTTACTTGTGCTATAGAACCTTGCAGATATTACACAGGTTAAAATTAGCGTTTAATCCACATGCACACTAAGATCGCAAGAAATAAGTATAGTGTATTTAGAATATTTTACACTATGGACGACTTGGTACTATGGCGGAGTCGATACTCCGTCGCCACTGGCACAATAAGGTTGCTGTTTATGAATAGTCGTCAAATAAACATTATAAAGTAGGAACGCGATCCCCCAGGAGAGACGTCAAAGGATAGGATTTGACACATTACATACACGACCGACGCGTATGATGTTTCGATATAACTCTGAAATAGATGATTTTATAAAATTCTAAGGCTCAGTTGCACCAAGTAACTATAACGATAACAATTGCCAAGGGTGCCGTCAAATCTCTGGTTAAGCGAAATACAGGTTGCATCATTTTAACAATGGTTAAAATGATGTAATAAATAACGATAACCATAATCGCTCAACTTCGGAAGGTTAGCGTTAAAGTTACAGTTTATGTGTGTCAACTGTCATGCAATTAATTTCAATTTCAATGATGAAAGCTGGTTTGTGTTTGACAATACAATTTGAAGTATTGTCATTATCAAGAATTTACGACTATGAAGGGAAACGTCTTTTCACTTGTAACCCTTTAACTTTAACTATAACATTTTACATGACGGTGCAACAAAAGATAGTGGACTTTGCTGGTTATTGTTAAAGTTTCAGTTAAAATTAACTTTAACAGTGACAATAACGTAGAAGTCGGTGTAACGCACTCTAAGTTGTTTCACTCAAGAGTTAGGCCCTAAGACGATCTCAGCGGTCATCACAGTACTGTAGCATTGGAATTTTAAGTAAAAACGAGACTATAGGTTTACAATATAATTATTGAAAGTACTTTTTGATAGTTTTATACACATCCACTTTTTAAACTCTGGATCATAGTGACTCGTCTCTCCATGGTTAACTACGTCTAATATGAAGTGAGGTTAAATTAGAACATTTTTTTTGGAGATCTTGCTTCTCATTTATGTAATAAATTCCTAGTAATCTCGTAAAGGCACCAGATGTCACAGTATCCATTTTCCTAATGATATCTTGAACTATTTGTCTCTTTGGCTTATTATAAATATGGAGAACAAGTCAGATCAACTAGCCCGATCTTAATCTTGGAAATGGCATATTTTACTACTTAATAGCGTCCTAGTCTACTCAAGAAGCTTGTTATCTAGAAAAATCTCTTAAAAATACTCTGTCATTGTTCACTATAAACTTATTTGCACAGACAATAGAAGCAACTGCAAACAAGTCGGAAATAACAACTTGATGAAACAAGATCTGAATAAGAATAATTTATGTAACGAAAGTAGGCAAATAACAATTAAAAGTCTTGAGTCTGTGATTCCGGCATCCAGCTTTTTTAATTCGAAACTTCTCCATAATGGAATACCAAGTATGATTTTTACTTTTTTAAGTTATGACAGTGGAGTGCAGTGAGTTGCTATCCGCATTAAGTTATTCTCGAGATAGCATTCTGAAGTCAGTTGTGAATTGAAACATAAAATTTTAGCTAACAACGTGAGGAAAGCGAAAGTAGGTGATCATAATTTACTTACTATATACATATAAGCGTACAACGTTAAGCCTTTCTTCACTTCTATGTTTACTATTTATTTGGTATCATTTACAATTATTTGCTCATTTACTCAGTTGTACCAGTGGAGTGTAGTGAGTTGCAATCCGAATAATTCTGCAGGTAGTACTCTAAATTCAGTTGTGAATAGAAGCATAAAATATCACTAACAACGCGAGGAAACAGTTTACGATTTGGTTTGGCAGATTCAGTCAACAGCGAAAGTAGGTGATCACAATTTACCTAATATATACTTACATATAAATAAATACATATAGTGCGCAGAGGCCCTGATAACATGTAAAAGCTGTTACTGGTGGGAACAGAACACGGGTATAGGCCGCGCGGACCTACGGACCAAGTTAAATCCCTCACAGGCCTCCCTTTTACTACCGACCCGAGACAGGCCGAAGACAGAAGTGGATTGAGGAGTTTAGTAACCAGTGTGACAAAGGCATTTCAAGACGGACACGACTTTCAGCAATGAAAAGTACGATAAGAAAGAAAGTACATAATTAAAAACCTACAACGTCAGGTATTTCTCCACTTCTATCTTTACATATTTATTTCATATCATTTACTCTCACTCATTACAGTCCTTCTATGTGATCGGTGATTTTAAGTAATTTAGACATGGTCCTTCTATAAATGTTTTCAAATTGGTTGATAAACGTTGGCCTAAGTGTTCTCCGTGACCTATCTCCACTCACATCCGATTCATATACACTTTTAAGTTAAACAGCAATCTCCAAAAGTCTTATTACAGACGAGACAATTCTAAATTTCCAAAAATTAGCCAATCCATAATATAAAAACTACATCATTGCTGAAATAGAAAATTTATCTTTCGTTTTAGAAATTGCGATGAACGATAAATTAATGTCACGAACTTTAGTACCTCAAAGTCACCTAAAACACTAGTTTCCAATTCATGGGCTGGCGGTTTCGTCTTACTTCTGAAGCTGGCCAGCAGTTAATTGTATTGAACCAAGATAGAAACTTTGACGCTTAATTTCTGTTCCCAGCTGGTATATTTGTGGTTGCAGATAATGTTCCGACAGTTTGTTGGGGATGAAGTTATTTTAGAATATACCAGTAGAACAGTTATTTTAGAAAGCGCTGTAGAAAAAACGCAAGTATATCATAATGACAAGACTTTTGCATTTAGTAAGAAGAACACAAACAGTTTCTTTTTGAAACACTTCATGGTGAAAAGATATTTTTAAATCTGTGCTTACCTATCTTGGCATTTATAATGAATAATTATACAGGATGTAAAAGATATGAACAGTCAAACGAGAACCATGTATTCTGCTCACCACCATAACATTTTTTTTCCTTTAGACTTTACCTGGGAAATTGATAGTTACGATTTTATTGAAGGTCAAAGTCATAATTTTTTTTTTAATTTTTTTATGAAAACGTATTCTATACGTTATTTCTAAATAATTGTCTAAAGAAACATTATCATTTTTTTTTGTATTTTGTAACAAAAAATGGCTTCAAAACGTTAGCTTTCAATGTAGCTCACTCGATGTGCACGGACACTAACGAACGGGGCCGCCGTTTGGCAAAATTATCGCGGTATTGCGAGTTGCGTGCGAGTTGAGCCCTTTACATTGCGCGGTACAATTTGCAATTTTTTTTAACACCAAAAAATAAAAATCATTTCCCAGCAATATTTTTTTTTAAATATGTCTTATTTTGATGTACAGAATACATGGTTCTCGTTTGACTGTTCATGTCTTTTACACCCAGTATAGATAAGTTTGCGTGTACAAAAATTGTTTTTTCTTTTGAGAAACTTTTCTGTACAATTTGGAACTTGGAGTGCCAGAACTATATTATTTTAATATTATTACAAAAGACCACAGTCAAACAGCGTACGACAATAACGCGTGTGAGTTTCACGTCTATGTTGCAAGCGTTCATAGGCTACACTCACTGCTTACCACCAGACGGGCCGTATGCTTCTCTGGCATCCAAATACCTAACATACAAAATATATTTATGTTAAGTGCAATAAAGAGTAAATTATAATATAACGGGTGTTAAAAGACATATGACAAAGCCGTGAATTACGTATTTCGCTCATCATTGGGACCATTATTTTCTTCTAGACTATACCTGGGAAATTCATAGTTATGAAGTTATTGAAGGTATAAGTAAGATTTTTTTAAAGATTTTTATGAAAACAGATTGAATTTTTTTTTCTTAATTTATGTCCAAAGAAACATCAAAATTTGAAGTATTTCATACCATTAATGGCTTTAAAACGTCAGCGCTCAATGCGAGACTATCACTGCTAGTAATTTTATTTTCTTACTATTTATTTTGCATAACACTTACACATAAAGGGTTATCCTCAGTGTTTTATATGAAAAATAATAAAAACTATAATACCTTTGTGGAGAAAGATGCCTAATAATAGTGTGTCTAGGTAACAAATATGGCAACACAACAACCAAAAGTTTATCTTTAAGTCCTAGCATGAACTAATTCGTCCCTAACCATAAAATGTTACATTGTTCCCTATCAGCAGGCCATGAGTCAGCTGGCGGAGCGCACGACTGGGGCACCGTTGGCTTTCAGGTATCAGCAGCCTGTTAAGGATGCTTTGAGGAAGCCGTGGGATCCACTGTGGAATCCTCAGTTCAAAGAAACATACTGGCCTGATAATAAAGAAACTATTACATTATAAAATGGCGTAGCCATAAAGTTCAGCTACAAGTAGCAATAAATATGATATCGTTGATTGCGGTTTGCAGCCTATATGGCCTGCAGTTAAAGTTTCCTTAAATAATACTTGCCTACGAACTCGAAAACTTAGGACCCGCTGGAGAATCCCGTGGTTCTGAAAGTTATAATTATTGTGGTAATTTACACAGGGTGTAAAAATACCTAAGACAGAGCCCAATTCTATACAGTAAAACAAGAAATATACAACATGTAAATTAAATAACCAACACCCTGAATACAAGTGGTTTGGGTTCGGCTTCGGAGTTGATTTCAAAAAATGTTTTTTTTTATAAACGATTTAAAAAAAAAAAAAAGTACCCAGAAAATGTTGTACAATATTTTCTGGGTACTTTCAGTTTTTTTATTAAAAAAAAATCGTTTTAAAAAAAAATATTGAAAACAACTCCGAAGCCGATCCCAAACCACTTGTATTTTAATGTTGTATAAAAAAAATGAAGGGAAATGATTTTTATGAGTCCTCTTTTATGCCTTTAAATAATAGTGTCATAAATAAGACAGAAACCGATAGACTCTATGAATTAGTAAACAGTCGGCCCGTTGACAAAATAAATTGGAAACAAAATCGCACCATTAGCAAATACCATGACGTTCGATGTTTGCTCGGCCAACAAGCAAAATGTTTGCTCAACTAATGTGATTATTTCGATCCAAATAGATTTAGTATGTAAGTTGTTGAGTTTGGATTATTTTAGCGCCAATATTGATGTTATGTTGTTTGCGAATGTAATTTCGTCCAATGTTTGTTGCACAAATTAAACATTTCGCGAACAACATTTTAATGATTCTCTCACTGTATAATGACTGAGAAATTTGCATAAAGGCACATCGTGACATATTGATAGAACGGAGTGTGGTCAGCGTGGAGCATTGGAGCTATGCAAAATAAAACGCGCAGAGTAAATGCTAAAACTAGATGGTTGGAAATTGGCTCTTAACTATTTGAAAATAAAGTCATAAACGCAATTTTCTTAAAAAGATTTACCTAAATCACAGCAAGTCTAAACAAATGCAAATCTATTGTTATATGTAAATAAATTATTCAATTACAGAGGTTTTAATATATGTACATTCAACAATGTGTGATGTATTTAAATATACTGGGTGTAAAAGACATGAACAGTCAAACGAGAACCATGTATTCTATACATCAAAATAAGACATATTTCAAAAAAAATATTGCTGGGAAATGATTTTTATTTTTTGGTGTTAAAAAAATTTTCAATTTGTACCGCGCAATGTAAAGGGCTCAAGTCGCACGCAACTCGCAAAACCGCGATAATTTTGCCTGATGGCGGCCCCGTTCGTTGGTGTCCTTGAGCATCGAGTGAGCTACATTGGACGCTAACGTTTTGAAGCCATTTTTTGTTATGAAACACTAAAAAAAATGATAATGTTTCTTTGGACAATTATTAAGAAATAACGTATAGAATACGTTTTCATAAAAAAATGAAAAAAAAAATTATGACTTTGACCTTCAATAAAATCGTAACTATCAATTTCCCAGGTATAGTCTAAAGGAAGAAAAATGTTATCATGGTGAGCAGAATACATGGTTCTCGTTTGACTGTTCATGTCTTTTACACCCTGTAGATGTTTGGAACGATAGAGGAATATCGCAAAAGAAATGGATTGTATGACAAATGGTATGAATGAAAAAGGAGTACCTAGATTATAGGGTATTAGCTAATATAAAAGAATGAAAGAAAAAATATACAGTTCCCATTTCAAATACATTGAGACCAGGAAGAAAAAAAATGAAACCTTCATATCGCCATAATATATTATTAAATTTTATTTACAAATAACATATTCAATTGCGAGGCAATCTAGGCTAAAGCAGAAGTAATTCCAAAATACATATATCTACAATACGAGACATAAGAGCAGTATTTGTGTTCCCTCAGCCACAGTGCCAGACCGGTGTTGATTATACCAAAACAGTGAAGGTCTTAGAATATTTCGCAAGCTTGTTTATTTTATTTAAAATACACAACGAAAAGCCGTAGGTAGTAACCTCTCTTATCCATAACAAACAGAACATTTATGTACTTATAACAAAATCAGGTCGCGTTATGTATCTCGTGAAATCAAAGAACACTCTAACGGTATAGAATTTCCCTGAACCCATTCACACACCCTTAAGCAGGCCGTTAATAAACGGGTAAGCAACAAAAGACTTGAGACCCAAAATATCAAGAAACAAAAGACATTTTAGTGTGCGCAGATGTTATTAATGTGTTTCATTAAAACGTGGACACAACGACACCAGTTACTGGAAAGGACTAGAAGTTTAGAGCGAAAAATGAAAGCGTTAGGACGTTGTTTTACCTCGTTAAATAAAGTTTGGCGCCACATGAGCTTAATTCCCTGGTACCTGTAGATCTGGACTGTCGAAGGTGGAAAAAATCGTATACACATATACAAAGCGGGTGAGTTATAAAAAACCGGCCAAGTGCGAGTCGGACTCGCACACCGAGGGTTCTTCGGTATAAACTGCTGTATCTTTTGATCGCGTTAACTTAGAAGTTTGATTTTTTCACTGCTTAAAGGGACAATAGACCTAGGTATTTGGTATAAATTTCAATTTGATACCTTTATTCGTTCGTGAGAAATAAGGTAGTAAGTTTCATTTTATTAAAATATTTTTATTATATTATATAACTAAAAAAATGTGATTTTCGCAATTTTTCCTATATTTGCATTATATGACAATGCTTCATGCCAAATTTCAAGATTCTGAGTTTACGGGAAGTATCCTGTAGGTTTTGATTCCTTTGCGAGTGTCGGAAATTTGTTGAAAATATCGACATAATCGGCTGTATCTTTTGATTGGCTTGGCTTAGAAGTTTGATATTTTCACAGTTTAAAGGGACAATAGACCTGAGTATTTCATGTGAATTTCAGCTTGATACGTCCACGCGTTCTTGAGATAAAGGGTCTTGACAGACAGACAGACAGACGAACAACAAAGTGATCCTATAAGGGTTCCGTTTTTTCCTTTTGAGGTACGGAACCCTAAAAACAAGATAACTTTTGAAATATTCAAGCCATCCTTTTAAGATAAAAACTATTATTATATCATCAACAGCTTATATAATGTTCCCACCGAGGGGCTCGAGCCTAGCCCCACATTAGGGGCGATTAGGCCTTAGTCAACCACGATGGCCAAGTGCGGGTTGGTCGACTTCACACACAACCTTAGAATTTCTTCATAGGTGTGTGCAGGTTTCAACACGATGTTTTCCTTTACTGTAAAAGCGTCGATTAAACGTACATATGAATTCAAATTTTGAAAATACATTGGTACGTGGCGGGGATTGAACAAGTGCCTCCCGGGTGGGAGACGACGCTCTTCCGCACTACGCCACTTTATTGTATATTATTTCTTAACAAATGCATTAATAACTAAAACACAATAAAATTGTATATATAAAACAATATTTTTTTCACGAAGCTAGTAACAATATTTTGGAAGTTATTGAAGTTGTACCCGCTTTCCTTATCGGTGCAATTTCTTTGAGGCCAAGTGTAGTCTACGAGAGGATTGAGGTTGAATAAATAGGATGAAAGTGTTTCAGTGTTGTGAGAAATGTGTTATAAAAACGGCTTTCCGTTAATACTCGCTATCCTAGCTTTTTTAATTTAAATATGTTTCTAATGGGGAAATAATAAACCGAGCAACTAAAAAATCCAGAATGACTGACTAAAATACTAAATGGGCTACTAATCTATAGCTATAACCTTATTATATATATAGAGCTATGAGCTATATAGAGAAGATGCATATAAGCTGTAGTTTTAACTCATTTAAACTCACTTTTTTTGATCGGGGGTAGTTGACGAAAACAGACAAGTGATTTTTGCTCCTCATTTAAATTTACTTTATTTATTATTTAACTGTGTTTTACATAAGTTTAACATTCTCACTTTATGGTGATTTAGTGCACTCACCCGCTAAGTGTTATTTCCTTGTCGAAAATTAGAACTTGAACACTTTAAACCATCATGGAACACATGCAGCAATCACTCTCCAATATGAATAGTGTATTCACTTCACGAATGGCTAATTTTGAAGCTGAACTGAAGGCCCAGTCTTCCTCATCCGTGTCAGCTGCTTCTACATCAAGCTTAGCTACTGATTTCGCCAATTTTAAAATGTTTGTCATCGAGTCCTTGAATGCACTACAATCTCAGCTGGAGTTGATATCAAGAGGTGTCGACAGGCTTGAGATGCAGGGGCGTAGAAAAATTCTCCTCCTTCATGGCGTACCAGAGGCAAAATCTGAGGACACATCAGGTTTGGTAACAGACATCATGATCCAGAAGATGAAGATTGACAATTTTCAAACAAGTAATATTAGAAGGTGTCACAGGATGGGTCGTGCCTCTGATGATGGAAAACCACGTCCGATACTGGTAAAGTTTGAGGAGTTTACCGTTCGAAACAAGGTTTGGTACGCTAAGTCGAAACTCAAGAGTTCTGGAGTGACCTTGTCGGAGTTCTTAACGCAAGCTCGTCACGAGACATTTATGTCGGCCCGCGAGAAATTCGGCTTGAATAAATGCTGGACCAAGGACGGATTTGTGTATGTCCTGGGTCCTGATGGTTCTCGTCACCGTGTCGTTACAATAAGCGACCTTAATAAGATTCAACAGCTTCCCACGAAACCAATTCCTACGACGAAGGCGCAGCCACCAAAGATGAAGCGTTTAGCAGCGGCCAAAAAGTGATTATTTTCATTCATGCTTCTCAACGGAACGTACTCGTCGATCCACTATGGTTGGTCATATCACATTTGCCTTCTTTTATCAGCATACCCTTTTGTTTTTTTCCGTTTCCAAATGTTTGCAAAATGTTTTAATTCACTCAATTCAACTGTCAAGTGTCAATTTAGTTTTTTTTTTTTTTTTTTTTTTTTTTTTTTTAATTTATGTAACTTTGGTCAGTTACTTCAATATCGAGTGACGAGTATCAGTTCCGATTTAGTATTTTTTTCACTTGTATTTTATATCTGTTAAAAAAGTGTTATGTATAAATGCATACTGGCGGGTGAACAGTTTTTTGCCACAGACTTATTATTATTATTTTTTTCTTTTATATAAGTTGTTTAAACGTACTAAACTATAAGTATTTTATTTATACAATAATTGTTATTAAATATTTATATCGACCTATGCATTGAATAAAGTCACATCTGCATAATTCTTACTTTACAGCAGAGCGATTTTAAGTTTGTCTTCTACAAAATTAGCTGTAACTTTTTTCTTAGTTATTTTACAGAATCGATTATTTTACCAATCATTATAAAGTATTATGAAGCATCGATTGATATGAAAGTAATATATTTTAGGCCAATATTTTGTAATTTAGAAGTATCTATTTGAATATGTAACTTTATTCTGCGGAAATCACTGTATCATATAATAACATAGGATCTTGTTCTTGGGATAAGTATCAATATTATGTGTAAATATAACTTTGTTTTACGTAACTTCTAAAGTCACATATGTAATATATGAATTTTTAGGTAGTTATTTATGTTTAGATTTAAAATAAAACAGTTCTTGTGATCAAGTTTTTATTAAGGAATAATCTTAGTGTTTTAGAATTTCGAAATGTTTATTTATCTTTAATTCTGAGATTGCAATGTAAGCGTGCGTGAGACCGCTGTTACGTAGAACATGGACGCGACTGTCGATATAACCCCCCGTGAAGGCTGCGATCGCGTCGATCTTGACAGCGATTATTGGTATTTGTGCTCTCGACTCCATATTTTTTGGAGACGCCACTTATAAGTAACTTTATTCAACTGCTATCTCTGAATGTACTTAAGTTTTTAAAATGATAATTTTACTAGTGAAAATATAAGCCAAATTAGCCCTAAAAATACAATAAAAGCAATTTGGTAACAAAATCACATGTAACTTGATTCTATGGATAGGTCGATATATATATTATTTATTTATTTAAATTGGTAATATTATATCTTATATATTTCATAATACTTATCAACTATGGAAAGTTCTAGTAATTCTGATAGTTTTATTTCACTAAGTAGTGACAGTTTTATGAGCATACCTACACTCGGCGAAACTCTTGAGGCTAACTTCTCTGATCTTGCAAATAATTTCAATGTTGTCCACATAAATGCCCAAAGCATTCCGGCACATTACACTGATCTTCTATCAAACTTTGACTGTAGGAACATCCATGCCATTCTCGTCTCCGAATCCTGGCTGAAGCCTTCCCTTTCTTCTTCTACCTATTCCCTGAACGGTTTCCAACTAATTAGAAATGATCGCACTGTTGGTTCTGGCGGTGGGGTGGCTATTTATCTTCGCACCCATATCCCTTATACAGTTGTTAGTAGTTCGCCACAACCACCACCAACGAGTGCTGGTGAACATTTGTTCTTGGAAATTGATCTCCATCATTCTAAGTCACTTATTGGAGTTTATTATTCCCCATCCTGTCATGTAGACTATTTTTCCTCTCTTGAAACCATCCTTGAAAACCTTACTCCCTCCTACAGTCACACTATCATCATGGGTGATTTCAACACCTGCATCCTAAAAAATGACTCACGCTCTCTATCTCTTCTTTCTCTTCTACGCTCCACAAATTTGTTTATGCCACCATTAAACGCTACACACCACTTTCCAAACTGTACTCCTTCCCTCCTCGACCTTATATTTGTTTCTTCCTTAGATCGTATTGCTAGGCATGGCCAATGCCCTGCTGACGGTTTCTCTTACCATGACGCGATCTACATGTCCTTTATGATTCGTCCACCTAAAGCTAAGCCCAAAGTTCTTCTGCAACGTAGTTTTGGAGGTATGAATATGGATAGACTTCGCGATGACGCCTGTAGAATTGACTGGTCTGCACTCCTTAATAGTGATTCTGTTGACACTAAACTAGATCTGTTTAATGCGGAAATTACAAAACTGTATGATGTGCATGCTCCTATTCGCGCCGTTAAATTGAAGCACTGTCCATCACCTTGGTTATCTGAGGATATCAAGAAAATAATCGCCCAAAAAGAAGTTGCTAAGACTAGATATAAGCGTCGACCTACTAATTCAAACTGGGAAAAATATGTCAAGGTTCGTAATCATTGCAATAAGGTGTGTAGAAATGCCCAACGCCACTATATTCATGATTCTATTGAAAATGGAGACCCAGCAAGGGTATGGAAGTTTTTTAATTCTATGGGGATTGGCAAGTCTCGTCAATTACCTATTTCTGGTAAATTAGATTTAGATGCTTTAAATGCACATTTCACGTTTTCGCCTAACTTTGATCGGGCCACAAAAATTAAAACTTTAGATTACCTCTCTTCTCTTCCTGCTCCTCAATACCCCCCATTTGTGATAGATCAATTTACTGATTGTGATGTTAAGAAGAGTGTTTTATCCATAACATCTAATGCGGTTGGTTGTGATGCTATAAGCCGGAAAATGTTAATTCCTATCCTTGATCAAATCCTCCACATTATCTCCCACATCCTAAATTTTTCTGTTGCTAGTGCTGTTTTTCCAAAAGCCTGGAAAGACGCTCAGACTCTCCCATTACCTAAGAAATCGAACCCCTCTTCATTTTCTGAATATCGTCCCATATCCATTTTACCATTCCTCTCCAAAGTACTTGAGCGCCTTGTCTATAATAATTTAAGTCCCTTTCTCTTCAAAAATCAAATTTTCAATCCTCTACAATCTGGTTTTCGTCCGGGTCACAGCACTACCACCGCATTAATCAAAGTCACCGATGATATTAGGCTGGGCATGGAAAATGGAAAGCTTACAGTGCTTTCCCTATTAGATTTCAGCAACGCCTTTAACACTGTTGATTTTGACATATTACTTGGCATATTGAACTCTCTTAACATATCTCCAATGGTGATTGATTGGTTTCATAGTTACCTGTTTGGACGCCGCCAACGTATTTGTGTCGAAGATTCGCTTTCTTCTTGGTGCAATACGTCTGCTGGGGTTCCACAGGGTGGCGTTTTATCTCCTCTGCTATTCTCTTTGTTTATTAATTCTATTTCTAATCAACTAACTTCGTCCTACCACCTATTTGCAGATGACTTGCAAATTTATATCCAGACTTCGTTAAATGAGTTACTTAAAGCAATCACAACTGTCAATTCGGATCTTGTCCACATCTGCGAATGGAGTAAGTCGTTCGGTCTTAAATTCAATCCGTCTAAGACTCAAATTATTATCATAGGAAGCCCTAAAATGACGTCGAAAGTCGATTGGTCGCAACTTCCTAAAATTACTTTTGATGGCACGGACATTACTGTTAGCAAGTGTGTGAAGGACCTGGGCTTATATATCGATAGCACCTTATCATGGGGTCCTCAACTTCAGGAGATAAGCCGCAAGCTGTTCGCTTCTGCAGGCGCTCTTCGACGTCTTCGTAATTTTCTACCAACTGCCACCAAGATTGCGCTTGCAAAATCTCTTCTCCTTCCAATTTTAGACTACGCTGATGTCTGCTACCTTGACGTTACAGAAGATCAACTTAACAAGCTTGAGCGCCTTCAAAACTTCTGTATAAGGTTCATATTTGGCCTACGTAAATATGACCATGTCTCTGAATTTCGCACGAAGCTCAAATGGTTACCCATCCGCCTTCGCCGGAATGCACATATCCTCTCTCTCCTTTATAATATCCTTTTTAATCCAAATTCTCCATCCTATCTTAAACAGCAATTTACTTTCCTCCAAGATACCCACTCTCGAGTTTTGCGTTCTTCCAGTAATTTGAGGCTGGAGACTCCAATGCATTTCACAAAATTTTACAGCAAGTCATTCACAGTACATGCCGTCATTTTGTGGAATGCATTGCCAGTCGAAATAAGGCATGCCAAATCTCTCAGCATCTTTAAGAAATTAGTGAAAGATCATTATTTGTCACTATAGTGACTACCAGTCCTACCACTACTTCCTTAAAATTTGCCATTTAACTACCTTTTCTTATTTTATTCACATATATATGTTTTATACCTATATAAGTATATATTTTATATATATGATATTTTATATATGTATATATGTTATATATTATTAATATTTTATATATTATATATTGTAATATATTTATAATTTAGCTATATAACTGACCCTAAAGGGGATTATAATTTTTTTTTATCTACAATTAATTGCCAACTTCCCTCTGAGTTGTTTTTCTTGCAAATCCTGTCCATCCTAAGGTTGCCTGGAAGAGATCGCATTTTGCGATAAGGCCGCCCATTGTACCATAATCACATTGTAATTTTTCATTTTTATAATGTATTAAATTTGTTGGTGTACAATAAAGTGTAAATAAATAAATAAATAAATAAATAAATATAGTAAAAAAATAATATAGCTGGGGAGTAATCCGCAATAATTGTTTTATTGTCTGTGAAATTTAGTGTCCCTTTTAATTATGTTAATTCTTATATGAAGTATATTTTTTCTGTAATTTATTGATAATGTAAATTAATTGTCTAATTGTGTTGGTTGTGTAACTGGGTTAAGCCCGTGTAACTAATATTTATAATAAATAAGTAAATAAATGTATTATGACATTTTTTTTTATTAATAGTTATAAATACCTGACTTGGAACCACATGAAGTCGCGTTCTATACAATTAAATATAATATTTAAACATAATACAAAAGCTAATTATAATTACGTATCTATATTTTTTAATACTTTAATATTTTTTAAAGATTTTAATTTCATGTATATATTTTAATTTCATGTATATTGTAATATACCCCATTATGACGATTTAAAAGAACTAAGGCCCGTATTACAGAATGACACTCAGAAACCCATCATGTCTTAAGAATCGTTTGTCACTCTCTATCAAGCACAAAGTGATAGAGACGTACGATGCTCAAGTCGGCGTTCATTCTTGAAACTCCTTCTATAATACGTGCTTTATGCTGGGGCCGCACTTGCGCCTATCGTCACGAAGCTTCGTGCTAGGACACGATACACGCAGATGTGACCGGCCGTTATCGGCTATCGTCACGAATATTCGGGTTGAGTGTGCGTTATCGGCCGGGAGGCGGTACGTCAGGGTTTTAGCGCGCTAACCTATCGCGCTGCGTGGTCAGACATGCGTTGTTCATTTCAAAGGTTGTTCTCCATTAGTTCAGACGCGTACGGGTGACTAAGTATACGATACAGCTGAGTTATTTTTGATAATAAATGCATTACGTAATTATTAGCACACAATTTAGAAGTAAAGAAAGTGATTATGCATAGTTAAACGCAAAGAAGGATAATAATACTACGCAATTTACACGTCTGGAAATGATTTCGGTCATCTTGGATTATTGCACGATAGTTCGTGCAAATAAAGAAATGCCACATGCTTTATCGCGATAACTTTGCTCGGGCCGCACTTGCCTGTATCGTACGAAGTATCGCCACGCATTACTTCAGGACGATAGGCGTAAGTGCGGCCCCAGCATTAGTCATATGTCAATTTAAATAAAGAACTTTTTGATTTTGATTTTTGAATCATTTGTTAGTCGCTCAATCTGGAATTTTTTCGCCCACTTAGTATTAGCACAGATAATATAATGTATTAGCATAGGTTTAGGTTAGATTAATCTGCTGACCAGTTTAATAAGATCCTTTCTAACGTAACTGTCAATGTTGTGCGCAAAAACTCCATCCTACGAAAATTGTCCTACGAAAGCAATGTCACTGCTTATGCTTGCGTTATCAAAATTTAAATCATAAGGACATATTCTCCTGGATATACCTACATAGCGACTCTAATGATCCCTGACGCGTGACTGTCAAAGTAATGTTATTTTGCCGTGTTCTTCTGTGGATTTAAATTAAATGGGCTCCACAATATAGAAGTTTACGATAATTCCAAGGAAACCACTTTACCAAATTTTACGTAATTGGAAAATTTTCAGTATTTTTATTCCATCCTATTTCTTTATTCGTCATCACAGCATAAATGTTTTTCCTTAAGTCTTAGAAGCTAAATCTGAAATATTTAAGAATCTTAAAATCGCTGGGGTATTTGAGTTTCCTTGTACATACAAAGTATTGCATGCAATTTGAAAACGAAATTAATATAAAAAATAACAAGAACCCAGTAAGGCCCTTCAAATTACATGCAAATTGAACGCAATTTCTTCCAGATAAAAACGCAGTATTACAGGAAAGAAGTGGCATGGAAATTTTTAGAAAAGATCAATATCTTTCATAAATGAGATCAAATTCCGGTAACTTATGCTAGCAGTTCATCATCATCATTTCAAGAAGCGTCGGTGGTTTAGTGCGTATTAAGACAGTTATCTTCCACCCGGGAGGCACCGGTTCAAACTTCGCCACATACCGATGTATTTCAAATTTTGAATTCATATGTACGCGTAAGTTTATCAACGCTTTTACGGTGAAGGAAAATGTCATGAGGAAACCTGCACATGCCTATGAAGAAATTCTTAGGTTGTGTGTGAAGTCGATGTCTATCGATTACGATAGACATCGAATAATTTGACGGATATTCTTAAAATTAAAAAAAGGACAAATGATTTTGTAAATCGAATATCCATCAACAAATTCATACTAAACCAGTTTGTGTTACGCGACAGACGATCCACTGACGACAACACTGCAGCTGATCTTCACTCCGATTATTTCATTTATTTATTGCTTTCCACAATTAGTAGCCTCAAATCTGTGTTATGAAAAACGAAGCTTAAAAATGGTCCATACAATATAATTAGACCTCATAATTGCCCGCCTTTTCTATTATCTCTCTAGTTCATTGTTAAAACAATAATCAGGACAATCAAAAGGCTCATTGTACTGTTGAAGGCAACCATACTAATTACAGTATTTCCATCCAGAGAACATTAATTACAATTTGCAAGTGACTTACCCAAGAACATTTGGTAGAAACTAAATTATCAAGTTCACACAAAAGCATTGCAGAGGAAAACATAAAGCTGATATTGTTTTGTTCCGAAGCTTATTGCTGAGATCAGAAGCTTGTAACAAAGGCTTTGCAAATATCTTAAATTTATATTCGGTCATACAAATCACCAAGGTGCTTAGGTGGTAAGGAGTTCATTGCTCGGAGAATACAGTTGGCCGATTAGACAGATATTCTCGAGTGGCGACCGCGCAACAGACGACGCAGTGTGGTAGGCCTAATCTGGACTGGCAACCCGATTAAGGTTGCTGGTTACTCCTGGATGCAAGCAGCATAGGACCGGTCGTTCCTTGAGGGAAGGTTATGTTCAGCGGACGTCCTTTGACTGGCTTTGGGATTTGGTAGGATGTATCTCTGATAAGGAATACTAACATTATTGTCTATTAATAAATTAATACAAGCGTCGTTGGTAGACGAACGCGCTGACAGATGGACTCGGTTTCTATGTGAACGGAGAGCGATCCCCGGCCGCCGTTATACAACCGACGTGAACACTCTCCTAGCACAATCCTAGCAGAACATTAATCTTTAAAAAATGCAATTGTTCTTATGGAAAGTTACACATTTGTTTGTGAACCCTTCAAAAGTGATTAAGTAGCTGTCCCGACTACGCTTTGCTATGGTAATTTCGTACTGCTGTCCTATAACATTGAATTTGCAGTAAAAAAACATGAGGACTATTTATCAAGAAAACTATCCTATCTCTCAAGTTGGAACAAAACACACATTTAAAAAAAAAGTTAAAATCGGATTGTTTGTTTCGGATCTATGTAGGTATAATAAACATGCATCAAATCTAAATATTAGATTCTATAGACTGTGCTAAAATGATAAGTAAAGCTAATTAAGGATACCATTTCCCTTTGGTTTCTTTCCTCTATCAATAAGAATACTATGTTAGATTTATATCTTAGATTACTCATAGAAAAAGCCTCTGTCGTGATTAAATACTGCGAAGGGAGGAACCCACAACCATGACATAGACTAGACCAGCAAAGTCTCGTATCATCGGAAGGGCATTGCAGTGGGCTGGATGTCGAGAGTTCAACTGTGCAATTCCCGTCTTCAGAATATAATATTTATTTTTTTAATTTAACAATTAACATGAAGCCAATCAACGAAGATAGAATATACTATTCTATTCTAATATCAACAAAGACCGAACGTTTCGTACTTTGGAAACTTGTAAACAAACAATTTCAATATTGCCTTAAATCTTCGTAATTTTGCAATCTAAATTTAATTATTCAATCACTTATAATACTATTCTAGTTTAGGCTTTAATCAATTTCCGATATCTAAAACTTGTTGATTAGACGAGGCCGAATATTCAACTGATTTGAACGTTAGTATTATAGATCTTAATTTGTTGTTATATAAGACGCGTGCTACCTGGAACCCTCATCCCACAGAGAACAGCTCTGCTAGCATTCTTATGAATAGCTGTTGGAACACAATATTGCGGCGATAGACTTGCTAAGATGGCGGTTGCGAATTTAAAGAAGCCTTATAAGCTCTGAAAAATGGTCAAGCAAACGACTCCATTCGCGGTAAGCAGAAGTGGAGTCCAAATGCGAATATAGCTGGTGCGAGAGATAAACCGCTGCGCTATAGCCACCCTTGCCTTACTGACCTGCAAGGTGCTTTTTCACGCCTCTTTTGAATTGCCCAGGATTGTAGGAAACACGTGTGCTGGCAGTGAATTCCATTTCTTGATTGTGTGACAAAGAAACGAGTTGCCAAAGTTCTTAGTTCGCGTAGCCACGGTGACACATTAAGCCAGCACGCGTAGTCCTTAACAGGAAGGGAGATGGTGGGATAAGGGAAAGAAGCTCCTCAGAGCACTCGCCGTGGTACAGACGATAGAACGCGCTCAATGATGCAACATTACGACGCAATTGGAGAGGCTCAAGATGTTTGGTTACCTCTTCGTCGCCGATGGTGCGGGTCGCGCGTCGCTGCAACCTATCCAAAGTATCGAGTAAATACTTGGTGGAGCCATCCCACAGGGGCGAGCAATACTCGACACAGGAAATATTTAATTAATTATATTTTTTTTTATTATGCACGCTACGAAACGGCTACGGCCCTTACTGTATTGCCTCTTTTCACGCTTTTTATTAGTTTCACCTGTATGTTTGTAACTGACTCTTTAGGCTCAATTTTGACCCACTTTAAACGGTCAGGTTTCATTCAAACTTTATAGATTTATCAAAGACCGATGACATTACAATAATTCGATAATAATATCCCATTATCCTGATTAATAACACGCTTTTATTAGTTTCTGTATGTTATGTATCTTAGTAACTCGTATATCGTCTCTTTAGGCTCAATTTGACCCACTTTAAACGGTCAGGTTTCATTCAAACTTTATAGATTTATCAAATACCGATGACATATCAATAATTCAATAAGAATATCCCATTATCCTGATTAGAATCGCTAGGAATAATAAATTAAACGTTTGGAATGTTAGGTCAGCTATACGTCACTAGATGGCGTTGTCATTGTTAAGTTTGCGGTGTCGCACTAAAAAGTGGATAGTAAAATAATAGTTTAAAAAAACAAAAAACACGCTTTTATAAGGCGATACGTTTCCGAATGTGTGACGACCTTAACCTAAGTGAGCACGTATTAAAATAATTATATAGAATTTAGGCACTCCGAACTGCTATGAAGATTTTGATTGAACATTTGTCCTGGTTGTTGGCTTCTGCGTTTGATTGTTTACTGAAGAATTGTTACTTTTTGGGTTTGGTGCCCCTTTTATGTAGGCGACAGGCTGGCAACCTGTCACTATTTGGTGAATGTGACTTTATGTATGACAAAATGTTACTTAAGGCTCTGCTTCTAATGGGATTACGAGCGTGTGTATGTACTCGTCTGTATGTAATTTCAGCTCGACCCAGGTCTTAAACCGCACAGGGTATGCCAGGCCCATAATATTTTGATCTTTCACTATTCAATTCACTATTAATATCTCTTAATAATCTGTCAAGAAAAAATATATTTTACCCTTTAGTACTTTGGAAACAATTTTCAGAAAAAGAAATACCTAAAATCACATTCGAAATTCAACTGTAAGAATTCCAATATTGAAAGTGTTATTGTTCAAGTCACGTTCATAATAAAACTTAAAGAAAATCTGAAAATAAGTGAGTTTTGAAATCTATACAGCTGCGCTTAAAAGCACGTGATACCATTAGGATAATGGATGGTGGCAACACACGCATATTTTCCAAAGCTAAAGAAAATCGAATTAAAATCGCCCATTCCGCGAAGTCAAAGTTACTTAAAAGATTAATTGTTCTTAAGAGAGGAAAGTTCATTTTCATTACTGTTACTCAGCTGCGCGAATATGAATTAGGAGCTTGACAATATACGTACTCCAGTAAAAGGGTTACCTAAGCACTTCATTCAAGATTGTAATAAGTTAATGTTTCCATACCCCTTCGTACAAAGCGACCTCTGTCGTTTATAGTTGACGACCTGACTTACTTTACTTTTACTTTATATAAAAGCTGATGGTAAGCCGAAGTAGATTCGCAAAGATAGGTAGATCGAGAGATAATATACCTACTGACCGTACTGGCCAACCTCGCCTTGCCGACCTGCAACGTGGGTCTTCACGCCTGTTTTCTATAACCCAGGATTATACAGCGGGAACACGGGTGTATGTAACGTTAGCTTTTTTTTTTAATTCTATTGCAGATTGTCTCTGATGAAATTTTTTAAGAAGGCGAAGACCTTGGGGGGGTCCTCAAGCCTGTAGGTCGAGCGTTCCTAGGGGATTACTGGGCGACCGAGCATCTCCCCCGTGGGGAGTCTCTCGACCGCCCAGCGTCCCTAAGGCGTCCGTGTCGGTAGGGAGCGATATGCCCGAGGGTGCCTCTAAAGGCTCGGACCTCGGCTCGGGCACATCGTGTCGTGGCGGAGGCGGGGAGAAGCGCCCCGGTACATGTCTGTACCGGGTATAGCGCGTCGTATGTAGACCGGGTCTTCGCACCCTTGTTCGACGAGTGCGGTGTATGACAAAAGTGTGTCTAGTGCCTGAGTGTGTAGTGTTTAACTGAGAATTACTCGAACGGATCGGTGACGTTAGCTCCTACCACTCAAAAGTCCGCGCGTGCGCACCCTACTCTCTGGACAGTCCGTATCTTACACCCGACTCGCAAAATAAAATCGGGCGTCGGCCTAAGCCAAAGAAATGCTCACCACTCTCTAAATAATACGGCTACTAAAAAAAAAACTGTAATAATGTTAATTTACGGATGATTTTTTTAACATGAGTATGAATTATTCAAACCTGTTAAGTACTTGTTAGTTAGAGCCGTAGAAAAAAGAAAAAAAAATAAGCAGTTAGCGCGAACTTTGAAAAATGTAACTATAGTTACAGTGGACTGTTCTGGGGTATATTTCTGGGGTATATGGTATATGTGGGACTCGAGGTAAAGGTGTTCTCTTCATACCCACTAAACATCCTCCCCGGCCTGACTTTCAGCGCGCTATTGCGCGACGGCTCGGGATCTGCGCACGTGAGCGCAACTACACCGAGACCGTCCCATCGCTGCCCGTCTAGGCACTCCTTGTGCACCAATTGGTGACCAGCAGCCCACAGGGGCTACCGACTGACGCCAGCCCCTGTGGGATGGTATCTGTAACTATAGTTACAGTGGACGTTTGAGTGGAATGGGATGTTTGGAACACCATGAGTGTGGGTCCAGAAATGAGGCAACGATTACGTCACTAAATTTTATTATTGCCAAAGTTGGTAACAAAGTAGTACCAAAAGATAATAATATAATATGGTAACACAAGGTATTCTGAAAATAATATAATAACACTGTAAAACTGAACATTTTAAACACTTAAAATTGATACACATAAATATAAAAAGGCTTACAAAAAACTACTTATAATTTATACTAGAAAAATGCACTGAAAAAAATCGACTTGCCTCAGGCGGGACACGAACCCGCATCTTCCACAATCCGGGCGGACGCGTTGACCATTACGCTACCGAGGCACTGCTTTTCGCTGTCGAAATTTGTCAGTGCTTGGTGCTTATGTTTTTATGGTAAACATTGTTTCATCAAATCTTTGAAATTTGCACTTCTAAGACCCGAACGAAATATTTTTGCAACGCTCAGTTAAGATGAAACTACAAACGCGTAAATATTAATACTAGAAAAATGCAAGTCGATTTTTTTTCAGTGCATTATTCTATTAATATTTACGCGATTGTAAACGCAAAAATAAAATTATTCCATACTTACAATTTTATAAGTGCCTTGAGGTACTAGTATTACTATGGTCCAAGCTATAGGCAGATATCCAGAGCGAGAACTTAGTAATTTGACAAGAGTGTGTAGAGTCAGTAGAGACACGCGGTCAGCAGTAGAGTGAGTCAAAATCGAGAAACCGAACCAAAAGTCAAGGATAGTTATGAATTTGATTAAAAAAAAAATACTTTTATAAATTTGGCCAGTAAAGTTCGATATGGGAAAATTACGGTGGTACTCACCACCAGTACCACGTTACAGGGGTACTGTTAGAGAATTCCATTTTTAGATTGTCTTGCGATATCATCATCATCATCATCATTTCAGCCGCATGCCGTCCACGGCTGAACATAGGCCTCCCCCAAAGAAATTCGACAACGACCGGGACTGTGCTACTCGCACCCAGGCGTGACCAGCAACATTAATCAGGTCCTCAGTCCAGCTTGTAGAAGGTCTACCCACATTGAGTCGTGCGGTGAGCGGTCGTCACTCGAGAACTTTCCACGCCATCGGCCCACCACTCGACCAATGTACCCGCCCACTGCCACTTAAGTTTTTTAAATTCTCAGGGCTATGTCGTGCACTTTGGTTCCTTTGCGGATCTCCTCTTTCCTGATTCAATCTCGCAAATAAACACCTTGCATAGCCCTGTCCATTGCCCTTCGGGTGACCTTGAGCCATCTTATGACGCCCATTGTATGTAAGTGACCACGTCTAAGTGCCATAAGTCACCACTGGCAACACATTGTGCGACATAGAAAGGATTTACCAAATTCCTTAGTTAATATTCGCTAGGTTCGACGGGTGGTCGGTAGTAAGTAAGTTAAACTCGCATATTGTCACTTATTAACAGTGGCCCCTTGCCCCATAACTATAATGGTAACAACATTTTTGTGCATCAGTAAGCCAGTCCTTTAGTAGTGTTGGTTCTGGTTAAAATCTTTTTGACCCTTTGTGACACAGGCGTAGGTTTTTAGGGCCAAATTGAGATGCACTATCTTTCATATCCCTGACATTTCTCCGAGACCATCCATATGTGGTACAATTCCGAAATTTATGTGTATCTAGTGTTTTAAAGGCCGTGAAAACGAAAGCGTTATATCAAATAAATTCCAATAAACACAAAACTATCAATTAGATACGAACATCTCTTGTTTTTAAACTAAAAGTAACAGTAAATGAATGGAAGTTGTGAAAGTCAAATTGAATATAAGTTAAGGCTAATGAAAAAGTATTTCCACATCGAGAAGCTCTTAGCCAACTACGGTCAATGGTCTTTATAAAGAAGGCCATTCCACTATTACGCTGGCAATTGTCCAGATAATTAGTAAGGTCAATGAACTAAATAAAAATACAGTCGATTCTACATAGCAGTAACATAACAAAGGAAAAGAGCTATTTGTATTAGGGCTCATAAGTAATATAAAAAATAATACAAACGTATTTTGGGTTTGTTGAACTCGGGTGGTTAGATAGAAAGAAAATCACAAGCGTAATGCTATGGATTCGATCCAAATCAAAGTTGACTTTGTACGTACTCATAAGGTCTCTATTCAATTCTAAATAATCTACTAGCTGTCACGGCCACGCGTTGCTGTGGTAATTTGACTGATGAGGACTACTTATCAAGATAAAAACTGTCCTATCTTTCAAGTTGGATCAAAGTGCACACGGCGTACAAAATTGTTTAAAATCGGTTACAATACAACAAGTAGGGATACAATACAAATATTATTGCACGCTTTCAAGAAAATATAAATACAGAGTAAACTTACACAGAGCAGTACAATAGGCGGTCTTTTTGCTAAGCAAAAATCTCTTCCAGGCAAAAAGAAAATTTTACCTGCACAACTCTCTACGGACAATATTTCTCCAACAAAAAGTGTTATCGAAATTGTTTTACCAATTTGTGAAAGATTTCTAGGTGTGTATTTGCTACCATTATCACTTATTACTGAAATATCCTTTCATGATCAAAGTTAGCTTCTCCAATAGGCCGGCATTTCACACGGACGGACGTTGGTGGAGCATAGGCGGGCTACACAAAAGAGTTATTTTTAGTCAGAAAGTTGCCTAACAAGGAAATGTCGGTCAGCCTATCCAATGTGCAAACCACCTGCCACAATTAACCTTACCTCCAATTGTATTTAACTTTGTAGGTATATAATGGCTTTATTAGTTACCAAATTTTACCTAAAACTCCGCTTAATGACTTTTGGGATTATGTATGAATCAAATTGAAAATGGCTGGCATATTTGTGTTAAGATACTAAGGCTACGCGTAAACAGACGATAGCAACAGTCGCTGCTGAAAAGTTCTTTACGTTTAAGCAGTGTCAGTTTTTGTGGAGCTGTGTTTCTGTTGGTGAGTAAGGTTGCCAGAATTCCACGGATTAAGGAAGGGGACTTGGATTGTGAGCACAAGAGTGTCACGTCAGTGATGCAAGCTTCTATAGGCTACTATAGCCATGCGATGCCGGCAGAGTAGAATAGCACCACCCCATATTCTCAATAGGAGTCGGAGAAGGCGAATAATGGATCAGCAAAGAGGTATTGATCATCATATACTCCGTCCGCAAATCCGCATTGGGCAAGCATGGCGGACTACTGCCTAAACCTCCTTTGATGACAAGGAGAGGCCATGTATCCCAGCAGTGGGTTATAAAGGCTGTTATGATGATGATAAGCTACGGTGATTGCTTACCACCAGGCAGGCCGTATTTCCTTGGTTTTTTATTTCATTTGTATAATTTTCAAAAATTTCTGATAATAATAACCAAACCAAAAGCCGTTAGCGTGTAACCGACTTAAGATCTTACGCGGTCTTCATAGCTAAGAAAGTTTTGAGTTGCGGCAAAAAAGGCAATCTGTATTCAAAAAGCCTCCGAGCTTCAGCCAAAACGTGGCCCAGTTTTGTATCATGCAAACCGTCAAACTTAATACAGAACTAATTTGAAATGTAGAGGACTGAAGAGCTTTTTCTTAATTATGGAAATTAAGGGCCTATTTCATAAGTTCTGATTAGCAGATACTTGGCAGTTAAATTTGACAGGTAATCGTCAATGCGAACTTAGATTGAAGCTATGAAACAAACCCTAATGGGAAACTTAAAGTCGTACTACATTTGTCAACTCGGAAACAGATCAGCACAACTCAAGCCGTTTAGTATTATAGTAGCAGAGCGGAAAAGTCACGGGAAGATGCTGGATGTGGGCTGGAGCAATCGGGTTGGAGATCCTTGGGGAGGGCCAGGTCCAGGGGGTCAGCCCAGAGGTGGTTCGGTGAAATGCTTCGGCAAACCCCGGGTTTTGCTGTTATTCCCAGCGCCCGCCGCGGTGATTAGGTGCTGGGCGACCCCTGCCAGGCCCACGTCTAGCCGACGGTCCGCTGGTCCAATTAGCCAGCGGCTTAGAGTATCAGAAAAATAAGAAAAAGTCCCTGATAAGATCATGATGATGATGATTGTCTGTCTGAAACAAATAACTTCATCAGAATCAGAAAAAACTTAAACAGGGACAATTTTATTTTATTATATGTGTAGGATTATGATAGTTCTACGTGTTAAACATTATTAAGATAAAGATAAGATAAGCATCAATTAATTATACCCATGTGATGCCGGCAGCGTAGAATAGCATCATCCCATATCCTCCAATGGGTGTCGTAGAAGGCGACTAATGGATCAGCAAAGGGGTATTGATAACCTTATACTCCGTCTACCAATCCGCATTGGGCAAGCATGGTGGACTACTGCCTAAACCTTCGATTACAAGGAGAGGCATTGTGTCCCAGCAGTGGGTCGAATTATATAGGCTGTTATGATGATGATGAATTATGACCGGACTGCTGAGATGTTTTGAGTAAAATATTTGTTCTTGTCTTTGGCTTTAGTTAGTTTGTTTACTGAAGGATCCTTAATTTTTGGGTTTGGTACCCCTTTGTGTAGGCGACAGGCTGACAACCTCTCCCTATTTTGGGGTACTGTATGACCCATACTGCCAGATGTGGCTTTTTGTGTAACCGAATGCTACCTGAAGCTCTGATCGTCCCCTTTTGGGATTGTGAGCGTGATTTTATGTATGTATGTAATTATTCCCTTGCCCTATTTCCAAAAAAAGACAGAGGAATGTCTCCTTTCCATCCAAAGATACTGGATAACCCAAGCGACTATCGAATATGACGGAAATAAGCAATATTGTAATGCAGGAAAATGTCATGTATGATTAAATCAAATTTCTTCAGAGCTCGACATCATTTTGGTACTTACTGCCTGTACCAAAGTGTCTGTCGAGATGGTTGATTTCTGGATCAGACCCACCAGGTGTCAGTTGGCCAGTTAGCTGCCTTCGCAACAAGCATTGCACGGTTCCAATTCTGGTATGAGTAAATGTTTGTGTGAGAACACGAGCATTGTTCACGTGAAATGGCCGTTTTTTATATTGTGCTATATTGTTGATACTTGATTGTTTTACATGCAGACTTAAATGTGCCAATATAATATAATTTATGTCCTTCGGTCTGTTGCACCAAGTCTTACGTTTTACAATTTTGTAAAATGATAACTTAAATGTAAAAATTCATACGAACGGATTGTTCCAATTGTAAATATGTCATTTTTAAGACATTTTAAAAAGTATAACTTGGTACAATAATTGTAATTAGTGTTTTGTCTCTGTTGGTTGGATTTAGATATTTTGGTGTTATATTGGTTAAATATAAACTCACTGGATAGCAGCGCTGATTAAATTACTGTATCAAAAGTAAACGACTCAAGAGAGTGGTCTATTTTGAAAGTACGTAATTATTGTTCACAACTACTTCATACTTCATTACCGTTGATTTTGTAGCTCTAAGCTGCATTCCCCAGTCTCAGTAATTAACCAAAATTAAATTCTTATACACCGACCTTGTCTTGGGATTTCTGTCTTATCTACATCGTAGAAGATTTAAATTGCAAAAGCAGAATTATGGCAATTAATGCCAAAACAGACCCTTATAATTTTAATACTAGCAATTAAGAATTCAAACGATTAATATTAAATTAATCTGCAATAAACGTATAACAAATTCAGTTCCCGGTTAAGCTTCGGTCCAAATGGAATACCAAATTACAGAGCGCTAACAAAGGTGTGTTGATTAAGACATTATTTTAGGCATGTCTAATGTACTCACTGTCAGGTGACTGGTTAATTCGTGTACCCTTTTCTCTACGTAATCGTTTTAAAGTTTGGACGTGGCATTTCAACTTTGCGTTCCGAGTTGTTTGTAGTAATGTTTGTGTTTTAAATGTGTTGTTTGAATAATTAAGGAGGCTTTATCCCGTATACCTTCGCTGCTTGCGGCTCCGAAAGCTTGGAACTTAAATTTAATGTACGCATAGTAACAACGATGGAATTTCTGTGCCTCGGGAATTAGGCTTTTAGGTACGCTAATAACGCGTTTGTGTTATCGTAATAAATGATTTATATTACACATTCGAAAATATTAAATCTTAGTGCTTGATATCTAAGGTACAGGTAAGGCTTAGCTTAAATAGCAAAAACATATCTACCTATACGTAATTATATTGAATAAAGAATGTACTTAGTTCGTTATAGTGACCAGGGTAAGACTTTTGTGAATTATGATTCTACCGATTTCAAACATTAATACTTATTAAATTCGTACTGATTAACTGACTTCCAAAAAAAGGAGGTTTTCAATTCGACTGTATGTTTTATATGTGTTTTACCTTAGAATTGTTTAATAGGTGTACCGATTTTGATAATTCTATTCACTTATGGAAGCTGGTATTTGTCAGTGGTCCTGTATAAATTTGAACGACATCTGACAAGTAGTCTGACAATGTTTTTTTGAGATCGGTTCCAACCTCAATATTTGGAATAAACGTAGTCGTTTGTCTTTAGGATCAAACTAAAAAAAAAATAGATTTCTTAAATTTAATTTTTTTTTTTCGCTTTGTTTAGTTTTGAAGGCGGACCTAAAAAATACCTACTTTTTATTTTGTTCGTTCTTTGCATTCCACATATCCAACAAATTGTTGGAAAATTAATCTGAATATCTAAGTACTAAATATTTAATAATTACAAAAGTTCATCGTTTTAGCAGTCGAACTTAGCCTCGTAAGTGTTTCTATGTTTTGTGTTAAATATTTCAAATTTTATCCATATTTACTTAACTTCTCCGTTACTATACTCTTTTGTTATTGTAGTGTGTGAGATTAGAGAAGACTTAACCAAATAAAACTGTTTGTTGATAAATCCGCAGTAGCTTCTATCAATACTAACTCTATAATCGAATGGAGATCGCTTATATGATTTACAAGTCCACACTATTATATACTGTGGGTGTCATAAAACGAATGAAGAAGATTCTGAACCCTGTGTTCACGCCAAGAAATCACGTGTGTGGTGGCGAGTATACCCACAACAGTATTTCGAGGTTCGTGTCAGGGTGCCTAACGATATATCTACGTCAAAACCTCTATAGGGTTTGACTGCAATATGTATGTAATAAAGAAGCGTCGGTGGCGTAGTGCGTAAGAGCGCTGTCTTCCACCCGGGAAGCATCAGTTCGAACCCCGCCACGTACCAATCTGTTTTCAAATTTTTAATACATATGTTCGTTTAATCGACGCTTTTACGGTGAAGGAAAACATCGTGAGGAAACCTGCACACACCTATGAATAAATTCTAAGGTTGTGTGTGAAATCGAGCAACCCGCACTTGGCTAGTGTGGTTGACTAAGGCCTAATCGCCCCTAATGTGCGGTAGGCTCGAGTCTCTCGGTAAGGACATTATATGAGCTGTAGATGATGATGATGATATATGTAATATGTCGCAATGCTGCTATCAGCATGGTGACATAGTGCATCGACCGATACCCAAGTAAAATTGGTCCAGATGGAAAAAGAGGCTACTAAAAGTACACCAAGCAACCACGACAAACGTCAAACAAAATTTAGGACAATATGACGGCCAGTCGCTACCCTTTACTGATTAATCTCTGCATCACCGGGGTTTTTTGGTGAAGGCAAGGTGGGTCCTCCAGCCTGTACGTCGAATCATCCCAGAGGGGATTACTAACCAGTAAGCATCTCCCTCGGGGGAGTCTCTGCACCGATTACAGCCTCTAAGGCATTCGAGTCGCAAGGGGAGTCACTACTTTCCTTTGTTTATTTTATAACTTCTTCTGGTGTTTTTTTTGTAACAGTTCCTAAATATTGCTATAGTAGAGAACACTTTATCTATGTATATATCTCTTTCTGATTATATCTATCAGCACATTTGCAATAAATTAAAAAAAAACTTCTAGAAAAGACTTTAAAGCTTTCCATCAGTTTCAAAGTCACATAAAAAGAAAACAAACACCTAGAATTTTTGCGACCACTGTATCTTCACATGTCGTTGTCATGAATTTTTTATGTTGTAATTTTATTTGGACGACTAAGCTGTACTTAGGGGAAGCTTAACGTTAACGCAAGCCTGTAATTTAGTTTTCATTTTGCTACTTTCCTTGCTAACTAAGCATTTAATGGGTACGAAAAGTTTTGCAGGTGTTTAAGTAACTTTGTGATTGTTAAAATTTCTGTCAACGAAATTGGCCATCCGATATTTACAAACTTTTATTAAAGAGAAATTTGATTGGATATTATAAGATATAATTGATGAGAATTAATGTGGATATATAGGCAGAGGAAGACCGAAGAAATGATAAATGGACTTGTTGAAAGATGATATAGGAAATGAGTGGAAGAAAGCATTTATTACGTAGACCCCAAAAAGAGCGTAAGCAATTTGCTTGTTTACCCCATTGGTCAAGTCTCCACCCGTATTCATAAACATTACTATGAGGTTTCTCGACTCTTAGATAAGGAAACGCATTGCATTGAGTAGAGCTCTGTGATTGGTTCGATTCTGTTGGCTAGTTCACATCGTTGAATGTACTGACGCCGCAGCCGCAACCGTAAATTACTTCACACCTACTTCAAACTTTTGTCATTTGGACGTTGCTTTTGAAATCTCGAAATGTGTGTTGTGTAATATAGCTAGCTAGCTACCTAAGCTGTGCGTTCATTTTAGAGTACGCATAGTTCCGATCCCCACTTAAGTATTGTCTCATCATCATCAACAGCTCATATAATGTCCCCACCGAGGGGCTCGAGCCTACCCCACATTAGGGGCGATTAGGCCTTAGTCAACCACGCTGGGCAAGTGCGGGTTGGTCGACTTCACACACAACCTAAGAATTTCTTCATAGGTGTATGCAGGTTTCCTCACGATGTTTTCTTTCGCCGTAAAAGCGTCGATTATACGTACATATGAATTCAAAATTTGAAAACACATTGGTACGTGGTGGGGATCGAACCAGTGCCTCACGGATGGGAGACGACGCTCTTACGCACTACGCCACCGACGCTTCTAATTAAATTAAGAACTATAATAATATTTTAGGTTTGACTGTTGGCATTAGAGTTTTACGACTGCCAGCGTGCCTGACACCAACCCGCCTTGGGAATGACTGCTATCTTTCTACAGCACCTGGGACCACCAGCTTAACGTGCCTTCTGAAGCACGGAGGAAAAGCGATCTTTTCGGTCACCCATCCGAGTATCGACCGCGCACTTGGTAGCTTAACTTTCGTGATCGTTACGAAAAATGCACGACTGCGGTGTAATGGACCTCTTCCTATTATATACTCCGATGCTCCTAATATGCTAACACTCAATATTTTAAAAAGTTCAAGCTATGATCAACAAAATGAGACAGAAAAATCGCACCTTACCTCAAATACAATCAAATATTTATTTGAGCAAAACACTTACATACTAGCAGTCTGAAATCACATTTAAAAGATAGGATGTCTTTTAAAGACATACTCAAGGATACTGAAATAAAAAAAACTCAAGGACGCATTTAGTATAATATAATTCCAAAAGGTCGCCAAAGGCTTCAACATCAAACACTCGATAACACAACATATCCATAACTTTTCAGATCCCTGGTCTACCCTTTCACAATGGACCCAGCGTCATTTAGCCAAATTGCTGGACTTAAATCGCGTGGTTCACATCTCATTTACCTCGTTTTTACGACTTTGAACGATGTTTTTAAAAGAGATCAAAGTGCGTTGTCAAATTTTACCTTATCCGCATACTCGTATGGTCGAATTTTGGACGTGTGAGTCGGTAATCATCAGGTGGATGGCGTTGAGTAGATGTTCGCGATTCTGGTTGGCTGAATAGATACTTAATTGCGTCATTAAAGTTTTATCGTTTAATGGAAATGGGAAACAGGACTAAATATTACTTTGTGCTTCGTATCGCTTGCACAACTTTTGTAAATTTGAACCAAAATACGAGGCATGTGTCGAAACATGTCGGTAAGAAATTCCGCCAAGTGAGAGTAGCGCGCAGTCATTAGGTTCTTTGTTGCGGAAGGAAAAATGTCGTATGAAATTTTAGTGGGTGGCTCATTACACTCCTGAGACAAAAAGACAGTCCTCACAGTGGCGGCACACTGGTTTTACATCTGCCTAAAAATTCAGTACTTACCTCAATTTCAGGCCAAAAAAATTACGGCATCCATGTTTTGGAAAAAATCATGGCTTCAGTGTTTTTAGTAATAATTATTTTTTAATATTTTAGAAGTTGTTTAATATAATAGCAAACTCTTTCAGGGTGGACATAGGATATTTTTACACTGGTATACCAACGGTAACAGGATACACGCAGGTGAATCTGCATACTTACTAGTAAATAAACAAAATTTAAAAATTCACAATTTTATTGTGTGTTCTTCACATTAATAGGCTTCCAATGTAGTTTCTGAAATAATGCAATGACAGAATAAGAAACTGAAGACAAAGTATGACAGAATTCTGAGAAAAATATCTATTTACGAATCTACAACTACAAAGTTTCCTGATGCGGGTAAAGAAAGCACTCGAATTAACATAAGATTTTAGTTGCTAAGTCAGTGAGGTTATTTTAACCATGTACATTTTATAATAAAAGACCATTAAATCTTGAACATATTGTCAGATATTCCTTATGTATAACAGACAACTCCTATGCAGAGGATGCATGAACGCAGAAGAAACAGTCGCTCACGTTCTAATGGAATCAAATGCAATGACAACACACCGCGCTTGCTACCTGGACCATCTATCCAGGAAGTCTTTAGAGACGTCAAGGTACTGAAAGGTTTTCTGGAAGGTTTAAGCTGACAGGAGTGATCCAGCTTCAAACGTAGGTAATACAGGCGCAAAAGTCACTGTTCTATTCTTAATTAATGGCGTCGCTTCGCATTAAGCGAACGCATTTTGCCAATGTCAAGTGAAAATGTAAGTAAAGTAACATAAATTGTACGGTTGATTTAGGTTAAAAATGGAGTCCCTCAACACGTGTTTTTACAACAAGAACTCGGGAGAAACTCCCAAAAGTCACTGAATTGCGGCAAAGACAGCGTCATTTTCTAAGCATCAAGAGCTGATTTGAAGAATTTCTGCGAGTCCTTATCACAGCTTGTTCGTGTGAGACATAGGAATACTGTTTTAAAAACGTAATATTTTCCTTCATAAATCCGGATCCAACCAGTTTAATCCGATGTGAAATTGCCGCTGCCACAGCTTAGAACGCATGAAGCCTCTCGTCCACTTGACCTAATGGTTTTATACTAAGCTTCTTTGCAAAAGGATAAGACACCTGAGGTGGCGGCCGGCAATTTGCAAGTAACTTAATTACATTACTTACTGCGGTAAAGGATTATATCTTTTTTTCTAGAATAAAACTGACCCTTCATTAATTATATGCTTTGTGGAATGAAGTAATAAATAAAAAGCAATAAAAATATATGTACCTATATTCTGAGAAACGAAAATACATCAGGACACGTGTCATTCGAAAACAATTTAGTTTTTCATATTAACAGCAATTATAATAATCGCCTTCTCTTCTTTTTAACCGACTTCCCAACAGGAGGAGGTTCTGTATTCGTCTGTATGTATTTTTTTTTATGTATGTTCACCGATATCTCCGTCATTTCTGGACCGATTTTCAAAATTCTTTTTCTATTCGATAGTGTTTACTCCTGAGGTGGTCCCATTGTCACCAAGTCAGGATCTGATGATGGGAAGCCAGGGAAATCGAGGGCAACCCTCAAATTTTATAGGCATGTACAACGATTTTCATATTTTTTCTAAAGCTATACTAGTATTTGCGTCTGGTAGTCACCATCTCATGTTGATGAGCTGATGATGGAAGGTAAATGTATGTTCACCGATATCTCTGTCATTTGTGGACCGATTTTCAAAATTCTTTTTTTTATTCGATAGTGTATGGTCCTGTATACTCCTGAGGTGGCCCCAGTGTCACCAAGTCAGGATCTGATGATGCAAAGCTAGGAAAATCGAGAGCAACCCTCGAAAAACAACGAAAAGGGAGGGTTATTCATATTTTTTATAAAGCAATTCTAGTATGATTGCGTGTGGTAGTCATCTCATGTTGAAGAGCTGATGATGGATGGTAAAACTCCTTAATTGTTAGGAGTTGGTTGTTGATTATTTAAATATTGTAGGTGCCTAAAGACCGATAGTTGTGTTCTTTCAGGTAATTTAGGTGAGCTGATGATGAAACAAAAACTCCTTAATGGTTAGGAGTTGGATGATAATTCTTTAAATATTAAAGGTACCCAAAGAGCGATAGTTATATTCTTTCAAGTTATTCAGGTGAGCTGATCATGGAAGGAAAAGCTCCTTAACTAGGAGTTGGATGATAATTCTTTAAAGATTATAGGCACGTAAAGACCACTAGTTGTATTTTTTCAAGTTAATCAGGTGAGCCGATGATGGCAGGAATAACTCCTTAACTGTTAGGAGTTGGTTGATAATTATTTAAATATAAAAGGTACCTAAAGAACGATAGTTGTATTCTTTCAGGTTATTCAGGTGAGCTGATGATAGAAGGTAAAACTCCTTAATGGTTAGGAGTTGGACGATAATTCTTTAAATATTAAAGGTACCTAAAGAGCGATAGTTGTATTCTTTCAGGCTATTCAGGTGAGCTGATGATGGAAGTATAAACTCCATAACGATTAAGAGTTTGATGATAATTCTTTAAATATTAAAGGTAGGTACCTAAATACCGAAAGTTGTATTCTTACAGCTTGTTAGGTGAGCTGATGATGGAAGGCAAAGCACCGTAATAGTTAGTATTTGGATGTTAAACTTGTACAAAACTGTAACATTTTCTCACACATAAAACCACCTCTAGCAGTATGGACCATGCAGTGCCTCCAAATAGTGAGAGGTTGCCAGCCTGTCGCCTACATAAAAGGGGCACAAAACCCAAAAATCACTTCTAATGTTAAGTGATTTATGGTTAATATTGCAAGTTTCTATAAACGACGGAACCACTTAACACCGAGTGGCCCGCAAGTTTGTTGGCCATCTCGTAATATATGTAAAAAAACAACAATTATTCCACATAAAACACTAAAAATAGAAAAATAAACAACTTTAAAAAAAAAAAGTCCAACCGACTTCAAAAAGTATAAAAATAACATATTATTAAAATGTGTGCTAGGTACCTGCTGTACTGTTTGAAGTCGGTGCCGAGCCAACTAGGTATTCTATAGGTCCGCCTGCCACATCACATTCATTGATCACACCATCCCGCGATTGCGACCGACCGAACGCGCCAGCTTAGGTGATGGGCTCGTGGGGCTGAACGATTGGCATAGCTTGGCACCGGGTTCAAACAGTACAGCAGGTACCTAGCACACATTTTAATAATATGTTATTTTTATACTTTTTGAAGTCGGTTGGACTTTTTTTTAAAAAAGTTGTTTATTTCTCTTTACTTTCTTTCCGTTGTTCCTGACCGTAGACGGTTTTTACAGTTTCATTGACTAAAGGTCACGTCCCGTACTAGGTGGGGTGTGACTTATCCCAAAATATAAAAGTGACAAAGATGGCAGATTATCTTTTTTAAAGGAAATAAAGTAGCTAGTAATTATAAATACACAGAAATAATTAAGTCTGCTTAAAATTTTGAAATGTGAACCAAAAATTGTGAACCAACAATTTGTTGCGTATATGTTCATTATTAAACATGACTGTCTTCATTTGAGTCATTAATCAAATAAACTATTTAAGGTAATGAGTTTTTTTTCCATTTAAAATGCTTGACACACATTCATTCAAATAAAAACCTTCAAATATAAATCAGAAATTTCTATGAAGGCGCCATGTGAGGTAGAGTGTATGATATCCACGAGTACTTTAGGGTACTACTGCTCCCTAGGTGGTGACCCCTGGACTGACCTATCAATACTGATCGGAGCAGCAATATTGTTATTCCAGCTACTGAGAATTCAAAGTTCGGTGCTTTCACAGATTTAAAATTATAGCATTTTTCGTCCGACTGGGGTATGTCACATCCCACCTGGTTCATGGAGGGCTTAAACATTCAAAATTGTTTTAAGTTTTGAATTGAATCCCACTGAGAGATTTCTAAACTATGGTACTTGTGTTCTCATCATTTTGCTTAAACGACAAACACTAAAACGTATTACGATAATGGTAAAGTCAAAATACACGTGAACAAAGCTCTTAAAATAATTTTCATTTAATACAGAGGACCTCTCAATCATTTAAATTTCAGAAAGTCCACCTCAAAGCATCTCGTGTGCGTGGGAGAGCCGGACGGAAAAGCCCAGAAAAAATTCACTTAATATATTCTTGAAATATACAAAAGAATGTTAAGTAAAAGTATGATCAGTACGTAGGTGCAGAATGATGAGATTAGATCGGCGTCGCGGTAATGGCACAATATGAAGTTATCTGAATGTATTTTAGCACTATAACAAATAACTTATTTAACCTTTAAGCTTATACGCATATTACTTTTACTTCGCCTTGGCGAGCTATAGATTTCCTTACACATCCGGCTCAAAAGGCCAAGGGCTTCTTTGGCCCTTTGAGCCGGATGTGTAATACCTACTTACCTATATATTTAAATTGCTAGTTGAACTTCAATTATGATTACAGACGTCAACCAAATCACGCTACCAAAATAGTCAAATTTCTTCAACAAATCAAGCAAAGTCTTATAAAGACATTCGACAGTTAATAGCCTTATTTTCCATAAGTAGGTTAATTAACATTAAAACAAATTTTGTCGTAATTGTACAGCGGATGTTCCACTGAGAGGCTCTGAAAGTAAAGTGAGGCTTCAGATGAAATCAAGTGAGTGGCAAACATTAAGTGGCGGTGTAAAGGACACCTTGTTCGGAAACAAAACTCCTGTTGCATGCAGAAATCACGCAGAAGCAGTGTAAAGACGACGTGAATTGGACGGAAGTAGTCAGCCTTCAAAGTTTGCTTTAATTTAAATGCTTTAGTACTTTGACATAATGATCATTCAAACTTAAAGGTAGCTACTATTAGTGTAAAAGTGCAGATGTTGCTATGACATAGTACTAAAGTGTTAATCAGCTCCTGAAGTTGACAATACTTGATCGTAAATAATTACAAAAACATTATCTAAACCTATAGTTAAATAATTGGTAGAGAATTTATGAGAATAAAAATAGGTCTTTAATTGAATCTATCAGGGAAGGTCATGATGGACGATAACAGCTTCGAGGAACTGGTTGTTTTGGCTTTCGACTTTTGTGACGAAACTATTTAGTATTCCGTGATATCACCGGCTTTGCAAAGAGGGAGTAGTCAGGTACAGAGCTTGTGACTTGTGACTCAGGTGCAGTTTCAAGAAGGTCTCCTCGTGATATATGGACATCGGGCAACCACCTTCCCTATCCTGTCTTTACTCTCTGCCTAAACATATTTGGTAGGATTCAGCAAAAGCCACTTTAGATACCTAGGCGTTCCGGTACACAACTTACGGCAGTTTTAGACAAACCGTGGTCTTCATGTTTATAGGGATTTAGTTGGTATACCTCTCAATATAACACTATAATAAAAATGTTATACTCCAGTGGTTGTTATACAACGTCGCGAATAGCCAAAATCATCTGATAAGCGTTTATTCATTTCATGGTCAAATAACACACCCAGACATTTATTACATTCATTCCAAGGAGACATCTCTGTATCTACAACAATAAATTTTCTGGACCATCCCTTCAGAAAACGACAAAGAAAACAAACTTGGACAAAATGAATAAACAAAATATTCTGTAAGCCCCACCGAATTGAATACGGCGAAATAATTAAATCGTAAATCATGCCTAAAATTTGGCTTTTTGAATAAACGAACCCTCATAATGAAAACGTTGTTGACTTTGGGCTCACTTCTAGCTTTAATAAAAAAGTGCACTTGAAGATATCTGGCTCTGACTATTACGGAATAATAAATTGTATGTACTTACGTACAGTTGACCTAGCAGACTCCTGATCCATACTAAAAGCATGTATCCAAACAGACTTCTATTGATTTGACATTGACAGCCTTGTAAGTCACATTATATTTTATAGGGAGTGGAGCTCAGACCAATGTCTACTCATTGGTCTGAGGAGTGGAGGGTTCTCTGTACTAGGTATGCTGGATGGATGGAAGGTAATTTTGAAATATTGTGTAATGTTTTGCTAGAAGAATGAATGTGAGTCCACTTGTTTGTAATTTGTTAGTGTTATATTGCTTTCATGTTATTACTTTTTTATAATTTGTGTTATATTGTGTTTTTTACTCTTTTACTAATTACTTTAATTGGATTACTTATGTCTGTTGTAATTAGAAATAATAAATAAATTATGATTTCTTAAATAATAACAAAGTTTTACTATTTGGCTACAGATTCATGGTCTTTATAGGGTCACCGCAGATTTCAATACGGGGCCTTGGTGGGTCCTTGAGATCTATGAGAATTTCTCTTATGAGATTTCTAGTCGAGAGAGTCTCAATGTCGTTCCAGAGTATCTAGGGGTAGTCCCCTAGATACTCTGGAACGACAACACTACGATTGGGGGTCTGATACAAGAGGAGCTGCAAGGAGATAGGCCGAGGCGTTGGTGACGCAGACCCGCACGCCCAAAAACTTTAATTTATACGTTTGCACTCACTTGTATCAGATTGTCGAACCTTTGTTGTCCACTCATATACATCCACACAGATAGGATCCCATTATAAGCTAAGGGGATTATAATCGAAAGGAAGCTCCTTTTGGTTTGAATCCCTCTTGATAGGGTCCATATTGCCTCACATAATATTCCAAATCCTATTCTTTGTCTTACTACCGATTTGTGTTCATAATAATCACTCTTCATAATTTTATTTTTCATACTTTTTTTTTATCATACATTTTTATTACTATCAACGGAGCTCATAACAGTTAGTGATCATAATTTTTTTATTAATACTGCTCCTTTTAAAACCATTTTAAATACATACATTTTTTTTCAGATCTTTTTTCTTCATAACATTCAATGATCATAATTGCTTTAATTAATAATGTTGTTACTAAGAACATACTTCAACTCATAATGTCGTTGTTCAGAATAACTTACTTTATACCAGACAATCATCGTAATTTTTGTATTAAGAAAGGCAATACTAAGAAAATTTAGTCGAAAGATCGTGTCGAATATTCAGTGAAAACGCCCTAAAGTCGCTTCTGGCACTCGCCGGCCGCTCCCGCGGCACGCTCGCTTCACTCGCTCGGCTCGTGCGCTGAGTTCATGTCAACCTAACTCGCTCGTCGCTTCGCTCCTCGCTAACCTATTGTTCAATTGAACATTCGATGAAATGAAAATTATACCACTTAATCAATGATATTATTATGAATATCAATGATTATGTTTTTAAATTTTTTATGAAGAATGAGCATTATGGTGTTAAATGGTATGAGAAATATTTTCGGACCTCCAATGATAGGAATTGAAAAGTTTTGTAAGAAAATGCGCACCCCTCTTGATACGCTTGTTTAGCTATACCATACCGAATACCGTAGTCAGATTGTATGATATATTTTTATGAGGTTGATGATAACAGCGGTTAAATTTTCAAGAGTCATTTTAAATTTTAAGGCGCTGTCCACACTTATCCGAGCTCTCGTCACTGACGGGACACGGGAGGGACGATAAAATAATCGGCTACTCGTTTACACATCACCGTATCAGGGGGATCCGGGTCGTCATCGTGCCGGTACACGCTCGGATTTTAATCTAAACTCGGGGCTTTTTATGATAATTTTGACACATATGCGAAGAAATCACTTTAAAAATGCGTGCAAATTGCATTTTTTTTTATTACACTTAATATCAATTAATAAATATATTTTTTTTAAAAAAGCGATTACTTAGGAATCTCTCAAAACGGATACTGCATGATTTCCCGGATAGTGTGAAAACGGGTGACGGATGGCACGTACCTGAAGGGAACAATGAAAAGGACGACTCGGAACTCGGATAGCCCTGACAAGGAAATGTGTGGACAGCCCTTAAGTCGTCATCAGGCTTATTTAATCCATGGTTATATTCCTGCTAAAAGACAGAATATGTTCTTGGAAGAAGATAATTAATTCATCAACTTCCCCAAACTAATTATAAATTAACTTTACGCCGCCGAAAGTTGGTAAGGATAATCCTTTTAACTGTTTAATATTATTTATTACATGGAATTACATCTCACAACGGTTTTTCAGTCAGAAATAAGTGTAATGTTTACGTAATTTAGCAATTAATAATGTTGATTTTAAGTGCAAAGCTTCACAGGTACTTTATGAATTATCGCGTTTTAATAATTCGTGAATATTTGTCTATGTACGGAAAATTGCAGATATATTTTGGTTTTTATTAGTATACATTACCCTAAGCATATTTCATATTATAAGAAAACTATGGAATGCAATTAATGATTATATGTCATAAATGCTAGAAGAGCAGCCAATCAGAGCACGATTAGCAGATTTTCTAAGAACAACAAAATGTCTGAGTTCGTAATTACTGTAATTTTCAGATGAAGGAAGAGTTTAGAGACTCTAGTGCCTAGGGAAGACTGGATGAATTTTAAATCCAAACTGTAACTCCATTCATCCTGGTTTGTTCAACTGAGACTAATGTTGCAACGAAGCAATTTTATATAAATTGGAGACGCTAAGTATATTCACAAATTTAGTGAAGCGAGTATCTCCTAGAAACAAGTTACCGAGTTTCCCCTATAACATGCATTTAATTTTGGTAATATCGTACCAGGGTTTAGAAGACAAATTCCCTTTTAGGATGTAACATTATAACAGGGGCGCACAACATTTTTCAATGCAAAATATATTATTAACAATAAACTCTACACAGGTCACGAATTGTTATTCACGTTTGTTGTCCACAGGGACTGCCCACTACGGAGAAGACAGCGTGGGTTCCTTCCCCTACTTCGAATACAACGTGCCTCGGAACGTGACCACTGTGGTCGGTCAGACAGCGTTCCTGCATTGCAGGGTTGAGCAGCTGGGGGATAAGGCGGTGAGTTATAACGTTGTTTATGACAAAAATTACTGCTAGCGTTGTGTTCGTGTCTATATTAATAATGTGTTTCTACCGTGCAAGACGAATGTACTCGTCAGTGGCTTCTTGATTAAATAAAATAATATTAACAGTTAACTTAGAAATAAATGAAGTAGAATTTCGAGTTTAGTAGTAACCATATTTTTAATTTAAACCGAAGCGTAGGCGTCGGTGGCGTAGTGCGTAAGAGCGTTGTCTTCCCTCCGGGAGGCACCGGTTCGAACCCCGCCACGTACCAAATTTTGAATTCATATGTACGTTTAATCGACGCTTTTACGGTGAAGAAAAACATCTTTAGGAAACCTGCACACTGTGTGTGAAGTCAACCAACCCGCACTTGGCCAACGTGGTTAACTAAGGCCTAATCGCTCCTAATGTGGGGTAGGCTGGAGCCCCTCGTCAGGTGGTAATCAAACTTGGCTTAAAAGTTAGCTTGGTATCTTTGGAATCTTATAAGTTACTTTCAAAGATCTGGTACAACTTATATAACGTGACCACCAATGAATCATCATTTCAGTCGAGAGACGCCCAATGTTGGACATAGGCCTCCCCCAAAGATCTCCAACTCGAACGGTCTTGCGCTCTCTGCCCGCATCCAGCGGCTTCTCGTGACTTTTACTAGTTCATCGGTAAACCTTGTCGAGGCTTACCAATGATACGTGCCTCGTCTTACCAATTAATGGGCTATCCACGTGTGGCCGGGACGTGGCCGCGCCGTGTCTGGCGGACGCTCGTTCTAGGAAACTCTTCGCCGGCCGTATACGGACATGTTGAATGAGTTCATTCATATAAAAAGTACGCTATGATATTTTTGACAACCTCTGATGGAACACGTCACGTGCACGGTGCGGACTTGTGTGAACCGAGCTTTATGCTTACAAACGATTGCATATACTGAACTTTGATGAAATTTTGAAATCCTGATTTTGGTCACTTCGTTCGTTCACCATAATCAATGGGCTCATCATCATAACAGCCTTTATAATTCATCCCACTGCTGGGACACAAGGCCTCTCCTTGTTATCGAAGGAGGTTTAGGCAGTAGTCAACCACGCTTGTCCAATGCGGATTGTTGTACGGAGTATAAGGTGATCAATACCCCTTTGCTGATCCATTAGTCGGCTTCTACGACACCCATTGTAGGATATGGGGTGATGCTATTCTACTCTGCCGGCATCACAGGGCTATCAACTTTAAGTATTTTACCATAGCTAATGGGCTCATAGTTGAATCATGAGGAGCGGCTAACAGTTATCGCGAACTGTCAATTTTTTTCCGAATAATTTTGCACTTCATGGCTAAGTAGTAAAGCTTGAAAATCGCCTGACGTGCTGTTCGCTGTATAAAATCATTCAGATATTAATAATATTAAAAAATCGTGGGTTTATGTTTTTAAGGTTTTCGTTATTCCTTGCAAAAAGACTAAACTTTATATAAAGAAATGCTAATCTCCCTTTTTTGTATTCAATAATCGTCCAGCCTCGTCATCAGCTTGTAAATCAAAACCCATGAATATAATAGATCTCTGTCGTAATATTCTCAATATTACACGACCTTTTTAGAGCGTGTTCCGACAGTATCTTGAGAAGGCAACTAAGCAATTCTGTGAGCTCCTGTTTTACTTTCAGAAATGTGTCAAGAATGCGCGAGGTAACAGTTTTATTGTCGCGTTTTGTTAGAGGTATATACGAATTTATTTCATTTGCAGTTGCTGCATTTTTCCATGTCCATAAATAAAGCCTAAGTTTTGCACCCCTGCATTCTAGGATACGTGAAAAGTATTTATGTAGACGCAAAGTTAAACTTGTTATTGTTGTTTGCTGTTGTTGTGTACTTGTTGGTGTAAGCCTACCACGTTCATGATCTGCAAAAGATACTCACCAAAAGAAACACGACGCAACAAAAACCCACGCCGACAAACGCCGACCGTCAATGAAAACTATGCATTTACGGTCGGCGTTTGTCCTTACCTGGGGTATATTTTCTTACACGACTATCAAACCTAATATTGATTTTGAATAAATATGGGTTAGTAGAAAGATTTGCGTACCTTAAGTGGCAGTGGCAGGGCACTGATTGCCGTTGCAGCGGAGAGGTCCTCGAATGGATCGCCGCCTACCGGGAGACGCAGCGTTGATAGGCCCTCTAAAAGGTAGACCGATGACCTGGTAAAGTTCACAAGAAGCCTCTGGATGCGGGCAGCGCAGGACCCACCGAGTTGGAGATCCTTGGTGAAGACTATGTCGAAAAAGTAGGCGTCTTTCATTTAAATGATGAAAGTAATGATAGTTTGCTACAAATATATGCAGTAAGTTATTGTATAAGCTACTCTATATTTTGCTACTGTGGTGAGTAAATTTGTTACAACCGTATATAGTTTAATATGGTATGTCGATTAAAAACTTTCTCGTTGAAGAAGTTTTTAATGGTTCTAGTAATATTAACGATGTGTCTGAAAAACCAGATGGCGCTAATTAAAATAGAAGTCTTGGTACGAAATCACATATAAACTTCACAGTTAATGAGGATCTGGAATTGACAATCTATGAATGAAAACTTGACTGAGTAACAACAGGTGACTGGACCTCAGGCAAAATTGCTACCACACAAGTGCTGTATTAGAAAATCCATTCTTGAATTTTTTTATAAACGACTCCATTCTCCCTGATGGTAAGCAGTAATGGAGGCCAAAATGCGAAGAAAGCTAGTGCGAAAGATAAGCCGCCGCACTAGCTACCCTTGCCTTGACGACGTGCGAGGTGCCCAGTTCCTGAACCTGCTTCATGGCTCTTTTGAACGACCATAGGTCGCTGGTTCATATCCGGCTCGAAGGACCAGTGAAAAAGTGGCTGGGTTATGATGAATTTTGATTGTAAGGTGGTTCGAAGAATAAAAGATAGACTTTAACTTATTGCGTGTAATCGTTCCAACAGTTGGGCACGGAAAGAATACGATATACAAAAGTACCAACTTAAGAATAATAAAAACTAATTAACCAAGACTAGTACAGTGTTGGCAACATAAAAATGTTGTATACTCCAACATACTATCTTTTTTTTTTCGAACCACCCTTTAATCATTAAACATCACAACCCAGCCACTCATTCACCAGAATTGTAAGAAGGGGAGACCACGTGTGCTGGCAGTGAATTCTATTTCTTAATTGCGCGATAAAGAAATGAGCTACCAAATTTCTTAGTTCGCGTTGGAATAGTAGCCACAGTTTGTCGTTGACACCGAAGCCAAGGTTTTTTTATTCTCATAACATACTCTTTAACCCTCAGAATTCAGCTCCCTTCTGACTCAAACATCCTAGAGACTAATCGTTGTAAAGATTCCTCGCTTGTGATGCTTGCCGACTCGAAATCCTAGGGAGGTTTGAATTACACGCTAATGGACCTACCAAGGTCCTCGCCTTCTCAAAATCCTGTCGACACTGAGAAGGCTGCGGCCACCAGCATTCTTCTTCTTCGTCGTTCCTTCATTGCTGCGGACCGCAACCACGTAAGATCAGTTTCCACATGGTGCGGTCTGAACTGCAAGGTGCATGCTATCGCCCGTTGTTGTCTTTGCTGTGTTGGACCACTTTATTGATGCTCTTCTTTGGACAAGTCTGCCATCCATTTTGCCCAATATTATCTACTTCCCTAGACCATGTTTTGGTTGTATACCAGCATTAGTCATCTCAAAAAAAAATTGTTGCACCCTCGTCTTTTTAAAATCGTACAAATTAGTAGAACATTGATTCCAAACTGCAACTAACAAACAAAAGTGATGAAAAATGAATGAACGTTCCTCAATACTTGTAAAAGTAGCGTCGTTGGTCATTTCTACTAGCACACTGTGAAAGCATTCACCTCTCGAAATCGAATGATAAATTATTAACTTTTGACAGGTGAATTCGAAGATATAAATTGAAGTAAAATCTGATTTTATTAAATGTATTCTGTATCACTAGTCCGTATAATTTATGATATCAAACTGCCAGGGGCTTGCAACATTTAAGCGCGGATTTAAGTTTATGCTACTTTTCCTATGTGGCTTTCTCGATTTGATAACTTTATTTTATACATTACTAAGGAAGAACTGAATGTAAGTTTTATGACTGGTCGCCTGTAAGGAGCACCGCGTATCGTACGGTGTGCGGCGTGGCGCGGTTGGCAACCACGCCACGCCCCGCATACTATGCGTTGTCTCGTATCGTATTGCAGAGACGCGGTGCGGCGCGATTTATCGGCAATGCTTGCTGACACTTTATGTTGACGTTAGTACAACCGAAGCGTTGCGGCACGGATGGCAACCGCCCCACGCCACGCATTGCTGAGCTTGGCAACCGCACCGTGCCGCGTCCGATGTATGGTGCTCCATATACACGCATACAAAATTCTCCAGCCGCGGTCGCCGCGCCGCTCCATGACGCACCGCGTGCGATGTGCAGTGCGGGTGGCAACCGCACCGCGGCGCGTTCGATGTGTGGTGCTCCTTAGATGTCTACCTCCTTAAAGACTATCTTTGAGGTGCATCTTTTTACTTTCTCGTATACGTAGGCTAGTGGAAGTCTTGTAATCGTCAAAAAATTAGACCTAGCATGACATCAAAATATAAACTTTCTATCAACTTTTGAGTTGTTTCTGGTATACGAGAAAGTCAAGGGGAGACCACTCCCGATTTTTATATTTGTGTTTATTCATTTAACTTGATTTAGTCATCAAGAAAATATGACAGTTATAGCTCTGTGAGCATAAAAGCGCTTCTACAACACTATGTCGCAGTAGCACATTGCTGAGGCAGTAAATTGTACTTATACAGTACAAATATATATCATACATACAGTCTTATTCAAAGCCAAAAGATAACTGCTTCAACAATACAATGCATAGTTATGATTTATTGTGTGGTTCTAATCTAGCCAATTAATGTTTGATTAGAACGATGTCTTAGGCACTTAATACAGAATTAGTCTCAAGAATCAATGCCGCCTTGAACGTCGTACATTTCTATCACTTTGTGCTTGATAGAAAGTGACAAACGATTCTTAAGACATGATTGATTTCATGATTCATTCTATAATAAACGGGACTTAGTTTCTTCATCAAAGGCCCAGTAACATTATTTCCCTTGTTTCACTGTCGATTACCATAGAACTTGGTATTTCCATGTCCTCATTGTTTGAAACAAAGCTGCCGCATTCGCTATGCCCACTTGAAACGCTAAATGTCACAAAAAGCATAGCAATTATTAATCTTCCGAGCCAATGAATGCGATTTTCAAGGAGAAATATTGGCTCAGTCTATTACAAAACGTAATTCCTCCGATACTAGTTGGAGTATTGCCAGCGTGTGTCATTTATAGGTATTTTTAAGGACTGTTAGTGTTCCTCGAGTCGTTAGTTACGTCAACTACTGAGTTAGTAGGAATTCAAAATGATAAATTAGGAAATTCGCCGTCAATTTTATTGGGTATGAAATCGCTTATGTATTCCGAACCCGCGCACGATTACTGACAACAAAGTCTTTATTTGAAATTGCTTTCGAATTTCACAGATATATTTCGTAGCCGGTTTGTGTATGAAACATTTTATTTATTACACTTTACAAAGTCTAACGGGAAAACGTAAAGGAAATTGCTCATGTGTCTTTGGTGACTTTTATTATTTTTTATTTGGGAAGTTATTTGTTTTCTGAGAAGATTATAAAAATAATCCTGCTAAGTGACTTCATTTTATATAAAATGAGCCTTTCTGGTGAGTCTTCTGAAAAAGCTTGCTAGGAAATGAAAGATTAACCCACGTTCGTTATACCTATGCAACGTTAGTTGCAACACGCAAGCTCGGTGCGCACTCTTCACACTCGCGCTATCTCGTTCTCTCATTATCGTTGCATCGCTACAGGCAACGCTAGTTGCAATACGCTACCTCAGTGCGCACTCTTCGCAGGCTTTTTATATCTGTTTAACATTGTATCGTTTTATATAGCACTATTTCCAAATGTAACATTTTCACTAAATTTTTTTTTACTAAAATGTACATGCAGCAGATGTGTAATACATCTGCTGTCTACTTTTATTCATGAAACCTGTATTAAGATAACCTCCACAGCTTCATAGTTAGGACTTCTTTTTTCTTACTACCAAGGTCATATATTTGGTTGGTAAACATGCCTTGCCATTGCTGTGCGGGTTGTACGGCGTGGGCACATGTAACTATGCTGGGATTGCGTGAGGTCGGAGGGCTGGGATCTTGAAGTAAAACAAATCTTCTATGTTGGTAACCAGGGTCAGGTAGGGCAGGGTGTCAGCGGAGAGAGTTCTTCCTGTTCCTATTTCTTCTATGTTCCGGAGCGTAATGAATGCCCTAGCTCGCAAACCGTCTAAATTTATAGAGCGTGCGAGAGCGGGACCTTTAGAGCGAGAGGCAAATAGTCGCGACCTCCCTCGAACGAGGCTATACTGTAAGGAGAGCCGACACCGTACCCTACTTAGCCGTATACTTTTATTATCAATTTGTAATATTTTTACAATTAAGTCTTAGACTATAATTGAGACCTAGATTCGATATACATGCTTAGATAGGCCTTTTTGAGACCTTTAAAATGATATACATATCTCCTATATAGACCTATTGGTCACAAAGATATCACTATTATAAGTGTCAGAGACCCCTACTTTCCAATATCTACTTTTCCTATTTTTAGGTCTCTGTAGGTCTAGGTTTAAGACCTAGACCTTTCTTGTGGTTAGGGAATGAAACTAATGCCAAGACGAACATTTTATTACCAAAATCCCCTACCTAACTATAATACTTCGAAAGTTATGGACTGTAGAACACAAGAGACATAATAAAAATGTACTATAAAAACACTATTCTAACAAACATAAAAACATTGAAATTACTATATTACTACCTAAGGAGACCTAACTATCATTATTCGATGCCTAACTATCTAATAAAACAAAATATAAACAAAACAAACCATAAAAATGCAAGTATATAAGACACTTATTACGAGCTAACTATAACCTATGTACTAAGCCTATCTGAGCACTAAAATCGCTATATCTTATTAAAACACATTATATACTATCAATTTAACGATTACACAATAAAGACAACCTATCTAGCTAACTATTAAAACATAAAAGACACATAAGGATTAAAACCAAGAGATATAAAACGAAATTGAAATTAACTTATCTATCTTACGAACTTAACGCTATTAGCTATGACTTACGTCTAACGAGTGCGCGTGCACCGAACCGTGTATGATTATTATTCATCCCGAACAATTGCAATAGTGTTATTGTGATATCCCGATATAGTCGAGTTCTCTGTAGAAGACGTTTACGGATGAAGCTCCCACTCCAGCTCTGATCCTTATCTGATCCTTCTCCTGATCCTTCTCCATTCAAAAACACTTTGTAAATAAAATATTACATCTTGCACTAGCTTTCTTTTCATTTGACTTCACTTCCGCTTACCATCGGACCCTTTTAAAAGAAAAGTCATCAGTAAATATGAATACCAGTCAAGTTACAAAACAATATTCGTCGATTTTTTTCAGTGCATTTTTCTAATATTCTTAGTAAATCCAGTTGGTTCGCAACTAAGCATACGGCCTAACCTGATTCGATTGACACGCTAATCCCATAGCCAGTTGAACTTTGGTAGAATAACTCACCTATAGAAATGTAACACCCTGAAAATTGTGTAGAGTTCTTCTGTAAGGTTGAGGTACTGCTCAAGCTTGGATGCGTCAAATCAGCTATGGCCTATTTTTCCGTTATGGCTGTCATTACGATCATACATACATAAAGTCTTGCATATCTCCCGTACTTATGCTCATGATTATAAATTTAACGGAAAGCAAAGACTATCTTAGCAAAAAGCGCGATACAGATGGTTAAAAGGTACAAGTTCATTAGCAGCTTATTAAAAGCGCAGCCAAAGAAAAGGTAAAGTAAAGAGAGGTATTTTTCGGTCCGTTAGGTCTAATTACCGGAACGTCTAGTGCAAAGGTTCCCAAATGGGTTGAAGAGGCCTGTAAGCTTGTTTGTTCCAAGATAAGATTGTCTCGATTTGGAATTAACTTTAGATTATCAAGATCTTAGCTGCGCCTTCGTTTTAAGACTCGTGGAGGTTCCGCTAATTTGTCTTGGAGGTAGTTTTGTGTGTCACAGATAGTGTAAAAGCTTTCCTAAACACCATTTGATGCAAATTGCCTTTTATTATTCTTTTTTAATCGACTACAATGACGCTAAAAGGAAGGCTTATGATTTTAGCAGTCTACGTATGTGTTTGTATTTGCCTATGTTCCTCCATAGCACCTAAAGTAATTATCCGATTTTGATGAATAAGGTGTCAATCTAATCGTTATTATGATGCGAGTAATATTGCTAACATTTTGTTCGACTTTAACAATATGAGTAATCGATTTTACCTTGTAAGCCCCAATTTTAGCTGATTATATTCCTTTTTTTATTTTTCCGTAGTCTTGCTTGTTATTTTGATAGATTTGGTGGTTACAGCATCTTCCCTATGGGAGCTTGTTTCATTTCCAAGGCCTCTATTCTATATTTCCGTTTCTATTCCTAGTTCTCCCGAGCTGTTCATAACAATGTTTATGAATAATATACAGGGTGTTTAGTACATGGTTTAACTAGCCGGCACTTACCGTTTTGTTGATGACGATGGGAAATCCACTTACGGACCATACTGCACACTGGCTAGACGTACAGCGTGTGCAGGACTAACCGGCGCGCAACAGCGCCGGTCCTACTCCGCTAAAGCCCACCGCCACCCTCCTAAGCCCTTATGGTGGCGTTTTGCGATCAGCGCACCAGTTGCACAGGCGCCATTGCACCAAAACGCCTAGCCGGCACCAACCTATGCTAACATAGTCATATAAACATTGTGGTGATGTCAGTTCGATCAGTAAAACAAAAAGTATGGTAAATTTGAAGACGTCTTGAAAAAGGGCCAAGTCAAAAGTACTTTACTGTAATGAAAGTACACATACGTGCAATGAAATCGACTCACCGGTACGCTTTGGTTCAGAACTCCCTAATCAAAATCTACAATTAGTGAATAATAATTTTTACTCCGTGTGTTAAACAAGAACGCAAACTTACATTAGACCAGTTTTTACTCTGATAGATTTTAGTTTATTGATTTTACATAATGAAAACCAAATACAGTTAAAAGAGCTAAATTTTTTGGGGAAATCATCTGAATTTTAAGGGTCAATAAATCTGTAAGATTAATCAATTATTCAATAAACAATGATTCAATTAACTTTGAACACTCTGCATAGTCACAGAAATGGCGTATGACGTAAAAATGAGAAACCAGGGTTTCCGAAGAAATGATCTATTGTCACCAATACTTCGTTTATCGGTGTTAAGAGTAGATTAAATAAAGTTTATGAAATATACATTCAAATTATATTTACAGGTTTTGTTTATTTAATCTTATTTTTATATACCTATCGATATATTAAGAATCGAAACCTACGAGGTGTGTCGATTTCATTGCACTTAAGTGTGGATGAGGTGAAAGAAGTATGTAAGGATCGTAGCAAGTAGAAACAAGTGATTTCTGCCTACCCTTGTGGGAAAAAGGCGTGACTGTATGTTGTAAACACACATAGATTTCGTTCTTAATTTTAACATATCCGTAAGTTTTTAATTCGTGTTTAGATTATGAGCCGTGTCATGCTGGCAGAGTAGAATAGCATCACCCGATATCCTCCAATGGGTGTTGTAGAAGGCTACTAATGGACCAGCAAAGGGGTATTGATAACCTTATACTCCATCCACTAATCCGCATTGGGCTGTTATGATGATAGATTATTGTGCAAATCCTACTAATATTTAAACGCGAAAGTTTGTATGGATATGTATGTTTGTTACTCTTTCAAGAAAAAACTACCGAATGGATTTCAATGAAACTTTATGATAATATAGCTCATACATTACAATTATATATAGGCTATATTTTATAATAATTTGCATACGAAATCGCGGGCAGAAGCTTGTACCATAAACGATAAAGTTTGTATGGATGTATATGGGGATTATTGTAACTCTTTCACGCAAAAACGACTAAATAGAGTTTAATTAAACTTTACAATGATATAGCTCTTACTCCGGAATTTATAATTTATACTCGTGCTCAGACGAAGTCGCAGGCAGAAGCTAGTAAATTATATATGTACCAATAAACACTAGTGTTATCAAACAATGATGAACCAAATTCGAAATTGATTGACAAACACAATAGGCCCGAAATATCCTCGGCGTAAATTATCACAAACTTTGCAAAGTACAACGAACAGCTGATAAAACACTGCTCATACAACGCCAGAGCCCCAAAATCAGATACGCGATACAAACATCAGTTACTAGATCCGTTATTAGCATAACATGGAACAATATAGCTGACAGCCTGATCTATTTCTAACCAGCACTGTTTGTTCTCAAATAGATGGGTCGATAGCGGAGTAAAAGCGACAAGTTGACCTATATTGGCTAGGAATGGGGAACAAAAAATTAATTAGATATTCGCTAAGTGATCTGCAGTTCTCCGGGAAGATTTCTTGGAAATCAAATATTAAAACGTTAACGTAAAACTATGTGCTTTTGATTTTCTCTTTCTAGTTAAATGATCAATAATAAATATAAAATGTCCTATTCTATTCAATTCCAAGCCTTTAATACCTTACCTTAAGGTATCTTATTAATTTAAAGATTGACATAAAATCGCCATCGTCGAGAGCGCGGCGTGAAGTGTCGTGTATATCGTTTTTATTTATGGTCTGTCTATTTTTCCTTTCCCACCCTGCTATACAAAAGAGTTTGCTTATTATTGTTTAATATATAACGACTTAAATATATATTTTTTATTTTACCATGAAGTATGTATATAGATATTTAACACTTTTTTTTATTTTTCTTTTCTGCACCCTTTCCATGTTTCAAATATTTTTTTCTTTCAAATTGGGTTGCCTGGAAGAGATTGCTTTTAAGCAATAAGGCCGCTAATTTTGTACCATGTATATTTTTTTTCTCTTTTGTGTATTCTTTGTGTTGTGTGCAATAAACTTATTATTATTATTGTTATTAAATCTTTGTTTGAATCTACATCTTAACAACTTTTGTCATCTTTTTGTCTGAAGGACGTAACTATATTTTATTCAAAAGACTTTAGATGCATTATTTGAGATAATACCTACGGACTTATCTAGGATAGGTATATCAAAACTGTACCCAATAAAAACCATAAATAAATTAATGGAATATTGAATTAATAAGTCGATTACGAATCAAATAATACTATTTTAGTAAGTAAGAATCTACGTGGAAAACATTATACCAACATTATTTCCTTCAAAATATCCGTATTTTGTTTCAGGTATCTTGGATTAGGAAAAGAGACCTGCACATATTGACTGCAGGAATACTAACATACACGTCGGATCAAAGGTTCCAGGTAAGATTATTGCAGGTGGCCACCTGTGGCCAATAGAAAATAATCAGTATTAAAAAGTTACGGACTTTTCTTCGTATATATACTACTGATCTTAGGTCCTTATGAATGACACTCAGAAATCAATCATGGCTTGAGAATCGTTTGTCACTTTCTATCATGGATAAATAGATAGAGGCGTACGTTGCTCAGTACGGCAGTGATTCTAGCTTTGTTAGCACTTCTCCTGATACTTCATCACAAGTTTAAAAAGTTGTTAAAACAGATCTAGAAATAGACATACAAAAGAAGATATATGGGGCAGTTCCACAAAAATTTTCTTAAACAGCGCATCTATTAGTAAACACAGATTCAATATTGGTAGATGGACTTGTCTATAGCTATTAAGAACACTTTCTATATTTACCAGGTGATACGGCCAGACAAATCAGAGAACTGGACGCTACAAATCAAGTTTCCACAAGAAAGAGACGCTGGTATCTACGAGTGCCAGGTCAATACAGAGCCGAAGATGTCCCTCGCCTTCCAGCTGAATGTAGTGGGTGAGTCAGTAGTCGATAATTTTTATACTAATGTTGCGGCATCCAACCTCCATGAATTGGATATGACTATGACTAAGAATATGACCAAAGAGACAGAGACTTAGCAAACAGACGATGACGACTAAATTGAAAATATACATCCTATAGGCGACGAGACAGTACAACTAATACTATCACACATAAAACGTTATTACGCGCAAATCTCGAGAGCAGCTGAACCGATTTCGGTAATCCTTTTTTATAATATTCCTTGAAGTACGAGGATGGTTCTTACGGAGAGATAAATTTAAGTTGAAAAAAAGAAATTAAAAAATATTCAATTACATAATATAATTGGTGACTTATTAACTTTCTTTTTTCTGCTATTCGGGACACCGGGTCTAGAATAGCAGAACAAGTATTAAAAAATATATATTAAAGAATCGACTGTTAGGCGGTACGAAGTTCTCCGGGTCAGCTAGTACTAAATAAATGTCTATTTTCTTTTATTTGGAGAGTCGCAAAAAATTTACAGATTCCTAAGGGCGTCTCAATAAAAATAAGTTTGGGAAGCCCTGATATGTGTAATCTGTGATATGATGTCGATATCTTATCAAGTCTGAATAGGGTTCGAGTATAATAGGCTGATATAGAGGGCGAGGAAGCGTCAGTTGCCGACGGATGCCAGTATTGGACAGGTTAGTTCAGGAATTCAGAACTTAGCTTTTCATGAAACTACTGATATGAACATAACGTATGTTATTATTACTGTTTTGTACATGACAATTTTCTTAGATTTTTCCTTTTTTATTTAAAATTACGGAGGCTGAGTTTGCTACCGGTAAAAATCTTTTGATGTATGACCGGAACTACCCAAGATGATATTTACGAAAGCTTCTCCAAGGAAACAATTTAGAGCCACACCAACACACATACTGCAGACGATCTATTATTCCAGACTTCTACAAAGCATAAACACAAAGTTCCCAAATTCAGACCCTCATTAAACACACAAGTTGGCCTGTGACTTCGTGACTTGCGACGTGGCTTAACGTTGCAATTTTGTCCTAACTACTGTTCGTTCTTGTAACTGAGATAGCTTCTTGTTCCACACGAGTCTGTTGCAGGAAGACTTTTAATTTAATTCATTTTTTAATTTATTGATAAGACACTAAACAGAGTACAGGTAAGAAAGAACAAGGAGAATGTACAAATGTGACAATTCTAAACTGCACACCAAAACATGCATCCTTTTTAAATTAAACTTTCTACGAGTTAAATATTACAATTAAAAGAAAATTACAAGTTTTACACAAATATATCCAAATATACGATGCAAGACAAAGTTATTTAAGAATATTATTAAGACACCTCTTGAAGACATCTAGACTAAAATTCGTGATATCTATATCGGGATGTTCTTTAGTCAGATCATTGTAAAGGCGGCAGATGCTTACTACTGGGTTGTAATAAGAAGTATTATTGCGGTACACTTGAAGTGACAATAATTTATATGTATATTAAAATAAATATTTTTTAAAAGCAATAAAAAAAAGTAAACTAAATGGGGAATGGAACGTAGGCTGGCTCTTCTTTCATCTGGCCAGTGTGCTGCATCCCTATCATACTCAGAAAGAGAGAAATATACCAAGCATAAATATTTTATAAATATCGACATGTGACCAGCACAAGAGTTTCACACTTTGACACGGATAATTGTCGTAGCACACTTATCAGCTCGTGTCAGTGTGTGAAAAATAACTCTTGCCATGGGACCTTTCGCGAAAAAAAATCAGTTCTTTCATACATTTTGGTTGCGTAGGTGTCGCACTTTTGTATGAAATTGCTAATATTATTAGGGTTTTGATGTTGAAATATTTGGCATGGTCAAAAATAACATTTATCGTGATTTCAAAACTTCATTTTTCGTAACTATGAAGTTAATACGAAAAATGAAGTTTATCAATAACCTTTGTTTCCCGTCTGGGACAGAGATTGGAAATTGCAAATAGTATTTTAAAGTTTGTTGCAAGCGAGCTAAAATTTAAATAGATGATAATAAAATTTTGCACAAAAGAGAGTAATAATAGGCAAAAATTAACCTGTTAGCTACCAGGTGCCTAATATTTATTTATTTATAAATAACGGAGCAAACTATCGACGCCCTTGGTAGTTCAAAAAATAACTAACACAAGGTATAAATAGAAATTATAGATTTCGTGAAATTTAACCAATTATCAACAAAGATGCGATCTATCTATGATTTGCGTCTTCACATCCTGCCTAATTTCTAATATCATCGTAAAACTGGTCTACAATATAGTACAGGCTTAGGGGACACGCGGGGAATGAGAGTCAGTGGGTAGTAAGGGTCACTCCAATATGACCGAAACAAAGCGCCATACGAAATATGTCTGTGTTGCATGGGGTTTACGTTAGTACCCTTCTCACACCAGCACTCACCCCAAATGGCTAAAAGACTCGCGTCATCAGGAGCGACACACGAGTAATTTGGTTGATTTCAGTGTAAAAATTTCTAAATTTTTAACTGTATCAGGAGTATTAAGCATTTATGATTATGACACGCAAGCAGCTGTAGTCAGTTTCTGTGTGAACGGAGATCGATCCCCAGCCACCGGCAGACTATACACACCTGCTCCTTTTTTATAGTAGGCAATGCTTTATGCATACCCAGTAGCGATAAGGGGCCGCCAAAGGGTTATGTGGGACCCCAGGTTCGGACTCCGGCTACACACTAAAACCTACTGTACTCTTCATGTGCTAATTGTCCGCCACACGAGTAAGCGCAGTAGCACAGGCTCCCAAGGGGAAAAGAGGTTGTACTTCGAGTACTCACGGACAACCCCTCAGCGCCAGGGCGTGATGGTGCGCATTAGCGTAGTTGAAGGGGTTAACAGGATTAATAAGGTGTTAGCAGCACATTAATTATAAAAAAATCGGGAGTGGTCTCCCCTTGACTTTCTCGTTTACCGGAAACGACTCAAAAGTAGATAGAAACCTTATATTTTGATGTCATACATGCATGTTAAATTTTGGTCACCAATCCAAGTACCGACCGCGCACTTGGTTGCTTAACTTTCGTGATCGACGACTCAAAAGTTGATAGAAACCTTATATTTTGATGTTATACATGCATGTTAAATTTGGTTGCAATAAGTTAAAGCATACTCGAGTTATCATGCTAACGCACAGACACACACACGGACATAATTCCAAAAACTATATTTTTGGACTCAGGGAGGTCCAAACCGTGTAAATCCGTTAAAATCTCGAGGTCAATTTTTTTACGTTTACAAGACTTCCTCTATGCTACGTACTCACGAGAATGTAAAAATGGATCAGCTACTAAGGTACTTCGACTCAGCCACAGCAACGCGACAGGGCTCAATCAGTTTTAATTGTAAAAATTCAAGAAAACGCCAACGCGCAACACAACTGTAATTTTCCTTGTTAATGAAAGCACGTTCAGCAAGAGTAGTGCATAATTACATACATACCAAGGTACATAATTAATAAACATGAACAACCTGCGGTTAAACTTCTAGAAACTTTCACTGGAATTTTAGAAGAATTATTTATGGATGCTTGGAAGCTCTTCTGAGATTATTATTGTTCGAAATCCAACTTAGTCTGTTGATCAACAACTGTCATCATCGGGTTAAGTTCACAGCGAAAATCATTCGATTTATACATTTGTAAAGGCCCTGCCAGAATAAACAGTTCCTCTGCAATATTTATGAATTCATTAGGGATTTCATTTTAATAAAGAATTAATAATTAGACTCAATTTTCCGAATCTAAAATTCTACATGAGTATTTTTGTAAATTACAAGCTTAACGTTAAAATGACTTGTAAATAAATTTGAGCCAAATCTGGAGTATTTTATGATAAAGATTGTTAATTTTGTTAATGCTGCCAGGAACTATAGAACAAGACTTTGTATAAGTATTTTTTCCAATGCATACCGACAATAGAAATTGCAAGGTAAAAACAAAAGGATCAGTAAATAAATTAAAAACTATTTCCTATAAATTATTAATTAAGATTTCTAACCACTATCCACCTACAGATACAAGGCATAGACAATCAAATGATTTGGTCGAACATAATAACACGAAAAACTAGAAGATATAAATAATGACCCCGATATCAATGTTAAGGAACATTTCAACTTTGAATCCAAATTATTAGCAAAAACGGAACCGAACGGAAATGCACCGTTTCCCAAACGCTCCTACCTAATGACACGGCAAAACATTAAGGGAGAGTAAGCGGAGCTTTAAAACTAAATTGAACGAAATGGCGTCGACGTCAAGAGTGAAATAAATTCTTGCTTCAATGCAAAGTTACACGGACAACTATGTAATGTTGCAATCAAGCAAACAGAAGTGAACGCTGCAGAAGATTGCAGTAGTAATTGTGTAATGAGAAATTGAAGACAAAACTGAGTGGCTTTAGTATGATGGGTACGGATATTGAAGATGTAGGCCCGTATTACAGAATGACACTCAGATATCAAACATGTCATGAGAATCGTTTGTCACTTTCTATCAAGCACAAAGTGATAGAGACGTACGACGCTCAGTATGGCGTTGATTCTTGAGATTCATTCTATATTACCAGCCGTGATTTCCTTGACATTATTAGACATACATACGTCACTTGTGACGTAATAAAAAATGATACACTAAAATATGTTCATCGGGCATCCCAGTCCAGTGTAGCTCAGTTTATATCAGATCATCATAATTTTCGGTGATGTAGAGGTAACCAACCATTTTGAGCCTTTGCAATTACATCGCAATGTTGCGTCCTTGAGCGCATTCTATCGTCTATACCACAGCGAGTATTCTGAGGAGCTCTTTTCCCATCTACTCCCTTCCCTTATAGCATTACTCGTGCTGGTTAACGTGTTCACCGACCATCTTTGCAACGTGAACTAAGATATTTGGCAAGTTATTGCAATGCCACGCAATCAAAAAAAAGAGTCAGTGGGAAATAATACTACAATATGACCGAAACAAAGCGAACACAATGTACTAGATTTTTAGATATTAGATTGTGGAAAGGTGGGAAGCCGCTGGATGCGGGCAGCGTAGGACCAAAATTTATTTTTTATCCACGCTTACATTTATTATCTAGCACAAATTAAATATCTTGAGAGCTTACGGGGAAATAAAAAGTGTAAGATAGTCAATTCTGTGTTGTTTTTCTGTGCCAGATATTTATTAATACATCTCGACCTGTGCTTTGTGTGGCTAGCTCACAGAACATAGTTGGGCTAGCTACCTAATCTGTGCGTGCATTTTAAAGTACGCATAGTGCTGATTCCCACTTAAGTATTGTCTATGAATAGTTTTTTACGACCCTGTGCGTCTAAACGCACTATGAGAGATCAAAATCCTTGCCATATGATAAATGCTTTATTTTGCAAAGCATTGTTTTTTGTATTGTTTTTTTTTTTGTTTAGCAAGTTTAGTTATGTAGTTATGATTGGAATTGAAACCCATGACAGGATTTTTTCCATGTTTTTCAGTTTTCTATTTAATTTGGTATCAATTTCAATCATAACAGGTAAGTATTGTTTGTGAATACGGGCGTAAGTACACTTTCCTTGGCTAGATAATTCTAGGGTCTAAGAAACCTCACATGGTTTGTGGTGTGGTGCAGGGAGAGAAAATATTATTTCTGTGTATAATATCGAATCGCTAAAATAATAACTCTTTCTTTGGCTTCGCGTAGTGGGCTTAAATAGATTATCTTCTTATGCTAATTAATGGCTTGGTGGTAGTTTAGCATTTAGCCAATGTCAACGGCAAGTAATTAAAACAGTTTTAAAAATATTTGGTAGATTGAGATTGTCAAAATTTCACGCTAATGAACCGTCTTAAATGGCCGCGACCAGCTTTCAAATATACCCTTTCTTTATTGAAAAGCTCTTCACAAGGTAATAAATAAGAAAAAAAAATTATTATTTTTGTTATTATTTGTATAGAGTTGACTTATAACAATTTGTTTTTCTCAAAGGTTTCGCTTATGACTTCGCTCTGACCAAAATTCTAAACGTACGTCTTGACAGATGAGATTGATGATAGGCTGTTCTGAGCCAGAAGGTGCTTGTTCACTCCGAATTTAAATGAATTGGCCTTCCATTCTTCTCGAAGCACAAATCAGGGGAAATTTACGCAGCGCCGTGTGTTATTTTTTCCCCTTGCAAATTTATGATTAGTGATATGTTATTTAAATGAATATGTTTATTAAATGTGCCTAATTAAATAATATATTACGTGTTCTTGGATTTAAGTCGATGTTTCAATATTATTATAAAATTTGCTATCAGACATTACGTATAAAGTACATTATATATCAATGGTAAATACATTAAAATTTATAATTAGTAGAATCGTTAAATTTCCTATCATCGTGGCGCCATTTTTGAAAAATCTGATATTTTCTTTTGATGTCTAACTCTCAAGTTTTAACTTTAAATTTACTTAAACCGATTTAAACTTTACCAAAGTTCGGTAGTTTCGATCAAACTTATTTTCTTGTCCTAAATACGTGACTTCGGCCTGTTTCGAAGCCTCGGCCTTCGAGATTTATTCTAAGAGCATTCAGTGGCATCTGTCATGGACATAAATCAGACCAATGGTGTGGGCGTGTTTCCTGAAATGCCTTAGTTATAGCAGTGTCCAAAGCTAAGCTGGTCAGTGTATTTTGAGATGAGATAATGTATCCTAACTAATAGTTTAAATGCAAAAGTGAGTTTTGACTTTCTCGTATACGTAGTAGAGAAGAAGTTTTATAATCGTCAAATAATTCGACCTCGAGATTTGGATTTACACGTTTGGAGGTTCCAACATCAAAAATACCGTTTTTGGAATTGTGTCTGTGTGTGTCTGTGTGTGAACACGATAAATCGAGTATGCTTTAACTTATTGCAACCAAATTTAACGTGGTGACCACGTACCGGGAAACGCAGCGTTGGTAGCCCCCCCACAAAGTGGACTGACGATCTGGTAAAGATCGCGGGAAGTCGCTGGATGTGGGCAGCGCAGGACTGACTGATTTGGAGATCGTTGGTGGAGGCCTATGTCCAACAGTGGGCGTCTCTCGGCTGAAATGATGATGATGATGAACCAAATTTAACATGCATGCATGTATAACATCAAAATTTAAAGTACTATCAACTTTTGAGTCGTTGATCACGAAATTTAAGCAACCAAGTGCGCGGTCGGTACTCAGATGGGTGACCGAAAATTTAACATGCATGTATTACATCAAAATATAAGGTTTCTATCAACTTTTGAGTCGTTTCCGGTATACGAAATTTTTTTTGATTGTTACGCTTTCATGCCTAAACCACTGCACCGAATTTGATGAAATTTGATATGAAGATATTTTGAGACCCTGGAAATGACGAAGGAACTTTTTGGCGCGATAATCGATATTAATGAGGAAAATAGAAGTAAAGTTTTTCTGAGTACCAACCGCGCATCTTTTGTGATCCAATGACCTCCTCATATCATATTCTTCTTCTTCTAGTGCCTCTTCAATACTGAAGGTTGGCCTTCAGCTTCTTATATTCCTCTCTGTCAGTGGCAAGCCAAAATCTTTGTTCCATGGAGATAATGCCGGTCTACTTCCTAATGATTCGCAGCTACGATTTTCGTCGTCTCCCAGCGAGTCTCTTTCCCTCCACCCTGCCCAACATTATCAACTGAAGCAACCTATATCCATCGTGTCTAAACAATGTGACAGAGATTTGGACTCTGGGTTTTTTGATGGTTCGCTTCATGTTTCGGGACCTATGTACACGCTGAAGCACGATTTCATTTTTATGCGTCCAACTTACCTTAAATATGACGTGTTTATTTCTTAAATTGCCAAGATTTGACTTTCAAAAATTTTAATAGATTATAGGTATCTAAAAATCAATTGCGTCGCGATGTTGCATCATTGAGCGTGTTCAACTCCCTATACTACGGTGAGTTTTCTGAGGAACTTTTTTTCCATGATCCCTAATCCCACCTTTTTTTTCTTGCATGTTGGCTTACGTTGTTGAGAAAAGGAATTCACTGCCAGCACCCGTGTTCTCTCCTTATTATAATTCTGGGTCATTCAAAAGAGGGCTGAAGAAGCACCCTGTACGTCACCAATACCAGGGCGGATAGTTCACCGTTTACACTATCTCCGGCACTAGTTATCTTTGCATTTGGCCTACACTTCTTACCATCATGTGGAATAGGGTCATATTAAGTATCGCCCTCTACCTTCCTACGATTCCTATCATGATCCATTTTACTACTATTCTTATTATTCGCACTTAACATAAAATTCTGCTTAGACGCGTAGGTTGGAGTATATCACACGCGACATTGTATCGAGCTCGCAATATAAACTATTTTGTAAATCTAAGAATACAACTTTGTCGACGCGATAAAGTCTGATCTAAATTTCTAGTTTCATTTCGAAGGGAGCGTTGAAAATATATTTTATTAATGCCAGTGGAATTTGCGCGAATACCAAACGTCTCTCTGTTTGTTTTATGTAAAGGAGTCCATGATTACTCGTATCAGATTGTGAAAATTGGTTATTATAACATTTCAAACATGCGTATTGTCTCCACCTTAGCTATATCTATTTCCATTTTATAATACTACACGGCTAGATAAGATTAAGCTTGGTATAAAAAATAACCTTGAACATACCGTTTTTTTGTTCAGATCAATAGCCTCATACGTTTTACGAATAAATTGTAACTCTCCGCAGGCCAGTTTGTTATTGACTGTCTTCATTGTGGCTTATGGAGCGATTAGTCAGAGCTAAGACTGGCCTGCGGAGGGTTACAATTTATTCGTAAAACGTATGAGGCTATTGATCTGAACAAAAAAACGGTATGTTCAAGGTTATTTTTTATACCAAGCTTAATCTTATCCAGCCGTGTAGTATAATATTATAAAATGGAAATAGATATAGCTAAGGTGGAGACAATACATCAAAGTTATGTAACCGTACCGTCACGTTGTAGTCGAATACAAACGTGATTCCAGAAGTTCAAAACATGTGTTGTCAATATTAAATCTCAAATTTCCATAGTAACGTTTCCAGGAAGCTTCGAATTGACTTAGCTGTATTAAATTTTCAATCCGTCTTTCGTATCATCAATTTTGAAGTAAGCGCGCGAGTGCAGATGGAGGCAACGTGAGTTTTTATTTCAAATTGTACTTTAACTCTGAATATTAAGGTCGAGCCATGAAACTCATTTAGCTGCACGAACCTTAGTTAATTTCTCTTTTGAATAATCTTACAATAAATAAGAGAAAAATAGGACTGTTTTATTTCTAAATATAATTTGAAGATGGTGATGAGGTTTCTCTAGAAAATATTTGCATATTTTCTCTTGCGTTTCGTTTGGAGTTACTTACCTATTCAATTGGTAGTTTGTAAGCAAGTTTGAACAAATTGTGATCATAAAGATCCGATCTGCGCTGATGTGTTATGCGTAACATAATTATTATTTTCTGCCCTCGCGTTAGCCATATTCATCAAAGTCGCGTCTGTCCGTCCTAAGTATGAGAAAGAATCGATTAATCGATCAATAAATAGGAGCAGAGTAAACCTCGATCATAGACCCACCAACATCTTACTCGACCCTGGTGATCTCATTACAAGCTCCAATGCGCAATTCACATATTGTTATTTCCAGAGTACTGTTACACCGCTAAGCATTGGGTCACAATTTTGCTTCACGTTAAACTGCACAATAGCCTGCCCTCAAGGTGCTCTTTAATTTGCTGCTCCCCTCACCAATATTATACTTATCATAATAATTAATTGTCCTTAGAAAAAAAGCCATTTTAAAATTGCCTAATTTATTTAACTTATTGAAAGTGACATTGGAATGATTAATCTGACTTTGCACTAGAGTGGTGTTGTGTAAGTGATTAAGGCTATTATTATAGCGTACCGGACGCGCGGACGGGGCGCAGTGAAGATAAAATGTATGGCCTGCCAACGAACGAAAAATACTTAGCATCGCGGGCACACGCCCACGCGCCATTGATTTTCACGGTGTGCGCCCCGTTTACGCACCCGCGACGCATTCTATAATAACAGCCTTACTTATACTAACTAGTGTTTCTTTTGTGAGTGGGAAGTAAGTTTGACTTATATTTTCTAATTCTCTAAAACCGCTCACCCACGAGTAGCCAGTGCTAATGAAAGCAGCATAGCTTTTGTTATCACATTCCAAACGTACTAGCAACAATGCTGCCGAGTTTCTCTGTGAAAAAATAGTCTCTTATTTAACCTTCCTCAGACAATATTTACTTTTTCTTAAAAACCTCTCCAGGCTTATTACGGGATTGAAGCCTCACCGCCTGAGCGAAATACAGCGTATATTTTTTCTAAGGGGCGCAAAATTAAAATTTATTTTCTGAGCACCCAACAAGTTAATATTGTCTTTCGAAAGATTTCGTAATTTGAGAATTATTTTATTATTAATATTCAGTTCTACTGTTTCGACATCTTAATATTAGTTATGGAATCTAGAAATCCAATTCATATTTTGGCAGATTGGTTTCATTCAATTAGTCAGCTTAATTCGTGTGATGTAAACAATTAACTCAGATATAACTATGTAAAATGTTGAAAGTTAAGAGAAAATTTTGTCAAAATTATTTCTTATCTATGTTACTTTTGTGAATTCAGAATTTGTTCGTAAAATTTAAATCTTTAATTTTAATACAAAGTGGACGTTAAGTACAGGTAACTAAAATTTTTGGTTGAAAATAAATCGGAGAATTTTTACAGTTTGTAGTAACTTGTACTTTTGCACACACTCATCATTAATTTAGAGGACTTTGTAACTGATTTAGGCAATAGGTTCTAATTAGTTGATATAAGAGTAATCGGTAAGTACTCAAAAGAAACAATTAATTTTGATAATATTATTAATTAATATAAACCATCCAATACATGTTATTGCTAATTAGTTGTAAATTATGTGATATGACGTACCAACAGTAAACTTAAAATGATTAAATAATTCAAAAATCTAATAATAGGATTTTCACTACCATGAACTACTCCAATAGTAAATTCTTCAATGTTGAAGGTTGATTGAATGAATTTCAGATTGATGAAATTCAGTACTAAAATTGCATACATTACATGGAAATAAGTAAACAGTTTAGCTACATATTAGAAACTTAATGCCGTATTAATCTTTAGCAAAATTTAATAATAATAATGATTTATTTTAGATTCATCTTACGATTACATTCATTTTTGTTAGTACAATTGAGAGCTTACAAGCTAGTGTTAGTAAAAATTAATTGATGGATAAGATAATTAATGATTACGGTCAATAAGTAGCCAAAGAGTAAAACAGCAGTTTCCTAGAACTTTGTGTAAGGACTAGTAGTATAGATACCAGTTACAGAATAGACATTAAAAAATGTCACCCGATTGAAGCTGAGAGCTCCGGTATGAAGTTCTTTCTAACAATTAAGTATAAGCCTTATCGTCTTTATCTTGTGATTTTCTTTGCACCATTAGCGACGACTGTAGTAGAGTGCAGCGGGAATGGAATGGAACTTTGAACTACCTGACGTTAATGAAATTGTCTATTTAGCTTGATTAAAAATCTTATACTGGAAAGCAAATTTATCACTGAAGACGTCCAATAAGCCGGAGCTAATGACGTAAAACAAAATCAGGATAGTTCCTATGTACGGATTTAATTGCATTTCCATGTTAAGCTACATGTATCGGTACAATTTAAATTAGCATCCGACGAATACTAATCAATCAATCAGCTGGAATCGTACGCAGATGTTTGCACTAATGCTTGGCAAATGAGATCTGTAGTATAATTTTGACTAATTGCAGTATAATCTCATTTTGGTAATGTGGCTCCATTTCTAACACTTTGGTATTAAGCATAAATACTGTTATAAGCTTGATCTAAATTGGATGGTTTAATAGTTAGTCACATTTATAATTCTTCAGTGTGTATTATGTATACTTCAACTTTAAATGTAAACTACTATTCGCGCAATAATATGCTCGTGGGTTAAAGAATAATAAAACTGGGTCCAATTTATGCAGAATAGTAATATCTAGTTGTTCAAAAAACACAAAAACCAAAATTAGAGCAATACCCAAAGGAAACAAAAAGTATTTAAAACATCGTGATCATTTGCAGACATTTGAGTTTTACAACCAAATCAAAGTCAAAAGTTCAAGGATAAAGATAAAGATAAAAGATATTATTTGTCGAAACATGTGTAATTGAAAGGTAGTACATAATATTTAAAAGTTCAACATGTTCTGCCTAAGTAGGCGTACAAATTTCATTATCAGTTCATTATCAGAATTGACTTCTTTTTTCTTGGCGTACTCTTCATTGCTGAAGGTCGTGTCCATCTTGAAATGTCTTCGTCATGCAGGTTATTAAAGGCCTTTTTGTGCACTTCTGTCTTTGGGCTGTATTTTTCATATGGTCCGACCAGCGGGTAGGTGATCGTCAAATTAAGTTAGCTCAGAATTGTTAGAATATTGTACTGTACTTCTGATGTTTAACAAAATTAGAATAGGTTTTGAATTAATGGTTAAAAGTGTAAATTAATTCATAGGAAAACCAATCAAATAAGAACTTGTTAGAACCCACCATCAAGGTTCATTGACATGCTCCTTTGCAAAATGAAGTTTATTGAAGTGATTAATATCGGTTATTTAGTCTTGCCGGCAGCGCCAGATTAGAAGACATAATGTAGGTTAATTGCCGTCGTGAGCTTTGGCTTCGACCTAAGCAAATATGGCTATAAATTTACAATCAGTGTCTTTGCTCTCAGTATTTCGGTGACCATCACCTAAGTTTTCGAATATTATTGAAGATAAAGATAATGTTCCATCTTAATATTTAAGATCTATGTCTACTGATATACGTTTAAAATATCTTATCTTGTTATTGTGTTTGTCAATATAAAGTTTATGAACGCCCAAGGATTTTTGTATGTAATATCCAGCTGCCCATTCCTTTCTTTCTGAAATTTGGTTGACCAGCTTTTCTTCTTTAATGTTTTAGCCAAATAAGAAATGAAGTACCTACTCAGTTAAGTGTTCCTGTTAGGGATTAGATTTCACAAAGACTATAATATCCTGAGTCATTACTTTTTCGTAACTCAAAGTATTCTTAATTTATTCTGAATACTATTCCAGGTATTTTAAATCCATTCCCACGAACGAGTTTTGAATATCTGGAATACTTACTGTATGAACAATCTGTACAATCTTGAGAGTATGATCGTGATTTTAGCAAAATTAGATTAATTAATTAGAGCAATAAAATAAATATTATGTTTAATTTTCTTAACAAATTTACAACGTGTAGAGTACGGGTCTTTAATTGTGATTTCGGTTGGCAGAAAAGTTATATTTGTAAGAGTTAAAGTAAAAAATAAAGTCATTTTGTAAGCCCCCACCCTTTTCATCAGACTATATTACTTTTAAAACTTCTAACGAATTTAATCTAAAAGATAAACAGACTTCTAGTGAAATGCACTGAAGATTTTATATATTCCGTGCTGTTCTACTGAAGCCAGCAAAGCAAAGTTAATGAAGTTTGTGATTTTACTAGTAGGTATTCGATGCGGATTTTCGTTGATCAGTTCGCTGCAAGATAATAGAAGCTAGCCGTGAATCACTAAGGATTTTGGTAAATCCCTAAATATTGCTTAACGATTGCGTTTACTTTCCAATTCGCTGGAGATTGGCTGTTTTTTCTTTATTACTTCTGCGAGATGTTTTGATCCGATTACATCAGTCTAGCGTGAAATTTCAGAAGTGAAAGTCTTAATAACTAATATACTTTTTTGTTCTCTATTAGGAGTACCATCGGACAGACTTATGCTAGTCACAGTGTCTATCTAGTTCGAGAACGGATTTAACATTATTATTTTTATTATTGAAATCATTTATTCTTAGTCTTTCAAAAAAGCCTTGAAATAAACCTTCATACTTTAATGATTTTAAATATTTGATGTTAACGGCAAATAAAATTGGTAATATCGCATCCAATCATCGCAATCGCATATCTTGTCATAGGCCTGAAGTCCTTAAGACCTTTTCCTAAAGACCCAGATGAAAGGGTTTTTCTATTAACTGTGTTATTTTTAGTTATAAATAAACTTTGTGTAGGTAGGTAGGTACTTGTAATATTTGTCACGATTCTAATAACCAAATTCACAACAATCCAGTATTTTATGAGGTAGGACGGATTATCTTTGTAAATCTTGTTATAGTAATTTAGCGACTAGAACAAAGATCCATTATTCAAAAAGATACACTTGAGTCAGTGTTTAATGACGTCGGAGATATTATGATGATAATCACTGATATCCTTCGATCGAAGTCATATGTGTATATTCGTTTCTTAGAAATTCAATAAACTTTATTGCCTTTGAAATAAGAAACACGAAGTGTCAAACTGTACCTTTAAGTCTCGCCCTCACTTTTCGCTTTCTGTCGCGAGCCGTTTTTTTGAACTCCTATACAAATTCAATTTTCCTGGTATAGAATTTCCTAAATAAGTCGACCCATTTTACTTTATTGTATGCGTAGATAACTTTTGTACGTTTCATTTCTATTGGGCACTCACCTGTGCCAATACTGGCAATGTTATTTTTGACAACCTGTATTAGGACGGGCCTCGCATAGAAAGTAAGCGAGAAATTGAACTTTTCTACATATCTAGTCAATCTCTTTTGATAGGAAAATATTGATTTTCTGTCGTAGTTCGGAAGAGTTGTCTCTTTAAATTAAACCCTGTTTTTTATTGTTTAGATATAATTTGTATTGTGTACCTATGAAAATCAACTTCGAAGCTATCCGTCCGTAAGCCCTAGGAGGCCTTGTTCTGAGAAGAATAAGCACGAAACTCGGCAAGTTTGTTCCTCCCTTTACATGTTTCTTAATAACGTTTCGGAAAGAGTCATAATTCACAAGTTAAACTAGAATAGCCATTTCGGTTTTGTTGGAGTTATTACCCTAAGTTGCCTCTACTTTGAATGTAGTTAGGGTTGTTTGAGTCTGATGTGACTTTTACTGACATCAATACGGGGCCATAATGTAAATTTTTGAAAATCAAGTTGAACAATGCTCGATCATTCCTTGTTCTCAATCAAATTAATTTGAATTTAATATTTTTAAACACATTGCTAAAGGCAGAGCTACTCCAAATAAACGTTAAACGCTCACTGCAAGACATACAGTCTGAAGTCATTATTATACCCACGAAGACAACTCGACGAATTAATCCTGAAGTGCTTTTTTTCAAGAGCCTTTGAATTATCGTTTGCCGTTTCTCCCGTCTTGTTAAAAGGAAAAAGAATAAGAATTTACGCTTACTTTATTTGATCTCTTCAAAATATTGGAATAGATTTTCGTGCGATCTTACATTTCAACTTTGTCAGCCGTTTTTATCTGAATTATACTGACTGATATGAATCCCAGTGAGCTCACGGCTCGTAGTGTAAATTGGCGTGACCCCACACAGGGTTCACATGACAGTTTTAAATTATATTTTAAATTTAATTTACTCTACGACCCGTGAGCTCACTCGGATTCATAGCAGAGTGAGCTCACGGGTCGTAGAGTAAATTGGCGTGACCCCACACAGGGTTCACATGACAGTTTTAAATTATATTTTAAATATAATTTACTCTACGACCCGTGAGCTCACTCGGATTCATATCAGAGTGAGCTCACGTGTCGTAAGGGTAAATTGGCGTGAAACCACACAGGGTTCACATGACAGTTTTAAATTATCTTTTCTCAAATCATGTATCAAGTAGTCCTCATTCGTTAAGTATAGTTTAGTTTTATTTAGGGAAACACTTGGCCTTTATCTCACCTGGCTATGTTATGGTTAATTGACGGAACGCAATAATCCAGGTGGACTTAAAAAAGTCCTACCACTAACCAAATCAAGTACAAACTTGTCTTAGGAGAGGACCTAATTCCTAATTTAAATCCTAATTTAATTCAGAAATCATATTGCTTAAAAATATTCCTATTCTTGTGAAATAATTGGGTTTGACAGCTAAATTCGGAATGAGATGTGAAGTGAGAACCTCACAGAGTCGCACGGCAGTGGTAAGACTACTCTCCTTTCGATATAGAAGCGAGATGCACCCTTAAACTTCAACAACCGAGGGACTAGGCTATCTTATCACTAGCTGTGCCCGCGGTTTTGTTCCCGTGTTATGATGTTATATATATCCTATAGCCTTCATCGATAAATGGACTAACCAACACAAAAATATTTTTCCAATTTGAATCAGTAGTTCCTGAGACCGAGTATCTAATGGTTGGGGTCAGACTTATAAGTCACAATATCTAGCCCTGCGACGTGACTTTTCTACTACTGCTTTTTTTCGACAGAAGCCTTAACGTGCCTTCCGATGCACGTAGGAAACTCGACATAAAAAATCTTCTAGATATCATTTTCATAGCATTTCTAGATATCCCAGGCCTTCGTCAGAGTTTAGCACGATGGCCTGTTGTACAAAATAAAAAGCAACTACCGACAAACTATTACATATTCTTAAGGTCGCTCTGATTGCAAAGTACCCAATTTCATACATATTTTGTTTTTTATTTTCTAATGATAATGTTAAAGTTTTTATGACAACTTTAGTGAATTTGACTTTTAGATTAATGCAAGTCATGAATAACCCAATCAAATCGAGCAATACTAATCGCTTATCTGAATTAGGGTCCTAATGACCTGATGCACATCTATTATTCTGGCACTGCCAAAGCCACCATACGTCGAAGTCATTAATTGATACAAACGACCAATATAGATAGCGATCATTTAAGCTATCGACTGAGAAGCAGTAGCCAGGGTCTTAACAATTATCTGATTGCTAACATTGTTATTCTATGTAGCCGAGGTGCCTTATCGGCACGCTCTTTTGATTTGGATAAAGCAACTCTTTCTTATGTGGGTCGCTTAGAATTAGCGAGTAAAAGAGATGCAGTCAGTTGTGCTTAACCCATTAACACGTCTTCTAAAGCACAGAGGAGATCGTTTGTTAACCCCTTCCTGCTTTATCGAACAATCCTGGTCAATGGTGTTTAACTCTTTAGGCCAGGGCTTCCCAAACTTATTTTTATTGAGACGCCCGTAGAAATTTGTATTTTTTTGCGACTCTCCAAATAAATGAAAAGAGATATTTATTTATTAAACTACTAGCTGACCCGACGAACTTCGTACCGCCTAACAGTCGATTCATTATTTTTTTATTTTTTTTTAATACTTATTCTGCTATTCTAGACCCGGTGTCCCGAATAGCAGAAAAAAGAAAGTTAATAAGTCAACAATTATATTATGTAGTTAAATATAAATATTTTTTTTTCAACATTTTAAATTTTTCTCTCCGTAAGAACAGCTGCTCTCGAGATTTGCGCTTAGCAACACATTCAGCGATTCCTTTTTATATTATAGATGTGCTTTCTTTTCTGAGAATAGCTTCTCAAAACGGGGCTCAAGCTTGGAAATCGCCACTCTCATCTCTTTCTCCAAATTTATTTTTGCTCGACTCGCTCCCATCAAACAGATAGCTAAACTATGTGAATCGCCTCACGACGCGTCGCGACGCACAGTTTGGGAAACCCTGCTTTAAGCAATGACCATGATTGTTCTCTGAACTGTTTTTACCTTTTTTTTGTCTACACTCTGTGTAGAAATAAGTTTAACATTCAGCAACGTATTTTACACTAAGCAATCCAAAACAAGCAGTTCTAAGCGGTTTTTTAACTCTTTTTGATTGTATTTTATTAAGCGTTGGTTCCCTAAAAAATGTAGTAGGCTTTTTGCTCGAATACATAGCCTATAAAGATGGTAACTTACCGACCTTTGTACCGAACAAAATGGTACTGCCGAAAAACGTGAGGGGAAATCGAGTTTTTATTGCTCTAATTCCGAAGTAGATGGCTCTTGTTAAGATATTAGAGTGCGGAAGATATTATACAAAAGCACGTGTAGCGATAACACTGGTTTCGTAAAGCTTTTGATACTTTTACACAGTTGTATAACAGACGATACAAATATCATACGAACATACATAGAGTTTCTCATAAGGATACAAGTCATACTTGTTTCACTTCAACAATTGGAGAAATAAAATTTAAAAATAATAATGTTAACTGTATATTGACACTCACAAAAGCAATAGTGGACACATACACTGAAGGATTAAGTCATAAAGAAAAATAAAAAAGAGAAAGAGATTACGACTCGCGTGGGAATGGTTCCGTTCACTGACACAGGTCCAATGTTCAGGGGCCAATGCGAGGAGTACCTTGGCTACGTTGGACTGAGCTCCGCCGTCCCGCCATCCCTGCACCCCTCCGCGCCTAGTGTTATGCGCATGCGGTGCTGTACTGTGCTCGCTACATACCTACATACTCATATCACAGTCCAGCGATTACAAGTTACCTTAGAACTGCCTTCTTTAATAATATAAATTGATTTCAGCCGTCATGTGGCCAAGTTCGTCAGTTACAAATATCTTATATCTAATGTGATTCAGCTGAAAAGTAAATTATACTTAAATCGACAACATATTAACTGTCAAAACATATTTATTAAAGATTCAAAGATGATGGACGATCATTTAAGGCGGGTCCAGATATGTATCATTTGCCCACGTTTGCAACGTTATACAAATTAGTTGCATTTCTTACTTATCATTGGAACGGGGACCAGCTTCTGAGTATTTATGTATTTTTTTTTATTGACACGGAATCATATAATTTGTTCGTTTCTTGAAGAAAAAATAGCCGATAGTTAGGCGCTCACTCACCCACGCTGCTGAATTTTATGAATCTTTTAAACGTTTTAAATTGTGAAGGGAAAATCCGCAGGTGTTTCCAAACGTGTGTTGTTAGCCTTTATTTTGTAGCGAACTGAAGTGAAATATACCACGGTACTTAATAGAAGCCTACACAGTTAGGCATAAAGCTTTTATGTAAGGCAAAATTTTGAAAGTATCATTTGTAATAGTTTCAAAACAATTCTTTAGATTGTATTTATACTAACAGCCGTCAACCTATACAATCTTGACAAGATCTCTTACTTTTGGATAATGTTTTTATTCCTGAATGTGTGATGAGGAGGAAGAAAGCATGGAACACATACTATGTGACTGCGATGCACTAGCCAATAGGCGACTAAAGGTCCTAGGTTTAGGTTACCCTAAACCAGAGGGCTTTATTGACCTTATCCCGCCAATATCGTGAAACTCATACAAAATGTTTTCGATGTTGGCGGGGATGGGTGATAAGGAAAGGGGAAGCACAAAAGAACCCATGGGTCAAAGTGCTCTGAGACACGGCCTCAGTCCCTTGCATAAGAATATTCCTAAATAACTTTAGCATAAGGAGTTTGCCATATCTTTTTTCTCATTATACTTTGCCAGAATTATTTATTGGCGATATTTATGATGGCAGAATTATCATGGAGGCTTATTTATTTTGCCCTAATTTTAATTTGCATAATATTACTAGACATATTTTTTATAATGCTATTAAGTTCATATGCATATTTTTGTGATCGACATCTAAAGGAATGTCTAATATAGGGATAATTTCTTGTTTCATTAGATTCGTCGAGCTACCATTAAGACGGGTCTAGATATGATCATTTGCCCGATCCGATCGGCGTATCCGTATCAGCGTATCCGTATCAGCGTATCACGTATGACAACCGTATAAAACCGCCATGACACGGGTACGGGTCGTATCATAACGGCGTATCAAGATCGCGTATCATGCTACGCGTATCATCACCCGTCCACATATGCGATCATGATACGCGTCGGCGATACGGATACGATGATCGGATCGGGCAAATGATACATATCTGGACCCGGCTTTATGCGTTATGCTTAAAGTATTTATGGCTAAAAATATGTTTAGGCTGATTAAATATTACGATATATAAAAGTATGTCATGATTGTTTATGACTTAAAATTGGTAGTGTATTAAGAACATAGTTTTTAACTCTACGACAATGTCATCATAAAGAATATTAAAGATTTCAATCTCGTCTACCTTAACTTTATTTCAGATTAATCAAATTTACTTTGCTTTAATTAATCTGCAACAATATACCTAATGAATATTTTTTAAAGCCGAAAATCTTTTGAGCGCTAGAACATTTTCTGTACATTTCATTTCAAGTCACGAAATTAGTGTCGATGAGTTTCACCTACGCACGAAAAGCGTGTTGAAGATTTCGCCCTGAATCTAAATACGGTTCAGATTAAAATCTTTGTCCAAAGGAATGTTGTACTTGTGTTTTAGTAGTGTAAGCTTTTAATCAATTATCAAATTCTTAGAAACTAGATTTAGTAGGTAGGGTTAGTAGTGAATTTCCCGGGGACGTTTTGGTGAACTGGCGTACGTAATAACAACGCTCTGCTACCATATTAAATTAAATAGATCAAATTAGAGGGAAAACTGTTGATCCGATTATTATTTAATTGAAAAGTTAGTTATAAATTCTATTATAAACAAACGTTGCTAGGAGACCATTTAGTTGTGTATACTAAGGAGGATAGGATACCTCCTTACATCCACTCCAATTTAGGTCTGTAGAATGCGTTAGTGAACAGGTCTTCCAGCTGGTCCACTGAAGAAACTTGTTCAACTTTTAACTGTCCTGACGAAACACATTCTCTGACATAGAATTGTTTTTTTTTTATGTGTTTTGTACGATTATGTTGTTCATATGAAGGATAGGACAGCCGTGTTGTTCACTCGTTGTCAATGTTTAAAACTGGTGGTCCCTCTAGATTCGTCATCTTGCTGAGCAGTTCTTGTAGCCAGACTATCTCCCTCGCTGCTTCAGTTGCGACAACAAGCTCTGCTTCTGTTGACGAAAGCGCTATGCATTTCTGTTTTTGGCTTCGCCAGCTAATTGGTCTTGAAAACAAGCACAGGAACCCTGAAGTGGAATGTGCGGTATTCTGTGGGGTAACGTCTATCCTGTTCCGTAGACGTTCCGAGGACGTCCCCTTCCCCCAATGAATCCGGGTGCGGGTATGTCGTCCCGTCTTTGACGCACACAGTGATTGCGCCAAGTACCAATGTGCGCTAAAGCCACGACCTAAAGGAACACGTCAGTTTTAGTGGGTATGCCCTGACTATCAGGGAGAGTCCAACTTTGGGGTGGCCCCACCTGCCCCAAAGCATTAAGCATTTTATGACGCAAAAAAGAAGAGTGCCAGTGGTTTTTAGTGGGTAGGACTGGCGTTGTTCCGCGCCAAGTAAGCTCCACACATGCCATACGCCTTCAGCGTGAAGTATTATACATCAATGGATTTGCCATCGTCATGAAAAATGGTTAATAGTGAATAGCCACTATCACCATTATTATTCACCATTCGTGGTAATAGTTTCTAATCACAGTACAAGTAATATGGACGTAGTTCGGTGTATGTGTCGTAGGGCCATTGCGAAATTCGGATTATTAGAAAAAAAAAATAAGATAACGCAAGATACGTACAAAAAAAATCTTCAAAGAAAACTAAAATAAATTTGAAAAAGTGTTATTATGTTCCTTTGCTTCACAAAAATACGCTTTATCAATTCGTCCTGCGTCTAAGCAATATCCCTATAAATTTAATTACAGCAATTTATCTCTAAGTTTTAATATTCTTTCAATAACTTAATAGTTTTTGAACTCTACGACTATGGAATAAAATTGATTTTTGTTTAGAGAATAATAAACAGTTTCATTTAGGTATTCTGACCTGCCTATATGTATAAATCTTATTTCAAGACTACATCTCTATTTAGCACTGTGTTCTGTGATATTACATACCGGCCTGACAGACGCTGTACTGTTAAAAGAAATATTTGCTATCGGATCGAATTGTAAGTCTAAAAAATTCTTGGATCCGCTTCTCACGAGTTTGAACTCGATTTGATGAAATTCGTTGTATATGTTCATACATTAAATTTCATCAAATCGGCCCTCTTATAAAGAGTTCAAACCCGTTAGAAAAAGTTCAGTAACAAACAAACGAACACAAGAATTTTTTATTTAAAAATACTTGAAATTTTCTAGTCTTCGCTCTTGCTTTAAAGGAACTTAAAACATTAAGTTCAAAATACGAAATGCAATTCCAATAGTTTTATGATGTATATATTTTAATATTAATTGCATTAGTTACTCAATTATTTCAATGAAAATAATAATACTTTTTGTTCCAACAGAGGCGAAGGCACACATCTTGGGTCCCGTCGACTTATACGTGAAGACTGGGAGTTCACTCTCACTCACGTGCATATTGAGTCAAGGCCCACATGACCTCGGGACTATATTTTGGTATAAGGGTAAGTACTCATTAATCTTCTGATGAACCAGTCTTGATTGCAAGGACATTTATTATTTGTTTTTGAAGGTCATTTATTTTTTATCCCATTTAGCCGAGGCTAACGCGCCGAATGAAACGAATTTTAGAATTCTTTATACCCGGGAAATTCAGGTGAGGTCACCAGAGTGATGCGGACAACTCGGCCGATGTGCTCGCATTCACTATATTCACATAAAATTACAGTGCAACGATTTCTTCGGCGCGTTCGACATCAATTTGATCGTATAGCGCGTTCGTCTTGGCCAAATGTGCGTTCACCTTTAATAGTGTCCATGCTGACTTATATTCATCGCAAAGTACCAGTAAATTGTAAATTCATGTCAATGAGCTCAATAATATATCCATAATGTGCGATGTGAGTCAATGTCTGTAATAATGTATTTGAACTGTTAAAAAAATTGTTAAAATTTATGCTTACATATTTGTATCAATAGGTCAATCAGTGCTTCAAAATAGTCACCAGACAGAACCTAACTAAGCCTTCAATAAACTAATAAACAAAAGGCAACAACTTTGTCACACTTGTCTTTAAAAAGATATCAGCAGTTCAGGCAAATGATGTTATGGAGTAAAAAAATATGAAATACAGTTCATAAATACGATATTTATGGGCTTTGACTACGTAATAATAAAATTAAATCCATTACTTAATTATGGAAATGAGTTATTCAAAGTTTTCTGCGCTCGCGGAACTCCAATCAGAACTGATGCGGATGAGATAAAGTTACCGATATAGCCATAAATCGAACTAACTCCAAGCTTCCGTCGTCGTCTATTAAGATCTAATTTCGGTAATGTTCTGAATAACCCAGATTTGTGGTGCATGAGAAATTGAACTTTATTACTATAATATAATAGAAATGGATGAGGTACTGATGAGCTTAAAGATGTGCGGATGGGTCTGCCGTAAAATGAGCTTTGTCAAAAGCTTTCAGAGACACGGAATCTCTAAACTGTTTGGACCAGATATGATTCTGAAGTTTAGTAGCTATTAATAGGTATTTTATTGAAATTTGTCCAATGAAACTTACCTTAATAATTATCTAATATCAGATTGATCCATATTCGTAGGTGGCTGAATTTAGCTAGTTTCAAATAGTATCTAATAGCAACATACTATGGTAATGCCTAATTTTATTGATTATATTATATCCTAATAAATTGAAGATATTGTTTCTAGAATTAAAACAACTTTTTTGACTGTACAGAGACCGTTACAAGAAGTGAAAAGTCCGTGACGTAACAAAATTACGCGGTAGCTTCAATTCTATTACCTTTGATCCTTAGGCATTTTTGATTCTTATGTTGTGTTATCATCATCTCAAATTAGTATAGGCCTCCTTCAATCCCTCCATTTTTTTTTATATAACGAGATGGCAAACAAGCTTGCGAGCCACCTGGTGTTAAGTGGTTACCATCGCCTATATTCACTTGCAAAATTAAGGGTAAATCACTTAGCACTGCAAGTGCTTTGCCATCCTGGAGACTAAGACGATATGCCTTCCATGCCCAGTTATTACACTGGCTACCTTTCCCTTCAATCCGAAACACAGTGAACTGCTTCACGGCAGAAATATGAAAGGCGGTAGTACCTACCCAAACGACCCTACATATGGGTCTACCACCTAGTAAACTTTCCTCTGTTTTGGGCTGTCAGTATCCAATTTTCGCCCGCTACTTTTCTGATGTCACCTTTCCATCTCATTTGCGGTCGCCAACTGGTCTTTTAAAACCAATAGGTATTATTGTACCATGCTGTTTATATTGTGGGCCAATCGTGTAGTTGGGCATATCTTGAAATGCTAATGGACCATAAAAACCTCGAGCACTCGTCGCGAACCCATTTTCTAAGAATCGTAGTGGTCAGGAGTGATCAGGAGGTTCAGGTTTATTTTTTTATGACCAAGCGTAGTGGACTGCTTGTGGGAGAGTCTATTGTCTTACGAGGTAGTTGCGGCGTATCATGATGTGCCCGGGCTTATCACGATCAGCTCCATTATACGATAGGCCGACGATATATACAAGATACCGTATATTATGTCTAAATCAAATCTTTTATGTATTTTTTTTTCATGGAATCTATATTAGGTGAAACACTCCTTGCACAGACGTACACACGATTTGTGTTTAATTACTTACACTTGACACATACGGTTTAACCTTTAAAAAAGTATTTGGACTGGAAACTTAAATTGTCAGTTGGAGATACGATTGCATTTGTATTTGGGCCTATCCAATCACGCAGGCCGTGTGATGCCGGCCGGCAGACCAGAATAGCATCACCCCATATCCTCCAATGGGGCTCGTAGAAGGCAAATAATGGATTAGCAAAGGGGTATTGATCACCTTTATACTTCGTCCACCAATCCGCATTAGGCAAACGTGGTGGACTATTGCCTTGTGGTGGTCTCCTTCGTTGAAAAGGAGAGGCCTTGTGTCCCAGCAATAGGTCAAATTATGAAGGCTTTGATGTTTTTAAGTTTACAGTTTCCGCATGATGATGAATCTTTATATAAAATCCACTTTTAAAATTTGAGATTTCCAACTAACTCCATTTAGCAAACATGCATACTTCTGCAGAATTACTTCCAAAACGTGAAATTTCCAAATACCCGCATATGTTTCAGCAAAAATGCAAAATTCTAGTGAATTAGTTGGTTTCGCAGTAAACATTGAATTCTCAGTACAGTGCAGACGGGCTTACATGAAATGAAAATGCTAATGGTACAATAATCCCTATTGTTTCTAAGTTAAATACTGTTTTGCGTGTCGTTGTGGTTTAAATTCCAATCATAGCTCCGTTCCGTATTCCCATTCTGGTATTTTCTACATTATCATTGGAGCAAAAGGAAAAACAATGAGTACTTTAATATTAATTGTTGAAACGTGCAAAGGGTGTTATTATACGTCGTTAGTTTTTGGTCTTTTTCGTTGTGTTAATATTATTTGAAAGTCCATGAAATATAAATACTGAGACTGCTGATGTGTTTCAGATTGTAATAACTGTTCTGATTTTTGGCGTTGGTTCACTGAAGGCTTAGTTACTATTTGTGGTTAATGCTTTTATGTAATCGATAGTTCACCTGTTACTAACTAGCAACCTGTTACCATTTTAAGGCACTGCATGCCCCATATGTCAGATGTGGCTTCATATATATCCAAATATTCCGTGAAGCTCTGCTCAACCCGTTTAGGGGTTATGAACGTGATCATATTTATGTATGAAATGTTATATTTATATTCAATTAAGAGAATTAATATCGGCTGCGTGGTTTAGTCGAGAGGTCCCGTTCGATCTCCAAGGTAGTAAAAATTTGAGTTTGTTTGTTTGGTGGTACAACTTATTCTAAAACCGCCTGATTAGCTATGATCATCTTATCCAAATATATCGCCGTAATATTATTAGCATTGACATTTATTATCTATTGTTCTGCGTTATCTGTTCCGATTAACTGTTTTAAGTCATCTCATGTCACTGTTGTCGACAGTTCTGGGTAAAGCTTGCTTCCACCTTTGGCCTTAACTATCATCATGTGGGATCAAGGCAATGGCCTTGTTAAAGTTATAAAGCAATATTGATTCACAATAAAATTTAGCTTCTGAATATTTTCCGATCAGGATAAGTTGGCACAAATTGATTGCTTGAATATAAAATAGGCAACAGTTGGCACAAATTGATTGCTTGAATATAAAATAGGCGACTTTCTAGCTTTGTTTACATAACCCCTTAGCCGGCGCGTGCCATATTATGACATCGTTTGTAATACACTATTCGGGCGCGTGCCATAATATGGCATGCTGTCATACATTTAAAAACCATTTTTTTTTTTAATTTGTTATGTCTCAACTCTACGATTGTTGTTTGTACCGTGTGATTTTACAATTAGGATGGAAGTTTAAGTTACCTTTGCCTCAATAAAAAATAACTCCATTTAAGAAAAATTAAAAATGTGACGTGCCATAATATGACGGCTGCCGAACGTCGAGTTGTGTCATAATATGGCGGCTGCCGAACGTCGAGTTAATCAAACGATAGTTCAAATTTAGTTTGTCAATGTGCTATATTTATCAGATTCTAGGTATGTTTAGTTAATTTGTTAAATTTAAAGTGTAGTTTGTAAAGTATTGGCTGGTATTTAACAAATTTAGGACGTATTAAAGTCGGAAATACCCTTATGCCTGGTTTCAAATGCTTGTAAATTAATCATTATACAATGCTCTTTATTCAAAGTAGTCTTAAATTTTAGTTAGTTTATCTAGGAATCTAAAGATATACCACATGCGTGGTATTTATAAACAAAGGAAGTTACACAAAGCAAAAAGCCGACATGCTACCCCTCGGCGGGCTGATGACGTAATCGCTCACAATTGTACTTTACAGCCTTTGAAGCGCCGCCAAAGCTAGAAAGTCGCCTATTTTATATTCAAGCAATCAATTTGTGCCAACTGTTTGTACACAATAAAGAAGATTTCTGTCTTGGAAAAGAATTTTGACTGATATAAAATCCGACTTTTTATTCCATATTATTCGCGCAGACAGAATTTCATTGAAAAAACAAACGTTTGTTTGGTTCGCCTTGAAATTTAACATACAAAAAGTTAGTTACTACTCACTCCCGTATCTTGCTTATGATAATTTCCTTTTTGTTTTATTTGTATCCCAACGATTCATACTATTTTATACAATATATATTTACATATATTCTAGTAAAGTAAATTTGATTGTTTTCACTTGGGACTATTACAGTTGCCATTATTTTAGTAAAAACTACAAATGTAAATATTTATTAAATGAGTACTTTATACTATTTAGAAGCTCTTCCAATATTAGCTACTCTCCGCAGTACCAGAAAAAACGTAATACTATATTTATTTATTTCGCTATTGACGGATAAAGGTTGGTCTTCATCTCATCTAACAATGATAATAAGGCCAAAATTATAAGCATTTTAACACTGCTTGACCATCTTATCGCTGACTATCGGAATGCTTAATGTTTTATAGCGACAAGCTTTGGTAAAATAGGCTGTATAAACAAGCCCCAACCGACCAAACCAAACACAAATTTGTGCTCCCTAGGAACCTGTATGCGGTAAATTCATCGAGTGAAATTGTGGCTTAGATCATTGTTTAATTTCATTAAACCTTTTCTATTAGTTTATGGATTTTTTATATGTGTCAATGTAACAAACTTGGTGATTGTCAATATATACCAATTCTAAGAGCAATACGAATGTTTTACTCAATCTCCAATTAACTATAAAAATAACCGAGAGACCAATCCAAGCAACCCGAATACAAACAGACGTCGCATCATCGGTGCCGGCGTCTTCATGGTGACCCCGACGTGATAATCTTAACATGTTAATAGGTCTGTCCAAGGAAATTTATACTAAGCTGCAAGGTCATTCGATGATATTAAGAAAATGGAAAACTAATAATAAGTACATAAGGAAGGCGTTAGCTGATTTAAATGAATTAATCAGGATACGTTGCATTTTAGTAAGGAACAATATGGCAAGGTCCTTGGGCTGTGTTGGTTTTGTCAAGACGATGTGTTCAATTATACACTTACGGAGCCAAACTCCGCTTGTACGAAACGATCAATACTATCAGACGTTTCTAAAATATTTGACCCTTTAGGTCTTTTAGGCCCAATCATAGTTGTACCAAAACTATTACTGCAGGAGCTATGGTTGTTAAAAATAGATTGGGATAAAAGGGTACCGGATGATATTATATCTAAATGGTCTTTATTTTCTCAACAGTTAGGACAAATTAAAAATCTTCAGATACCTAGGCATGTCAGTTGTTCTAATTCGAGGTCCATACAACTGCATGGGTTTTGTGACAGCTCGAAACGTGCCTATGGTGCCTGTATATATGTTAGGTCTGAAGATGATGTAGGATATATAACAACGCGATTGCTCATCTCAAAGTCACGAATAAGTCCTTTGAAGGAACAAACCATACCACGCTTAGAATTATGTGCAGCTGTGCTGTTAGCAAACTTAATGCAGAAGGTTAAAATCGCCTGGGATATAAAGAGTAATATTGAGTTATTTTATTGGACGGATTCCAACGTAGTACTATCATGGTTACAAATGGCAACAAATAAGTTACAGATATTTGTAGCAAATAGAGTGAAACATATCCACCTATTAACAAATATCAGTGAATGGAGGTGGGTTTCATCGTCGCAGAATCCAGCAGATTATTTGTCGAGGGGCCTAGAACCAAATAAATTGTTGGCTTGTGAATTGTGGTGGAAGGGTCCTACTTGGCTCATACTTTCTAGAGATTCTTGGCCGCTCTTACATAGTTCACTATCATTACAAGTTATTCCCGAGCGGTTGACCACGTGCAATGTGACGGCATCCTTATGCCAAGTTCTTCCTTTAGACCGGTGGTCTAGCTATAATAAAACAATTCGTATAGTTGCGTACTTCTTGAGATTTATTAACAATATTAATAAAGGTAAGATAAAAAAAATTGGAACTCTTGAGTGTGCCGAAATGTCACAGGCAATCAGGTTAATTATAAGAGTTGTACAAGAAGCTGAATATAGAAATGAATACAATACTTTGAAAAGGAATGAAGTTTTATCTAAGTCCAGTGAGATAATAAGCCTTAATCCCTTTATTGATAGTGAAGATATTTTAAGAGTTGGGGGGAGGTTAGCAAATTCTACACTTTCGTTTAATCAGAAACATCCGATTCTCTTACCGTATAAACATCATTTTGTGAAATTACTATTTCGACATGAACACATTCAGCTCTTACACGCGGGACCCACTCTTCTGCTTTCGCACATTCGACAGAAATATTGGCCAATACGTGGTAAACAGTTAGCTAAACAAACGGTACATAATTGTGTTAAATGTTTCAAAGCAAAACCGCGTCCAGTTGACTACTTGATGGGAGACCTGCCTGCAGAACGAGTAACACCTTCCTTGCCGTTCTCAGTAGTAGGAGTTGATTATACTGGGGCTTTTCAAATTCGTGATCGCAGAGGTAGGGGTTATAAGGTTCATAAATGTTATGTTTGCATATTTATTTGTTTTGTCACAAAGGGGGTGCATATAGAACTAGTACCGGATTTGACAGTAGACAATTTTTTAGCGGCTCTTCGTCGATTTATAGCGCGGCGAGGCAAGCCAACAAAAATTGTTTCGGACAACGGAACAAACTTTGTTGGTGCGAATAACGAATTACAACAAATGTACCAGCTATTAATGGATAATGCAGAGTCGATTAATGACTATCTGGTCAATCAGGGTATCGAGTGGTTGTTTATACCGGTTTATTCACCTCATATGGGGGGTCTGTGGGAATCGGCCGTACGAAGTTGTAAATATCATTTGAAACGTATTTTAGGGAATGCCTTACTGACATTTGATGAATTTTATACTATATTAACCGAAATCGAAGCCATATTAAATTCACGGCCTATTATCCCCTTGGAGCCAGAGTGTTCGGAGGTGCTAACGCCGGCACACTTTTTCATTGGACGTCCTTACCTATCATTACCTGAGCAAGACCTTACAAATATTCCCAGCAATAGACTGACCAATTATCAACAATTGATACGGCTTAGACAACAATTTTGGAAGCTGTGGTCAGAACGTTACCTTAGTGAGCTGCAGAAGCGTTACAAATGGAAGACCCGCCAACGGAATGTCGAGATTGGTCAGTTGGTCGTTTTCAAGGACCATAATGTTCTATCTAGCAAGTGGCATTTGGGCAGGATCATGCATTTGATACCTGGGGCTGATGGCCAAGTGCGAGTGGTGGAAGTGCAGTTGCCAAATGGCCATGGAACCAGGAGAGCGGTGACAGCTTTGTGCCCGATCCCAATCGAAGACTGAAGGGGCGTGGAGGTTTTTGGGAGATACTGCATATTTAGTTTGATTTTTTAAATAGTGCCTTGTAAATGTCGCTTGTTCTTTTGCTCCGGAGCATGTTTAATTTCATTAAACCTTTTCTATTAGTTTATGGATTTTTTATATGTGTCAATGTAACAAACTTGGTGATTGTCAATATATACCAATTCTAAGAGCAATACGAATGTTTTACTCAATCTCCAATTAACTATAAAAATAACCGAGAGACCAATCCAAGCAACCCGAATACAAACAGACGTCGCATCATCGGTGCCGGCGTCTTCAATCATAGAAAAGATTTGAATAACTCTCGTCGATATTGTAAATTATATACTTTTACGTAGTGCTGATTTTGGTTTAAGTCTGATAAATAATATTCACAGGATCAAAACTAATAGAGTATAAGGAATTAGAAGAGAATGAGATAGCAGAAGAGCCGAGGGTGAGACTGAGGACGGAGTGGACAGAGCAGCTGACGTCACGGCTGACGATTGAGAAGCTGCTACCAAGTGATAGTGGAAACTACAGCTGTGTACCGACTATGGCCGAAGCAGCTTCTGTCAACGTACATGTTATAAATGGTAAGTTATTCGGCAGTATAGATTACATTAAAGAACTGTCTTCAGCCGCAGAGTCGCATTACATGGGCAGCATGTGAGTAAAGAGGCAGAACATTACCTCTCTTAACTCCAATCGATTTCAGCTTATATGTGTTTGATATACAGTTCAAAATCGATTGGTAATAACTTGTACCTCAAATTATACTATTTATTTATAGGACTATAAAGTCTTATAAAATGATTTCAAATAAGTTGATACGAATATGTAAATAACAGGATTAATATTAAAAGATCCAAGTATTAGTTTTATATTTGATAAAATGATAATTATGATGACGTTTCGTTCGCGAGGATAGAATTTAAGTTCAAAGCTTATAAGGTTTAGATTGTATCATAATAATTATTAAATATGTTAAATATGTTATGTAGACAAATTGTTTTAAAAGTGCTGACTTTGATATGACTCTTGCGGTCGTTTAATGAAAGGCAAAGAAAGCTGAAAATAATAGATCTTTGGCTCCAAATAAGTTATTTTAAGGTCAATTAGTGACAATCTTACTTAAAGCGATAATTTATCGAGATTTTTATGCGTAGAAGCGTAGCTACAGTTTTTTTTTCTCTAAAACAACTTGTCAAGAGTCACAAATGTCAAAGTTTGCTCAGATGGAAATTTCAAAGCGCGATTCGTCCGATCAATGTTAAAGCTTCAATATTTAATACTTTGTAAACTATAACAAGACGTATCTCGTCCTTAGTTAATATTGCCTAATTAATATCGTGGTAACAAGGACGAAATTAATTAATACAAGGATGACAGTAATATTATATAATTTCACTAGGTGGTAGACCCATATGTAGGGTCGTCTGGGTAGGTACCACCGCCTTTCTTATTTCTGCCGTGAAGCAGTTCGCTGTGTTTCGGATTTAAGGGAAAGGTAGCCAGTGTAATTACTGGGCATGGAGGGCATATCATCTTAGTCCCCAGGATGGAAAACGCACTTGCGGTGTTAAGTGATTTACACTTAATATTGCAAGTATCTATAGGCGGCGGTGACCACTTAACATCAGGTGGGCCGCAAGCTTGTTTGCCATCTCGTCACATAAAAAAAATTCCGTGAACTGTAGTTTACAGAATTGATTTATTGATTGCTAAATGAATCTCTTTTTAATCCACTAAAATTGGTATCCTTTTGCAGGAGAGCATCCAGCAGCAATGCAACATGGTAACGCGAACACAGCATCGCCATGTGCCCTATCCGTTAATCTTCTGATTTCTTTGTACTGCACACTTGCAACTTTATACACCAGCACCGTCGACGGGTTTAGATGAAAATTACACAACAAACTTTAAGACGTTGGTAATTAGAACGAAGTTTGTAAATTCGTAGATGAATTTTTTATGGTGCAATAAGAGAGAGTGGTTGGCGTTAGTGATCTTAATAAAGCAGTGTATTGAAAATTATAAATGAAGAAATTCTGATTGTTTGTTTCAAAAATGCCCTGGTTAAAGATGCATTCCCACTAGATTGATTGTATAACGGAAGTGCGACAAACAATTGCCCGACGGGCATGTGGCAAATATAATTTTGCACCGATATTACTTTCAGACGACTTTACTTTTTCCCGAAGAATGTTTAACCGACCGGACATTTGATCGACAAGGCATTTCACCGACACTACTTTGGTCCGAAGCACTTTTAATTGCGACCTATACGCGCAAGTATTGGTTTTGTATTTCACTGAAGGTCGTTTCTGGCTCCTCGGCGTCGTCGTTTATGGCTCGCAAGTCTAACCTAACCTAAACCAATACTATATCTACGGTAGGTATTACAATTTGTACTTTATTAAATAATAGTTCTTCGGACCAAAGTAGTGTCGGTGAAATGTCTCGTTGATTAAAAGTCCGGTCGGTTAAACATTCTTCGGGCAAAAGTAATGTCGTCTGAAAGAAATATCGATCCAAAATTATGTCGGCCACATGTCTGTCGGACAACTGTTTATCGCACTTCCGTTAATCACCCCACTAGATTCGAACGATGTAGCTAAGCGGTGGACTATGAAAAGTTGTACCGGTAAGATAGAAACGAAACAGGCCAAAAACGTGAAGTAATTTTGTATTATTATATTTTTCCTCAATAACCGCTTAGTTATCACAGTTGAAACAAATATGCAAAAAACCGGCCAAGTGCGAGTCGGACTCGCACACCGAGGGTTCCGCCGTACAAACGTAGCGGTTAACAATTTATAAACTGCTGTATCTTTTGATCGGGTTAACTTAGAAGTTTGATTTTTTTACTGCTTAAAGGGACAATAGACCTAGGTATTTGGTATAAATTTCAATTTGATACCTTTATTCGTTCGTGGGAAATATGGTAGTAAGTTTCATTTTATTAAAATATTTTTATTATATAATATAACTAAAAAAATGTGATTTTCGCAATTTTTCCTATATTTGCATTATATGACAATGCTTCATGCCAAATTTCAAGATTCTGAGTTTACGGGAAGTATCCTGTAGGTTTTGATTCCTTTGCGAGTGTCGGAAATTTGTTGAAAATATCGACATAATCGGCTGTATCTTTTGATTGGCTTGGCTTAGAAGTTTGATATTTTCACAGCTTAAAGGGACAATAGACCTGAGTATTTCATGTGAATTTCAGCTTGATACGTCCACGCGTTCTTGAGATAAAGGGTCTTGACAGACAGACAGACAGACGGACGACAAAGTGATCTTATAAGGGTTCCGTTTTTTCCTTTTGAGGTACGGAACCCTAAAAACAGCCTTAACTGAATTAAATCATTTGATAATGCACATTATAGAAATTATAATTTTTATACTTCTGAAGTGTAAAGATGGATGAAATATTTAGGTACGAGAAACTTAATTTTTCAGATTCTTTTGTTCCAAGTAAAGAATACGTACATCCGCATTTTTAATTATCTCAACAAAAGTGGGCTAAATCCTTTTGTCTACATAAGCCTTGACTTAAATATTTGAAGTACAAATGTTTTCTATAACCTACGCAGAATTGTCTAAGGAAACAATAAGAAATTGTTGAACTTTTGAAGCACAACATTCATTGATCAAAATCTGGAAAATATTTTATGTCAAACACAAGCTATTCTGCTTATTTTTGTTTCATCTAATTAATTTTTGCAATATTACTCATTTTAATTTACGCAAGGATCTAAAAACCTGTTTAAGTTTTTTTCAAATTTTTACTTTTCTTGTAAAAGCTTTACGGAAAAGTAAATAATTCCGTCTGAATGTTTAAATTTATGTTAAGATTACAAATGTATAACCTTCTCTAGTAGGTAAATAACTAAATGATTTAAAAGCAAACAAAACATTTTGTATTCTATTACAGTTACTGGTATTTCTTAAATTCCAAAAACTTATCGTTGCTTCCAATATTTAGGTACCCACTGTCTGAGGTCTTTCATCAAAATTGAGAATTTTAACTAACTTCTTTAACGGCTCAAGTTTTGCACTTACTTCGGCATAACTTATATCGTAATACTGAATTTCAAAGTTACTATTACGTGGAGTAAATTTAAAATGACTAAGGATAGCTAAGGACTGTTTCACAACGTCTGGTTAAATAACATTTGACATTACTTCTTCTTCTTCTTTAATTAAATGGCGTTCGCGATATGTAACGTATTTCGCCAATGTCAAATGAAAATGTACTTTTAAGTAACAGACAATATTGTACGGTAGATTGAGGTTAAAAATGGAGTCTCAAGTGTTTTACAGCAAGAACTCTGGAGAAAGGAGCTTCTTGACATGACTTGCTAATTAGTGTAGGTATTGACGTATATTTAATCAAAATCAATTGTTTAATACTTCACTCTTTATTCTGCTTCGTGTAAGCCCGTTGCTATTGCATAACGCAATTCAACTATATTACCTAATTAACGTTTAACTGTATCAGTAAGTTTACCATACCATTGGTCAGTAATCATATTAGCTTATACATTACTTCTCTAAAGTCGTTAGTCCGTTAATCTGCCAAGATATATGCAACCATTAAATGGATTTCCCAACTTTGTATGTAAATAAATTTTTATTCCCGAATTCCGGCAAAAAAGGGTTTCATCAGTTTATGGTATTTTTTTTTCTTTATCAAGGGGAGTGGATCTTTGCTAGAGAGTCCAATGATTGTATCGCGTAAGTGTAGACCAATTACGGAAATAAATAATCATGAACCTACCAATAATCTATAATACGAATTTTTGAAACAAAAATAAGATTTCATGCAAAGTTCAGAAATGATCACAATGATGATGATGATGATGATGATGATTTGTTTGTTTCGATCAACGGAATCTTTCAGAGAAATTATCAGCAAGTGAACCCTAATCCACACGTGAAACTGACCTACGAAATGATTATACATTTATACACGCAAGGAAGGCACATTTGAAAGTTTCAGGTAATTATACCCCTGTGGGGTACCTTGTTGGCTAATAGCGAAGGTCAAACATGCTACAGGTTTTGTACAGTCCGTTTTAAAATATAATATATTCCATGCTAATTCTGTTTTTTATTATTATTGAAAATAATTTTTGCATAAGAAACTTGAGTCGTTAAAAAATGTTGTCTATAGTTTGGGATATTAAGCATGATTTAAATAGAGTTCTCTTAGTAAAGCAAATCGATAGAAATTTTCTAATTCAATAACTGTACATTAAGTAATTTCTTTTGAATATAAAAATGCTTTATGAAATGAATTGATTGATGGACTAAAAGAAAAGATTTAGTTAAATTTTTATGGTTTTTTTTATTGACGCTCACTGTAGGCATGATAATGGAAAAGGTACAGAGTACATGTTTAAAAGATATTTTTAGTGAAGCAAAGTTAGAACTTGAAAAGTGGAATACGCGATGGTCGAGAATATTTTGGTATTAGTGAGCTATATTATAGTGGACCTGGAGTTTGTATTTAAAGCAATAACTCTACGTACATCGCCTTTTTCCCAAAAACAGTTACCTAAAATTAAATTTAAGGTTTTTTATTTGACCTCAATTAAGTACAGAGGATTTGCCACTTGTTTTAAGAAATTAGGTAGTGAATTGTGCTTCGTTTGTCATCTTTCATCATATTTAAGTTGTTCTAAAAAAAATTCAGTACCTATCTGAAATATGCAAGCATCTTTTTTAATGTTATTTATTTGGCAGACAAAAAAGACAAGCATGCGGCCTTCCTGGTCGTTGCTATAGACCAGTCTTTCTCAAAGTGGGCGATAACGCCCCCCTGTGGGCGTTGGAGGCCTAGAGGGGGGCGTTAAGGGACCCAGAAAAAAAAGGGGGGCGTTGGCGTGGTTCAGGGGGGCGATGGTGGATTTGTAATTTTATTTACTTAACATTTTAAATTTCACTAAACTTAAAACCTACCTATTACTCAATATCAGGCGTGGTTTAGGGTTATCAGATGATTAATTTGTAATTTCATTTACTTTATAATTCACTAAAATTAAAACCTACCTACTACTCAATATCAAATAATTAGTTTATATATTTGCCTTGTATGATGGTATAAAAACTAAAAAATATTTATTATAGATTTCGTAGAATAGCCCGTATGCCGTACGCAATCAAGTTGTAACAAGTTTTTGTTAAATAACGCTATTGGTGCAATCCGGTAGTAATCGTCTGGTGCATCGATACTTGTCCTAACTTGCTCAGTACTATTAAGCGTGGAAAGAGATAAACGAGTTTGTGCGCGTTTGTTTTATTCCTGTCGGTGCGTGCCGTATTTAAATCCTATATAAAAGCTCGGAATATCTCTTAAATTTTCATTAGTAGTTTCGTGCGCAATCTTTAATCGATCTTCTGAAACAGAGTACCTCGTCGAGTGCACGGAGCTCCGAGTGGATCGCAATAAAGAAAGACTGTGGTAATCTTCAACCTACACTTCCTAAAAAGGTCAACACTTTATTTACATATTTGTAAAAACAAAGTCATGTCGGAAGCAAAAAAGAAGAAACGGCAATACAGTGCAGAATATATTAAATATGGATTCATAGAAAATCCGACAAATTCATCTTTGCCTATGTGCCTTCTTTGTTCAAAAACATTTTCAAACGAAGCGATGAAGCCTTCAAGACTTCAAGATCATTTGAATAAAATGCATCCAGATAAGAAGGACAAAAATGTAGCCTATTTTCAAGACCTGGAAAAGAAGCATAATGCTCAGCCAAGTGTATCGAAACTTTTTTCGGTGGCTACTAAGCAAGACGATGACGGACTTCGAGCTTCATACAATATCTCTTTGTTAATTGCTCAAACAGGTAAACCACACACCATAGGAGAAACGTTAATTTTGCCGGCAATAAAAGAAGTTATAACTACTGTGCTTCATAAACCTGCTGCAGATATAATTCGAAAAATTCCTTTGAGCAATAGTTCTGTGCAAAGACGAATTGATGAAATGGCTGATAACATTGAAGAGTCATTGTGCAATCATCTGAAGACTAGTCAATTTTCAATTCAGTTGGATGAGTCCACTTTACCAACTAATGAAGCTTTGTTGCTGTCTTACGTGAGGTTTATTAAAGATGAAAAAATATGTCAAGAACTATTATTTGCTAGAAATTTAGAGACAGACACAAAAGGAGAAACCATATTTAAAACACTGGAAAAGTTTTGTGATGAAAAAGGAATTCCCTTGAAGAATATTATATCAGCTGCTACAGATGGTGCTCCAGCTATGACGGGGAGTCAAAAAGGTTTCATAGCGTACTTAAAAAACGAAATTCCAGATGTGCTTGCTGTACATTGCGTTATACATCGACAACATTTAGTTGCTAGAAATTTAAGTGAACGACTGTTTCAATCATTGCAATATGTCATCAGAGCAGTCAATAAAATCCGAAACAATTCTTTAAATGACAGATTATTTAATCAGCTTTGTGTTGCTAATGATGAAGATTTCAACAGATTGATTTTTCACACAGAAGTGCGTTGGCTATCAAAAGGAAATTGTCTGACTCGATTTTACAATCTGTTTGACTCTGTCATTGAGTTTTTGGAAAACAAAGACACAGAATTGCGCGACAAACTCATCACATCAAAGAATGATATCGCATACCTGACAGACCTTTATAAATTGCTTAATGATATGAATCTCCAACTTCAAGGCGATGACTTGAACTTAATAAAAACAAAAAATGTCGTCGCTGCTTTCGTAGCCAAGTTGCTCTTACACAAGAAGAATATCGGCAGACGTGAGTTCCATAATTTTCCCAATTTATCAGTATCCTGCAACAGCGACGACTTGCTTGTCTACTGCCAACATTTGGAAAATCTTCACAGCGATTTCATTGAAAGATTCCAGGATATTTTGAAATTGGAAATACCAGACTGGGTGTTAGATCCTTTTTCAAATGTCAACATAGGTATATCACCCCAACTGGAAGAAGAACTTATAGAACTGACAACGAATGATGAATTAAAAATCAAATTCAAAAGTGGTTACCACGAATTTTGGCTACAAAAATCAATCTCGCAGTTATATCCTGGATTGTGGTCGATCGTTCAACGATTTTTAATAGCATTCCCATCGTCATATTTGTGTGAACGTGGATTTAGCGCTGTGACAACGCTGCTTACTAAAAAGAGAAATCGTTTGCATGTTACCGAACGCGGCGACTTAAGACTGTTTTTGAGTAAAATCGAACCTGATATCAACAAACTTGTTAAAAATCATCAAATTCATCCATCTCATTAGATTCGTTATAAAATTAAAATTGATTACCTATCTACATTGTTTCTTTTAATTTGATTTTTAAATATATTCTTAATATTATAAAGTTGCGTTTTAATTGTTCTCACTGGTAAAAATGTCTAATTTAGAATTTAAACATCAGGACTGAATAATATAACACTATAACTAAATTAATTAAAGTAATGAAATGGTGGTTTTTAAGTTTTAGGAGTGTATAAAAACTAGGGGGCGCTGAAAAATTATTTATTTTCAAAGGGGGCGGTAAAAGAAATAAGTTTGATAATCTCTGCTATAGACGCTTACACTTGACAGCCACCATTGCCTATAGACGCTTACAACAGTAAAGTGATACTCCCGCGTGAAGTCAACTGATTGATGAAATGAACATAAATTAACGTTCACTGAGCTTTTAGTTTAGTTCATATTAATTAAATTATTAGAATATGGTACCTGTATTGTGTACTGGTGTATTGTGTATTCACAAAACTGCATATTCTGTTCAATCCACTTTAGTCAGTGTAAAAAAAACTTCCAAACAAAAGGATTTTTTCAATACCCATTATTTTTACAGTTACCGAGATTAAACGTTACTGTTAGATTGGTTTTGATACAAAGTGCGTACTTTGCTTAACGAATTGTTTTTGTACGAGAGATATATTCGATATTGCTAACGCCAAGCACAACAAGGTTTGAGTAGATGGGAAAATTATATTAAATGCTACTGTAAAGGTGATGTTGAATATTAAAGTCATCGATTTGAAATCTAAAATGCTTCACACTTATGACAGAGTGGTCGTGATTGCGAATAAAAAGTTAAAAAGAAAAAGCGATTGCTTTTTCGCGTCTCATATTGAATCTCCCTTTTTTACTACTTGCTGGTTTCCTGGTTCATTTGTGCTTTACTCTCTTTCTCGCTGCAGACTGATGATGTGGATGATATTTACTTGTCAAATTATTTTTTTTTCAATCAAGTATTAGATATCGTAAATATGCTTAAATTTTCTGATGTACCATTGACAATATTATCAATTTTATGATATCAATCAACAAAAAGTAATTCTTCCATCTACTCAAAATATAGCCTGTAATATTTCTGTTACATTAGATTTTAATAAATTATTATAAATTGTGAAGTTACCTTACTCTGTTGTAAATTTTAAATCTTTCACCGTTTTGCCTAACAATGGCACAGTTAGAGATTCGATTCTTCTGTGTTACAATATTTTAAATCTAATTTAATATGTCAACTGTAAAGATGGGAGTGTATTTTCTTAGTAATTAATGTAATTATTATTATTTTAATTTAAAAATAATAGTTTACCTTTATTATTTTCAACATGCGGAAACAAGGAATCTTGAGAAAGAAAAAAAACACACTGAAAACACAAAATCTCAATTTAAAAGATAAAGGTGAAGTAACGCAAGCAGAATTTTGTTTCAACGGAAATTAAAATTTATATTATTTTAAATAAAACGAGTGGCGTTCCATAACAAGAAGTCTTAAAATATAATTTTTCTTCAGCTTCGAAAATCTTAGTAAAATTACAAGTAATTGGCTAGGTATTTAAATTTTGTGACACGAAATAGGGATACCATGAGGCAACTGACTTATTTAATATTTGAATTTAAATTTATTCCATGTAAATTATATTTCTTATAATATTCTCTTACTTCATATAATTTATATGTATTTAACATAATTCAATCCACGCTTTGTCAAATATATCGGCATTATTGGCTTGCGTAATTAACTTTAATAAGAAAAAAAAATCTTTTCTTAAACAATATGATAAACAGTATTTAGTAATATTATTACAATATTACCTACATTAATGAACTAGGGCGGTAAAGCAAAGAATTTTTGAGATCGCTTATAAACGACGACCAATATCAATCTTTCTTGTTTACTGAGCGAGGTACAAAATTGATTGTCACCCCCTGACCGATAAGGTGTAATTTTTTCTTAAAGTTATTTTTATGTAGCCTGTCACATGTCACTACTTGGAGGCACTACATTGCCCATACTGTGATATGTTACTTAATGTGTAAAACAATGTTACAAAAATCTCTACTCGACCCCTTTTGGGATTATGAGCTTGATTGTGTAGGTATGTAATGATTTCTACTGTAGTGTGCGTGTTACATAAACCTTTTGTTCTAATAATTAAGTTGCCGGTAGCCCTATTTCTCAAAAACAATAGAAAGTGTACCTTTGTCGATTGCCTTTCCGTGGCTGAGGGGAATGTAAATATTTCTTAATTATAATTAAATTGATTTCGAAACAAGAGAGGAGCGGTTGAATGAAAACAAGCAGGGTTTGCAAATATTATTGATTTGTGCGTCAGTCGTTGCAAAATTTTAGTGTAAAAATTATGACTGACATTACGACTTTGTAAAGAGAAAACCTGTGCTATATTCCATAATTAGTATTTTTATTTATTTATTTATATTATCTCAGAACACAGTATTAAGAACGATATCCGTAGAAAGCTAGAAGAATTGGTTACTTTCTATTGGTAAATAATTTATGAAGTTTGTGTTAAACCTAAAAACACACATGTGTTAGAAACAATCATTATATTAAATACCGTTTCCCTCTGTTATTAGGATTTCTTATTTAATGAAAATAATAAAACAAAAATTGCACCGAATTTCAATTACGATTAGTGTATTCGAAGTATTTTATAAGACATTTATGAGAGCATTTTGAAGTTTGTATTTAATTTTACTTTATTATTTGGACTTTATGTAATTAAGTAGAATCACGTAGAATGAATGATGATGTCTTTAAAATAACCGGAATTTATTAATTATCAATTAATGATAATTATCGTTTCAGTTGAACAAATACATATAACAAATTAAATTGTGATGTCGTTGGTTCAATCAACCAACAAAATAATTTGATATTTCAATTAAAACCTACCCGGAAATAAAGCCAATTATTAATTATGTTCGCTGTTTTCATTTTGTTTATCAATATTTTGAGTTTGGTTTATACTTATCTAATTCTTCTATTCGTATGTGACAAATCACTAAAAACTTCATTAACGGTTGAACTGATTTTGATGTTTTTTTTTGTATATGTTTAATGGGATCTAAGAATAGTTTAGATGGATAATTCAATCCGATAGCACATTTATTTATAATTTGAAATAAATTTTATACCTAATTTTAGTTTTTAAGTTAAGTAGCTATAATTTTTGAAGTAGCAAATGGATAATTGTTTATCATAAAACAAAAACGTATTAATGTAAACTAATTCCTCGTTATTCTGTTCACAAAATAAAATTAACGTAGAGCTGCTAATTTATTGTAATTATTAATAATGTGTAAAATAAAATTGTAAATAAATGTAAATAATTTTAATGTTAACTATGTGACACGAATATTATTTCATTTGTTTCAGTTGTAAAGAGAATAGAGTTTATACATTATAGTAAGGGCTATTCGTTATTTATTTTTATATTATTTCATGGAATTACTGAGTAGATACACATTAACAGAAAAGCTATGTAATTAACTTAATGAAGTTAAGGTTACAATGGACAAATAAAGATAGTAACACTGATGCTGTTTTTATTATTAACCTTTTTTAATTGGCTGAGAATCTCTTAACATTCTTCTCATTGGACGGTAAGTTATGTTCAGGCTGGAGGTGGCAGCGGGGTTCATACGTAATCTTGAACCACTCGTTCTTATTATTAACTAAACGTCGTCTTAATTAAACAGACGCTGTCTTGGTGAAGTGGTCAGTATAGCGGCCTACACATCAAGCGGTCCGGGTTCGAGTCCTGGTAGCGGCAAATGTTTATGCGACGGGCACAAATATTTGTTGACGAGTCATGTCCTTTATATATTTATTTATAAAAAAATCTTAAAAAATATTAGATATGTATAATTAAAGTGCCCGTGATCTAGTATACATAAAAGTTCTTTATCATCAACAGCTCATATAATGTCCCCACCGAGGGACTCGAGCCTACCCCACATTAGGGGCGATTAGGCCTTAGTCAACCACGCTGGCCAAGTGCGGGTTGGTCGACTTCACACACTACCTAAGAATTTCTTCATAGATGTGTGCAGGTTTCCTCACGATGTTTTCCTTCACTCTAAAATTCATATGTATGAATTCAAAATTTGAAAACACGTTGGTACATGGCGGGGATCGAACCAGTGCCTCCCTCGGGCGGAAGACGACGCTCTTACACACTACGCCACCGACGCTTCTAAAACACAAGTTAATGATACTTAATGTGGGCTAGATGATTGGTGTTGGTGTGAACGTAGAAATATATTATTACTAAATCAACACAAAATTGCTGTTACAGTTATGGCGAAAATCTGTGGTAAAATTTACCATACCATGTCTCCGCCTCGAACCATCAAAGACCAGACAAGAAGGTTGATCAGTAGACCACAAAGATTGTAACTCTATATTTGACGTAATATAAGCAAATGTAAGTTATATTTAGGGTGCGTTCTTTTTTTTTAATTTATTTGTTCAATACATTGCGAGTATACATACAATTTACAATGAGGCTGTTACTCTCAAGCCTCTAAGGCAGCTATACTCAACCTTTTTTTTATAAGGGCCACAAACACGTTTCAGTCATGGTGCCAAAAAAAACGGCGATTTTGTCGCTCATTCACAGATATATAATAATAGCTCACGTTCCGATTCACGCCAAAAGAGCTGACTGCGCTTGGCTTAAACGCCCGTTCTTTGATGGGCGCGAAATTTAAAATAGTTTGCAATATATTTATAACTTCAGCTGGGCCAATGAAAAAGGCTCGGCGGGCCACATGCGGCCCGCGGGCCGCTGGTTGAGTATAGCTGCTCTAAGGCTTATCTGAGAACAGCGAGTTCTGAAGTTCTGTTACACGCTACCGCCTTCTCACACCGCGCATATGTATATATATATACAGATAACGTGCTGAGGCAGCCAGCGGGCACTCAGCTGCTAGTCGGGTATCCATGATGCAGTTCGCAGAACTTCAGTATCCATTGTGGTATTCAAACTTGAATATTGCCATGCGCTCCGCGAATAAAAAAGCTCTAAACTATGAAACATTTATCAAAAAAAGGGAAATGTCATCTGCCATTGCCTCGACATCTATTAAAATAACATACAGGAAATTTCATTCCAGTTCTGCAAAGTCCTACGTTTATCCTTATACGAGTATATTTCTAGTATGAGTGACGTACGGAACGTCAAACTATCAACATTGAGTAGTGTAAACATTGTTTATTTTTATTTTAATTGACGTTGTTTTTATGTACATTTAGTGTTTAAAAATATAAATACATAGTGTGTAATCTGTGCTAGTGTTTGTGGACAATATAACCACAGGAATAAATAAAAAACATAGGTTTCGTTTTTAATTAGTAAAATTAAAACAAAACTACCCTATAATTAGGACTATTAAATAAATCTGTACAATAAACTAAAATCTTAATTATAAATATAAAGTGGTTGTAATTAGTGCCTAATACGTGTAAGTACATAAGAATCAAGTGCAATAACCATGGTGAATTGTGGCGCTTGTGGAAAGTTTCTGTCGCCGGCGGGAGCGGCAGCCTGCAGCGCCTGCCCAACCAAATACCACCGAGCTTGTCTGGCCATTGCAGATAAGACCCAAATTAGTAAAGACTGGGTATGCCCCAACTGCAAGAGGCATGTGCGCCGGGGCGACAACAGCCAGACGCCGGTGAAGGGCATTGGTGAGGACGGCGACTGCGCTGCGCCCCCGCCGGTGTCGTCTCCGCCCGCGCCGCCCCGCGCCGCCTGTGCGGGGCCGGCGCCGGCCGTGGACGGCGACGCTTCGGTGGCCACTGCTTCGGCGGGATCTGTGGGCGTGGCGGGCATCTCGGAGTTCCGTCGCGAGTTTGCCGAGTGCATTGGCGAGATGCGCGAGTTCCGAAGGGAGATGGTGCTCCTGCGCGAGTCTTTCGCTGCGTTCACCGTGCGACTCGACAGTGTCGAACAGCGACTCGAGGCCCTCGAGCGCGTACAATCGGGGGGAGATGCGGCCAAAGTGGCCGAGCTCGAGCGGTCCGTCTTCACCCTCAGGCAGGAGCTGAACGAGCGCGACCAAGACGCGCTCCTGTCCGACCTGGAGGTCGGCCATCTCCCGGAGGAGAAAGGGGAAAACGTGGTGCACTCGGTGATGGTGCTGGCGGGGCGGCTGGGTGTGCCCCTGGAGGAGCGCGACGTGGTGTTCGCGGAGCGCGTGGGCGTGCGGCCGGCGGAGGCGGCGGGCCGCCCGCGCCGCGTCGTGGTGCGGCTGGCGAGCCGGCGCCTGCGCGACGACCTGCTGCAGGCCGCGCGCGTGCGCCGCGCCGGGCTGGCCGCCGCCCCGGGGCCGCGCGTCTACGTCAACGAGCGCCTCACTCGCCATAACCGGCAGCTTTTTCACCGCGTCCGCGAGGAGTGTCGTCGGCTGCAGTGGCGGTACTCGTGGACGAGGCGGGGCCGCATATTTGCCCGGCAGGGGGACGGCAAGCCCGTTGTCCACTTTCGGGTTGTGGACGACATTGTGCGGATCTTCGGATTGGGGACGCTTGACCAACAAGGACCTGTTGAACATTGAACGAACATTAACTTATTGGTTCTCTATAGTTGTAATTAGTTATTTTTTTCTTTTTGTATTTCTTTTTGTATTTTTTCATGCACTGGGAGACATAATCTTACCTTTTAATGTGATTGTCCATGTCCACATCGCCATCTTTTTTGTGTTCTGTTTGGTGTTCTCCAAAATATATAGTCCTTGTGCGAGGGCATCTCTTAGTGATGACTTGCAAAATTATTATAGTTGGTACGTCTCTGGGCCTAGTTTCGCTGTGATCTACAACATATTATTTACTTATATAAATTATCAATTAAAAAATTATGTATTTTCTTACATTTTCACCTTATTTTACTTACCTATATGTTTAAGTATTATCATTATAGAATCAATTTTTAATTTAATGGGGAAATACTATTATATAAAAATAATCAAGTTATTTGTTTATGTATATTCTAATACTTTTATTGTTGTAGGAGTAGAAGCTGTGAATTATGATCATTCTGAAGGTTTGTTAGTTCTTATTATTGAAAGACAAAATTATAATAGTAATAGGCGATAGCTCAAGAAGGTTAAAAGTTGGTCTTTTCAACGCTGGTTCTCTTTGCACAAAGCATGAGGAATTTATTGTAGCAATGGAAGAGCTATCACCAGACATAATAGCCATAAATGAAACTTGGTTGAGGTCAGGACAGGACTGTGTGACTATTGGGTACAAGAAAAAGTTTGTGCAAAGTGAAGACTTCAAATGATCCACTTAATATTTACATAGACGGAGAGAAAATTGAATGTGTTGACACAGCAAAAAATCTTGGAGTTACTTTTGACAGCCACCTCAATTTTGAAAAACACATTATGGAATGTGTTCGTAACTGTTTTTATCGCCTAAAGTTACTATATTGCATTCGACCATACTTATGTGAAGAACTCAGAATCAGGCTATGTGAATCGCTAATATTATCAAAATTGAACTATTGTGACACAGTTTACGGCCCATGTCTTTTGTCCAGAACATCAAAACTCATCCAGAGAGTGCAAAATGCGTGTGCCCGTTTTTCTTTTCATGTGCCTCCACGATCACATATCACCCCCTTTCATAATGCTGCAAATATATTGAGGATGGAAGCTCGCAGGAGGCTACATCTTGCATGTCTCATGTTCGGCATTGTGAATACAGGAAAGCCGCAATATCTTCTCCATAAGCTATCATGGGCACAAGCTCACCGTGCACAGAAGAGAGCGTGCACAAACATTTTCGAAACTCCCAGGCACCGCACCAGCGCCTTTAGAGGGTCTTTCAAGTTTGCAGCGTCTCGTTGTTGGAATGATATTCCGCCGCCAATACGTGATCTAAAAACAAAACATTCCTTCAGAAAACATTATAGAAGCTTTTTGCTAAATGTTCAAAAAACTATCTGAAGGAAAATGTACCGTTCACTTACTTACCAAAGTATACTTCACGTAGAAATAATAAACATATTCAGTGTTGGGATTCCGAACACGCGTCCCGTATCTTAAGAAGTAATAATACGCTGTATTTTATGGATTTCTAATAAATTATGTAAATGTTATGTAACTAACCCAATTACGCATTACGTAATCAACACAGATTAAAAAAATATGTCCGACGAGCGTCTAGAGATTCCTAACCAAGAAGCTTATTCCCAACCAATACCAGCCAAAATTTCGTGCATTTTTTGAGTAATGATTCCAAACCAAGAAGCATATTACTAATCAATCAACCAAAATTTATCTTCTATTTGTTTTGAATTCTTCTTTTTAAGTGAGGGCAAAGGGATCTGAATTTGACCCATGCACCGTTTTTATTTGAAATTTAAGTACACTAAATATACAAATGTACTCTGATTTGAAGCGAAGCATTTTTGATGAAAATAATTTCAAAATGAATGAATGAGGTGAAATTATTTGGTTGTTCGTATAAGTATTATTATTATTTTATTAATATCACTTAATTGCATTTTATTTATTTTTTATTTTTATTTTATTTTATATACCTATCTATATACATACCGTACGTCACAGTGAGGTCCTGCCAGAATAACAGCGCTCCTGCAGCACTATGCTGCAGAAGCACATGCTGAGGCAGTGTCCTAATTGGTCTCGCACAGGACTCCACTAGTTGTTTGGTGTAATTTGTAGTTTCTCTGTATATGTTCTGTGTGTACCAATAAATGTTTTTCTTTCTTTCTTTCTTTCTTTTCTTTCTAGTATCTTGTCCCATAAGACATATTACCCCTCTCTTCTTTTAACGAAATTAATTCTTCTGAGAACATCTTGCATTCGTCCGGTATCGAAGCGCTGTGTCAAATGAAATAAAGTGACCATAACATGCGATGCGAAAGCAGCGCTAGTGCTAGATTTTTTTAAATAAGTTTTATGTAATGCGCATAAAACCCAAATTGCAATAACTTATGAAAGAACGCGCTGAATCGCAATGGTACGCGCCCTGGAGACACAGTGTTCTTTGGTTCATTAGGTGGATCTTTGGAGGGGACCTATGTACTTAACAGTGGGCATCTCTCGGCTGACACGATGACGATGAAAATGGATTGAACAATAGGTCTAATCCAACTTAGTCTTTCCAAGTCCAAATACGGATGCAGTTTCTAACTGGCAAAGCCCGTAAACTCATAAGCACGCATTTATATTCCAAAAGATAAACATTGAGCAATAAAAATCGTCGTAAACTTTGCAGATAAAAGGAGTTACTTGTATAGTTTCCTCGCCGTTTTATATTGCAAGTAACATAGTAAACATAAATAGGTCATATGAGCTTGCTGGAGGGGAAGTACTATATTTTGACAAAAAGAAAGATATTTCACCCTTCTTTACTATGTACTGTAGCAGGAAATGAAAATTTCAATAAAGATCTTAGTATGAAGCAATAACGGTAGGTACTTTTAACGTTTTACGGGGATGATGGCGACTTGAAGGCAAACGCCTTCAAGTCACCTGCTGGCAAGTAATGTTAAGGCCAGCTTCAACCGGACCCTCAATCACTGTTGGACTAGTTATCTCATCATTAACTGCCGGGACACAATCATGATGACGCCGTCGTGGTGGAGTGGTCAGTATAGCTGGCTTCACATCAAGCGGTCCGGATTCGAATCCTCGTAGCGGCAAATGTTTGTGTGACGAACACGAATGTTTCTTTGCGAGTCATGGTTGTTTATATATTTATTTAAGTTTATTTATAAAAAATATCTAAATTGTATATTAATAATTATGATGTATATTCAAAAAATGGTTGTTTATATATTTATTTAAGTTATTTATAAAAATAATCATCGTAATGTATATAAAAAAAAAAGTTCGTTATCTAGTATCCGTAACTCAAGTTCTTAATGATACTTACTTCGGGCTAGATAATTGGTGTGAGCGTAAAAAAAAAAGAAAATGATGTTATCCATAGATTTATAATTACTGAACTTAATAGATTGGCAATGATTAGAACAGGGCGAGACAAGAAATATATTATTAGTTTTTTATACTCGGAGATGGCAAACAAGCTTGCGGCCCACCTGGCTACCATCGTCTATTAGACACTTGCAATATTAAGGGTAATCACTTAACACTGCAAGTGTGTTGCCATCCTGGGGACTAAGATATTTTTAAGATGAACGTCGCTGCATTGGGGGACCGCTAATCCATTCTTTAGCATTTTTATTTGAATTTTGCTTTCATTTTATTTAATTAACGGTCCCCCAACGCCGCGACGTTTATCGTAAAAATATTAATAGGTTATTTTAATGAAGTTAATAGGCCAAGAGATTATTATTTTTATTTTTTTGCATTGGGGTTAAGCACTTAAAATTTTTATTTCATTCCTTTTAAATTACTCCCGGACTCTAATTCCGATAGATAGGTACTTAAATTACATTTTTCTTGAATATTATTGACAGAGCTGGTGACCTTGAAACTCCTGAACAGCTTTTCATGAATTGTAGCTAAGAACCATTCCGATCACGTTAGTTTGCGAACAAAAAAAAACTGCGTCAAAATCGGACCCTTCGTTTAGGAGCTACAATGCCACAGACAGACACACAGACACGTTAAACTCATAACACCCCTCTTTTTGATTGGTTAAAAAAAGCCAACAAATGACTCCATTCCAACTGATGGTAAGCAGAAGTTGAATCCAAATGCGAAGATAGATATTGCGAGAGATTAGACGCTGCGCTAACCACCCTAGCCTTACCGACCTGCAAGGTGCTTCTTCACACCTCATTCTCCAACTCCGTTGAGAAAATCACTAGACTACAGATAGATTTTAACAGTGTGTCGGGAGGAATAGTGAGAGAAGCGATGGTCAAAAAACTGGCAATTTACATCATGAAAAGTTTTTTTACGACCAATTTTTTAAGACATTATTAGCTGCCGTTGGCAATTTGGCTAAATTGCAATAACTCACGCAAGAGTTAAGAAAGTTTTTTACGACAATCGCAAATAACCAGATGGTTCATACAGCAGTCTCAAATTTGCCTGTTAAATATGACTATCACATATAAAAAGTCTGATTGTCGGTCCTATAAAAAGTCTAACGTAGTGTTTTTTTTAATCTTTCACGGGGAAGTTTTATTCCATTATTGATAAACGATAATAATTGTTGATGATAAAGTAATGTAAGTGCGGAAGTGAGCTTCACCTAGCGCCCTCAAACACTGAGAGACTGGCTATCTTGCGATGTTTGTATGTATGTTTTTTTTTTTGACTGACTACTGCAGTTTGCCGCTGATGGCAGTCACTGCTTTACCGGTTTTTTTTAAGAAGGCGAAGACTTTGGAGGGTCCTCAAGCCTGTAGGTCAGCCGTTCCTAGGGAATTACTAGACGACCGAGCATCTCTCGACCGCCTAGCGTCCCTAGGTCGTTCGAATCGGAAGGGAGCGCCCGAGGATGCCTCTAAAGGCTCGGCCCTCGGCTCGGGCGCGTCGTGTCGTGGAGGATGCGGGGAGAAGCGCCCCGGTACAGATCTGTACCGGGTATAGCGCGAAGTGTGTAGACCGGGTCGACGCACCCTTGTTCGACGGGTGCGGTGGATGCGGTGGAGGTACGATGGTGCGGACCCCGTGGGACTTCGGGCGCGGTGGTGGCCCTGGAAAGGGCCGTCCGGAACTAGCCGTGGTGGGAAAACAAAAACAACTTGACGATGGCATGTGACTTCGAATGCCAAGGCAACACACTTGACATCAAAAGCTACACACCAGCCGAGAAACTTTCGCCACCACGTTACCAGGGTCTGCCACGTGGAGGACGTGGACCCCATGTAAATGTTACCTAAATATGTACTATTTTCTGTATATAAAAATCTCATAGCAATCTTAATCTGCACAATTGAATTGCTCCAATGATTATTGCTATTGTTACTTCCGCATAAATAAAACATCACGGAATTGATTCGACTCTTATTTATGGCCTTCTTTCCCAACTAATATATCGGACATCGACCGCAATCAGACTTCTTAATCCAATATCGCTTCGTGGTTTTGTAACTATTCTTTATTCCGCACGTTAATCTTGCGTACTGTGGGAGAACGGCGAGCGAGGTATTTGGGGTTTGAATTAATTACTTATTCTGTTGTTTTTTCCTTATTGGTCGCGACAAATAGTTTCTAAGATATTTGTATTATTGTGAAATATTAGGCAAATTTGACTTTCCATGCAATATAAATAATTCAGAATTCATGTTAGATATTAAATCAGTAAAAAAGAAAATCTGAGGGATCCAACTGAAGCTTGGTTCTATAAAACCTACATACGGATTCGAGTCTTAGATTATACACCAGTATTCGAGCTATCGCTTAAACGTCTAATACTATTGGCCAAATTCACATGACGCCTATATTATTGTGTAATTTAAAGGCGCAGGTGCAGTTTACGAAGCAAAAGAGGTCTTTTAGTGCTGGAGAGGTGAAAAGAATATTTTCATTTTCATTCTTTGGCAATTGATTATTTAACTTTCCTCTTCGCTTCTCGCTCAGTTCTGGTCTTATTATCTCACCTGGTGATTCCAAATGTAGGTGTTTTCACACATCAAAGGTATTAAGCGTGTTATTTAGAAGCGATGTTGGATGTTGGCTATAATAATGTCATCATATTCCGCGTGGCACGGGCGCGGAGCAAGGTGTTGATTTTTATTTAACAGTTTTCTAAAAAATAATCTATTAAATATTAGTTTGTGGTCATGTCTATGGCTTTATATCTGCGACGACTTTGTCTGTGGTTGAAGCGCCATATTTTCTTTAGTAATTTTTCACTAAAGTCGAATTTTTAATTAGACGAAGTAAACTGACAGCAGCTAATGTCACTTTGTGAAATTATGTTGCCATCTTCTGTGTAATAGTGATGGGTTCAGTTTTCGTTCACTCTCAGGAATGAATGATGATATGAATGAGTACATTGTTAATCTTATCTTACTACACGAAAAAAATAAACTATTTCTATTTTACTGTATAAAAGTAGGTCGATATCTGCTGGTATTTAATTATAATCACTTTTTTTACTACCTTCTTAAAAATCAGACAAATTTGGACGCGTCGGTCGCCATTTTGTCTGTGTCATGCGTCTTCTAACCTCTGGTCTGACTGCTCGAATATTTTCTCTGCGCATACGGTGTTTACTTGTTGTTTTTGTTAAGTTTTTTTTGCTATAAATGCACCAGCGTGTAAACACGTCGCAAGCGCTTACCGCACGCTTCCTTTGATCTGTGTTAAGAAACCACTACAAAGACACTAGTCCAGATCGGCGCAAGCCGAACCAACCACAGCCAAACACCCCTGGCACTTGTGGAGGCTTGCGAAGCCTCGGCAAGCGTGTAAATGTAGCATTAGAGCACTCGGTAATGGTAAATGTAGGTACCTACTATACGCAGTCGTCGAAAAGTACGAAAACTCTTTCGTACCTACTTACATGGCACGACTAGGATTCGAACCCGGTACCCGATATCGGCAGCGCGGCGTTCTAATCACTCACTAGGCTACTTTGTACATACATAATGTTCTCTTAGATTTGCGCGAGCACTACATATTATAAATCAAATTATTGCCCGACGTTTCGTAACACTTCAGCGTTGGTGGTCACGGGTTGACCGTCATCTCGTGACCACGAACGCTGAAAACTGTTACGAAACGTCGGGCAATAATAACAAAATGTAAAATCTAATTACACGCGAGTTAACTCCGTAAAAGTTGTTTTATTTATAATTGTACATACATACATGTTATTATTTCTTTATTTGCATAATGCATAATTGCATACATATGTCTTAATGCTATGTTTTACAAAACATTACCTACACATGTACCCTGTTAAGGCATAGCAAAGGATAAAATATAGAATTATAATTAAAATCGTTAATAGTTATAAATATTAGTCATTATGAGAACAATTTTATACCGAGTTGCGATTTTTTCATTCATTCACTTTGTCACAACACTATTTTTGTTTTATCAAAACCTGACAACCCAGTAAACGTCACTTGACTTCGTCTAATTAAAAATACGACTTTAGTATGAACGTCACTCTTTCTGTCGAACAGTGCTAGGCAACGGACGTATACCTTCTTAGTGACGAGAAGAATATAATACACAATAACTTCTTCAGTAAAATCGGTGTTTCAATTACCCATAATCTCCTATACAAGGACTTATGCTTTTTGTTCAGGTGAGAACTTCACTATATCAACCATAGAATTATAATTACATTGGTCTCTATGAGAATTCGAACCCTGCTGTCTACACATCAAACACACTACCATAGATTAATATAAACTTGATGTGTATTTTGCAGGTGGATCGTATAACAGGCTGTATTACGAAACGACGCGGCGGATTGTAGTGTGTGAGAATAATTAACCAAATAGAACCCTTTGTTCATAAATCCGTGGTATATTCTATCAATATCAGTCCGTATAATCGAATGGAGATCGCTTATTATTGGTAGGTTCAGGTTATTTTTGTTATGACCAAGCGGACTGGAATTATTGCCACTTATCACTCTCACGCACTGTAAGACATTCTGTGGACTGTACATTGTGTGGTACGGATAGGTACGAATATCCTACATTTTGCATCCGGCTCGAAGGACCAAAATATAGGATATTCTGTGGACTGTACGTCGTACGTTGTGTAGGTCTGGTGGAGTGTGGGCGACGTAGAAAAACAGCACTTTACTTGCACAAACTAAGGCCTAAAGGCCGAACCTATCCGTACCACACAATGGCAAATTGGGAAAAGAACTGAAAGTGTTGCCACATACATAACATAAATTACTAATTTATGGTTTGTTGGTGTTGCCAACAGACACTACAATTTAAAACCGCGCCGTTTTGTAAAACGGCGTGTTATAGACACCTGCGACATATAGACAGCATTGCGCATTGCTGATCGCTCCAAACCGAATTGACAGTAGATACGTTTTTGACATCTATTTTAGTGAATGTAGGTATTAAACGAAATGTTTTCAATCTTTGCAATCATCAAAAAAATATAATTATACTTGTAAATAAATTCATTGTTGGATTACAAGAATAAGTTATTGGTCCCAATCTAATGAAATCGGATGTAAAGATTTGACCCTATCATTCGATCTTTCGGCTCTGAATCATAGTATACAAAGGTTCGTGTTCAATCGTTCACCATATTTCAGTCCGACTCCCGACTGATATATTGGCCATTCTTTCTCATCGAGGGTCACTCGAAAGCCTAATTTATATCGAAATGTGTACGTAATATTAAAATTTGCTACGTCCAGGAGAAATGGTTGGTGTAGTTTTTTTACTTTGCAATTTGGAGAATTTATTTATTAAAGTTTACATACAGATTACAGACCAGGCAGAAGGTCGATGTTGCTGCGGTCGTGCGTACTCAGTAACGATCACGAAAGTTAAGCAACCAAGTGCGCAGTCGGTACTCGGATGGGTGATCGATTTTCCTTCGTGATTGACTAACTAACGCTGAAAATCTAGGAAAATTGTTTGCACGAGCCGAATTTATTTTAAAAGATGTTTGTGTTTCTTTCAGCTTAAATAATATGATAAATAAGCGAGAAATGCGAAATTAAATAAACAAAGTAGGCGGGCGCCATATTAGGAAGCCGTTTCCAACTGCTGAAACCACAATTGAATTTTGTTTCAAAGTTTATTAAATACCGAATATGTTACGTTTGCAAATATTTTGTATAAACAAAAGTCTTACCAAATAACACTGGGTAAGTAATACAAAACTTATTTACTTTGTGACAATACAGTCTTCTAGTAGGTAATAAAATTAATATTTAAATATTAATTTTATTACCTAATATCGTATCGTAAGTCTTTATCCCACTTGAATTCGACCCACTGCTGGGACAAAAGGCCTCTCCTTGTCATGGAAGGAGATTTAGGCAGTAGTCCACCACGCTTGCCCAATGCGGATTGGTGAACGGAGTATAAAAAATATATATTATATTATATTATACTCCTTCTACGCTCACACCAATTATCTAGCCCAAAGTAAGTATCATTAAGAACTTGTGTTATGGATACAAGATAACGATTTTTTTTAATATAAATAATAATTTTAAATATGTATATAAATAAACTTAAATAAATATATAAACAACCATGACTCGCAAACAAATACTCGTGCTCGTCACACAAATATTTGCCGTTACCAGGATTCGAACCCGGACCGCTTGACGAGTATGCAGCTGTACTGACCACTCCACCATGGTGGCGTATAAGGTGATCAACACCCCTTTGCTGATCCATTAGTTGCCTTCTACTACACCCAATGGGGGATATGGGGTGATACTACTCTACTCTGCCGGTATCACATGGCAAATAATTAATGTTAACCTATTTTTTTTAATTAATATTTAAATATAGATTTTATTACCTACTTGAAGACTGTATTGTTAATTTGACTGTAATGTCACTTAGCGAGTATGAACCTTTAAAGGTTCACATTCGCTAGTAACATTACTAACTCATTTATTCTTCTTTTTTCTACACAATATAGGTATTTGGAGTTAGTGCAACATCACTCTACTGTTATTGGTTTTAGTTGGTATTTGGTTTATCAGGTCGATGACCGTGACCGTGCGTTTTTCTTAAGGATCGAGATAGCTAAGCTACCAAGTAGTCGGTACTCGGATGGGTGACCAAAAATTTTTCAAGTCCATTTTACTCCACGCTTCGAAAGGCACATTAAGCTGTTGATCCCGGGTGCTGTTGAAAGACAGCAGTCATTCCCAAGGAGGGTTGATGTCAGGCACACGGCCGTAAAAATCTAATGCCAAAACATATTATTAGTATTGTTGATAACAGGACATACTGCATCGACTCCAAAATAAAATGAGAACAGAGTAAGCCTATATTACTCCCTGATAAATTAACTATCTTTTGGTGAAGTCATTTTTGAAATCGGTTCAAGGGCTTAGGCGTGAAAGCGTAACAAACAAACACCTGGCTATAAAATTATTAAAAAACGCAAAGCAATCTCAATTACTATGGGTTTAGGCATAATTTTACAGTCGGGCACCTGCCTGACACCAACGCTTCTTGAAAATGCTGTAGTGGGTGGTTTAAGGTCACAGTACATTTATCAACTCGAAAAGGGAATGTACCTAACCGTAGGGATTTTTTGTGACGATGGAAATCCATTTACGAACCATACCACACGCTGGCTGTGCGCACGGCGTGTGTGGGACTCACCGGTGCGTAACAGCGCCAGTCCTACTCCACTTAAAACCACCGGTAGCCCTTATGGGGGCGCTCTGGTATCGACTTACTTTACGTGCGCCTTGTCATCAGAGCGTCCCCGGAACTCTACTAATAAGCGTGTTACGACTATTACTCGCCACCGCGAAGGCTGTTGGCACCATGTTGAAAGTTGCTCAGACTGTAGTGACTGGTTGGGTCCCACATTTATTTGCGCCACAGACATCAAGTCTCCGTGGTTCTAATCTGGTACTAAGATCAGACATCAGATGCATACGATATGCAAAACGCATCTCCTATTATGCTAAATGCTATCGGACATTATAATACATGTTCATTTGATAATCCTGAGCCGGCTGAATATTACATGAGATATATTTAATAATATGAATTAATGAGTGCTTTATGTGATGTATATTTATATACTGAATCCTAACCAGAATTGGGATGATAATAGCATTGAAGGCGCGTTTGTTTTGGTTTTTCATTATTCGCTTATTTATGATGTGTGTTTATTTTAGACCGAGTCGTATTAATGAAAAAATGAGGTGAGAATTCGGCAATCTGTATGTCAAATTAAAGGGCTTATCATAAGGATTAAAGACCATGACCCTTTTTTATAAAAATGCAATTGTCGATTGCAAATGTTATTTTGGTACCCTGCCTAAGCAGAAGGAACAAACACCGAAAATTTTTGACTTTTTATAACGTTTGAAAGGAATAATTAAAATGTTTATTCAGGCCTTAATTTTTACTTTGTGAATCTTAATATTTGAGACTTTGTCAGTCATGCTGGTTTGCTTGTAACGTCAACTCTGTAAAAAAAAAACTAAAAAAACCACCTGCATAAAAAGACAATTAGCCAACTAAAAAAATATAGAAACAAGATAAAATATCAAAGAAAAACTTAAAATATATGGGAGGAAGCATGATAATTATGAATTATTTGACGTATTATTGTTGTTATGTTGAATTAAAAATTCTTACAATTACCATCAATATATTTTAAGTTTTCGTTTAATATTATTTTGATCTTGTTTCCATCTTTTCAGTTGACTAATGTTCCTATTATAGAAGGAGTTTCAAGAATGAACACAGACTTGAGCGTCCTACGTCTCTATCACTTTGTGCGTGATAGAAAGTGACAAACGATATCAAGACATGTTTGACTTCTGAGTGTCATTCTGTAATACGGGCCTAATTGTCTTTTTATGCAGGCGGGTTTTTTTAGTTTTTTTTTTACAGCCGTGGCGTTACAAGCAAACCAGCATGACTGACAAAGTCTCAAATATTAAGATTCACAAAGTAAAAATTAAGGCCTGAATAAACATTTTAATTATTCCTTTCAAACGTTACAAAAAGTCTAAAATTTTCGGTGTTTGTTCCTTCTGCTTGGGCAGGGTACCAAAATAACATTACTGGCCTCTTTATTTCAACTCTGTCATGAATTATTTAAATGTTGGCGGCATAATATTCGGGCTATAAAAGAAATTGTAAGTGTCGGGAAATATATAAAAAGTAAAAAGGTCGTAAAACGAGAAAGGAAACGTTTATGATGTGAGAATTTTGACTCTACTGAATTTCAAAATATCATATTTTGATATAAGTATTTTACATACATCCATTATTATAGTCACGCTCATATCAAAAAGGGGTTGAGCTTTCGCCTTTAATTGCGTCATAAGCTGACGTACCTATGCCTAACAATCTCGAAGATCCATATTACTTCTCCTTCTTTTAAATTAATGGCGTTCGCGACAGTGAATAGTGTATATTACGGCATGCTCAACTAGAACCATGTTATGTGGTACGGACGCTGATCGCGACACTCGGTCTTCCTATGAACTCGGCGATTCGGCGATCTCCTTACATTGATATATCTGTGATTTTTACCATCTATATGTACGTACCTTATGAAGCATTAAATAATTTGATTTGGTTATATTTCGATTTTCAACTAACGTTTGCACGTTAAATTTGCGTGTCGCAGTGCGGTGCGCGCAGCGCAGCGCCTCACAGCACGCAACGCAATGCGCTACAACGCGAAGCAAGCGGTGTGGCAAGCGCTTAACACTCACTTGTAAAGGCCTCTATTAGTGTGAATATTTTTTAAACAACGCCTTAATGTAGTGTAGCAAAGTACGTCACTATCTGGTGGTAGTTTCCCTAAGTTTTGAGATAATGTGACTCGCAAACAACTTGAACGTTGTAAAACTGCAATGATTTTAAATTTTAGTAGTTTTATAGCGGAAGCCGTAAATACTGAGAAAGTTTTGCGGGCAAGTTTATATTATGTGTAAGACGTGTTTGGTTATAGAATGTGCTGTTAATGTCTTGGTTTAGTCCCTATTGGAATATGCAGCACTCAATAAACATAAATGAACATGAACAATAGCTTTAAAAGACTGTAAAAATTTACTGTAAGAACTAAATAGACTGTGGTATTACTATTTACTCCTATGTTTATACATACACATTCATTATTGAATAAAAAAATGATTTTATTTTCAGACATCAGGGGTCCATAGATTGTTAGTATACACAACTTAATTTTAGTGACTTAATATTACACGAATATACTAATTATTATAAAATTGGGTATGAAATTTAAAGATTGAATTGAATTGAATTAAATTAATTGAACTAAATGAATTAAAAATTGAATAGAAAAATTGAATTAATAATTATGATTTAATGATATAAATTAAATGATATAAATTAATTCTACTAATATTATAAACGCGCAAGCTTGTATGGATATCTAGATGCATTCAAAAATGGATGTGTGTTTTGTTACTCTTTCGCACAAAAAGCTACTGAATGGATTTTAATGAAACTTTACAATATTATAACCCACAGATAATAACAACAACTATGGTAATAGAATAGAACTATTATTATAGTAATAGAATAGAAGTGCGGGGGACAAAGTATGAATGATGTCAATCACGATTGTCAATTGAAAACATGTAATTTCAGTATACAATAATTATGGATTTAATCCAAGTGTGGAGTTCATTGGGCTAGTAATTGGTTCGAGTTTACTTTGATGTTCCTTCACTGCTTGCTAAGCACATTTGTGTAACGTAAAGTTGAGTGCACACTGCAACATAGAATACCAAAACCGTCAAAGAAACGTTTGGGAATGGAGGGTAATACCATACGAACTACTATGCCAACCAGCAGGTATCAACCACAGATATATCAATCTAAGGAGATCGGTCGAATCGCCGAGTTAATAGGAAGACCGAGTGTCGCGATCAGCGGCCGTACTATATAACATGTTTCTAGTTGAGCATGCCGTAATACACACTATTCATTTCGGGTGTCTTAAGGACTGCGAAGCGATGAAAGTTAAGCACAGCCGCAAAGGAGCTCGGTCAAATCGCTGAGTTACGTATTCACTTAACTTTATCGGAAGGCGAAGTGGCGGAAATGTATGCGCACTGGGCATACACTTTGTCACTAGTTAAACGCCGGCTTGGCCTATCTCCTTGTATTATTAAATCTGTGGTATCAACACACTGGACCCATTCATTCACCGATCATGCACGTAGCGTCCCATGCACGGAAGTATCGGGACACTGTTGTATGTTCGGTGTATGATATGCTACGTATTTTAAGCATGTGCCGTGCCGGTTACCCTTGTGATTAGATACGGTGGAGTGGGTTATGACCTTTACCTAGTTGATGCTTTCAAAAGGAGCAAGACATATCCTTCGCTTATGAAAAGTTTTGCTCAAGGAAATGCTTTGCGAAATTATGATTATTTCGAGCTATGCTCTTCTGAGGATTGTGGACGTACTCCGCTTTGGCTTAAGGGCGTCTTTCGCGAAGTTCACAGAAATTAGAAAAATGCACTGAAAAAAATCGACTTGCCTCAGGCGGGACTCGAACCCGCACCTTCCACAATCCGGGTGGACGCGTTGACCAATTTCGCCACCGAGGCACTGCTTTTCGCTGTCGAAATTTGTCAGTGCTTGGTGCTTATGTTTTTATGGTAAACATCGTTTCATCAAATCTTTGAAATTTGCACTTCCAAGACCCGAACGAAATATTTTTGCAAATATTTGACGCCCAGCAAAGATGAAACTACCTTACATTATGGAATAATTTTATTTTTGCGTTTACAAACGCGTAAATATAATACTAGAAAAATTATTCCATAATGTAAGGTAGTTTCATCTTAGCTGGGCGTCAAATATTTGCAAAAATATTTCGTTCGGGTCTTGGAAGTGCAAATTTCAAAGATTTGATGAAACGATGTTTACCATAAAAACATAAGCACCAAGCACTGACAAATTTCGACAGCGAAAAGCAGTGCCTCGGTGGCGAAATTGGTCAACGCGTCCACCCGGATTGTGGAAGGTGCGGGTTCAAGTCCCACCTGAGGCAAGTCGATTTTTTTTCAGTGCATTTTTCTAGTATTATATTTACGCGTTTGTAAACGCAAAAATAAAATTATTTCACAGAAATTGTTTTGTGAAATAAAACCCAAAGTATCGGTATCTAGATAGGCGTCAGTAAAAAGCATATGGAAGTTGACAAGTATATTAAGATAAGTTTACAAAATATTAGAAGAGTTCTTTCAACTTTAAATCTTAGATGAGAAACAAACAGACGATCTTGGCAATTTAAGCAAATGTTTTAAGCCAAGCCGTGGCAAAATCCTTCGAGCTGGTTTTGTTAAATTTAAATTTAGCATAATCCTGAGCGTTTGAACCTTTCGCAGGGCCAATAGCAGTTTTAAATTTGAAACATTAATGGTAAAATTAAGTTGAAAAAAAAATCATAGAATTATCAGAATCCAAAAGTGGGTAAAATAATTTGAGTAAATATAACTTTAAAAGTTTGATTATATGATATTACATTTTATTAGAAGAAATGAAAGGGTTGCCATACCTCGACGGGGCAAGGCAAAGGACTATGGTTGGCAGTGTCAGCGATGCGAGCGTCTATAGACTACGGTGGCGGCTTATCTTATCTTATCTTATGTAAGGGCCGTGAGTTTCCACTACTTTTTGGGTTTGCATAGAATAGAAAATTATTAGTACAATTTGCTCTTAAAGCCCATTTTATGTAAGTGACAGGCACCTCCACTGTTGGACCGGGCCGGCCCTGGACGCGTATTGGTGTAATGGCGCACACTGGTGCACCGATCCCAAAACGCCCCCCACAAGGGCTTAGGAGGGTACCGGTGGGTTTTAGCGGAGTAGGACCTGCGCTGTTCCGCGCCGGTGAGTCCCGCACACGCCGTACGCCTAGCCAGTGTGCGGTATGGTCCATGTGGATTTCCCATCGTCAAAAAAAAGGTGACAGGCAACCTGTCACTATTTTGAGGCACTACATGGTCCACACTGCCAAATGTGACTTTATAAGAAATGAAAAGTTACCGAAAGCACTGCTCAACCCTGATAGTAGCTAAGTATGTTTGAATAAGAGGATACGACGCTGCATAAAAATTTCGCCGTAATAGGTTAGTTTAGCCACTCAGAAGCAAGCTCAACCTTTCCAACAGATTTCATTATCCCTAATGATTCAACCCTCTCTCGCTTCCAGCTCGAGACAACTTCATTACAATAAAGAAACCCGGTGGGTTCACTTTAATATTTTTAATTTCACAAGCTGTACTAACGACCGTGTCAGTTGTCAGGAGGGTTTTGCGTAAACACAGATAATTTATCCCAGGTTGACGGTAGATTGTTTTATTTAATTAAGATATTGCCACTGGGATTCAGGTGGAGCTTCGCGGATTACGAACCTAATTGCTTGGGTCGTAAGGTTGTGTTTGCCAAAGGTTGTTTCAACGTCTTGCAGGTATGAAAGCGTATTTTGCAGAGTCATAGAAATTGTAAGAAGGGAACACGTGTGCGCTGGCAAATGACCCAGGACTGCAAGATGGAGGAAATACGTGTGCTGGCAATGAATTCCATTTCTTGATTGGCTGGCAAATAAATTAATTGTTAAATTTATTGGAATGGCTACCATTTTGTAGGTGGCACCGTGAGCCAACACGCGTCTTTAAAAGGAAGGGTTATGCTCATCAGACCACTCGCCGTGGTATACACGGTAATACGCGCTCAATGACGCGACATCACGATGCAATTGGAGAGGCTCATTCGTCGCCGATGATAGCCGACGCCTGCAACCTATCCAAAACATCTAGTGAGTACCTACTTGGCGCATCCATCTTGCAGGATGGACAGGTGCTGAGAATTAGCTTTTTGGAGAATGTGCTCAAATGAAAAGTTGCCCTTTTGCTCGCAAAAGCCTGAGAATGTATTGCACGTTGGAGTTACGTGGCCATGCTGACTCTATTGGATCTGAATGAGAAAAATATGACGTCATTACTGATGAAGTTGAAATTATTATAATTTATTTAAATTAATTAGCAACTCGAGTTAAAGCGCTCGCAGAAAATAAATGTCAAGAGACAGTGCTATCACAAACAGTCAAACTTTTGAAAGGGCAATGACATGAAAACCGTAATTAAGTCCATTTAACGGCCCAGATTTGTTATATCAGCCGCGTTTTGAAGCTGTAATGATAAATTGGAATCTTTATCGCGGTATATCGAGTGGAAAAATCGTCATTACCTATTCAGAAAGACCATCAAAACTTCCAACTTCTTTAATGTTAAATCTTCATTTTCATAGAATTTGCATTATAAAACTGTTATAATAGATCCCCTTAAGCACTCTCAATGTTTCTCGACGGAAAAGAAGTTAGAAAACTCACTTCATCTACATTTTATTAGCTCCCAACAATCTTTAAGTAAAATTTAAAGCGGATTGATTAAAAACATTTTCCCAGGAAATTGGTAAGATCTGTGATATTTAATTATGGCTTAGCGTAGGGAACACGCTGGTAAAATTGTAATAAATATTTACTTCTAGTATGATTTTTGTAAACCACTTGCTTTCTGAAAGTTAAAAAGTGTAACCAATTTAATTTGGTATAAATTTCAATAGTGTCTAAGCATAACCAAGTTATTGAAGTCATAAATATGGTCTGCTACATTGAATCGTCGTTTTTACGCCAAAGGACATGTACGGTGTTACTAGAAAAGTTTTTTGTTTAAACATTGTTTAAATTTAGACCTTGTTTAAAAATTATGACGTCTCTATTTTCTGTCATAAACAAAAACGAGACAACCTTAGTTTTTAACAATGTCTAACTTAAACAGTGAAAACTTTTATATTCTGATAGAGAACATTGTCTAGAATAAACCTACGACTAATACTAGATAAAAGCTCCATTTTTATTTGAAGTTCAAACTTATTTTTATAACATTAAACATTGAACTTAAATTATTAAAATCTTATTGCTAACGATATGATGATATTGATTCCTTTGCCTCAATGGAATTCGAATTTATAGTCGGTCGCCCTGTCAGTTACTTAGAAAAGACAGCACTTGTCAGTATGCAGTACTATGTTTGAAGTATTTTTCACGCACACATGCGCATTACTCACACACTGGTGCATGTTTGGTCTCGCCCTAGTCGATTCATTGCCAATCTATGAACGTCAGTAATTATAAGTCTATGGTTCCGACAGTAAATTACGATAGCCAGTCTCAGTGTGATTTAGGGTTCTAAGTGGATCTTTCAGGGAGGTCAACCTTTACCTTCATGAGATGAAAGCAAATAGCTTTCCCTGTCTAAACAATGATATTATAAAAAAATAATAGTTAAAAAAAAACTAAAAACACGGTTTTATGTTAAATAAAACACTAAAAAGTGAAAAATAACTTTTTAGTATAGAAACTGAATGATGAACAAAAGTATAATTACTATTTAGAGAAATGTGTGGGGTGCTCAATTACATTAGTTCTTGAAAATATTCGATCGGTATAATTAAATTGAGCACCCCACGCATTTCTCTAAATAGTAATCAACCATCGATTTTTGTTAACGATATACCCAGAATATAGGTCACTAGACAAATAAGACAGTGTTTTAATTTTTTTGATATCTTAAAAAGTGACCGAGATATACCTAAGCGTTCAAAGTTGCCGCGCCGTCCGGATTTTTAAAACGAGTCGCGGAAAGTTGATGCCATCACACACCGACAGAACGGGCAGTGGTACTCGCGGCCGCGTACTTCTTTAGCTCTGTGCAACTGGTGCGCGCGCTTGTCTTTAATTTTATGTGGCTCTCAGGTGTGAATCAACATTATGCCATATAATAATATTGTGTAGTACCTATGTGTACAAATTCAACCATTAAAAGGCCTACAAAACTATTTTTTCAAGTGCCATTGGATGCCAAAAGGCGTAAAAAATAAATGAATGTTATGAAACGGGCAGATCCAATTGACCCTAAGACTGTTGGATTTTTTGTGAAGACCATTTAGATCTAAGTAAGATAATATGTAATTAGATATTCTAAGCTTTGGGGTACCTATTACCTACTAGGAAATACCCTATAACTAAGTTGTATTATGAGGTTTTTGGTGGAATATCTTCATTTTGTCACTCTTTATACTACATAGGTACCTATGTATGATTAAGTAAGTTGACTTTTGACGGTAAAATGAAGGTAGGATAGGTACCCAAGTTTATAAATAAACTAGTGGCCGCGGCTTCACCCGCTTGGTGTTTGGTTGGTTTCTTTATCGCGCCACAGCAGCGCCTTCTGGCGACGTGACGAATAGTGTACAAACATCACACTAAATATTACAATATAGACTATTCAATGTATTTCTTGTCCAGATGCTTACCTTCCATATATTATATTTATAGTTCCATGATTGTACCTATTTAAAAACCGACTTGCAGACCAAAAGCCCATATTATGGCATGTATGTATATGTATACCCTTCTAACAGATTTTAGTATTAAAAAATAACTAAAATCCTAAAAATCCGAGATGATTTCATGACCAATAAATTACTTACCTACCTATGTATGTACCTACCTACTTCCTTTTACTATAAAATACGACTTACAAGGTTTATTTTAAAAAAAATGTCACCCATCCGAGTACCGACCGCGCACTTGGTTGCTTAACTTTCGTGATCGACGGCTCAAAAGTTGATAGAAACCTTATATTATAATTTTATACACGTATATTAAATTTGGTACACAGCCGGCAGGACGCGACGACGGCGCGACGCTAGCGGGACGCGAGTATTTGTAATATATTGAACTGTATGAGAGAGGTCATACAGCGCGTCGCGCTCGACATGTCACGCTCTGTGTGACCTCTCTCATACAGTTCAATATATTACAAACACTCCCGTCCGTCCCGCTGACGTCCCGCCACCGTCGCGTCACGCCGGCTGTGTGGCGAGACCTTTAAAGCATGCTCAAGTTATCGTGCTAACGCACAGACATACAAACACACACACAGACATAGTTCCAAAAAAAAATATTTTTGGACTCATGGAGGTCCAAAACGTGTAAATCCGTCAAAATCTCGAGGTCGAATTTTTTTACGATTACAAGACTTCCTCTATAAGTACTACGTATACGAGAAAGTAAAAATGCATTCATTGGCAAAAATATTTTGCGCCACTGCACTACATGCCTAATATTACCTACATGGGTATTTATTATCTATGTAAGTACAAATATTTACCTTTATCTAAATTCGGCCTTTATAACTTGCACACAGTAACATAAATGTTCAGCATCACTTGTTACTGCATTTAGGTTAGGTAGGTAGGTACCTACATTACATACCTTACACGACTAGAGCAATACTTACCTTCCGTGCCTATACCTAATAAGAAGGTTCACTTATCTATGTTGCAAAAATGCTATTCACATGCTAGATGAAAAGAATACCTACTTTACTTGTTCAGTTTGAGTCCTTGCATTTCCGTTGCTATATAATCACTATTTTCGGAAAAATATTGAGTGACAAACTGTCTAATTTTGGTAAATTATCTGATTGACCTTGTTGAAATCTTTTCTCCTTTATTGTTATTCAAAGGCTGATAAACAATAAAAGTCAAGTTACACAGATCGCAGTAGATATGTACGACACAAAACGCAGAGCAACTTTGAATGACCTGCGACTAGTATAGCGAGCGAGCGGCTGCCGTGTCGGCTGTCGATGTGTGACGTCACCTACTTAGAGTGCGCGTACTTGAAAAATTAAATAGCGACCGTAACTTTCGGCGTTAATAACTTTGGAAATACTGCATCGATTTTAATGAAACAAAAACTATTGACATGTACATAACCATAGCTCTTATTTAATGTGTGTTTTAATGTACTTTTCAAACCTATCGGTCACATTGATTATCGTGTTTTTTACTATTTTTAATCTATTATTTTATTTTCCACTTTTTAGTGCGAATTATAACCGCCGATGAAAGTACTTACTTAATGATAACGCCATCTAGTGACGTATAGCTGAACTAACATTCGAAACGTTTAATTTATTGGTCCTGGCGATTCAAATCAGGATAATGGGATATTCTTATCGAATTATTATAATATTAACTGTCGTCGATAAGTATATAAAGTTTAAATGAAATCTGACCTCATAAGCGCGCCAAAATGGCACCTCAAAACAGACAACACGTGTTGCCTGTTTGCCATAGTCGCTTTTGAAACCAGTAGACAGAACGCGTGTGCCTTTCAGTTCCCGCCAACCGTGTTTATGCAACAAAATGACGTCTTGTGGCATGCGAAAATGCGCTAATTATGTAAGCAAATTAAATAAAGCTCATGGAGTCACGTATCACAAGTAAATTAAGCCGAAATTATATTATTTAGTTTGGTTTTATCATTGTAAACAAATATATGACGCCATGGTTGCTATGGGTAATGTCACGCAATCACAAACACTTGCCTTTTGTTCCTATTGGATTAAATTATGCCATACATTTTCAATGTTTGCTAATGTAGTGAAATATGTAAGTAAAATAATAAAAGTGTACTGTGTATTGCTACAGCATTTAGGATCATATTTTTTTTTTCTGTTTTGTGGGCGTATAACGTATCTAATACAATAATATCATTGTGTCTAAAATTAATATATTAATCACATTATTTGAGATTATTAAATTTTATTTTGCTTACTAATTTTATTACTGAATTAATTTTTAACCTCGCCACAACACTGTCAACTGAAAATCCTACTATATAAATATTACATTGACGGTACAGTCAAAACTCTCACCGTCAGCCTGAATTATTTATCACCTGTCTGTTGTACTCAGTTCTCATCGACACTGAGAAAAATACAGGGAACCAAAATCTATAAAGGTATTGCTGAATCAGGGATCGCCTCATGGGAAATTAGTGTCTACATTGATTTCTTTCAACGAATTCCTTTACGTTTTCACAACAAAAATAAACTTTATTTTCACGGCTACATTGTCAATCATTACATCAATACTGCTGCGATGATAACACTAACTTCGCTAAAGTAAGCTTAAATTCTTGTTAAACAGGGTCAAAAGTCATTTTATTTATTAATTGTAGATTTTGAGCTCCAGGTGGGTCGATTTCATTTTTTTTTATACTACAAGATATCAAACAAACTTGCGGCCCACCTGGTGTTAAGTGGTTACCATCGCCTATAGACACTTGCAATGTTAAGGGTAAATCACTTAACACTGCAAGTGCGTTGCCATCCTGGGGACTAAGATGATATGCCTTCCATGCCCAGCAATTACACTGGCTACCTTTCCCTTCAATCCGAAACACAGCGAACTGCTTCACGGCAGAAATAAGAAAGGCGGTAGTACCTACCCAGATGACCCTACATATGGGTCTACCACCTAGTAAAGCGTGGTAGACTACTGCCTAAACCTCCTTCGATGACAAAGAGAGGCCTTGTGTCCCAGTAGTGGGTAGAATTATAAAGGCTGTTATGATGAAGTGTAGATTCGCCAATTGTCTTGGCACTATCCAATAATTGACTCAGTCCGCTGAATCTGACCACTTTACTCAACTTAGAATAGACGATGCTTTCATAAAGGTTGAACATATCCTCGAAAGACTCCTTTGCAAAGATAAAACGAAGCATTTTTCTTTGCCGAGACGCGTTTAGTTTAAAATGTATCCTGAAACAGATAAGTACTGCTGTTTAAAGAACTAAGCTAGAGACACTACTAGACATCTTGTCTAGCGATCTTGTCTATAATATGATATTATAGAATTCATCACAGTGGAGATTCTATTAAGTTCATAATAGCCGGTGCTAACTTTGAGCGTAAGAAAATAGTGAGCAAGCATAAAATACCCCATTTTTTTATTGATTGTGTTGCTGACTGTAACTTCAAATAATATGAGGTATTATTTGAAGTTACAGTTGGCAACATAAACATTGTTTTATTATATTATTGAAACAATATCTTGCAATTGTGTACTTTTATTATAAATTCGACAACACACAAAATTTGACAAAACATTAACAAGAAAGGACATGTACAAAGGTGAGCTTATCTCTCATTATCATATCGTCCCTCTTATTCATAAAACAAAAGAATTTATCAGAGATTTACAACTCTGTCACTCTTACTATGTATGCATGCTAAAAGTCACATTTGGCAGTATGGACCATGCAGTGGCTCCAATAGTGACAGGTTGCCAGTGACTGTCGCCTTAATTGTATTCAAATAATTTAAATTTTTAGTCTCCCCCGAGTTCTTGCTGTAAAAACACGTGTTGAGAGACTCCATTTTTAACCTCAATCTACCGTACAATTGTCTGCTATTTTTAAGTACATTTTCACTTGACATTGGCGAAATGCATTACATATCGCGAAAGCCATTTAATTAAAAAAGAAGAAGTAATTAAAATTTTATTAGACAGATGGCCGGCTAACATCCTAAGTTAGCTTTCAAATTTAATTTTGTTTACCCTTTATAAGTAGGTACCTAAAAGGGCACAGACTAGTGATAGTTTAAAATATGTAAAGTACGATTTCGTACTAAGTCCCTGGAAGATTCTAGTAAAATTAGTTCAGACGATTACTTCTCCCGAATGTTCTTTACCAAGCAAGAGCGAATAAAGCGCTAGGACTTTATTTGCTCCGTAGACTTTGTAGTCCGGTAAATACATTGTGGTTTTTATTAAATCTCATAACTGAAATGTAGGGTCTAATTACAGAAAGAGAAGTTCACTTAGCTGCAGATGTTGGAGCTAAGTTTTTCTCGACTCTAATAAGTCAGTATCAAGCTACGAACTAGAAAATTGAACGGAAAACTGGGTTATTTACACACCTGAGGTAGATAGAACGGTGCTTATTCGCTTTATGAAGTTCGTTATTGGGTGTTTGTGGGTAAATAACTTGTTTCAGGTGTAATACAATTTTCAACAATCATATTAGATTTTTGTTCCTAAGATTGTGGCTCTGCGCTAAGCTGTAAATAATGTGTCATGATACCGATATCGATAGGCTGTAATTAAATAATATCAAGGAACCATATTAGAAATACAGTTCATCTTGAAAAATAAATTAATTATATTCTATCTCTGAGCTCTAGCCAATCTATACTTACTAATATTATAAAGAGGAAAGATTTGTATGTTTGTAACAAATAAACTCAAAACCTACTAAATCGATGTTGATGTAATTTTATACAAATAGAGATTAGATGTTGAGAAACCACAGAGGCTACCTTTCATCCCCACACAGGATTCATCCTCTATTTTGTTACCACACAGGTCAAATTTTTAAAACGCTTGATAAAATATTTATTTATTTCCTAATAAGTGCCTAAACTCTAAGTTTTATCTTACAAATTACGATCTTCTATACGGTATTCCATACCTTATTTCAACCAATTCAACCCTTTTTTTCACAATAAATAGTACACAATGTCCTTTCCTAGCATTTATTCAATATTTGTACCAAATTTGATCAAAATCAGTCTAGTAGTTTTTGAGTTTATTTGTTACAAATATACAAATCTTTCTAATTAAAAAAATAAGGATTATCTTAACACTTTTTCTAAAATATTTAAAAATAAAAATTTGTAAAGTCGTGACGCGCCTCTAGTTTTATATAAATTTATTGTACAGTGCCTGTTCGTTGTTATTGCCATACATACATGTTACCACGTTCATAATCCCAAAATGGGTTGAGCAGAGCTTTAGGTAATATAAACTAAAACCATATCTGGCCATACAGTTCCCCAAAATTTAGCCTAAGAGCCAGTGAAGGCTACCAGTATATTTTGACCAGACCTGGAATTTTGTACAGTGACTCCCCTATACATATCATACACGAATTGGGGACTCGCTAAGCCCAGAGTGGCTGCCGTGCCTGGATATCAGGCACGACGCGTACCAAAACAATGATTAATTTTCAAAGTATTTGACCACGTCGACTATTTGGATTTAAAATATATTTCTATAAAAGTGAAAAATGAGAGTGGTTGACCATTATCGCGCGTCTTACATCGTAGCAGATAATTTGGCTTAACTTTAATTTAATAGTGACAGGTTGCCAGCCTGTCGCCTACATAATAAGCAAAATAGTCGTCGAATACAAAACCTACGTAACCTTCAGTAAACCGACCAATAACGGTCAACAAGCAGTACAAATGATTCACTCTAAATTACTCAGCAGTCTTGGAAATTATAAAGTAAATAATTTATTGCTGTCGATTGATAATGAAGATTCCCGATGAGAAACATAATATATTCCTGAAGAAAACCAATGAAAGGAGCACTGCACATCACACGCGGTGCGGGGCGGTTGCCACCCGCACCGCGCCGCGTCCGTAGTACTAATGTCAACACGAAGTGTCAGCAAGCGAGGTGGATAAACTTGTGTAGCGTGTGCTGCGATGAACTGCATGGGTCACTCCATGCATGTGTTCGTGAGGTCATCCGTGAATTACATGGCCGTGGGTGACTACGAAACTTAGACCCACGTGGACTAACAAGTGGGCACGTGCAGCTAACATGGGCGTGGATATCGTGCTCCGCGTGCGCCACAGCGGAGCAGCCGCTTTAGACTTTGTAAATGTCGATCAGAATATCATATAATGTAAACTACTTAAATCCTACGTCCCCGTGACAGTGACTTTCCATCTTTAGCTTCGCACCTAATATCCCTCCATCACTTCCTAACCTTCTTCTCTTCTTTAAGCAAGGCATCACCAGGTTGGTTTGGGACGTCACCTCTTTCCTTCTTTCGGGATTTCAAACCATTGCTTGCTTAGAGCTATATGGTTGCAACTAATGGTGGACCGAGGTTTCACGGCAAATGCTTTCAGGATTTCATTATTAGAGACAGAAGAATAAGTAAAAAATATGCCTGGTATCCTTCATACACGGAGAGCGTTCCACTGGGACGCATTTAGTCGACGTCAAAAGTCGAAACTTACTCCACTTTGGCATTTGCGATTCTAGTCACTAAAGCTTAGTCGCCTTACTATTTACACGGTCGATTTTCGCTGTGCGGTCTAGTCGTGCGGCCCAAATTGATTCGTGTAAATCCAGCTGCAGCTACACTGCGGCACCGTTTGTGATTTCTTTTTCATACAAAAAGTTGGCAAATAAGGCGTTGGGTATACGTAGACACTTTTGTTTCTTGTATTGAAGGGTAACTCTTCGACTTTTAGGTGCGACGCAAACGCGATGCATTCATTGGTCACGATACATACGAGATGCAACCGCTAAAGGAGGGCAGAGCCTTTTGCCACCATCCAGCAGGCACTTATTCGTGGTGCCGTTACAAGCCGATAAGATACCCTAGCGTACCGACAGCCATCAATACATCTCGCGGGCAGGAAAGTCCTCTAATGGTAGAACCCCCAATCCCTACAAAGTGGATCGACGATCTGGTAAAGGCCTTGGAAAGCCGCTGGATGCGGGCAGCGCAGGAGGGATCGCGTTGGAGATCCTTGGAGAAGGCCTATTTTTACCAGTTTCGGCTGATATTTTTTATTTTCTTGAAGTATAAAGAAACTTGCAGCTTTTATTTTCAAATAACAATGGTTTGCTTAGCTAATACATTAGCTAATAAGAGTTCCTAATGCTAAGTTTTTCATATTGCTGACAATTGGAAGACTTACTATAACTAGGTGTGTACCTACTTTTATTGTCCTATATGACACTTAAAAACCATAAAAAACATAACGGTAAAATTTTCTGTTGCTCGGTATAAAAACCAAATCTAAACGTTGTTACTTACCTTTCTTACAGATGCCCTATAGTTACTAAGTTTGCAGTTATCAATGTGGCAATAACGTTTATTATGTGTGCTGCAAGCTCGGACCGTATTATGGTGATGTATCCACGTTTGCATAAACCCTTCAAAAGATCTCTTTTTAACAGTTTGTGCTTCGCATGCATAGTGATTCAAGCGCGTACCCTCAAATGTCGTGAATGAGGCTTGATTTCATTTATCATCTTCCATCAGGCTAGATGAAGGCTAAGACCTACTTTGTCAAATTATATAATATGCCAAGTTTTTTGTGTTCATAAATTAATTTATGAAAGTAATTTCATATACGAGTATTGGAACTTCCTAAAGCAATGTATTGAAAAGCAGTATTATTAACGTTCTCATATACAAATCTCAACAATGTTAATATCAGAACGTATTATAATGAAAGGTATATTGAGCTGTCCATTTAAGATACGTTCGTGTTAATAAAGCTGAGCTAGCATTATAAATACCACATAAATACAATGTAGCGTAATGTAGAAGTAATAATTACCTAATTGAAAAAGTAAAATAGGATTTTTTATGCGAGTTCAAGAAGTTTGCGACATAAAATTGAGTTTCCATAGTTCTTGGTTCGCGTTGGAATGTTAGCCACAATTTGTCGGTGATAACATTTATAAACGAGCACGCGTCCTTTTTAAAGGAAGCGATAAGGTGGGTTTGGGAAAAAAGCTCCTCTTAACAGTCACACGTGTTGGAAGTCAGTGGAACGCGCTCAATGACGCAACATCGCGACGCAATTGACGAGACTCAACATTGGTCATCTCTACGTCACCGATGCTGGAATCTATCTAAAGCATCGAGAAAATACTTGGAAGAGCAAACCCAGAGGAGCACTGCAATATGGCAATGACAGAACAGGCTACAACGAACTGTCTGTTGAACTCAATGGGAGTGGAATAAAGGTCATCGCATCAACTCGAGTCGTTTAGTATTATTTGTATAAATAAAACTCCGTACTGTAACAAACACTAATCAGCAATGGAACGACACAGCCTCGCCACGGGACAAGCTCACCAACTCCTGTGAGTGGTCAATTAGCAGTTCCACGCCGACGACTAGTCGTCCACGCGCTTACGTCTTTCCGTAGCCAGGCCTACGGTGTAGCAAAAGGGGTGCAGGACTTAGAATTTTTTTAACGGAGATGGCGCAAGGTTTAAAAATATTTTTGGGTGTTTTTAAATGGAACTTCAACATCACGTTCTGATGCAAACTGATTAAGCTCTTACTACCTAGCTGTCGACGAGACGACGAAGCCGTAAGCGTGGTCGCCGTTGTAGCCGAGTCGGCGTACGGGCGCAGCTGCTCCGTTTCCGTTATGTAGTTGTCGCCTGTTGGATGGTGCGGCGAGAGGCAATACGCTTCCGTACGCTTTGCGAGCTGATATGTGTGCACCTAATGATTGATAATTATGAAGAAATTTGACAGTGTAGCTAGCCAGAGTACTTACTACTAGTACTACTAGACATAATATGGCAAACGCTACAATGCGTCCCTGCAAATAAAAGCAACAACTCTAACATTATTTAGACACCATGGTGTCTTGTCAATAATGCTTCAGTTTCATACATTATATTCTGTTCAATATGCGTTCGATGGAATCGATTGTCTTTGTTGAAAAACGATTCCAGTTATTATGATCTGCTGTGGTCCGTATAGTGGTATAAGTAAATTCGTATAGTTGTGTTTTTTTATCAATGATTTCAAGTCTAGATCTCTTGAGTAGAGAATAAAACTACGTTTTTCCATCTAGCAATAAACCCTTAAAGGAAGGACAATCGCATTTTCGGTAAAAGGATATTTTATGCATAAAGAGGATCGTAAATTGGCTTCTCTATTTTAATAACTGTGCTCACATTTTGAATCCCACAACTTGATACGATGCAACTCAAGCTGGTTCTAACCACTTCTGCAAAGGGAATAAAATATAAGGCAATAAAGTTGGACGTGACACAGATTTGAATTTCACCCGCCACAGCTTAGTTACTTTGTATCCAGATTCTAATGGAAAGTGAAATAAAAATTCTAACAATTTTCGTACCCATAAAGTGGGTACGTGCGTTGAACGGTACTCCGATGAAAGCTGCTAGCGATTATTTTCCTTATTACAATGTGGATTTCGTCAGTTGCATAGGAAGAAGTTATTGCAGAAACTTCGTAAGTATTACGATAACCAATCTTACTATTGACGACTTACGAATTTGGAAGACCGTTTATCGTACACTCGCATGCAATAAAATCGACCAACCCTATACGCTTTGGTTCAAGCCAATGGGGGCAATCACCCACTTTGAGAACTTATAGTAGACGTAAATGGTATTACATTTATTACAGTACATTACTGGTGGTGCTGTGGTGCTCTGATACAGGCGTGACCAGCAACCTTAGTCTACATACCCTACCTTACTGTGTCGTCCGGTGCGTGGTCACCACTTGAGAACTCTTCGACCAATTGGCTATCTGTTCTCCGAGCAATGTAAGTTTTGAAACTCTTTTTTAGCCCATAAAGATTCTTAGTGAGCACATAGTAATTGATCATACCGTAAAACTATTTTATTGCTCACTACCTACATCAGGACCGATTGGGTTTGAGATACTTGGGGGAGGCCTATGTCCAGCAGTGGGCGTTTCATGGCTGATATGATGATGATGAACCTACATCATCTCAAAAAACTTATCACTTAAACTGACTATCATACGGGCACCGATCCCAATCCAACCATGCGAAGCGCCGCTCGCTTTTGTTTTCGAAATACCGTGTAGGTACAAAGGATTGTACACGAGCATGCGGTCAACTCTACACAGAGACCCGTTGGCTTTTAATTAGAATCAAAGCCTGCTAATTCCACGTCAGACAACTAATCAAGCGCGAGGTTCAGGTAAATTGAATTCTGTGCCTATTACACAAAGTTTGGTTTGGCGTACAAAACGAAATTTCGTGTTGAGGAAAAGAGTGCGTTAAATTCTAGCCCATCGCAAACCTTATTAGTACCGTGAACTGGGGTCACTTTATCAAAAAAATATTTTAATTTTCAAATGCAGGCATCTGAATTTTAAATTCCCATTTTTTATATAAAAAGGTCAAGCAAATGACTCTATTCCACCTGATGGTAAGCAGAAGTGGAGTCCAAATGCGAAAATAGCTGGTGCGAGAGATAAACCGCCGCGCTAGCCACCCTCGCCTTGCTGACCTGCAAGGTGTTTCTTCACACTTCTTTGAAATGACCCAGGATTGCAGGAAGGAGGGTACACGTGTGCTGGCAGTGAATTTCCGTTTCTTGATTGTGCGACAAAGAAACGAGTTACCAAATTTCTTTGTTCGCGTTGGAATGGTAGTCACAGTTTGTCAGTGACAACGTAGACCAGCACGCGTAGTCCTAAAAAGGAAGGGATATGGTGGGATTAGGGTAAGAAGCTCCTCAGAACACTCGCTGTGGTACAGAAGGTAGAATGCACTCAATGATGCAACATCGCGACGCAATTGGAGAGGCTGAAGATGTTTAGTCACCTCTTCGTCGCCATCACATAGGTGCGAGCAATATTCCACGCTGGACCGTACTTGCGTCTTGTATAGCAAGTACAGTTGATCTGGCGTAACTCTAAGTCTCCGTGAAGCTGTATTTATCATGCTTTCGATGTAATTCTTAGTATCGGTAAAGAAATTAATCAATACAACTTAGCAAATTTCCACGATTTATTAATCGGTATTTTACCTTCATTTTCTTAGGGATTATCCTTGATAAGATTACAGTCAATTTCAAAAGCTTTTCTTCCAAAAATTGATTAGAAAAAAATTGATATAAACAATTCGCGCTTGATTTTTTGCACAAACCTTTTTTGTCAAGACCTTTATAATACTTCGTCATTCAACAATGGCCCAAAATATCCAGTTTTTACCTTGTCATAATCCGCACACGAAAAACACATTTTCTTACGTTCACGATCCATGTGAGGTATAATAGCGCGGGCTTGTGTGAAAAAAAATGCATTCCGCTAAGCCGACCCAACCAGGGAACTCAAGCCTCTATAACGGCAGTGTGTACACAAATGTTTTTTAAGCATTTGTTTTATTTTCTAGGTAAGAATTTACAGTTTCCAAAGTTGCTTAGCACTTGAATACCATGTGTCAATAGCGTAAAGTCTTAGGCGAGATTCCATTAGGCAAGTCTTGCGTGCAATTATGACGTCAAGTTACAAATTGCATACAACTTGTATGAGGTATGGTGAGATCCATGATGTATTATTACATTTAATTTATATTATGATGTACTATAATAAGACCTCACAATCATTGCGGAATAGCAAATAATTGAATTGAATTGAATCGTCTTCGCGTGAATTACTCGCGGCCAGCGCGCAGTCCACTCCCATGGTTTGCCGTGCGCAGTCAACGCAAGGCGCAGTCAACGTGCGAGGAGCCTTTTGTCACCGAGTGGTCCACTCGTCGTTGGCTCGTGGACAGCTCAATAATCGCATAAGGCAAGAAGGTGCGGTTCAGATGCCGGGTGGCTCTAATGAGCTATGACCTTTATGCTACGGCCACACTATCGCGATAACGCGAAGATTTGCGTTGTCGCGACACGTCTGGCCAACAAGTTCGTCCTATCGCGAATCATGTTCGCGAATGCGAATGCCTTTCGCGTGGGTGCCGGTAAACTGCCGCACATCAAAGGCTGGCAATCTGTCACTATTTGGAGGCACTACATGGATCGTACTGCCAGATGTGACTTTATGTGTAAACGAGTTACCAAAAGCCATTCACATCTCTTTTGGGATTATGAGCGTGATTATAGAAATAGCGTGGTATTTTCTATTGTAAATGTGTTTAGACCGGGTAACCCCGAATGGAGTTATGAGAGTCATGACGGCTTAATGAACTTCATGGTTTATGTCAACGTAAGCACTTAAACAGGCACAAAATCATTCCCCTTCCGACACGGACGCCCTAGGGACGCTAGACGGTCAAGAGACTCCCCACGGGGGAGATGTTCGGTCGCCCAGTAATCCCCTAGGAACTTTCGACCTCCAAGGTCTTCTTAAAAACCCGGTGACGTAGAAAATGTCATCAGAGAATATCTGCAATAGAATATAAAAAAAAACATTTGCTCTAATCCATCCAACCTAATCAAAGTAGAATCTAGGTATTTTATGTTGGGAATGAGCTTCAGCATCACACTAGCGCGTACCCAATATGTCGCAGCAATTATTTTACTCCTACGTGGTTTGACACGACGTAACGTAACGCAAGCACGACGCCCCTCCATCCACGATCCGAGTACATGTCGGATATATTAAAGAAACTTTAAAACCACGATCAGTTCAAGCTACAACCCAAATACTGCAGTGCTAGCTCAGTTAGCAATGAGTTAACAGTGTAAATAAAACAACATGCATCATAAGAAAACATTTACCGCTGTGGCCCATAATTCGGTGCACACATCTGTTCGACAAGGTTAATATTGCGTTAATCATTTGAACATTGATCACTTTAAATTATCTAATATATAAATATCTCGTGTCACGGTGTTTGTGGTCGCACTCCTTCAAAACGGCTCGACCGATTTTAATGTTTTTTTGTGTGTGGTAGGTAAGAGGTTAAGAGTTAGTAAAGTATTTTAACCGACTTCAAAAAAGGCGAAAGTTCTCAATTCAACTGTATGTTTTTTATGTGTGTTACCTCATAAATTTTTACTGAGTGCACCGATTTTGAAGATTTTACCAATTTCTGTGTCGCGCATTTAATTAATGTTACCTTTAAATACGAGTTTAAAAGTGTTAATAGTGTATTTGCAACAATGAACAGAGCCTGTAGTGGAATGAGTGTCTTTATTGCTGACAAAGCAGCCCCTACAATCATACAGTCCACTACAGCATCCACATATTTTGTGGTCCTTCGAGCCGGATATGAACCAGTAACCTATGGACCTTTGGAATTGACCGGTTCTATGTATACCATTGGCAGCTTAAACTTCGATCTTTTAATGCCTTCTATTGACAATTATGCGCTATCGATCTATCTTCAGTCTAAAGTCTTATATAAAAGAGGGAAACGGATTTTACTAATAAATAATTCCACGAATACCACAGAGAATTGACCAGTCTGTCCTTTATCTACATACTCTATGCAGGATACCCTCTAAATCCCGGAGTTTTGCCTGTAATAAGATCCCAGGTGGGGAAAGCCTTGGCCACTATACCGGGGTTAGATCTTAAATTCTCATTGTTACAATAAAGTGGGAAAATGATGTTCGGTTTTCGGTCGCTATCGAAGGACGAGATATACGCATAGATTGTGGAGATGATATAAAAAGGAATGTAGTATTTTTTGTTAATATAAAGCGACTCGAAGAAATGTTTGTGATGTAGATATTATAATATGGAAAAGCATATACTTATTTGTCCTAATCTGCTTCCCATTTTCTTTCTGGTCGGTGTAGTATGTGTTACTATCGGATATCGACATACCTTCTACCATAGGTTTTGGCAACAGAATACGGCCGGCCGCTTGCCTACCAGCAACTCTCTTTAGGAATGATTGTTATCTTTCCGAAGTATTGTAAGGGTCAAAGCAGATTATACAATTTAGTTGGACGACTAAATTGCAGTAGACATAGAAGGCCGCACATTTATCCAACTAAATCGCACAACTAAAAGATCGCATCCAACTATCGGCCGATAGCATAAAGAATGGGTTTCTATGTAGGGACGATTAAATTGTGGAAGCACGCAATTTAGTTGTACGATAGTCGGCCAACTAATTTGTATGGTCTGCGTTAGCTCTAACAATGAAAATTGAGTGGTCAATTTTTCGGTCAGCCATCCGAGTTTCACCCGCGTACTTGGTTGTTAAGAACGCACAACCAGGGCACCATCGATCACCATATTATATTGAGAAGATCCTTGTTCTTCGATTAATCCGCAGTGGATTCTATCATGTTAGTCTGTATAATCGAATCATAAGCTTATTGTTGGTAGTCTCATGTTTGTTTTTTTTTATGACCAAGCGGAGTGAAATCATTGTCACACATGAGGTTTGTAATACGATATGGCTGCGACATACATACACCATTCCTTATAATTACACCCAAAATGCCAAAAAAGAGGTTCAGCAGTGGTTTACGTAACATTTGGTTACACATAAAGCCACATCTGACAGTATGGTTTATACAGTACTCCGAAATAGTGTCAGGTTGTCGCCTACACGAAAAGGGACATAACCCAAAAACAACTAAACCTTCATTGAACCTACCAATAATATGTTTATTTATCCGCGGTTCTCTTTGTATATATTTTACTTTTTTTTACTGTCGCAGCCGTGGTGGAGTGGTCAGTAACACTGCCTACACATGGGGCGGTCCGGGTTCGAGTCCTGCTAGTGGCAAATGTTAGTGTGATGAACACGATCATTTGTTCATGAGTCATGGTTGTTTATATATTTAAGTTTATTTATACAAAATATCTAGATTATTAAGTATGTTTGTCCGTTATCTAGTATCCATAACACAAGTTCTTAAAGATACTTAATTTGGACTAGATAATTAGAAATATATATTATTATTATTATTTTTACTCTTACACCCTTTCACCCTCAATACGCTTTTTCCTTTGCTGTCTCCGATATCATAAAACAACTCTTGTTACTAAGTTGACCGCAAACTTATTTCAATTTGCGTAAATTTGTACTCCGTGTACTTTTCCTACCAAAATCTCTCGTACCACAATATGCTTCATGTTGTAGGCCCTCCATTGTCGTGTGTCATCTCGGTCTAACAAGCGTCTAAGCCGACGTTAACCGCTAACATAGGCAAGCTGTTTGCCAAGCTTACTATCTCGATATCTATTTGCACTGGGATGGACGTAGGTCACTGTTAGTTAAGAGGCTTGTATATATCCCAGGCAATTTCAATGTTTCCGCAATCAACAAAATGCTTCGGCATATCATAAAACGCTTCGGCTTAGGCTACTTGATCATAATAATCTCAACGACTGGTTAAGTAAGCTATTTTTAAAAAAAATAGTGGTTAGCCAGTAGGATCACGGCTTTTTTATGTTTTAGACATTTGTATTTTATATATGTCGATGTTTTTGATGTCTTATGTTTTTATGACCGTTATAAATACGCTTACTATAGTCCGCGCAATATAATAGGCCCGTTTTGACAGATATATACGTCAGTAGAATGTAACTGGGACGCAATCAAAACAGATGCAAGCAAAAAATTAAAATATATTATTGCAACTTTCAGTAATACAAATACAGTCATATTTTAGCGAAGTAATTAAAATGTCATAATAAAAATAAAAAATATTCTTTCTCGCATAATATTTAAAGTTAAATGTAATTTTCTAATGTTCTGAAACTTCATAAAAACAGTTACATTCTTAATCTTTTTTTTTCTATAGTGATAGTGCAGTGACTTAAATTGATCGTTTATTTCACGAATATATTCGGTGCAGTATACGAATATATTGTATCGAAATTGAAAAACAAGATTTATAGGTTTCTTAATTAAATAAGAGTTAAATTATAAGTTTAAAATTTTAAAAAATAGCAAATTGCATGTTTTTAATGCAAGTATCTTTAATGAAAACAGGTAATTGATCAAATCCCAAGTGATTTGATCAAACCACTGAGGATGTTAAAATAACAACATGACTTTATCATTTTACTAAATGAATCAAATCAAATCGGGCATATTATATTGTGCGGACTATAGAGTACATAATGAAAGGCACACTTGCACGGATAGTGTTATATGGCACACACACACTTGCACGGATAGTGTTATATGGCAGGCACACTTCGTACTTTATGGTCTAAAACTGAAAAACACTCCAAGCGCCAAATAAAAACATACAATTTCTATTACAGGTTCTATTCTAACAGCGAGTCTTTTCACCCAAGGGGGAAACTACATCGGTGTATATCGGATACAGTGGCATATAACTTGGTGCCACCAACAAGAATAGTTGGAAGTTACAAATTAGATTACAAGTTCATGCGGTATCCAACAATAACTCGGACTTAGTTCTGAACTAGAGCTGTGAGATTTTTTCACATTTTCCTCTTTAGTAAAGCTTGTGTTGTAGACTTCCTTACGGCCAAAGAAGTTCCTTTCGGTACAAATTATTCATCAAAATTGTTTGCCGTTTTTCTCAGTTCACCTTGGTTTTTTTTTTATATAAAAAACTGCAACGTTTTGTTACCATTTATCACCTATCTTTTTAACAGTTTTACATTACACTTCTCATTTTACACCTTTTATTCGCATTACCATGTAAATGTGTTATTAGAGAATCATTATAGAGTAGTTTATACACCGTGTTTGGTGCTTTCTTTAGTAATATAGTCAAAAATTGGCATTCTGCGTCGGTGGCGTAGTGCGTAAGAGCGTCGTCTCCCACCCGGGAGGCACTGATTCGATCCCCGCCACGTACCAATGTGTTTTCAAGTCAACCACGTTGGCCAAGTGCGGGTTGGTCGACTTCACACACAACCTAAGAATTTCTTCATAGGTGTGTGCAGATTTCCTCACGATGTTTTCCTTCACCGTGAAAGCGTCGATTAAACGTACATATGAATTCAAAATTTGAAAACACATTGGTACGTGGCGGGTATCAAACCAGTGCCTCCCGGATGGGAGACGACGCTCTTACGCACTACGCCGCCGACGCTTCTTCAGATGCTGTGTATGTTAAGTTAATTATGTAAATATGGTTACAAATAAATAAATAAAAAACTAACATGTTTGTCACAGGTTAATGTACCGAACCATACATTAACCAGTGACAAATATTTAAGCTATGTATGCGAGACGCAGTGTAGGAACGTATAGTTTAGTGTGCGTGTAAGGTTGTCAGTGTAATAAATAAAAAATCATAAAATGTTTGTACAGTCAACAGCACGTCGGGCTATACAAAACTGTCAAATTTCTCCAAACGATTTTCAACCTAAGACTATTCAAAATACAGTGCATAATCGATTGGGAAATTTTGACAGTTTGTGGTAGCCCAATGTGCTGTTCTCTATACCTACCGTCTCAATTTTCTCTGAAATTCTCTCTTCATATTTAAAACCTACTTATATTCACATTTACTTCTGCAAATGAACATTCCATTCATTAAGTACATACATTAAAGCTATTCATCACATTAGAACCCCACTCAGTCACATTTAAAATCCCTTTCCTGTTTGCTTTACAAATCTAACTCTGTGAATGAAAGGTAAATCTGATATGCAGTCCATTATAATTTTTGAAATTTACGCGAGAAATCTCTGAAATTCACGTTTTAATCTTTAGATTGCACAGTACTCAGCGAAAAATTATTGCTACTTTTATAATCCAATAAAGCGACGTAATACAAAAAAGTTAAAGGAAATCAATAAGGTACCTGAGGCATAAATATTTGCCGCTGCCAGGATTCAAACCCGGACCGCTTGTTGTGTTGGCAGAATTTAAAGAATACAATATAATACACTTGAATAGAACTCAACAGAATATAATAATATAACAATCGGTTCTATCAATATTAGTCTGGATAATCAATTGCACAAACAATTTATTGTTGGTAGGTTGAGGTTTTTATAAATTTTGGTAAGTATATTAAGGTCATCTTGTTCAGACCCATTATTACGGAATGTCCGCAATGTCTATCCAAAACTCCCTTAGTCACAGTTTCACTGGAAAAATCGAACTTGCGAACATTTAAATGCTTACAAAGATACCTATAATAGAAACGACGTCCTCAAACGTCTTGAGGGTGATTTTTTCCGCGTCTAAGTCACGTTCTCGTCGACTCAGCTATCGGATGCCGATCGAAATTGCGATCAGGATAGCGTTGAAGATTCATCAGCGGCAACGGTTAGAGGTTTATTGAAATTCACCGCGACAAGATGTAGGTTTACATGATTGGTTTGAAGTTCCTCTTGAATTTGAGCGCGTAAAAACTAATAAGGGTAGTTATAAAAATAGTTTTCAAGCTCAACTTTCTTCATAGGATAACCCGCAATAGGACGTGTGTGAGATTCCATTAATTTAACTTAATGACAAAATCCACAAACGGAGCCGCCGACAAATGCCAGTTTTGTATAAATTACACAAAAATAGACCCACCATGATTATTAATTGGGCCATACTTATCCTAATTACGTATAACAAGTAAGTAGTTCTTGCGTAATTATTGAGAACTCAAATAATTACCTATGTCAACTCATACCGAACAAAATGTAATGTTAATAATACAAGTATGTTCCGTACTTAATTAATATACAAATGTAAGAACAGTAATGTAAGATATGTTCCTTCTGTTGTCATAAGAATCAGCCTCCGGGTAACACACTCCTAAATAAGCAACCAAGAACACAATTATGATGATACAATATTTTTTCCAGGATTCCCGTAACATAAACGGTAAAACCAGCCGTCTTTTGCAAATTAAAAAGAAACAAAGGAGTGTATAAAGCAATGTATTTTGATAGCAATCAAACATAGAGTCCACACGATGATAAGTAGATGTTACCAATTACCAATGCCTCACAACACCATTTTAAGGCATTTTTATCACACCGACACGGTTCGAGCAGTACTAAACCGCAAGTCGCGCGCTTGTGTCCTGAAGAGACACAAGTGCGGCACCAAGGTCAAGCGACTTAAGGCACTTCTATCCTCTTTATTATTATTTCTGTGTCCGACTCGCACTTGGGCGATTTTCGGGTGGTTGGTTGCGACTACAACCGTTTTTGAAGGCTGGTCCCGCCCCTGGTCCTCACGATTGCCCTGTCTAGACCTTCCCGTTCTACTGTAAGAACATTATTAGACTGTGGTTTTATGGCCGGCCGACTGCCTGATGGAAGAAAAATGAACACTGAGAGTACAGAGGAATAACAATGTGACTATCCATGTGAATTTGTACTTTCTTTACGTATACGGAAAACGTTAATTACACAGCTTGAGCATTTTTTTATCTTATCCTGCTGCTCCTGATTTATTTAGTGTCGGTTGCAGTACTCTCTTTTGAAATGACTGTTTTGCTCTATCTTGAAACAGCAGCCAGAATCACCAAGCTTCCCTACCAACCCTCCATGCCCAGTAATTACTCTGGCTACCTTTCCCTTCAATCCGAAACACAGCGAACTGTTTCACGGCAAAAATAAGAAAGGTCGAGCCTACATATGGGTCTATCACCTAGTATTCAAAATTTTAAAACACATTGGTACATGATGGATCGAACTAGTGCCTCCCGGGTGGGAGACGTTGCGCTTACGCACTACGCCACCGACGCTTCCACCTTCCATGACTTTAGCCAAATAATTCTAAATTTTTAAATTTTATATTCTAGATTAAAGGATTTAAGAGAACATTCTATCAGGAAAACTATGATATGCGGTCGCACATTTACTTCAGTCCCCGATCCGCCATAATTATAAGCAAACAACCCGAGATGCCAACTCTCTACTTTGTAAAACAAAAGTTAACCAGCGAACAAAGAGAGTTACTTCCCAACAATATACGTCATTGTGACATTTCCTCGAACGGGTGAGTTGGCTGAAAATATCACATCAAACGCAACGAGGCGCTCCCGGAGTGCGTTTATGAAATAATATAGTTCAATATATTTTATCTGAGACGCAGAAATCTAGCCTTTATTATAACAAGGAAAACAAAATTACTTGGAGCAACGATAAATAATAATAATGGTCAGAAAAATATTCTGATTGTCTCGGTCAAGTTTGTTCAAATGGATAGCTCCGTATAGTACTAAACAAAGTCGCTTTCAGCGTCTGTCTGTCTATCCGCTAATTCCTATTAAACCACGCAACGGATTTTGGTTCAGTTTTCATCATCAGTAACACAATTTTTTCACAGAAGTTTGATATAAATAAACATGTAAATGAAATAAAAAACTATATTGCAACTAAATCGTTAAAAAACTAAAGGTCTGACATGCAATGTTATGAACCATAGACAGCTAGCTATACCCGTTCGCGTGTCACTTCCAGACAAAATTTATTCGTATTGTGTAATGAAAAGTCAGATAAACATTGTTTATAAAAAAATATATAGGGTTAATTTTTCAAATGGGCCTTCAGGGCCAAATCCTAAACTATAAGGAATAACGAAAAATGCTGAAAGGAGTCCCGAGCCCGATTTTGATGAAAACAAAAACTGCATCAATGGATTTTTGAAAAAAATAATGATCATCGCTTTGATTATCGCGTCAACCAAGGTGGAATAAGAAATATTTTGTAAAAATTTAACATTTTCCATTAGTTTGCCGTATATCAATACTTCCCAGAAATCGATCCTTATTAACAACACTATCGAATAGTGTACAAGCTGTGTTTTTTTTTCGTGTTCGATTTCTGGCTAGGATTGTTGATTTTTCTAAAATCCAATAATACAGTTTTTTGTTTTGTTCAAAATCGGGTTCACGACTCCTTTGAGCATTTCGATATTCCTTATAGTTTAGGATTTGGCTCTGAAGGTCCACTAGAAAAATTCATTCTGTATAATCGAAGGCAGTTACTTAACATTTCTCACCTCTTTTTTAATGGTGGTTTATGATTTACACAGTTTATACCTCTCACAACGAGAAGCAATGTAGGATCCATAGATATTCGACAAATATTTATGTTAACTAGCTGTCCCGGTCACGCGTTGCTGTGACAATGTCATAATTCTGTCCTATAACATTGAATTTGAATTTAAAAAATTATGACTACTTATCAAGATAAAAACTATCCTATTTCTCAAGTTGGATCAACTGCACACGGTGTAAAAATTTGATTAAAATCGGTTAGGTAGTTTAGGAGTCCATCGCGGACAAACAACGTGACACGTAATTTATTATGTTGTCCTGTTGTGAGTTTTACGTGATTTTTGTGATTTCATATTATTTTCTCAACGATTCTCGCTACCAATTACGGACTCTGATAATTGTTGCTATTACGTACGACCTGCGACTTCAAAATGGATTTTGATTACCTGCTTAAATGACTTCGGCTTGTGTCAATATTTCATTTACTCCGTTAAATAACTCTATAATTTTAACACCGATGAATGTATACTGGGTGTAAAAGACATGAGCAGTCAAACGAAAACCACGTATTCTATACATCAAAATAAGACATATTTCAAAAAATAATTGCTGGAAAATGATTTTTATTTTTTGGTGTTAAAAAATATTGCAAATTGTACCGCGCAATGTAAAGGGCTCAACTCGCACGCAACTCGCAAAATCGCGATATTTTTGCTTGACGGCGGCCCCGTTCGTTAGTGTCCGTGCGCATCGAGTGAGCTACATTGAACGCTAACGTTTTGAAGCCATTTTTTGTTATGAAATACTAAAAAAAAATATAATGTTTCTTTGGACAATAATTTAGAAATAACGTATAGAATACGTTTTCATAAAAAAATGAAAAAAAAATTATGACTTTGACCTTCAATAAAATCGTAACTATCAATTTCCCAGGTATAGTCTAAAGGAAGAAAAATGTTATGACGGTGAGCAGAATACATGGTTCTCGTTTGACTGCTCATGTCTTTTACACCCTGTATACATCGATTTACAAAACTGACCAAAAATCATCAATGTAATGATTGGGCCAAAGGTCCTATAGAAGTTACCCCAATCTCCTTTTGCAACTCACTTCCATGTCCTACAATCCAGAAATGGAATTTACTGCCAGCATGCGGTTTGAGGACACCTACGTGATTAGAAGGAATAATCCTATTCATGTCGCCAGGACTACGAGTTCTTTATATATACATACGATATAATGTTTATAATCTTTAGAATTACAATGTAGGTACACTTTTTGAAATAATTTCTCTCTTAAAACTAAGGCATTAAGGGCGCCTCAGTACGAAAGCCCTCGTTTATCATTCTTGTCTTCCTCGCACGAATGTGAACATCCATTCCGAGTTACATTAAATTCTGTTAACAATTTAGTTTGAAACTCAGATCTACGTTAAAGTTATTAATTTTAATGTCCCTTATTTTTAAGCTGGTGAAGTGTTTAGAATATTATTTAGACTCATTGAGATTTTTGTACGATGTAATGTATTTTTATGTCACGAAAGAGGAGGTCGATAACAGTTAAGGTTCATAACAATTTCAGAAGATAAGTTTAGTTATTTGGTACGGTTAGCATCAGACTTTGGTACCTAATAATAAAATCATTCATACATAACGGTGGCAACTTATACGTCACAAGCGCTGGCGTTGCTATGACATGGTTTATCAAGTTCAGATGCTGACCGTACTCTGTTCGGTGACTAATAATGTTTCAACTCGATTTTTCTCCATGCTTTCGGTATGTTAAACTGGTGGCCCAGGCTATTCTCCAAATTTTAATTATTTTGTTGGTTTTCGTTGCCTATTTGATTTGGTATAAATTTCAATACCACCATATTTTTGAAGTTTGTCGCCATGGTAATAGGTGATAATAGTACTAACAGCATTACAATAATTACAACCAAGTAGTCAAAAAAAATTAATAAAATTATAAAATGATCACTAGCTTAAAAGAGTAGAAGTAATTCGCATGAGCATGGCTTTTAAACCTTAGGCGGTATGGCAAAAAAGGCAACACATCTTTATCGGTGGACAAAAGTGACCCCACAAAGAAATAACATTATAATAAAAAAAATCTTCTGTTATTCTATTAAATTTTGGAAAACATAACTCATCATTGAAATATGAATTAAGTTGTTTGGCACATTTTAATCAGTAATCACTTGTTTATTTTTCATTGTTACTAACATATTCTATTTCTAAGTCTACTTTCGATATTATTTTGTATTAAAAAATCTAAGAATATTTCGCTATATCGTTTTCATATAATATATTCAACTAAAGAAAAATCAACGCCTTTTTGGAGTTCACATACAGCAAATTAAATGACAAACTAAAACAAATATTTAAAAAAACAACCAATATAAATGTCTGAAGATGTCTAATTTTTGGTTTAAGTGACTGTTATGGCAGTATATTTTCTACTCCTTCTTCTTCACTGCCAGAACTCCAAGCCTCAATATTTATGTCTATAAAATTGCCTTCAAAACTGCTAAGTACTGCCGCTTCTTCATAACAGCTATTGTTTTCATTTTCACATGCATCATGATTGTTTTAAGTGTCAGATTCTTTGTTTTTGTCTTCCAAATAGTGATCTAGTTTCAGCGCTGCGTATAAAACTACAATGATGATAAAAAATATTTACAAAAAAATATTATAAAACTTACAAAAAAAAACGAGTTTATGAAGTAAAACTTCTACAACAATAATAATATACGAAACGTAACTCTCTCTCATTCTATCTTTACTAACTTATATCTCCCTCTCAACTTCCGCTCGCCACGCCCTCTCAACTTCCGTAACGCTCTCGTCAACTAACTCCCTAAGTCAAGCATGCGTAAAGAAGTTTTACTTCAATAACTCTTACTGTAAGATACACGCACTTAAAAAAATATTTCTAAGAAAAGCTTTTATTTTCAATTAAATGCATTAAAATGATAAAATAAACTTAAAATATCAAAAAGCTTGTCGCGAGATTTAGCTGTGATTAAGATTAACGATAGATCAAAGTAAATCTCGCCACAATTTAAAGTTTATTTTTATAATTTTCGTGCATTTAATTTAAAATAATAGCTTTTCTTGGAAATATTTTTTACTTTTTAGTCAATATTCGTATTCTTCTCAGTAAACCCTTTCATTTGATACCCATAATGTAGAAATGCATTGAAAATGACTATTCCGCCATCTTGGATGGTTCGCCATATTGGATTTAGAATGACGTCACACAGCTTATTGTGTATTGTCATCCAAACTTAACGTATATACAAAATTTCAGCTCAGTGGGTTGAAGAAATCTGCTTCAAAATCGAGTTGCAAGATTCCACCCGAAGAAACATACATTGCAAATAAAAGCTTTTAAAAAACATGAGCCGCTGGGATCAATTTCGACCCCGATACCAGTAAAGGGTACTCATTTATATTCTACTATTTTAACATAGTTCTACGTTCTACTATCTTCTGTTAAAGAGTTCAGTTCTCCATTTGCGAATTTTCTTATCTGATCACTATCTGACGACAACTTTTACCGTTTTCATTTACTGCAAGTTCATAGCCAAATATGTAGACGAGAGAAAGAAGAGTAATAATGAAAATGTCCTCAATGCACAGCAATTACAACAATACCACCAGTAACAAAGTATAGATAAAAATTATATAATCACTAGCTGACCCAGCAAACGTTATTTTGCCTTACAAAAATGATTAAATTACTAAAATGGCTATAAAAAATAGGGGTTGGTGATAAAAAAAAAACCGGCCAAGTGCGAGTCGGACTCGCACACCGAGGGTTCCGCCGTACAAACGTAGCGGTTTACAATTTATGACGTATTAAATCAAATTCTGAGTTCACGGGAAGTACCTTGTAGGTTTTGATTCCCTAGCGTGTGACGGAAATTCGTCTAAGGTTTCGGTATAAACTGCTGTATCTTTTGATCGCGTTAACTTAGAAGTTTGATTTTTTCACTGCTTAAAGAGACAATAGACCTAGGTATTTGGTATAAATTTCAATTTGATACCTTTATTCGTTCGTGAGAAATAAGGTAGTAAGTTTCATTTTATTAAAAAAAAATTATTATATTATATAACTAAAAAAATGTGATTTTCGCAATTTTTCATATATTTGCATTATATGACAATGCTTCATGCCAAATTTCAAGATTCTGAGTTTACGGGAAGTATCCTGTAGGTTTTGATTCCTTTGCGAGTGTCGGAAATTTGTTGAAAATATCGACATAATCGGCTGTATCTTTTGATTGGCTTGGCTTAGAAGTTTGACATTTTCACAGCTTAAAGGGACAATAGACCTCTAGGTATTTGGTTGAAATTTCAATTTGATACCTTTATTCGTTCGTGAGAAATAGGGTAGTAAGTTTCATTTTATTAAAATATTTTTATTATATTATATAACTAAAAAAATGTGATTTTCGCAATTTTTTCTATATTTGCATTATATGACAATGCTTCATGCCAAATTTCAAGATTCTGAGTTTACGGGAAGTATCCTGTAGGTTTTGATTCCTTTGCGAGTGTCGGAAATTTGTCTAAGGTGTCGGTATAAACTGCTGTATCTTTTGATCGCGTTAACTTAGAAGTTTGATTTTTTCACTGCTTAAAGGGACAATAGACCTAGGTATTTGGTATAAATTTCAATTTGATACCTTTATTCGTTCGTGAGAAATAAGGTAGTAAGTTTCATTTTATTAAAATATTTTTATTATATTATATAACTAAAAAAATGTGATTTTCGCAATTTTTCCTATATTTGCATTATATAAAAATGCTTCATGCCAAATTTCAAGATTCTGAGTTTACGGGAAGTATCCTGTAGGTTTTGATTCCTTTGCGAGTGTCGGAAATTTGTTGAAAATATCGACATAATCGGCTGTATCTTTTGATTGGCTTGGCTTAGAAGTTTGATATTTTCACAACTTAAAGGGACAATAGACCTGAGTATTTCATGTGAATTTCAGCTTGATACGTCCACACGTTCTTGGGATAAAGGGTCTTGACAGACAGACAGACAGACGGACGACAAAGTGATCCTATAAGGGTTCCGTTTTTTCCTTTTGAGGTACGGAACCCTAAAAATGTAAAAATTTAGGGTTGTATGTATTTTTAATGCCACATATTAAAAAAATAAAAAATAAATCGTCCAAAAATTAAAAAAAATATATATTTAGGGGTGGATTACCCTTAACATTTAGGGTGATAAAAAATAGATGTTGTCCGATTCTCAGACCTACCCAATATGCACACAAAATTTCATGGGAATCGGGAAAGCCGTTTCGGAGGAGTTTAACCACAAACACCGCGACACGAGAATTTTATTATATTAGAAGATATCAATATCACTATACAATATTTTAGCATAATAAATTAGTATAATTGTGATATCAGATTCGAATATTTTCAGAATACTTGAAGTTTACTACAGAATTATGTATGTACTTACTTAACTTACGAACTATTTTTTTCTGGTATATATATATATACCATAAAGAATAAAGAAATAGCTGTACTACCAATAAATCAGAATCAAAATTCTGGGAACTCGATAGATTATTGGGTAATTGAATAACGTTCGTCAACCAATCAGGGTTATCCTATGATTTGACGCTAGATTCATATCGATTGCGTCTTTGAATACGCGTGTATTCTGCTTGAATTCTGAAACATTGCTCTGAAGCAATATATCCCTTCCTACGTAATTACAGGGTTCGTTTTTGTGTATAACTACTTAGAATATTCTAGCTATTCCGTCAACGTCTCCTGTTATTACTGGTATTTAGGTTTGGCCATTTTCTAACTCCGGACCCGTCTCACTTCATTAGTAACAATTAATCACCTTGCCTACTCCCCTGCGTCCTTGGGCATACTGCAGGCCATTAGTGTTTCTTCACCCCCAGTAATAGAGTTCAAATTTGCCCCTAAAGTTTCGTGTTCACTAGTGAGGCGAAGTAGAAATCGTTTCGGTCCAAGTATTTACATTGGGGAACTGTTGTATAACCAAATATACCTATATTTGGTTTCACTGTATTGGTTTTAAAGTTTTCTCTCGAATCACCGTCGGTATTCAATTATGATGAATTGTTTTAATTTAGCAATCTATTACAATAAATATGACGTCAAAAAGTTTATATTGCCTTTATTTTTTCTGAAGTGGGATGATTATGATAGAAGAATAAAATTTAAAGAAAGATTAACACCTTGCTTTCTATAAAGAGAGTTGCTTTTCTAGGGTCTCAGGATAATCTTAACATTATGATGCCCCATTTTACAGAATACAGCTTAAATTTGTATGTATTTTATTTTGTTCGTGTTTGGGTATTTATTTTAATTTTAATATTATACAGTATGTTTTTTTCAACTGGGACAGTATGGGGAAATCCAAAACCATAGAAGATACAGGTAAACGGCCTTAGGAACCATTTGTTCTTTTTTTGTGATTTTTTTATGACATAATATTTTTTTTGGTCAATGGTGAGTTGTCTATAGAAATGAGTCATTTAAAAAAAAATGATGCGGATCGACTCAGTTTAGGGAATATTTCATTGTACCGAAAGAAAATAATCTGAGTAGCAGAAGTTAGTCAAATTTAATAAAATGTTTCTCATACACTTTTTGTACTTAATACAAATTTTTACCAACTTTAATAAAACTATCAATGCAACAAATAATCAATATGACCTCCATCTTGCTGAATACGATACGAGCACGCTTTAGTACACCTCTTGTTGCCTTAGCCAAGGACATGTGATTAATGTTGTTTAAGTGGTAAAAGACCCAAAAGACCTCTTTTGCTTTGTAAATCTCGAAGGAAAAACGCTTTTTAGCTACGAGCTTTGAACAAGACTCTAATGTTCAATCTAAATTATTTTAGTAAACTTAATTTTAATTCTCGATAATTACTTTTAAGATATTATACATGTATTGCCTTGTTTTTCTCATCTTAAACCATTTTCTCGCTGGAGAGGTGAAAAGTTGTATGTTTCACACGAGAGCAAATTTTTTTGGTTCATGATTTAATATCTCTCGCACCAAAAAATAACTTTGATCATTTGTTAAACAAACAAATATTATTAGGCTGCGAGTTGTAATTTGTAATATGAGTACTAAAGTAGTAAAGTAACTAACTAGCCCTATATAATAAATACAAAAGAGGTAACCAAAACCATTAACTAGCTTGGCTCTTCGGCTACGCTACCGTTAACAATCATATAAGTAAGCTACACAAATAACAGATAACAGTCATTTTTTAATTTGATTGATGTTAGTTATTAGGTAACATCAATTACAAAAATCATTCTATTGACAGGAGTAAATTACGTTATTCTAAAATCGCAAATAACCAATTCGGCTCACAGAAGACAACAATAACGCGATTCAGAAGGGTTCAGCGCCATCTATTGGCTACGTTACGAAACACTGCTTTGTATCCATTTGTGGAATTAAAGTTTTTTTAAGCTACTGCATAGCTTCTATCGCGGGCCTTGAGCGCGGGGACCGAATCCAGAAATTCCGTAACGAAAAAACCTCACGCTCCCCACTCCGATGGGCAAGGAGGTGTGGCTTGAAGGCCGTGCATCGTCTAACGTCGTTTCAGTTCGGCAGTCTTCGACACGGCGTTGTGTGCGTGCGATTAGACGTATTGTACGCTGCTGTCACGACAGTGAATAGCTGTACTTGTAAAATTTTTGTATAAAGTGTTTTGAATATGAATGTTAATTATTTCAGTGTACGTTTTAAACGTCTTCTTGTAATAAATAACATTTTAATACGCATTAGCAGCTGTTTATGAGAAAGTATATAGGTGTATAGGTATTTATGTACAACAGGGAATAGCTGTACTAGTAAAATTTGTGTATAAAGTGTTTTGAATATGAATGTTAATTATTTCAATTATAAAATTAATATCAAAGAAAAAGAAATACTGCATGAATAAAATAAATAAATAAAATTATAATTGCATAAGTTGATACAAAATGCTATGCAATAGCTTTACCGCGGCAGTCCCCGAGTGCCACACGTCTATTTTTTCTCAATTAGGAACAACAAACTCTGCTTAAAATTGTTTTTGTATGTTAACATTTTGTATAAGTTATTGTTTAGAATATTATTTCAAATCAAATACGTTTATTCAGATTTGGTACAATGTGTACACCTATGAACGTCAATTTATACAAAGAAAAAAATATCAATAATACTAACTTAAACTAACAAAATATTAAAAATTAATAAATAATGAAAGTACAATTTATACCTACTCACTTAAAAATGTTAAAGTAAGTCTTTTAACATATTACTACAATATACTAAAAAATTGGAATAAAAACAGACTCTAAATAACACTAAACAACAAAATTCTAGGTTAAAATTTCAAAGCCAAGCGTTTTTGTCGTCCAAATAATCTTTAATTGTATAGTAACCTTTAGACATTAGAACATTTTTACATGGATTTTAAATTTATTAAAAGGCTGTTCTGTAATATTATTAGGAATTTTGTTAAAATATAGTATGCTTTGACCCATGAACCAGTTCGATTTACCACTGTAAGTTTATCAGAAGGATTTGTATTGTAATCAGTCTGGAGTGACTATCGGGAGATTAATGAAAATCAGTACTAAGTCCCTTTAAATTTACCATAGTATTCTAATATAACAAATCTGTCTCTGCTTACTATACGTAGACTTATCAAATGTGTAAGATACCCGGTCTGTTGAGATGATTTTAAGTGTAACATACGTCTTGGTCGTTGACTTTAGCTGGTTTGTTTACTGTAGAATTAAGGATTTCGGTGCCTTTTTTGTATAGATAACAGGCTGGCAACCTGTCACTGTTTTGTGATGCTGTATGACCCATACTGCCAGATGTGGCTTCGTGTAACGGAATGTTATCTGAAGCTCTGATCGACATTTTTTTGGGGATTGTGTGCGTGATTGTAATGTCTATGAGTACTAAAAATGCCAGCTTAATAATTGTATTTAGGCAAAATATCGATTTTCTTTCATCATCATTCGTATGCCATGCTCCTAATTCTGTTCGAGGTCGGTGTTTTAATAATTATGTTTTCTTCTACCACTCTCCTCGATCATCATAATGCGGAATAAATTGAATTTGATAAAACGTTTCAATGGCGTTAATGAATGAATTTATGTTTCATAACTCTCGAAACAAACTTTACGCATATCATATTTTATTCCAAAACTCTGGTACAAAATAAATAAAACCGAACAAAGTTTGCGAGGTGCTTTATTCAACTACGTTTCAATTACACTTTAGGATGAACATTCGCAAAAACATATTGACAAAGTCTCTATTTAAATACGCATAAAGTTGAAATTTAAAGACTTCAATATTTCTGTTTTAACGTGCCAGTGCTCTATCATGTGTATTTCCGTGAAATTTACCTTATTTCAAGTACACCCTATTTTGGCTCCCACGAGTGTATTTGTCAAAGAGTTCATTCTTGTAACTACCTGTGATATGGAGGCCAAAGAAACTGTGCATTTTGTATTTCGAAAGAGCTTAGAGGACGGAGAGATTGAATTGAGGTTTATAAGATATTGCATGCATGGAGATTACGATCTGTGATAAAATATTTTCCGAGACTTTAATAATCTACACTTAAGAGGGCATCATTTAAAATTATCACCAGTGTTGAAAACTAAGCACTCTTTTGACAATAGAGTTGTGAAGACATGGAATGAACTGCCAACAGAAGTGATATCATCAGAGTTAGTTAACCATTTAAAAAAAAAATAGGATTAAAACCTAGAAAAAGTGGAAATATAACGTAGTTTTGTTCATCATAAAATTGAAAATACACAACATAAACATGTCTGGAATTTCTTACGGACTTTAGGTGTGGGCAAGTCCTCGGTAGTATGTCATACTACTGAGGATCTCAATGCTTTAAATGACCATTTCTCTTCTTCTCCAAGTACCCTAGATAATACTTTAAAATCCGCTTCTATTTCACAACTTTCAAATCTTGTCCCACCAAATAGTCCTTCTTTGTTTTTCACTACAGTTTCAGATGACGCCGTTAAGAAGAGTATCCTGTCTATTTCCTCCAAGGCTGTTGGTAGCGACGGTCTTAGCCTCGATATGATCCTGCTTGTGTTGGAAGACATTGTGCCAATTATTACTCACATTGTCAATTTTTCTTTGACACACAATGTTTTTCCAGCATCATGGAAGAAGGCTTTTGTCATACCACTTCCTAAAACTACCAATCCCTCTTCACTTTCTGAATACCGTCCAATTTCCATACTCCCTGTCCTCTCCAAAGTCCTAGAGTCCATCGTCCATGTACAGTTGCATTCCTTTTTCCTCAACAACAATATCTTATCTCCCTACCAATCCGGCTTCCGTCCATCCCATAGCACTACTACTGCACTACTGAACGTGACGGAGGACATTCGCTGGGCTATGGATAATACCAAGCTCACAGCGATTGCCTTGTTGGATTTCAGTAGTGCTTTTAATAGTGTGGATTATGACCTACTCCTTAGTATTCTTCACGCGGCAAACATCTCTCTTCCTGTTATACAGTGGTTTCGTTCTTACCTGTTTGGTCGCCAGCAGTGCGTAAAACTGAACGACATACATTCAAATTGGTTATCTTTATCTGCTGGTGTGCCACAGGGTAGTGTCCTCTCACCGCTGCTTTTTTCTATCTTTATTAATAAAATCTCATCTTTTTTTACCTCTTCCTTTCATCTCTACGCCGACGACCTTCAGATTTATCGGCATTTTAATATATCCGAAGTCAAAGAGGCCATAAATTTGCTTAATAAGGACCTTTTTTCGATTGAGTCTTGGGCACGATCGTTTGGTCTCACTGTTAACCCAGCGAAGTCACAAGCTATGATTGTAGGTAGCCATAGACTAAGATGTAGGCTGGACTGGAGCACAGTTCCTGCAATTGCGTATAGCGGAATTACTATTGCATACACTGATAAAGTTAGGAACCTTGGACTAATCATGGATTGTCATATGTCCTGGTCTCCACAAGTCAATGAGGTAAGTCGACGTATGCATTATTCATTCCACTCCCTCAAGCGACTTCAATATTTTCTCCCTTTTAAGACCAAAATCATGCTTGCGCAAGCTCTCCTTCTCCCCATTCTCGACTACGCTGACGTTTGTTACTTAGATCTTACTGAGGAGCTGCTCAATAAACTGGAACGCCTTCAGAATCTTGCTATTCGTTTTATTTTCGGACTGCGGAAATTTGATCACGTCTCCAATTTTCGTACGCAGTTGGAATGGCTTCCGATCCGAGAACGACGTAATGTGCACATCCTATCTACTTTACACAAAATCCTTAAAGACCCAAATGCCCCTTCCTATCTCCGATCTCGCTTTCAACCTTTACCTGAACGATCCCGACCTCAACGGTCGTGTATCACTAAAACACTCCAGATACCCAACTGCAACACTAATTTCTTTTCACACTCGTTTTCCACTCGTGCTGCTAAGTTATGGAATCAGCTCCCTACCGATATCCAGGAAAGTCCATCAGCTTATACTTTCAAGTGTAAAATAAAAAAACACTTTCAGATGCGTTCATCATAGAGTAATGTACATACTTATAATTTATTCACATTTATAATTTATTGTTAGTCTGACCTCTTGTCATGTCAGTATTCATATATTTTATATGTATGGTTTATGTATATATTTAATTATGTATTGTATTTGTATGGTATTAATATGTAGTATATGTAATTTTTATTTATGATAATGTAAAATGATAAAATTTTTAAAAATTTGTAATGCGCTTTTGTATCTCCCACCTAACAACTTAGTATCTCACTCACATTTTTGGGTTGGCTGGAAGAGATCTCTTATAGAGATAAGTTCGCCCTTGCAAACTGCATCACTGTCTGTTTGTTATTATTATGTTATTAAGTGCAATAAAGAGTTAAATAGAAATAAATAGAAATAGAAATATCTTCCTACCATGATCCTTATTTACTTGGTGTCGGCGTAATATATCATCATATTGCTATAGATTTTGGCTGTTCGCGGTCGGTACTCAGATAGGTAACCGTAATTAACGCAATATTGAACCGACATTGAACCATGTAATTTCGGTTTTACACATAAAAACGATTTGTGTCGTTTGCCACTTGTCTATGCCCATCTTTTATAATTTTTGATGGTAATCCACAAGATATTTGCTGTGAACACTTCAATAGATATGTGGTTCTAGCGTTTACCGATACAGTTTTTGGGTAGTCATTTAGCCAGCGCGTTGAGATATTCCGCAAAATGTCTAGAGCCAGGTTATTGGATTATGAAGTAAAATGACGAAGGTAAACCTCTATAGGAGATAACGAGCTGTTAGGGAGTTATAATTATTAAGTGTGCAGTATTTCGATGTTATTAAGGTTCAAACCAGCAATATGCTTCTTTCACAATACGATGAGACATCGCATCGTAAAAAAGAAAAGTAGGACTAGTTTAGTTTTTTTTCATATTACGAGATGGCAAACAAGCTTGCGGCCCACCTGGTGTTAAGTGGTTACCGTCGCCTATAGACACTTGCTATATTAAGGGTGAATTACTTAACACTGCAAGTGCGTTGACATCCAGGGGACTAAGGTGATATGCCTTCCATGCCCAGTAATTACCCTGGCTACCTTTCCCTTCAATCCGAAACACAGCGAACTGCTTCACGGCAGAAATAAGGAAGGCGGTGGTACCTACCCAGACGACCCAGTAAAATGATTTTGTACATTTAAACCAAAGGTGCGTAGAGGAATGTTACTATTTTCGCTGAAATTCAATTCAATCAAATTGGCGCTGAAATTATTTTATAAAAAAAAAGTCATATTATAATTTACGCTTAGACAACGAAGATGTAGTATTATTTGGATCTGCTATTGCAGTTATTTGAAGGCAATTTCTCAAAACAGGCGTTAAAAATATACCATACGACTCATAAAAAATAACAAAATTGTTACACAAACATTAACGTGTAAATCTATTTTCTTGTATCAACAACAAAAACTTAAACCCTGCGTACGATAGTGTCATTGAACTGTGTATTCTTTTTCAGTTTGTTTCCGCATTTTTTATCCAAACGTGTTGCGTCAATTCTCAACCGCAAAAATAGTAGTCTACTCTTATCCATTGCATTACAGACATTACAGTACATGTAGTAGAAAATATTTGGTAATTATATTTCGTTCGTTTCCTTTGGCCGCCAGTGTAACAACTTGAAATAAGTAATGCATGCAGTCGTTTGGTTAAGTCGGCCAGGTAATGTAAAGCCATTTATCTCGTAATTCACATGAGCACACGCTTCTTCTCCTTATAAAATATTGCTATGAGAAGCGCTTTATAAATCTCAAATTAAATTACTTCAAAAAGATAAGTGTGGTGATGAATTTTACTGAGAAAATAATATTATGAAGGTTTAATAAAATACAAACTTTTATTGTTATCTAAAGTCGTATTTTTAATTAGACGAAGTCAAGTGACGTTTACTGGGTTGTCAGGTTTTGATAAAACAAAAATAGTGTTGTGACAAAGTGAATGAATGAAAAAATCGGAACTCGGTATAAAATTGTTCTCGTAATGACTAATATTTATGACTATTAACGATTTTAATTATAATTCTATATTTTATCCTTTGCTATGCCCTAACAGGGTACATGTGTAGGTAATGTTTTGTAAAACATAGCATTAAGACATATGTATGCAATTACGCATTATGCAAATAAAGAAATAATAACATGTATGTATGTACATTTATAAGTAAAACAACTTTTACGGATTTAACTCGCGTGTAATTAGATTTTACATTTTGTTATTATTGCCCGACGTTTCGTAACACTTTTCAGCGTTCGTAGTCAGGGGATGACGGTCATCCCGTGACCACGAACGCTGAAAAGTGTTACGAAACGTCGGGTAATAATTTTATTTATAATGTGTAGTACTCGCGCAAATCTAAGAGAACATTATGTATGTACAAAGTAGCCTAGTGAGTGGGTAGAACGCCGCGCTGCCGATATCGGGTACCGGGTTCCAATCGTAGTCGTGCCATGTAAGTAGGTACGAAAGAGTTTTCGTACTTTTCGACGACTGCGTAACGTAGGTACCTACATTTACCATTACCGAGTGCTCTAATGCTACATTTACACGCTTGCCGAAGCTTCGAAAGCCTCCACAAGTGCCAGGGGTGTTTGGCTGTGGTTGGCTCGGCTTGCGCCGATCTGGACTAGTGTCGGTTTCTTAACACAGATCAAAGGAAGCGTGCGGTAAGCGCTTGCGACGTGTTTACACGCTGATGCATTTATAGCCAAAAAAACTTAACAAAAACAACAAGTAAACACCGTATGCGCAGAGAAAATAATCGAGTAGTCAGACCAGAGGTTGGAAGACGCATGACACAGACAAAATGGCAACCGACGCGTCCGAATTTGTAAGAAGGTAGTAAAAAAAGTGATTATAATTAAATACCAGCAGATATCGACCTTCTTTTATACAGTAAAATAGAAATAGTTTCTTTTTTCGTATTGTAAGATAAGATTAACAATGTACTCATTCATATCATTATTCATTCCTGAGAGTGAACGAAAACTGAACCCATCACTATTACATAAAAGATGGCAACATTATTTCACAAAGTGACATTAGCTGCTGTCAGTTTACTTCGTCTAATGAAAAATTCGACTGTAGTAAAACATTTTAACTCACTCCATTTGTATTCGATATCCAGTGGGGCATAATGTTGGCTTAATCGTTTGATTGTTTACTGAAGGACTTTTACTTTTTTGGGTTTTGTGCCCCTTTTATGTAGGCGACAGGATGCCAACCTGTCACTATTTGAGGCCTTGCATTGCCTATACTGGCAGATGTAGCTTTCTTCTATGTTACCTGAGACTCTGCTTAAGGGGTAGTCAGATTCCCTTGACTTTCCCTGTTCCAAACAAATTATTGTACACAAGGAATCATCACTATCGCCACTCTCATCGGACAAAATCTGTTCATCAGCTGATTTTTAAGTGCATTAATATTTTAACGTTCAGCCACGTATGTTGCTCCACCACGGTTGTTTCGGTCGCTGTTCAAAGAATATTTTATCTATACTTAGGTACGTAATCACAGTAATGTGTGTCAACTGACTCTGTTTAGGTACCCCAAAGGTACTCCAATAACCGTTTTAAAATAAAGTTTTAATTCTAACCTAAACAACACAAAAAAACAAATGAAGTATATACTTTAAGTTTTCTCAATGTACTACACCATGAAAATAAAAAACAAACGAAAATCATAAATGTTTATACTCACGATGCAGTGAAAGTTCCGTAAATTTTATACTGAAATCAACCAAATCACTCGTATATCGCTCCTGAAGGTGCAAGTTTTTAGCGATCTCCGCAATAAATAATAAATCAATGGTTAGTAATTAAATTCCCTTTATTTATTATTTTCTTTTAGTAATTCTAAAACCTTAAAAAATAAGAAACAAGTAAGTTTGCCTTCAATTATTAAACAATCGCATAAAAGTATCAGTTTTCCAAATAAAATTTCTGTAAGGCGTATTTCTGTAAGATTTAACGTGTATCTCCTCTATGCAGACTTCCTGAACGTTTTCCGTAAATTTCGCAAAGAGTGTATTTACTGCTAACAAAGCAGCCCCTACAATCATACAGTCCACTACAGCATCCACACATTTTGTGGTCCTTCGAGCCGGATATGAACCAGTAACCTATGGACCTTTGGAATGGACCGGTTCTGTGTATGACTACTGGCAGCTTAAACTTCGAGCTTTTAACACCGTCATTTTACAATTAAGTGCTATCGATCTATCTTCAGTCTAAAGTCTTTTATAAAAGAGGGAAACGGATTTTACTAATAAATAATTCCACGAATACCACAGAGAATTGACCAGTCTGTCCTTTATCTACATACTCTATGCAGGATACCCTCTAAATCCCGGAGTTTTGCCTGTAATAAGATCCCAGGTGGGGAAAGCCTTGGCCACTATACCGGGGTTAGATCTTAAATTCTCATTGTTACAATAAAGTGGGAAAATGATGTTCGGTTTTCGGTCGGTATCGAAGGACGAGATATACGCATAGATTGTGGAGATGGTATAAAAAGGAATGTAGTATTTTTTGTTAATATTTTTTTATAAAGCGACTTGAAGAAATGTTTGTGATGTAGATATTATAATATGGAAAAGTATATTCTTATTTGTCCTAATCTGCTTCCCATTTTATTTCTGGTCGGTGTAGTATGTGTTACTATCGGATATCGACATACCTTCTACTATAGGTTTGGCAACAGAATACGGCCGGCCGCTTGCCTCCACCAACTCTCTTTGGGAACGATTGTTATCTTTCCGAAGTATTGTAAGGGTCACAGCAGATTATACAATTTAGTTGGACGACTAAATTGCAATAGACATAGAAGGCCGCACATCAATCCAACTAAATCGCACAACTAAACGATCGCATCCAACTATCGGCCGATAGCATAATGAATGGGCTTCTATGTAAGGACGATTAAATTGTGGAATTGTACGATAGTTGGCCAACTAAATTGTATGGTCTGCGTTAGCTCTAACAATGAAAATCGAGTTGTGTAATTTCGGCAAGCCACCCGAGTATCACCCGCGTACTTTGTTGTTAAGCTTTCGTGATGGTTAGAAGAACGCACAACCAGGGCACCATCGATCACCATATTATATTGAGAAGATCCTTGTTCTTCGATTAATCCGCAGTGGATTCTATCATGTTAGTCTGTATAATCGAATCATAAGCTTATTATTGGTAGTCTCATGTTTGTTTCTTTTATGACCAAGCGGAGTGAAATCATTGTCACACGTGAGGTTTGTAATACGATATGGCTGCGACGTACATACACCATTCATTATAATTACACCCATAATCCCAAAAAAGAGGTTGAGCAGTGGTTAACGTAACATTTGGTTACACATAAAGCTACATCTGGCAGTATGGTTCATACAGTACTCCGAAATAGTGTCAGGTTGTCGCCTACACGAAAAGGGACATAACCCAAAAACAATAAAACCTTCATTAAACCTACCAATAATATGTTTATTTATCCGCGGCTCTGTTTGTATATATTTTACTTTTTTTATTGACGCCGCCGTGGTGGAGTGGTCAGTAACACTGCCTACACATCGGGCGGTCCGGGTTCGAGTCCTGGTAGTTGCAAATGTTAGTGTGATGAACACGATCATTTGTTCATGAGTCATGGTTGTTTATATAATAGGTTGGGGAAAAAGTTTCTTCGCATTTTTTAAGAAAATTCAAAACATTTTTTAATATAGTTTATTTACATTTAACTAAAGTATGTAGGTACCATTTTGTTCGATAACTTTTTGCCATCTTGTAGGTAGGGACATGATCCCATTGCTATAGAAATTTTTGGACTTCTGGTCAAAATAGCGCGACAAGTGGTTTTGGCAGTCCTCTCGTGATGTTAACCTGACACTGCCTAAAGAATTCTGAAGAGACCGAAACAGGTGGAAATCTGAAGGTGCAAGGTCAGGACTATACGGCGGATGCATTAACACCTCCCAGCCAAACTCTCCTAATTTTTTCTGAGTGGCTAAAGATGTGTGAGGTCTAGCGTTATCATGATGAAAAACCACACCCCTTCTGTTGATTGATTCCGGCCGCTTTCTCTCAACTTCTTGCTTTAATATCATCAGTTTTTTGCAGTAGAGTTCAGAATCGATGGTCCTGCCTGGTGGTAACAGCTCATAATGAATAATGCCCTTCCAATCCCACCACACAAACAGCATCACCTTGTTGCGAGTTAACCCGGGTTTCGCCACAGTCTGTGAAGCCTGACCGGCCTTTGACCACGACCTTTTTCGCACGTTCTTGTCGTACGTGATCCACTTTTCATCAACAGTTATCAGCTTCTTCAAAAATGGTTCGGTTTCATTACGTCGTAATAAAGAATCACAAATGAGTACACGGTTCATTAGGTTTCTTTCAGTAAGCGTGTGAGGTACCCAAATGTCGAGCTTTTTTGTGTACCCAGTTTTTTTCAAAAGCGCCAAAACTATTTTGTGGTCAATTCCCAGTTCTTCAGCTACGTCGTAACTACTGACATGCCGATCTTGCTCCACTTTTTAAAAAATGGCATCCATTTTATCTGTAATAGGGCGACCAGAGCGACGTGCATCTTTGACATCAAAATTTCCGGATTCAAAACGCTTAAACCAAATTTGTGCTACTCTCACAGACACTGCACTAGGTCCATAAACATCGCAAATTTTTTTCGCAGCTTGCGTTGCATTTTTACCTTTTTTGTAGTAAAATTTTAAAATGTATCGAATTTCTTCATTAGATTCACTCATCTTGGCGGTACGAAAAACAAATGAAAATCACACATTTTCCTAATTTGAATTTGGAATTATGTTCTTTAAAATTTAAACTTTCAATGATATCAAAACCATCCAGATACAAATAGTATAGCCAAAGAGATTTTATTACAAGTTTATACATACTATAATGCGAAAAGACTTTTTCCCCAACCTAAATTTAAGTTTATTTATACAAAATATCTAGATTATTAAGTATTTTTGTCCGTTATCTAGTATCCATAACACGAGTTCTTAAAGATTCTTAATTTGGACTAGTTAATTGGTGTGAGCGTAAAAATATATATTATATTTTTTTTTTATTCTTACACCCTTGCACCATTAATACGCTTTTTCCTTTGCTCTCTCCGATATCATAAAACAACTCTTGTTAATAAGTTGACCGCAAACTTATTTCAATTTGCGTAAATTTGTACTCCGTGTACTTTTCCTACCAAAATCTCTCGTACCACAATATGCTTCATGTTGTAGGCCCTCCATTGTCGTGTGTCATCTCGGTCTAACAAGCGTCTAAGCCGACGTTAACCGCTAACATAGGCAAGCTGTTTGCCAAGCTTACTATCTAGATATCTATTTGCACTGGGATGGACGTAGGTCACTGTTAGTAAGAGGCTTTTATATATCCCAGGCAATTTCAATGTTTCCGCAATTAACAAAATGCTTCGGCATATCATAAAACGCTTCGGCATACCATAAAAATCTCAACGACTACTGGTTAAGTTAGCTATTTTAAAAAAAATAGTAGTTCGCCTATGATTTAGACAATTGTATTTTATATATGTCGAAGTTTTTGAGGTCTTATGTTTTTATGACGGTTATAAATACGCTTACTAGAGTACATAGAGTACTATATACTATATATAATGAAAGGCACACTTGCACGAATTGTGTAATATGGCACACACACACTTGCACGGATAGTGTTATATGGCAGCACACTTCGTACTTTATGGTCTAAAACTGAAAAACACTCCAAGCGCCAAATAAAAACATACAATTTCTATTACAGGTTCTATTCTAACAGCGAGTCTTTTCACCCAAGGGGGAAACTACATCGGTGTATATCGGATACAGTGGCATATAACTTGGTGCCACCAACAAGAATAGTTGGAAGTTACAAATTAGATTACAAGTTCATGCGGTATCCAACAATAACTCGGACTTAGTTCTGAACTAGTGAGATTTTTTCACATTTTCCTCTTTAGTAAAGCTTGTGTTGTAGACTTCCTTACGGCCAAAGAAGTTCCTTTCGGTACAAATTATTCATCAAAATTGTTTGCCGTTTTTCTCAGTTCACCTTGGTTTTTTTTTTATATAAAAAACTGCAACGTTTTGTTACCATTTATCACCTATCTTTTTAACAGTTTTACATTACACTTCTCATTAATACACCTTTTATTCGCATCAGTAAAGGTGTTATTAGAGAATCATTATAGAGCAGTTTATACACCGTGTTTGGTAGCCTTTAGTAATATAGTCAAACATTGGCATTCTACCAGGCACTGGTGCTTTGTTGACTGATCGGAAATAAAGATATCTAGAAAAAACCATAATGTAAGGTAGTTTCATCTTAACTGGACGTCAAATATTTGCAAAAATATTTCGTTCGGGTCTTAGAAGTGCAAATTTCAAAGATTTGATAAAAAATGTTTACCATATAAACTCAAGCACCAAGCACTGACAAATTTCGACAGCGCAAGCAGTGTCTCGGTGGAGTAATGGTCAACGCAGCCGCCCGGATTGCGGAAGATGCGGGTTCGATTCCCGCCTGAGGCAAGTAGATTTTTTTCAGTGCATTTTTTTCTAGTATTAAAAATATTAACGCGTTTGTAAACGTTATACTCTTATAACTTATTCCATAAAGATATCTATCTTTGTTTCCTTCATTATATACACTCCAAATCGGTTAATCGTCACACGTTTTTTTCCATTCCTTTAAAAATGTCTGGGAAGCAAATTTCTCGGGGTAGGAAGCAAGTAGAAGCTAGTGGGAAGCAATGTTTGGGCTCCTGTTCATCGTTAAATACGACTAGTGTACATGTACCAAACCGTACATTAACCAGTGACAAATATTTAAGCTGTATGTGCGAGACGCAGTGCAGGAACGTATAGTTTAGTGTAAGTGTAAGATTGTCAGTGAAATAAGTAAAAGAAACATCATAAATTGTTTGTACCCACCGTCTCAATTTTCTCTGAATGTTATTTCTCTCTTCATATTTAAAACCTACTTATATTCACATTTACTTCTGCAAATGAACATTCCATTCATTAAGTACATACATTAAAGCTATTCATCACATTAGAACCCCACTCAGTCACATTTAAAATCCCTTTCCTGTTTGCTTTACAAATCTAACTCTGTGAATGAAAGGTAAATCTGATATGCAGTCCATTATAATTTAAGAAATTACGCGAGAAATCTCTGAAATTCACGTTTTAATCTTTAGATTGTACAATACTGAGCGAAAAATTAGTGCTACTTTTATAATCCAATAAAGCGACGTAATACAAAAAAGTTAAAGGAAATCAATAAGGTACCTGAGGTACAAATATTTGCCGCTGCCAGGATTCAATCCCGGACCGCTTGTTGTGTAGGCAGAATAGAATATAATAAAATACACTTGAATATTGGTAAAATCTAAAGTATGTACAAACATTGTATTCTTTAATTTTCTGTAAACCTCTGATTGGTAGTGTTAATTAGTTAAGAATAAAATAAATTAATACAGCTTGCAATCCACGGGAGCCACTGCCTACAAACTGTTACACAGTTTGGCAGACTGTAGAATTGTAAACTCAGTGTATTATGTTGTGATAATAAATGAAAAAAGGGTAAACCTCAATCTTTGCTAAAAAAATTATGTAAGTATATTTTTACTTTTATTTATATCAGTTTGAGTTCGTCAGTTTCGGCACTTAGGGGCAGATCAGCATCCAGAAGGTAGACATTGTCAAACAATAATATAACAATCGGTTCTATCAATATTACTCTGGATAATCAATTGCACAAACAATTTATTGTTGGTAGGTTGAGGTTATTTTTAATGTCAAATCGGGTCGGAATTTTTACAAATTTTGGTAAGTATATTAAGGTCATCTTGCTCAGACCCATTATTACGGGATGTCCGCAATGTCTATCCAAAACTCCCTTAGTCACAGTTTCACTGAAAAAAATCGAACTTGCCAACATTTAAATGCTTACAAAGATACCTATAATAGAAACGACGTCCTCAAACGTCTTGAGGGTGATTTTTTCCGCGTCTAAGTCACGTTCTCGTCGACTCAGCTATCGGATGCCGATCGGAATTGCGATCAGGATAGCGTTGAAGATTCATCAGCGGCAACGGTTAGAGGTTTATTGAAATTCACCGCGACAAAATGTAGGTTTACATGATTGGTTTGAAGTTCCTCTTGAATTTGAGCGCGTAAAAACTAATAAGGGTAGTTATAAAAATAGTTTTCAAGCTCAACTTTCTTCATAGGATAACCCGCAATAGGACGTGTGTGAGATTCCATTAATTTAACTTAATGACAAAATCCACAAACGGAGCCGCCGACAAATGCCAGTTTTGTATAAATTACACAAAAATAGACCCACCATGATTATTAATTGGGCCATACTTATCCTAATTACGTATAACAAGTAAGTAGTTCTTGCGTAATTATTGAGAACTCAAATAATTACCTATGTCAACACATACCGAACAAAATGTAATGTTAATAATACAAGTATGTTCCGTACTTAATTAATATACAAATGTAAGAACAGTAATGTAAGATCTGTTCCTTCTGTTGTCATAAGAATAAGCCTCCGGGTAACACACTCCTAAATAAGCAACCAAGAACACAATTATGATGATACAATATTTTTTCCAGGATTCCCGTAACATAAACGGTAAAACCAGCCGTCTTTTGCAAATTAAAAAGAAACAAAGGAGTGTATAAAGCAATGTATTTTGATAGCAATCAAACATAGAGTCCTCACGATGATAAGTAGATGTTACCAATTACCAATGCCTCACAACACCATTTTAAGGCATTTTTATCACACCGACACGGTTCGAGCAGTACTGAACCGCAAGTCGCGCGTGATAGATTATACGCAAATTTACGATCAAATAAAGTCTATTTCAATCAGGAATAATGTACCATTCTAATGCTGAAAGGATTTTTAGAATCGGTCGAGTAGTTTTCGAGTTTATTCGTCACAGACATACAGGTCTTTCCTGTTTATAATATTAGTATAGATATATATTTAAAATATGTATTTATCATATTCAATTAGATTATTATTATAAAATAATAATAATTAATACTTTAACACAATAAAAGTTGTAGTTAAAATAGCACGTGGCTAAGCCACGCCACGTGGTCGGTTGTATAAAAGATGGCCGCTGCGAAGCGACAGCTCAGTTTGGTCACACACCCTATCGGCGGGCGACTAACGCTCGCCGATATGGACTCCAAAATTGACCTCGGGGCACTGTTCGCCTACTTATCGGCGAACATCCCCGACTTTGAATCCCACTTCGCGGCCTTCCAAGCCGCGCAAGCCCCGCCGGCCCCTCCTCAAGGGGAAACCCGGCCGCCCGCGCCTTCCGCGCCCGCGCCTTCAGCGCGTCCACCCGCGCCTTCAGCGCGACCCGCGTCATCCGTACCATCCGCGCGTCCACCCGCGCCTTCCGCACCACCCGCGCGTCAACCCGCGCCATCTGCGCGTAAACCCGCGCCCTCCGCGCGTCCATCCGCGCGCCCGCTCGCGCCCTCAGCGCCCTCCACTCGCGACAGGTCTCCCATCCTGTTATCGCGTCCTTCATCAATTTACGGGTCCGCCGACTCGCTTAACCGTGATCCATTGGACCGGGACAGCCCACTCAGCCCTGCCGATCCTATGGATTGCGGGATCGCGCCCGCACCCTCGCCACCGTCTCCTCCTTCCCCGTCAGACAGCGACGACTCGGATGAGTTCACGCTGGTAACGGGGAAGAAGAAGCGGCAGCGCAAGGCCTCTGCAGCCCCTCCGGCCGCAGCCACACCGGCGAAGGCCGCCAAAACGGCCCCCTCTCCACCCGCCTCCGCGCCCCGGCGCCCGAAGTCGCCGCGCCCCGCGCCCGCGCCCAGCCAATCCACCGGAAAGATGCCACCTCCGATAGTCATCCAGGACGACAACACCTGGTCCTGTGTGTCAGCTCAACTAGACGCGGCACACATTAACTTTCTGCGCGCTAAAACTTGCGCTCAAGGCGTCAAGGTTTACGTACAGACCTCGGAGTGCCACAGGCGCCTATCCACCTTTCTCCGCGAGAAGCACATAGGTTACCACACCTATACGCTTCCCGAGGAGCGTCTCCTCCGGGTAGTGGTTCGCGGACTTCCCAAAAACCAACTTACCCCATCCGACATCCTTGCCGACCTAAAGGCGCAAGGCTTCCCCGCACACGAGGTGCACCCCGTCTTAGGACACCGAAAGTCCCGTACGTCGCTGTACAAAATTGTCCTCGACTTCACCCCCGAGGGTAAGCGAATATTCAATTTGCGGCACATATGCCGCATCTCGGGCCTCAGAGTCGAGCCCCCCCACAGGCGCGACTACAATATAGCGCAGTGTCACAACTGCCAGAACTGGGGACACTCCAAGCGGCACTGCTATGCCCGCCCCAGGTGCGTCAAGTGCCAGGGGGACCATGGCACCGTCGATTGTCCCCGGCCAAAAGACCCCGTGCCTTCGGACCCTCCAGCCTGCGTACTGTGCGGCACCGTGGGGCACCCCGCGAACTTCCGCGGGTGCCCCAAGGCGCCGCGCATGCCGGAAAGGCCCGAGGCGCGCGCCCCAGAGGAGTACATGCCCCCTTCAGGGGCTCCCTCTGGGAACCCACCACCCGCCCGAAGGACTGGCTGGGCACAGGTCGTCAGGACCCCCACCGCGCCCCCGCCCGCACCCCCGACCCAAACACCCCGCCCCAAGGTGGCCGCCCCTCAGGTAGCCACCCCAACGGCCAGGGCCCCCCCATCCACCCCGCAGCCCGTGCCCGACCTAGAAGGGGCTCTGGAGCTGGCGATGGGTCTCTCGGCGATTAACACCGACGAGGTCCTATCGCTGGCAACAGAGCTCCGGGTCGCTCGCGGGCCTGCCGCGACCCTGTCAATCATAGTAAAGTACAAGACTTTGCTAGACTCTCTCCGTGCCCTAAATTTAAACATTTAAAGAGACGGCCAAAAATAGGATAAAACCGCGATCATTAACGTTAGCTTTTTTCAATGCTAACGGTCTCCGTTCCCAACGCGACGAAATCGCAGACTTCCTGGTCGAGCACGCGATCGACATCCTATTAGTACAGGAAACTTTTCTAAAGCCCTCATTGCGCACGCCGCGCATAAGTGGCTACAACAACGTACGTAACGATAGGGCTAGCCGCCTAGGCGGCACCCTCATCTATTACAAGCGGTCGCTCCATTGTGTCCCGCTAGACCCTCCCCCGCTCGAGAACTTAGAAGTCTCTCTCTGTCGGCTAGCCATGACCGGTCACCAGTCTATAGTTATAGGCTCGGCATACCTCTCACCCTCCAAGACCCTTGTCAGGGGCGATCTCGAAGCGCTGTACGCTATTGGGGACGCCGTCATTTTGGGCGGCGATTTCAATAGTAGACACACACGGTGGAGCTGCACATCGACGAACCCTAATGGTACGGCGATGTGCAGCCTCTCCGACAGGCTGCTCTTCGAGATCATCACCCCCCTCACTCCTACCCACTTCCCGCCCGACCCCCGGCATGCGCCGAGCTTCCTAGACATGGCGCTTCTACGGAATGTAGTCTTACCGCTGCGTTCAATAGAAACGATTCATGCTTTGAGCTCGGATCACCGCCCGGTCGTCCTCCACCTAGGGTCCCCCACGGACCAGACCCCCTCCACGAGAACAGTGACCGACTGGGACAAACTCAGCGAGCTGCTCGAGAGTCCGAACAGCCCGGCGCTAGACTCGATTCCCGATCACCTTACCTCTTCCTTCGACACGGAGAACGCGGTCGGGGCCCTCACCAACCACCTTCAGTCCGCCGTCAGCGCGGCGTCTAGGGAGGTTCCATCGATGGACAACCACCGGTGGAGGCTTCCTGACGACATAAGGAGGCTGTTGAGGGCCAAGAACGCGGCAACCCGTGCCTACGATTCTTACCCCACCGACGGCAACCGGTCTCGCATGCGGGCCTTACAGCGCACTGTAAAGCAACGCATACAGGACTTACGGAACCGTCGATGGGACGACCTGCTTAAGGACATCGAGCCATCGCACCAGGCCTACTGGCGCCTGGCTCGAACCTTCAAGTCGGACAAAGAGTCGACCCTACCTCCGCTCCGCCGTCCCGACCTCACCGTTGCCTTTGACGACGACGAGAAGGCCGAGTGTCTAGCCGACAGTCTGGAAGCCCAGTGCTCTCCAAGTACCCAACCCGCGGACCCGGCCCATGTTCAGCACGTAGACGAAGAGGTCGAAAGACTCTCCTCACTACCGCTCGCATCGCCTCCACTTAGACCGGTTACCCTCGATGAGGTGCAAACGTTAGTCAAGGATCTCCGTCCCCGCAAAGCCCCTGGCCTAGACGGCCTCTCGAACAGGGTGCTCAAAATTCTTCCTGCTCAACTTTTAATGTTGCTAGTCACCATCTTTAACGCAGCCATGACGAGCGGCGCCTTCCCCGCTATGTGGAAGGACGCCGACGTTATCGGCATCCGTAAGCCCCGTAAGGACCCCGCGGTCCCTTCTAGCTACAGGCCTATTAGTCTACTCAGTTCCATAGGAAAGCTCTACGAGCGAGTACTACTGGCTAGACTAATAGACTTCACTTCTGCAACTAGCACCCTTATTGACGAGCAGTTCGGGTTCCGAGCTCGACACTCATGTATCAATCAAGTGCACCGCCTAACGGAGCACGTCCTCGAGGGCCTCAGCGCCCGACGTCCGATAGGTACTGGAGCGCTCTTCTTCGACGTGGCGAAGGCGTTCGACAAGGTCTGGCACAATGGCTTAATTTACAAGCTATACAAACTCAATGTGCCGGACAGACTCGTACTCATCTTACGAGACTACTTGTCGAACCGCTCCTTCCGTTACCGCGTCGAGGGAGCGCGCTCCACTCCCCGACCGATACGAGCCGGAGTTCCACAGGGATCCGTGCTCTCGCCGCTACTCTTCTCACTTTATGTGAACGACATCCCAAAAACCGAAGGTACCGAGCTCGCGCTCTTCGCAGACGACACGGCCATCTATTACTCGCATAGGAACCGCCCGCATGTAGCACGCATGCTGCAAGCCGCGGCCAACTCCCTATCAGAGTGGTTTCGCAAGTGGCGCATAGAAGTGAACCCGGACAAAAGTGCTGCCATGTACTTTAGTAGGGGTTCATTCCTAGGCCACACACTGCCCACCATATCCGTCTTCGACCGACCGGTACCCCTAGTCAAAAAGACCAAATACTTGGGGGTCACCCTTGACCGACAACTAACGTTTGCACCCCACATCAAGGAAGTCCGAGATAGGGCCTACTTCGTCCTAGGTCGCCTATACCACCTTATAGGCAAGCGGAGTAGAATGTCTCTTAGAAATAAGAGGACGCTTTACAAAGCTTGTGTACGACCTATCATGACATATGCTAGCGTTGTCTTTGCACACGCGGCTCCCACAAATATCAAAAAACTGCAGGTCATTCAGAACCGCTTTCTGCGCATGGCATCAGGCTGCCCCTGGTACATACGCAATGTCGATCTCCATAGAGATTTCGATCTCCCAACCATATCCTCTTTCATGAAGGAAGCGTCTAGGCGCTACTTCGACAAAGCTCCACACCATCCAAACCCACTCGTAGTCAAATCCTCTAGTTACTGTGCTAATAGAGATGCCGCGCGCGCCTCGCGCCGTCCAAAAAACGTCCTACTGGACGCCGACGACTCAATCACGAGCGCAAATGCCTCGTTACCGCCTCACAACAACACTTCACACTCACGCACTAGTGTCACACCTTTTAATCACCGCACTCGTCGAACAAGGGTGCGTCGACCCGGTCTACACACGACGCGCTATACCCGGTACAGATATGTGCCGGGGCGCTTCTCGCCGTGTCCCCCACAACCCGATGCGCCCGAGCCGAGGTCCGAGCCTTTAGAGGCACCCTCGGGCGTGTCGCTCCCTTCCGATCCGGTCGACCTAGGGACGCTAGGCGGTCGAGAGACTCCCCATGGGGGAGATGCTCGGTCGCCCAGTAATCCCCTAGGAACGTCCGCCCTACAGGCTTGAGGACCCCCCAAGGTTTTCGCCTTCTCAAAAAATCCGGTGGAGCAGTGAATGCCATCAGCGGCAAACTGCAGTAGTCTTACAAAAAAAAAAAAAAAAAAAAGACAGCTCAGTTACGTTTGAGCCGGCGAGGTGTAAGCATCGGAGAACAAGGTATGATAGTTTTTATTATTACTCACGTTATTATATGGGTACCCATCCATGACTTGTATACTTTGTGATTTCTTGTATATAACGCTATATACTTTGTAGTATATAGCGTCAAATATATAAGCAGAATAATGTATGGTTTAATAACTATGTAAGAGCGGACGGACAAAACGTTTTGTAGTCAATTACGCTGTATTACAGAAAGTTATAGCTAGGTGGAAAGAGAAGCTGGGGTAGTGAACGGTGAGCGTTGTTGCAATGTAAATGGGCCCGGTAAACCTACACCTGGGGTTACAAGTACCAGGCACTACCCCTGGCTCGCCGCTTTTCATACTCGAGTTGTTTTACATTAAGTCGTCTTCAATTTATGCAAAAAAGTGAATGGTGCTAACACATAGTAAAAGGTTCAATTAAATTCTAAACTAACGTTATAGATTAAAGAATATTGAATTCAACTAAGGTATAAATTTAACACGCGCTTGTGTCCTGAAGAGACACAAGTGCGGCACCAAGGTCGAGCGACTTAAGGCACTTCTATCCTCTTTATTATTATTTCTGTGTCCGACTCGCACTTGGCCGATTTTCGGGTGGTTGGTTGTGACTACAACCGTTTTTGAAGGCTGGTCCCGCCCCTGGTCCTCACGATTGCCCTGTCTAGACCTGCCCGTTCTACTGTAAGAACATTATTAGACTGTGGTTTTATGACCGGCCGACTGCCTGATGGAAGAAAAATGAACACTATACAGAGGAATAACAATGTGACTATCCATGTGAATTTGTACTTTTCTTTACGTATACGGAAAATCACGTTAATTGCACAGCCTGAGCATTTTTTTATCTTATCCTGCTGCTCCTGATTTATTTAGTGTCGGTTGCAGTACTCTCTTTTGAAATGACTGTTTTGCTCTATCTTGAAACAGCAGCCAGAATCACCAAGCTTCCCAACTTACCCTCCATGCCCAGTAATTACTCTGGCTACCTTTCCCTTCAATCCGAAAAACAGCGAACTGTTTCACGGCAAAAATAAGAAAGGCGGTGGTACCTACCCAGACGACCCTACATATGGGTCTATCACCTAGTATTCAAAATTTGAAAACACATTGGTACATGATGGATCGAACTAGTGCCTCCCGGGTGGGAGACGACGCGCTTACGCACTACGCCACCGACGCTTCCACCTTCCATGACTTTAGCCAAATAATTCTACATTTTTTAAAATATTGTGAGTGAGTGAGGTTATGGGAGTTTAGATTAAAGGATTTAAGAGAACATTTGATTCTATCAGGAAAACTATGATATGCGGTCGCACATTTACTTCAGTCCCCGATCCGCCATAATTATAAGCAAACAACCCGAGATGCCAACTCTTTACTTTGTAAAACAAAAGTTAACCAGCGAACAAAGAGAGTTACTTCCCAACAATATACGTCATTGTGACATTTCCTCGAACGGGTGAGTTGGCTGAAAATATCACATCAAACGCAACGAGGCGCTCCCGGAGTGCGTTTATGAAATAATATAGTTCATAATATTTTATCTGAGACGCAGAAATCTAGCCTTAGTTGTAACAAGGAAAACAAAATTGCTTGGAGCAACGATAAATAATAATAATGTTCAGTAAAATATTCTGATTGTCTTGGTCAAGTTATGTTTGTTCAAATGGATAGTTCCGTATAGTATTAAACAAAGTCGCTTTCAGCGTCTGTCCATCCGCTGATTCCTCTTAAACCACGCAACGGATTTTGGTTCAGTTTTCATCATCAGTAACACAATTTTTTCACAGAAGTTTGATATAAATAAACATGTGAATGAAATAAAAAACTATTTTGCAACTAAATCGTTAAAAAATTAAAGGTCAGACATGCAATGTTAAGAACCATAGACAGCTAGCTATACCCGTTCGCGTGTCACTTCCAGACAAAATTTATTCGTATTGTGTAATGAAAAGTCAGATAAACATTGTTTATAAAAAATATATAGGGTTAATTTTCCAAATATGCCTTCAGGGCCAAATCCTAAACTATAAGGAACTATAACGAAAAAATGCTGAAAGGAGTCCCGAGCCCGATTTTGATGAAAACAAAAGCTGCATCATTGGATTTTTGAAAAAAATAATGATTATCGCTTTGATTATCGCGTTAACCAAGGTGGAACAAGAAATATTTTGTAAAAATTTAACATTTTCCATTAGTTCGCCGTATATCAATACTTCCCAGAAATCGATCCTTATTAACAACACTATCGAATAGTGTACAAGCTGTGTTTTTTTTTCGTGTTCGATTTCTGGCTAGGATTGTTGATTTTTCTAAAATCCAATAATACTGTTTTTTGTTTTGTTCAAAATCGGGTTCACGACTCCTTTGAGCATTTCGATATTCCTTATAGTTTAGGATTTGGCTCTGAAGGTCCACTAGAAAAATTCATTCTGTATAATCGAAGGCAGTTACTTAACATTTTTCACCTCTTTTTTAATGGTTGTTTATGATTTACAAGGGTTTATACCTCTCACAACGAGAAGCAATGTAGCATCCATAGATATTCGACAAATATATGTTAACTAGCTGCCCCGGTCACGCGTTGCTGTGGTAATTTCATACTACTGTCCTATAACATTGTATCTGCAGGAAAAAAAATATGACTACTTGTCAAGATAAAAACTATCCTATCTCTCAAGTTGGATCTTTTGAAATAATTTCTCTCTTAAAACTAAGGCATTAAGGGCGCCTCACTACGAAAGCCTCTTCCCTCGTTTATCATTCTTGTCTTCCTCGCACGAATGTGAACATCTATTCCGAGTTATATTAAATTTTGTTAACAATTTAGTTTGAAACTCAGATCCACGCTAAAGTTATTAATTTTAATGTCTCTAATTTTTAGCTGGTTTAGAATATTATTTAGACTCATTGAGTTTTTGTACGATGTATTTTTATATCACAAAGCCAGGAGGAGGTTGATAACAGTTAAGGTTCATAACGATTCCAAAATAAGTTTACTTAGTTGGTTGGTACAGTCAGCAGCAGACACTTTAGACCTAATAATAAAATCATTCATACAAAACGGTGGCAACTTATACGTCACAAGCGCTTTCGTTTCTGTGACGTGGTTTATCAAGTTCAGATGCTGACCGTACTCTGTAGCGTGACTAATAATTATAATGTTTCAACTCGATTTTTCTCCATGCTTTCGGTACGTTAAACTGGTGGTCTCGGTCGAAATCTTAATTATTTTGTTGTTTTTCGTTGCCCATTTGATTTTGTATAAATTTCAAAACCAACATATTCTTGAAGCTTGTCGCCATGGTAATAGGTAATTATAGTGCTTACAGCACTACAGCATTAGCTGGTATGGCAAAAAAAAGCAAAAGAATATGCATTATAATAAAAAAATATTATTCTTGTATTAAATTTTGGAAAACATAACTCATCATTGAAATATTCAATAATCACTTGTTTATTTTTCATTATTACTAACATGTTCTATTTTCTAAGACACTGCTTTAGATAATATTTTTTATAAAAAAAAAACTAAGATTATATCGTTTCCATAATTATGTATTCAACTTCACAAAAATCAGGAACGCGTTCTGGGATCAAATACAGCAAAAAAAATGACAAACTAAAACAAATCTTCATAAAACAACAAAAATAAATGTCTGAAAATGTCTAATTTTTGGTTTAAGTGACTGTTATGGCAGTATATTTTCTTCTCCTTCTTCTTCACTGCCAGAACTCCAAGCCTCAATATCTATGTCTATAAAATTGCCTTCAAAACTGCTAAGTACTGCCGCTTCTTCATAACAGCTATTGTTTTCATTTTCACATGCATCATGATTGTTTATCAGTTACAAAATGTAAGTAAAATCAATACATTTCCCAAATAATACAACTACCATAATTAAATGGATGAAAAATCATTCGAAGAAGGCTTAATATAAAAAATAATAATTCAATAATATTACGACCTATAATCATATTTCACACATGCGTAAAGAAGTTTTACTTCAATAACTATTTAATAAGATGCACGCATTGGTATCCGGGTATACCTCTGCTTTAGTAACATTGGAGTAACAAAAGTTTATCATTCGTCATATAGCGCGACGTAATAAGATTACCTTAGCCCAAGAAAGTGTAGATATTTCCGTAGTATTTTGTGTAGGGGTCAATTTTGACCCCAATACCAGTTCAGCGTAGTCATTTGTATTCTACTATTTAAACATGGTTCTACGTTCTACTATCTTCTGTTAAAGAGTTCAGTTCTCCACTTGCGAATTTTCTTATCTGATCACTATACAATATTTTAGCATAATAAATTAGTATAATTGTGATATCAGATTCGAATATTTTGACAATACTTGAAGTTTACTACAGAATTATGTACTTATTTAACTTACGAACTATTTTTTTCTGTTATATAATTATACCATAAACTGCAGTAAACTAAGAATAAAGAAATAGCTGTACTACCAATAAATCAGAATCAAAATTCTGGGACTCGATATATTATTGGGTAATTGAATAACGTTCGTCAACCAATCAGGGTTATCCTATGATTTGACGCTAGATTCATATCGATTGCCTCTTTGAATACGCGTGTATTCTGCTTTAATTCTGAAACATTGCTCTGAAGCAATATATCCCTTCCTACGTAATTACAGGGTTCGTTTTTGTGTATAACTACTTAGAATATTCTAGCTATTCCGTCAACGTCTCCTGTTATTACTGGTATTTAGGTTTGGCCATTTTCTAACTCCGGACCCGTCTCACTTCATTAGTAACAATTAATCACCTTGCCTACTCCCCTGCGTCCTTGGGCATACTGCAGGCCATTAGTGTTTCTTCACCCCCAGTAATAGAGTTCAAATTTGCCCCTAAAGTTTCGTGTTCACTAGTGAGGCGAAGTAGAAATCGTTTCGGTCCAAGTATTTACATTGGGGAACTGTTGTATAACCAAATATACCTATATTTGGTTTCACTGTATTGGTTTTAAAGTTTTCTCTCGAATCACCGTCGGTATTCAATTATGATGAATTATTGTTTTTTATTTAGCAATCTATCACAATAAATATGACGTCAAAAAGTATAAATTGCCTTTATTTTTTCTGAAGTGTATCATCCCACTTCAGAAAAAAAAATCGGTTGTCTGTAAAGTCGGTTTACTGACGATAGTTGAACGTGACAACGTCTTAAGAAAATACTGATGGAATGGTAGCATTTTTCAAAAGAAAAATTTCATTTCATTTGTTTAATAGATTTCGCATTATAGTATGAATAAACTTGTAATAAAATCTCTTTGGCTATACTATTTGTATCTGGCTGGTTTTGGTATCATTGAAAGTTTAAATTTTAAAGAACATAATTCCAAATTCAAATTAGAGAATTAGATTCAGAGCGAGGTAACGCCGCATGACGTCATGTTTTTTCGTGCGTGCAGCCGGCTCTATCGAATTATAAGACGTTGTCACGTCAATAAAGGCAATTTATATTTTTTGACGTCATATTTATTGTGATATATTGCTAAATAAAAAACAATAATTCATCATAATTGAATACCGACGGTGATGGTAGAAGAATAAAATTTAAAGAAAGATTAAGACCTAGCTTTCTCTAAAGACAGTTGCTTTTCTAGGGTCTCAGGATAACCTTTACATTATAATGCCCCATTTTACAGAATACAGGTTAAACTTGCATGTATTTTATTTTGTTCGTGTTTGGGTATTTATTTTAATTTTAATATTATACAGTCTGTTTTTTTTTTAACTTGGACAGTATGGGGAAATCGAAAACCATAGAAGGTACAAGAACCATTTATTCTTTTTTTGGGAAAAAAAATTGACATAGTATTTTTTTTTTGGTCAAGCGTGAGTTGTCCATAGAAATGAGTCATTTTGAAAGAAGAGGGACTGCGTGTGAATTTTTAGATAGTTATTTATGTTTAGATTTAAAATAAAACAGTTCTTGTGATCAAGTTTTTATTTAGGAATAATCTTAGTGTTTTAGAATTTAGAAATATTTATTTATCTTTAATTCTGAGATTGCAATGTAAGCGTAGAACATGGACGCGACTGTCGATATAACCCCCCGTGAAGGCTGCGATCGCGTCGATCTCGACAGCGATTATTGGTATTTGTGCTCTCGACTCCATATTTTTTGGAGACGCCACTTATATGTAACTTTATTTTACTGCTATCTCTGAATGTACTTAAGTTTTTAAAATGATAATTTTACTAGTGAAAATATAAGCCAAATTAGCCCTAAAAATACAACAAAAGCAATTTGGTAACAAAATCACATGTAACTTGATTCTATGGATAGGTCGCTATATAATAAATACAAAAGAGGTAACCTAACCATTACCAAACCATTAACTAGCTTGGCTCTTTGGCTACGCTACAGTTAATAATCAAATACGACAATCAATAATAGTCATTTTTTAATTTCATTGATGTTAGTTATTAGGTAACATCAATTGCAAAAATCATTCTATTGACAGGAGTAAATTACCTAACTATAAAATCTCAAACGACCAATTCGGCTCACAGAAGACAACAATAACGCGATTCAGAAGGGTTCAGCGCCATCTATTGGCTACGTTACGAAACACTGCTTTCTATCCATTTATGGAAATAAAGTGTTTTTTTCTCAATCAGGAACAACAAACTCTGCTTAAAATTGTTTTTGTATGTTAACATTTTGTATAAGTTATTGTTTAGAATATTATTTCAAATCAAATACGTTTATTCAGATTTGGTACAATGTGTACACCTATGAACGTCAATTTATACAAAGAAAAAAATATCAATAATACTAACTTAAACTAACAAAATATTAAAAATAAATAAATAATTAAAGTACAATTTATACCTACTCACTTAAAAATGCTAAAGTAAGTCTTTTAACATATTACTACAATATACTAAAAAATTGGAATAAAAACAGACTCTAAAAAACACTAAGTAGTTAAAAGTAAACACTAGTTTTCTTTTGTATTAAATATTCCACGCGCGGATTGCTAAAAAAAACGAAATTTATTTTAAACTAATTTAATTATAATAAAATTATTACAAAATTATATCTAATTGGGCGACTTGACGTGATCGATGCTAGATCAGAACTGGCCGTGGCGGGCGGTCACGTAGGCCAGCAGCAAAGTCAATGCGACACGTATGCAGATTCAGCAGTTTACGTTGTTGACTGGAAATTTAGGGCGATTGCGCAGGCGGCTGCCTCGTGGTTCGGGTCAGCAGTTTCCGTAGAAGCGCATAATATAACAACTTATTGTAATGAATTTGTTGGTATACAATAAAGTGTAAATAAATGAGTGCATCACAATATAATAACTAATGAAACAGACACTAAAATAAACAACAATATTCTAGGTTGAAATCTCAACGCCAAACGTTTTTGTCGTCCAAATAATCTTTGATTGTATAGTAACCTTTAGACATTAGAACATTTTTATATGAATTTTAAATTTATTAAAAGGCAGTTCTGTTATATTATTAGGAATTTTCGTTAAAATATATTATGCTTTGACCCATGAACCAGTTCGATTTACCACTGTAAGTTTATCAGAAGGATTTGTATTGTAATCAGTCTGGAGTGACTATCGGGAGATTAATGAAAATCAGTACTAAGTCCCTTTAACCCGGCGTCATTGTGGCCGGGTATCTTATACCCGACGGATTTAAAAATCATAATAAGTTTAAAATAAAGTATGCGTGTTATTTGCCGCTTTCAGTAGCTGGAGTCCTTGATCTTTTTGAGCAAATTAGCTGTTTTATTTAGTGTTGCTACGGCTATTGTGGAATTGGTACGTCTATGAAAAGCGCGCGTTTTTAGTTATGCGCAAGATATGTTGATTTCGAGAGTGATTTACTTAGTATATAAGTAATATTTTAGCTTTGTTTTACATGCTTTATAATTAAATGTTGTATTGTTGATAACAATTTTGTTTTGTATATCCATAGTTTAATTTTTGGGCTTTTGAATATTTCTTGTAAGCTATGACCTAACAAATTGATCTTCGGAGAAAAATATTTCTTTATTTCAATGTTGATAATTATAAGTAAATTTTATAATAAAAAGTGGTTAATTTTCATAAACAATGTATATAACTACCTATTTCCTTAATATAGATAACCAATTTGGGCATAACATTTATTTTGTTTAAAATAATTTAACATGGGTATAATATACCCGGCCACAATTGCCGTGTTCTGTTAGGTCGCCACAATGACGGCGGGTTAAATTTACCATAGTATTCAAATATAACAAATCTGTCTCTGCTTACTATACGTAGACTTATCAAATTTGTAAGATACCCGGTCTGTTTAGATGATTTTAAGTGTAACATATGTCTTGGTCGTTGAGTTTATCTGGTTTGTTTACTCTAGGATTAAGGATTTCGGTGTCTTTTTTGTATAGATGACAGGCTGGCAACCTTGTGGTGCTGTATACGGTCAGATGTGGCTTCGTGTAACCGAATGTTATCTGTACCTGTAGTGTAAGTTTTTTCGTTTAAAATACGCAACTACTGTAGTTGTGTTAAGAGCTCGATTTGTATAGGAAACGTGAATAGCGCCCCTAGCGGAAAGAAGCACAAGTTATGTTTCTCATACAAATTGAGCTCCTAATGCAACTACAATAGTAACGCTTTTAAAAAGAAAAAACTTACACTACGGGCACTGAAACTCTGACCGACATTTTTTTGGGGATTGTGTTGGTGTAAAAGACATGAACAGTCAAACGAAAACCATGTATTCTGCTCACCATCATAACATTTTTCTTCCTTTAAACTATACCTGGGAAATGGATAGTTACGATTTTATTGAAGGTCATAATTTTTTTTTTCATTTGTTTATGAAAACATATTCTAAACATTATTTCTTAATTATTGTCCAAAGAAACATTATAATTTTTTTTAGTATTTCATAACAAAAAATGGCTTCAAAACGTTAGCGTTCAATGTAGCTAACTCGATGTGCACGGACACAAACGAACGGGGCCGCTGTCAGGCAAAAATATCACGGTTTTGCGAGTTGCGTGCGAGTTGAGCGCTTTACGCTGCGCAGTACAAATTGCAATATTTTTTAACACCAAAAAATAAAAATCATTTTCTAATTATTTTTTGAAATGTGTCCTATTTTGATTTATAGTATACATGGTTCTCGTTTGACTGTTCATGTCTTTTACACACTGTATATATGTATGATTAGTAAAAATGCCATCTCAATATTGTATTTTGTCAAAATATCGATTTTCTTTCATCATCATTCGTATGCCATGCTCCTAATTTTATTGGAGCTCGGTGTTTTAATAATTATGTTTTCTTCTACCACTCTCCTCGATCATCATAATGCGAAATAAATTGAATTTGATAAAACATTTCAATGGCGTTAATGAATTAATTTATGTTTCATAACTCTCGAAACAAACTTTACGCATATCATATTTTATTCCAAAACTCTGGTACAAAATAAATAAAACCGAACAAAGTTTGCGAGGTGCTTTATTCAACTACGTTTCAATTACACTTTAGAATGAACATTCGCAAAAACATATTGACGAAGTCTCTGTTTAAATACGCATAAAGTTGAAATTTAAAGACTTCAATATTTCTGTTTTAACGTGCCAGTGCTCTATCATGTGTATTTCCGTGAAATTTACCTTATTTCAAGTACGCCCTATTTTGGCTCCCACGAGTGTATTTGTCAAAGAGTTCATTCTTGTAACTACCTGTGATATGGAGGCCAAAGAAACTGTGCATTTTGTATTTCGAAAGAGCTTAGAGGACGGAGAGATTGAATTGAGGTTTATAAGATATTGCATGCATGGAGATTACGATCTGTGATAAAATATTTTCCGAGACTTTAATAATCTACACTTAAGAGGGCATCATTTAAAATTATCACCAGTGTTGAAAACTAAGCACTCTTTTGACAATAGAGTTGTGAAGACATGGAATGAACTGCCAACAGAAGTGATATCATCAGAGTTAGTTAACCATTTAAAAAAAAAATAGGACTAAAACCTAGAAAAAGTGGAAATATCTTCCTACCATGATCCCTATTTACTTGGTGTCGGCGTAATATATCATCATATTGCTATAGATTTTGGCTGTTCGCGGTCGGTACTCAGATAGGTAACCGTAATTAACGCAATATTAAACCGACATTGAACCATGTAATTTCGGTTTTACTCGTAAAAACGATTTGTGTCGTTTGCCACTTGTCTATGCCCTCTATTATCTTTATATATAAAAATGAATTGCTGTTCGTTAGTCTCGCTAAAACTCGAGAACGGTTGAACGGATTTATCTTATCTTGGTCTTGAAATGTTTGTCGTAGTCCAGGGAAGGTTTAAAAGGTGAGAAAATATGGAAAAATTGCGAGGAAGAGTAAAAACAACAATTTCATTTTCCCATATAAACTGTTCTGCCTACTTTCCTGTCAAACATTTGACGTTCCGCCATTTAGCGAAGGAAGAGTTTTAATGTCGTTAGGATAGGTGTAAAGGCGTTTAGTACTCCGTGAATAGGTGACACAAAGTACACCGGGTCATCTAGTCTTTTAGAATTTTTCATGGTAATCGACAAGATATTTCCTGTGAACACTTCAATAGATATGTGGTTCTAGCGTTTACCGATACAGTTTTTGGGTAGTCATTTAGCGAGCGCGTTGGGATATTCCGCAAAATGTCTAGAGCCGGGTTATTGGATTATGAAGTAAAATGACGAAGGTAAACCTCTATAGGAGATAACGAGCTGTTAGGGAGTTATAATTATTAAGTGTGCAGTATTTCGATGTTATTAAGGTTCAAAGCAGCAATATACTTCTTTCACAATACGATGAGACATCGCATCGTAAAAAAGAAAAGTAGGACTAGTTTAGTTTTTGACGTGACAACGTCTTATAATTCGATAGAGCCGGCTGCACGCACGAAAAAACATGACGCATGCGGCGTTACCTCGCTCTGAGGCGTTCCATGTAAGGCTTGAAGTGCAAGCAAAAATCTATTAAACAAATCCATCAGTATTTTCTTAAGACGTTGTCACGTTCAACTATCGTCAGTAAACCGACTTTACAGACAACCAATTTTTGCTTTTTTTTTCATATTACGAGATAGCAAACAAGCTTGCGGCCCACCTGGTGTTAAGTGGTTACCGTCGCCAATAGACACTTGCAATATTAAGGATAAATCACTTAACACTGCAAGTGCGTTGACATCCAGGGGACTTAGGTGATATGCCTTCCATGCCCAGTAATTACCCTGGCTACCTTTCCCTTCAATCCGAAACACAGCGAACTGCTTCACGGCAGAAATAAGGAATGCGGTGGTACCTACCCAGTCGACCCAGTAAAATGATTTTGTACATTTATACTAAAGGTGCATAGAGGAATGTAACTAATTTGGAGCTGAAATGATTTTATAAAAAAAGTCATTTAATAATTTACGCTTAGACAACGAAGATGTAGTATTCTTTGGATCTGCTATTGCAGTTATTTGAAGGCAATTTCTCAAAACAGGCGTTAAAAATATACCATATGACTCATAAAAAATAACAAAATTGTTACACAAACATTAACGTGTAAATCTATGTTCTTGTATAAACAACAAAAACTTAAACCCTGTGTACGATAGTGTCATTGAACTGTGTATTCTTTTTCAGTTTGTTTCAGCATTTTTTATCCGAACGTGTTGCGTCAACTCTCAACCGCAAAAATAGTAGTCTACTCTTATCCATTGCATTACAGACATTACAGTACATGTAGTAGAAAATGTTTGGTAATTATGTTATTTTTATTCCGTTTCCTTTGGCCGCCAGTGTAACAACTTGAAATAAGTAATGCATGCAGTCGTTTGGTTAAGTCGGCCAGGTAATGTAAAGCCATTTATCTCGTAATTCGCATGAGCACACGCTTCTTCTCCTTATAAAATATTGCTATGAGAAGCGCTTTATAAATCTCAAATTAAATTACTTCAAGAAGATAAGTGTGGTGATGAATTTTACTGAGAAAATAATATTATGAAGGTTTAATAAAATACAGACTTTTATTGTTATCTAGTAAAACATTTTAACTCACTCCATTTGTATTCGATATCCAGTGGGGCATAATGTTGGCTTTATCGTTTGATTGTTTACTGAAGGACTTTTACTTTTTTGGGTTTTGTGCCCCTTTTATGTAGGTGACAGGATGCCAACCTGTCACTATTTGGGGCCTTGCATTGCCTATACTGCCAGATGTAGCTTTCTTCTATGTTACCTAAGGCTCTGCTTAAGGGGTAGTCAGATTCCCTTGACTTTCCCTGTTCCAAACAAATTATTGTACACAAGGAATCATCGCTATCGCCACTCTCATCGGACAAAATCTGTTCATCAGATGATTTTTAAGTGCATTAATATCTTATTTGATACGTCCAGCCACGTATGTAGCTCATCCACGGTTGCTTCGGTCGCTGTTCAAAGAATATTTTATCTATACTTAGGTACGTAATCAGAGTAATATGTGTCAACTGACTCCGTTTAGGTACCCCAAAGGTACCCCAATAACCGTTTTAAGAGAGTCCCCCAATAACGAAGAGTCTTTTTCTTCATGGTGCAACACGTCTGCTGGTGTTCCGCAGGGTGGCGTCTTATCTCCTCTACTTTTTACTTTGTTTATAAATTCTATTTCGAATCTTCTAACTTCATCCTACCACCTTTATGCAGATGACTTACAAATTTACTGCCAGGCTCCATTAAACGAGTTGTCCGTAGCAGTGAATACTACTAATTTGGATCTTTCACGTATTTGCGAATGGAGTAAGATGTTCGGTTTAAAAATAAATCCTTCGAAGACCCAAGTTATTGTTATTGGCAGTCCTAAGATGACTTCAAAAATTGACTGGTCACGATTACCTAATATAAATTTTGATGGCACTAATATTACTATTAGCAAGTGTGTTAAAGATCTAGGCCTATATATTGACAGTACTTTGTCTTGGGGTCCACAGCTTCAAGAGGTTAGTCGTAGGTTGTTTGCATCTGCAGGATCACTACGGCGACTTCGAAATTTTCTCCCGTTTACTACCAAAATTGCACTTGCTGAATCCCTTCTCCTTCCAGTCCTAGATTACGCTGATGTCTGCTATCTTGACGTCAATGAAGACCAACTAAATAAGCTTGAGCGGCTTCAAAATTTCTGTATTAGGTTCATATTTGGATTACGCAAATATGACCACGTGTCTGATTTTCGCAATTTGCTCAAGTGGTTACCTATTCGCCTTCGCCGGAATGCACATATTGTTTCCCTCCTATATAATATCCTCTTCAATCCTAATACCCCATCCTATCTCAAACAACGATTTACTTTCCTACAGGACACTCATTCACGAATTTTGCGTTCATCCAATAATTTGAGGTTGGAGACCCCAATGCATTTTACCAAATTCTATAGTAAGTCGTTCACGGTACATGCTGTTAGTTTGTGGAATGCATTGCCGGTCGAAATAAGACGTGCTAAATCTCTGTACATTTTCAAGAGACTAGTGAAAGATCACTACCTGTCACAGTCTGTAGTACTATAGATTCCTTTATCTTTATCATTTTTGCAATTGTTTTCCATTCACATTTTACTTATTGTTTTTGTAATAATATGTATGTAGTATATGTATGTATTGTAAATGTAGTATATTTACGTAGTGTATGTATTTATATAATTGTATCTAGGTATACTATAATTATTTATTGTAGTTAGTATCATATATAATTTGTGTATATATTTATGCTGTCTGTGGTGTACCATTGGTTATATGTTTATTATTATCATTTTCTTATTGTGCCAACTTCCCTCTAAGTTACTTGTTCCATGCAGATCCTGTCCATCCTAAGGTTGCCTGGAAGAGATCGCACTCAGCGATAAGGCCGCCCATTGTACCTAATTTTAGCATAAGTTATAATATGTTGTGTAATTTAACTTTTGTTGGTGTACAATAAAGTATAAATAAATAAATAAATAAATAAATAAAATAAAGTTTTAATTATAACCTAAACAACACAAAAAAATGAAGTATAATATATACTTTAAGTTTTCTCAATGTACTACACCATGAAAATAAAAAACAAACGAAAATCATAAATGTTTATACTCACGATGCAGTGAAAGTTCCGTAAATTTTACACAGAAATCAACCAAATCACTCGTGTATCGTTCCTGAAGGTGCAAGTTTTTAGCGATCTCCGCAATAAATAATAAATCAATGATTAGTAATTAAATTCCCTTTATTTATTATCTTCTTTTAGTAATTGTAAAACCTTAAAAAATAAGAAACAAGTAAGTTTGCCCTCAATTATTAAACAATCGCATAAAAGTGTCAGTTTTCCAAGGTAGATACAAATTTCTGTAAGGCGTATTTCTGTAAGATTTAACGTGTATCTCCTCTATGCAGACTTCCTGTAGCCCAATTCACATATTAAAACCGTTGGGATATCGCAGCGATTTAGTCGTTTAAATACTTTTTCGTATTCATGTACGTCAAATGAACCGATTTTGAAGCAGCTCGATCGCAATGTCGTTGAACCATCGTCGAACCGTATTCAGCTAATAAATCGTTTTAAAATCGCACCTGAAATGTCAACTGAGAGGTATTCAGCTAAAATATTCTCATATCACGTTCTATGTTAAATAATATCGATATTGTTTAATTTAATTTGATTAATTTATCGCAAATCACTGTATTTGAAGTATAAAGTATATTTGAACCTTTTAGTAGAAAATCAAATAATTTTACAGGCATCTTTTTTGTTTCGTTGACAAGTCGTTCAGATGTGCTTTAGTTCCGATCCTATTGAGTTGTCGTCCTATCGAAATGTAGCTGAGTAACACGTGAATACCAAAATTGGATAGGACTACGATCGAACGATTTCTAAACTACAACGATTTTTAGATCGAATGTATTTACGTGAATTGGGCCACAGGACGTTTTCCGTAAATTTCTCTCTTCTATGAGCTGTCAAAATTTCCTAAACATAACGTTCACTTTCGCATTCTCAAGCAAACATATTTGCTTTCCTATCAAGTAGATAACCTACAAGTAATATCCGGCAGTCATTTACACCATCGAATGTCAAACTCTTGTGCTATAAAACGTTTTGTGCTGCGCAACAAGGGTGCATCAGACCACCACAGATTGATCCCTGACCCTTCCCTCAAAAGTATTCCATTTGGAAAACCGCGGGAAAACTGTGGAACTCCTGATAGCTCAACCGATACTGGGCATTGCAACCGTGGCTCGCGTGAAGCAACTTTCGTTGTGTTGAATTCTGTGCGATACTAATCCTTATTTCCAATGTTTAAGGTTTCTGATAGCTGCAAATGTAACGTGGTATTTAGTACAGCATGTCGACCGCATTCCATCGGTACGGAACTCAATTTTACGCGAGACATGCACTCATAGAGTGTACATTGAATAAAATTTGACTGGAAAAGTTTTAAAATATCCCACGAAACTTCCAGACTTTGTATAGAACATAGTCAGTGTTTGGTATCAAAGATGAAAGTTGGAGGAGAGTTGTTCATATTTGTAGCAAAACTTTGTATTTTAGTGGCGAACGAAGGCAGCCGAATTCTCTGAGATGGATAGTGAAGTTTCTTTGTGTCTTCTATATACCTCCAAAAGTAGTCGCGAAAATTGAGTTTTTCTTGTTAGCAGTACCGTGTTAGTAATATTTATTTATGTCTTTTTTAAAGTACACGATCATTTCCTGAGCCAAACGCACCGAACGAACGAATTGAAGATTTTTTCATTATGGAAACATTTCATTTTCATACAAAGTACATGCTTGACTGTTACAACCTGTGTGTTAGACTTTACCTAAGCTGGCAACGTCGCATTATGATTGATATGAAACACGAAGAACAAGCTAAGCTTGTCATAAATATTCTACTAGGTGGTAGACCCACGTAGGGTCGTCTGGGTAGGTACCACTGACTTTCTTATTTCTGCCGTGAAGCAGTTCGCTGTGTTTCGGATTGAAGGGAAAGGTAGCCAGTGTAATTACTGGGCATGGAGGGCATATATCATCATAGTCCCCAGGATGGCAAACGCACTTGCGGTGTTAAGTGATTTACACTTTATATTAAAAGTGTCTATAGGTGGCAGTGACCACTTAACATCAGGTGAGCCGCAAGCTTGTTTGCCATCGCGTAACATAAAAAAAAAATGTGCCTAGCTATCTATCTTTATCCTATCAAAGTATGTTGCTATAACCTTGGTGCATTAATTGTACTCCGACAGTCAATTATAATATAGCCAGTCCATCAGTCATTGAGGGTTTCAGATGAAGCTTGCTTTTCCCTTTAACCTTGTCATCATTTACTATGAGCTGAGGTGAAGACAAGGGTTTCCTCGTCAAAGAAAAAAAAATAGACTCACTCGTTCACCATTATCGCCACTCTAACCTTTTAGGTGTTCTATCTTATGATATTAATTCACTGCAAAAACAAAACGCTGAACAGTGTCTTAAGCAAGTAAGTAATTTGTTAAAAAGTATAAACACTTTCATAAATGGCAACGATTTAGTCGAAAGATCTTAGTGAGCGCTAACCTTTTTGTATAATTATTAAAGCTAACGGGATATTCGATTTCTGGCCTTAAAAGGCATCGTTTTTCAACTTATTTAAGTAACCGCTTAAAACAAGATCAGTACAATTTTGCATCTTGGACTATGGATTTAAATTAAATTACATAATTTTAATATTATTTAAATGTGCATTTTTTGGCATGTTATTAATCGAACATCTAATAATTATCAATATTGTCAATATGAGTAGGGTAGAGTAGCGTAGGAGTAGGGTAAAGATTCATAATTATACATAATAAGCCTGATATTGATATTAACTCTCTCATTGGCGCAAATGACCGGTGGCGCTAATCCGGTGCGGCCATCTCACTCGCGCTAAACGATCAATAGTAAGTATTACTTTTGATGCTAAATTATAAAATATGATGTTCTTAGTGGAAGCTTAAACGATGTTTTTTGAGGAACCTAGTTGAATGTGTAAAGTTTTAAATGTGTGCAAGTTACGAAGTCCGTGGCTGAGTCATTAAATTAGGTGCTTAGGTATAAATTAGTGAGACAAGTTATAATAATAAATTCTAAAGAAGGCTAGTTATTTTATTTGCAGCTTGTTCATTTTCGCATGGCTAAGTTTTTAATTTTGAGGTTGGTTGCCATGTCCAAAAAAACTTTTGCGGATCGATTTATTATATCCCATTGTTTATATAAGTATCCCGAACAAAAATGCTCCGAATCTAATTTTGTATTGTAATAACAATGATTATTTTTATCGATTATAAGGTTGGTGCACTTGAGAAGCAGTAATTAAATAATAAAGGAACTGGCTTTGTCAAAATCGGTCTGGGTTCGAGTTGTGGTAGTGGCAAATGTTAATGTGATGAATACGAACATTCGTTCGCGAGTAGTGGTTGTTTATGTGTTTATTTATCTTAATATATATATAAATTACGTGTCACGTTGTTTGTCCGCGATGGACTCCTAAACTACTTAACCGATTTTGATGAAATTTGTACACCGTGTGCAGTTTGATCCAACTTGAGAGATAGAATAGTTTTTATCTTTATAAGTAGTCATATTTTTTTTTACTGCAGACATAATGTTATAGGTCAGTAGTATGAAATTACCACAGCAACGCGTGGCCGGGACAGCTAGTGAAATATACATATAGTTCATTATGTATTTGTCTTGTCAGTTATCTTGTATCCATATCACAAGTTCTTAATTATACCTAATTTGGGTGTGCGAGTATTAAGTTAAGGTATTCTTGCCCGCCTAGCATGACCACCCAAACGCGATATGATATAGCCATTTATCGCTTTGAACTGTCAAAAAAAGTTGGATATAACCGCCAACTTGAAATTTTATCGAAACTGCGAACTTATATAAGGCTTATACATGTTCGCAGTATCGATAAAATTTCAAGATTTCGGTTATATCTAATGATTTTTGACAGTTCAAAGCGATAAATGGCTATATCATATCGTGTTTCGGTGGTCATGCTAGGCGGGTTGAATCGTATCTAAGAACACTTAATATCAAAACCCCTTTCAACAAAAGCACTAAGTCAAAATAGGCTCATCTGTTTGGGAGCTTCCATATCACAGACAGACATAGATACATACGTCACATAAAAACCCTCTTTTTGCGCCAGGGGTTAAAAATAAATTACAACGAAAATGACAAATTTGAAGGAGCGAACTTTTTCATTGTCTTTCGCACTACTACATAACGGTAAAGTCATATGACAGAGCTCATAGGCATCATTAGGCACATTAATATTGGAACCATTTTTCTTGTAGCCGACAATAATAATAGCTCGCTTCAATTGATCGATATAGGCTATTAGTATTACTAGAAGAGTGACCAATTTACTTAAGTGCTATGACGTCTTAAGGAGAAATCATTATGAGAATATTTTTCTTGAGCAAGGCTATGAAATTGCTGTCTTCATAATAACACTTTACTACAGCCTTGAAATTTCAAAGGTGCCTATTATGTTGATTGTGTCTAATTTGGGGTTTTTGTATCTAGTTAAGAATGGTAAATATTTTAAAGAAATGTTAGGTCTAAAGAACTGGATATCCATGTATGTAGACTATGTGGAACTGAAGCCAACGTAATATGTAGCCAAAAGCAATAATATGTATCCTTATTTCACAGCTTGTGTCTCTTATTATGTAGGTTATAAAGACAGTGAACTATCAAAAGTGAGTATATTTATAGGCCCTACAGAATTACGCGGGAAGTCTCGGCGAGACTTTTCGCCGAGACTTGACCCGAGAAACGAGATGGTATCTACACTCACGCGACCTTCTCACTTGCTTTCTCGATCGTTATGTGAAATGGACGACTTTGACAGTGCAGCAGCTTTGGTATTGTGTGCATAAGCATATTAAGAAAAAAAGAAGGCCCAGGCGATGGTGAATGTCAAAACTTCATCGAAATAGAACAAGGTTTGTGAATTATCTTATTTCAAACCACTCTCCACGTCTCACTGAAATCGAATGAGAGTGTGATAAGATTCTCTGTTCTCGCCTGAGAAACTCTTTGAAGCGGACAAAAAAACCGACACCGAGCGGAGAACAGGCGAGCGCGAGAACGAGAAGGCGAGAAACTAATCACACTCTTCTCGGGTGGGCATTTAAGGATCGTAGCAAGTGAAAAAGTGAGTTACATGGGAAACTATGTATGCAGGTATGTTGATAGATATCATAATCTTCCTGTCCGATTCTTTTTTTATTTCGGGCTGTTGTTAATTTCTTCAATACTGCTTGATCAATTGTCAAATCAACATTAAAACTTTTGGAATAATTTTATTTTTGCGTTTACAAACGCGTAAATATAATACTAGAAAAATTTTCTAGTATTAAAACTTTTCTTTATAAACTCTTTCACGCAGTCCATTTTTCTTATTTTCCATGACCGTTTGATAAAAATGATAATTTGGGGCAATAGGATAAATTTTTCATTATAAAAAACTGGTGTAAACGACGTTGTCGACAGACGTCGACAAGCGCATCTTTTCTTTTCTCATCATCTGCCAAATTAATCGATTTTATGTCGATTTTTACTGTCAAATTTTGTTTATTTCATAGTTCCGTGCTCGCACTCAACACCCAATAAAATATTTCTTAAGTAATTGATTCATAAAATATGGCATTCGTTATATTAAGACAAGGATCTCTGTCCACTTCCAGACAATATCTATGTCTGATGTTAGCAACAACATTCGGTAGCACAGTGCCGTAAAAATACAATAGAATTGTTTACCCATTTGTGTCCTATTGTCGTGGTATAGTTTAGATTTACATCGCCCAAGAAAACGTAAACAGTGTTCCTGATATATTTCTCAGAAGGAAAATAAAATGAAGTCTTCAATCTATGTCATTCGGTGGAAATCTTTTTCTAACAGTAGTTTTCTTTATTACCTTTTCCGACAGTAAAATTATGAAGAAGTAAAATTATGATACAACACAAAAACATATTAAAACCCTTCTTTTGTAAACTTCTCATCTATAAAACAAACAGCTACATTTGGGGAGGAATATTCTCGACCAGGATGAAGAAGAATGCAAGCAAGAAAAGATCTTAAAACTTTAGGTAGCGCCCATCTAAAGGGCCATTCTGTTATATTTAGGGTCAGCGTCATTGCTCTCATTCGCTATTTTCAATTAGTCGTCACCATCTACATAATCAACATTCTTTCGAATTACTTTTTTTTTTTTAATTTTTAGCATCACTTCTCATTACAATGCCTATACTACGCCAATCAGTTACCTCTCAATCTTTCTACCACTGCTGCTACTTTCAAACTTCCTCTAATGTACTATACCTTACTTTGTACACTAATATTGAGGATTGCAAGCGAAAACCTGGTGGACAGTTCCTCTGGTATAAGGATGTTCAGAAACGTCACACGAACAAATGAGAGATATAACACTCTCAATGAGAAGATTTGGCGGTAAGAAGGGGGTGGGTTAAGCTGACCTCGACATTAAACGTAACCAGCAAAATGCCCGTGCGCCCATTCTTTTTATTTATCATTTTATAAATGACAAAAAAGCCATGTGAATGGCCATGTGATGCCCGCCGATGTCCGCCAATTCGCATTGGGCAGGCTTGGTGGACTGCTACCTAAACCTCCCTCGATGACAAGGAGAGACCTTTTATCCCAACACTGAAATGGTAAACGCATAGTCACAATATGCACGGGAGTTCACCGCAAAGATTGGGCACATAAGCCATCTTCACGCGCATCAGAGTAGATGTGGCTAGGACGCAAAGTGGTCGCCGTGGCCGAAACCGGTTGGAAGTAGTAAGTGGTACGCTAATCTAAAATTATGATATTATATCATGAAATTTAAGTGAACACATAACAAGAGTCTAGATATTCATCCAATAAATATGTTTACAACAACGCCGATCAATAACCAGGCAATTCAGAGCAACGAGCTTGATTTATCATAACAATTCCTACTTTGGCGTTTGTCTCATCCCACGCTGTTATAATAAATACTCCAATGAAAAGTCTTCTCCCAAAAACACTGCCAAATAATGCCAATCGAGTATTCGTAGTAGCTTTTCTAACGCCAACAGTGTAGAAACTGCTGGTAATTTGTTCACTTCGTACCAAATGAGAAATGAGCGGATTGAACGGACCGGACTCCAAAGTTCTGAACGGTGGCGATTCAGAAAAATAACTCAAACGGTATTACGTAACGTCACTAGACGACCAACTAATAAATCTGCGGCTGACGGGAGCTCCTCGATTGATAGTGATACTCGTCACTGTGACTAAATACGAGATAAGACGAAGTATTTTTTGCATCCATTAGGAGCAGTTTAGGATTACGATACCTAAAAATCGGGCTTAGCGTATTACGTGATTTAAAATGTTATTTTGGCGCAGTGAATGTGCTTATTTTAAATAAATATTAATAATTGTCTGAAACAGGGATCAAATCATTAGAGTGCAAAAAAAAATACAATCTGTATTTTTACGAAGTCGATTGAAATATTTAATCATAAGGTTCATTTTTGATATATACCAAAGCATCGTAAACAAAGGTAAGTGTACGAAATTGATCTTAAAAAAATACGTTGAACTGATACGTTGAAAAAAAATATTAAACTAAATTTGACATTAGTTTATTTTCATGGACTTGCTGTCATTTGAGATGCTATGTTACATATGAAAAAGTAGTATCTATGATAAACTCTGTCCTTTGATACCGATAAAATTGTAAGATGTAAATTCCTCTTTGGCGGGTTTTATCAAAGTAGTGCAGTGTTAGTGTAAAGGGGCAATATTTAATCTTCTACTTAGTTCACATTATCTTTAAAATTATCCATTTAAGTTATAATAAATTATACTAGGCAAAAATAAATCGTCGTAAATCGAAAAATAAAAGTAGTTTTCATAGTTAAAAAGCTGCTTGATTAGACTTCTGTAAACTCGGAGATAGCAAGCTAACAAAATACGTACTACAATGTTTATTTTTCCTTCCTCGACTTGCTTTGTGTACGATAGAATCGTTAGCCGTAAAAATTTACGATCTTCGATAGCGCTACGATATAATTTGCGTAGTCGCGCGACTTAGGTAACACGTTACTCCTTACATCAAAATAACTCAAGGCCATCCCTCAAACTTCGCAGACAATTTTTGTAGAACTACCGCCAATAAATTAATTGGCACAAAACAAACCAAGATGAAAAGCGCGGTGTTTACGTCAACACCGCTACTTTTGTACTCAAATCAAACCTTGTTTCTATTACGTTAGAGATTATTGCAAAAGTGAAATTACTTCTGCAAACAAGGCTCGTAAAATTTCGAGTTTTCTCACGCAAAACTCCAATCGATCATTGAACGATGGCTTTCAGAAGCGCTGTTTATAAGTCGTTCGAATGTTTTGAATTAGAAATTACTACCTATAATTAATCATTATTGTCTTCCGTAGAAATCTTTTATGGTCAATTAGTAAAGAGTTCTCAATTTCGAATACCTATTAATTTGAAAACAATAAGCATACTCCATAATGACATAAAACATTGATAAAATGAAAGTTTGCCTACCTATAAGAATTGATTCAAAAAGTCCAAAAAATATAATATTGTCGATATATTAAAACACTGATTTTTGTACTCGGTTTGGTGGTCGGGCTTGTTTAAGTAAACTAAGGGCAAAGTTGGGCAATAAATAACAAAATATGAAACCCAAATACACTGAAAAACATTCCACTAACATAGGACCTTTTAGCTCGGTTACAAGCATGTCGGTAATTTTTAACTAAGACTTAATTCTATTCTATTCTTAATTACTGGCGTCGCGTCGCATTAAGCGTACGCATTTTGCCAATAGCAAGTGAAAATGTAACTAAAGTAACAAAAATTGTACGGTTGATTGAGGTTAAAAATGGAGTCTCTGAATTTTCAAAAGGCTCTGTTTTTACAACAAGAACTCGGGAGAAACTCCTAAGACTTAATTATAAATCTTTATGTAAACTTGGCATAGAGTACACTTGGCGTATTTGTTTTTAGCTACAACTTCGCAGGTGCTTTAGCCTCTTACCTACTTTTGTACTTCACAATGTACGTAAACAAAAAATAAATTTATTTATATTTTTTTCACTCCAAGCTCTAATGTTTTTTTATTAATGACAACATCGGTCTTTTGGCATTTGAGAACAAGGAGCTTATATTTTACCTATAGAATGGAGTCATTAGACAAATGAACAAAGTGAGGGCAAAAAATTTGACAACACTTGACATTTCTTGACAATTCTAGAGAGGCTCTGTCTCTTTCTAGTAGGGTGCCTGTAGCACAAATTAATCACGGACAGTCTTGTGCCACGGGTAAGGTCTCACGTGCTCCCACGGTCCTAAGATATAGGGAGTTAAATGAGACACGAGAGATCCGTGCAGAACAATTTATTAAATGCCGTGCTGATTATTCCCATTTCTTGTATTATTGTTGTTAATATTATGTGTGTTGTTCTACTACTTGTATTGTTGCGCGCAATGGTAGCTACCCTTCTCACTTAAGGCGCATACGGAAGACCAGCGTCGGGGCGTCCTTTGACACCTCGACACATGCTGAGTATGTGCCTTTTCAGTGATCAGTTTTAATTGTAAACTAATTTTAAGCTGGTTTGTTCACTGAATAAATACATTTTTCTTTCTTTCTTTCTTTCTTTCTTTCTAAATGGTGGTATAATGCCCAATAGCGTGTACTCCCCTGGTGGTAGCCGGAGATGGTCTCGGTGAGGGTCGCTCGGTGGGACGAGTTAGGGCGGCTTGTACTGCTGCTCACTGTAAGTCCAGCCCTGGGTGGAAGTGAAGTAGCGGAGGCGACAGCGGCTACCTTAGCCTAATCTTGTACCCCAATTAGGGGTTAAACACATTAAATAAATAACTATTATTGCACACGATTATCAAATTAGTTAATTAGTATTAGGTAGGTCTTGTCGGTGCTCAATTTACTTCGCGAACCACGCAAGCGCAAGACCGAATCACCAAGCCTTTGTATGCGATTCCTGACAAGATCGAGACTGCCCGGCGACGCAGGCGCAATCTATCGGAGATTGCCCGCAACAGTCGTACGGTCACTAAAATGTAGCTTATTAACGTTGATATGGAGCGCTAAAACCTGTTGATAAATTTAGGAGGCGAACTCTAAAGAAATATTTCAATTAGATGAGCTTCCTTTATATCTTAATTTATGTAATATTTATAAATAGTGTAATCTGATTTAATTAAAAAAAATTATGTATGTAGGTCGGTAAAATATGTATGTGTAACGTTACACTTGAACTTCGTTACGTTAATAAAACCACAAGTTGAAAATAATTTGAGTTTTGAGTTTTCCATGACAAAGAATTAAAATTCATAATAATTACTTTAAACTTTTTTTCCTGAGTGCCTTTTAGCACGGTAATGTTATCTATTTTTGGCTCCCAGGAAAAAAATCAACAACCGAAATACGAGGATTTATCGCTTCTGTGACTCTTGATTTTAAGGGGCACGTTACAGTTTATTATGTATATAGATTATCTCATGTCACGTCAACTCATAGACATTAAATTATTCTTTTTTTTAGGTGCTAAGCATACATTTAAGGTTTTCCGGTTAGCAATGCTATAAAAATACATTGTGTGGTATACCGATCTAGCCGTTCTTGAGTAATGATAATAGGGCCATAATGATGCGCAACTTACCAACCTACTACCAGACTTTCTTTATATTGATAGATATTACAGCTGAAAGCCGCAGTCTTATTACCGATCTTAAAGTTACAGTCGCAAGTTGTATAATGTAATTGTTTGTAGTTGCTTTGGTCAATTATTCAGGTGTTTTGATTATTTAGCTGTAATGGACTAGTGATTTGTGTTAGATTATTGTTAGTTAATAATTGTGTGGTGTTAACTTATTCTCATCTATTTAAAAAGCTTAGTTATTTACCTAAATTTTAGTTTCCGGTCTCAGACCAATATTGGTCTGAATTTCCGCTAAACAAATTACTTCTATCTTCTATTACACGACCGCATAATATTGCGCCGTTCTGGATGTAAAGAGGAAAGTTAAATACAATCTTTTGGTATAGTAGGTACTTAAATACAAACACGGCCAATAATTTCAATATATTACTTTTATGTGAGATAAATTTAAATTTATATAAATCTTTTATTTTTTTATGGAAAGAAATTGTTGAAACTAAAAAGTTTTTGTCTTTACCGCTCAGAAAGTAGGTAATCGCATCGCAATCATAGTTGTCATTAGTTGTTCGTTTAATTGCAAGTGGCGCTCGTTGCCATACATTTTGGTCGCAAATGCACATATCGTGCGACCACCATGCGATTTGTTTCCGTAATACCAAAAAAGCAACTGCAACTAGTAGTAGTCGCGTTGCCGTTGCACAATTAGCTACCGGTTGCTATAGTTCGGTAATTGGACTGCCGAAGTGCTTTTTTTATACAATAGAAGAAATTGTTAGCTCTAGTAACTTTCCGTGAATTAGTTACATTAGTAACAGCTACTGGCTACAAATCGGCTAAAAGTAAGTTTAGTAGCACTTGGTTTTTAGTATAATACAGGCTGTAACATGAAGGGTACTTAAACATGGTACCCTACATGTTACAGCCTGCATTATATGTAATATTTGGGGTGTTTTAGGCCATCAATATGAACAACCTTTTGACGCCGTCATGGTGGAGTGGTCGGTATAGCTACCTACACATGAAGCCGTTCGGGTTTGAATCCTGGTGCCGGCAAATATTTGTGCGACGAACACGAATATTTGTTTGCGAGTCACGGTTATTACATATTTATTTAAGTTTATTTATAAAAATATCTAAAGCTATTAATTTATATTGATAAAAATTACCGTTATCTACACTTACGTGCAATAAAATCGACCCAACTCGTCGGTTTCGATTCGACATTTATCGGTATAAAAAAAGAAGATTAGGCAAACAAAACTTGTAAATATAATTCAAATCAAATCAAATAATTTATTGCATTCATGAATGTAAATAACAGATGTTCACAAACAACACCAGCACATCATGTTGCCCATTTGGGCATAGCATAATCAAGATAAAAGTGTAACGGACTAGATTAGAAATTATTCATACTATATTAACTTAATTCGAATGTATATTTCTTACGATTTATTTAACCTACTCTAAACATCGATAAATGAAGTGTTGGTGACAATAGACTAATTACTTCGGAAATCCTGGTTTCTCATTTTTGCGTCATACGCAAAAATGAGAAACCAGGACAATTAAGTCATTGTATATTCAATAATTGATGATGCCTGATGCCCTTAAAATTATTTCCCCAAACATTTTAGCTCTCTGTATTAACTGTATATTATCAAGAAAAAATTTACTAACCAATTCAAGGGTTGCCTTTGAAAAGTGATTGAGTAGTGGTTTTATTGAAAAAAGGGCTTGAAGTTTGACATAAGCAGTTGCCTTGAAAGTGTCGGTGTCTTGAAAGTGGAAGCTACATATTTTCGAACTTTCATAAAATTTTGTTTTTAAAGGCACATTAGACAACCATATGGTCCGTCGCTTTGGAAATCTAAAAAGAAAAGAAAATTTTATGTATACAAGTTAAAAGTGTATATAAATATTTATGTACACTTTTAACTTGTAATCAAATAGCATATTAAAAACTATCATTTGATAGATTTTAATATGCTATTTGATTACAAGTGCAGAAGAGCGCAGCCACAATTTTATTAATACTATCTGTCTGTGTGCAATGTATCTGCGTTGCATGCTAGTACATGCAAATGTGAATGATAAACATTATTACACTAGTACAATCCAATCAATACTCTCATTATCTTTTTCTCAAATAAAATAATTTACATTACACAAATTACATATCGACGCTTGAAAGGAAAAGTTGACTAAGCGCCATTTTGAGCCAAATTGAGTTATATATACAGTTTGAATCGCCTAATTTTTCTGCGTCGTTTGGTCTAACTCACGCCTTCCTACGACGACTTTTAATGTCGCTTCTGCATTTTGGACTTTACGAATTATCACTTTTTTTTTGTTACTAACCGACAGAAATTTCGGCCTCTTTCGAAAAATTGGTCGTTGAGATAATTGTGCGACGATGGTTTTGCCCTTGGTAAATTTTTACATATATGTTGGTAGAATAATTTCTCCCTTTAGCTTATTTTACTTGTATCTGAAAATACATTGTATTGAATTTGGTATATTTTTTCCATGTAAAGATTCATTCTTGTTTTCACTACCGTCATCTTGGCTCGATTGTTGTTTTTGCCATTATGGCGTTTAGTTAAATTCGCCTATTTCAGAAATACAACTTTTCGTCGGTTAGTAAATTTTTACCTGCCGCTTCAAAGTACAAATTTATTGATTAGGTAACTTTTACTTGAACTTATGCGATTATCAAAACGTTGGTTGTATCCCATTGGCACCACACATACTGGGGTTCCAGCGGCTTTTACCTAAAGTAATACATCTATAAAATGATGGTTACACCTACAAATGACCAGAGCACTGTCGTATGCGCATACAGTGAAATTAGATTCACAGTAACATAGGAACTACCAGTGTGCGACAGGATGTCGCTTAGAGTGCACACGCGCGCATAGTCTAGCGTAGTGCTACCGCTTCCGTATAGGTTGACCTCATGACAATTGAAATTAAGAACTATAAGTCGAATCAATTTAATTTTTAATTGTTTTTTTTTGCATTATTGAAAGTATTAAAGCATGAGTTATATTTCAGACCAATGGATCCAAGAAAACGTGGTCACAGTATTTTGAAAAACGGCACTCTTAAAATGGGGAACGTAGAAATTTTTTAAAAGGTTCAATTTTAGTTTCTACTTTTTAATATAAAAAGGTCAAGCAAATGACTCCATTCCACCTGATGGTAAGCAGAAGTGGAGATCAAATGCGAAGATAACTGGTGCGAGAAATAAACTGCCGTGCCAGCCACCTTCGCCTTGCCGACCTGCAAGGTGCTTCTTCACGCCTCTTTTGAATGACCCAGGATTCTAGGTAGTAGGGAACACGTGCGCTTGCAGTGAATTCCATTTCTTGATTGTGGGACAAAGAAACGAGTTGCCAAATTTCTTAGTTCGCGTTGGAATGTTAGCCATAGTTTGTCGGTGACAACATAGACGAGCACGTGTAGTCCTTAAAAGGAAGGGAGATGGTGGGATTAGGGAAAAAAGCTCCTCAGAGCACTCGCTATGGTACAGACAATTGAATGCGCTCAACGACGCAACATTGCGACGCAATGGGAGAGGCTCAGATCTTTAGTCACCTCTTCGTCGCCGATGACGCGGACCGAGCGATGCTGCAACTCATCCAAAGCATCGAGTAAGTACATGGCCAGACGCCAGAGTTCACAAATTCGTAGCCAATGCGTGCCACGCGCTGTGCATCCGCTTTTATGTTAGTCTTCTTACAGGACTCGGAAGCCTTATTGTAAGCTGCTTTCAGTGATTCAACATCAGGAGCTTTAAGAGCCCGACCCCTGATCCAAGCGCGATACACTGCCTGTTTCTGTGAAACAGCATCAGCACAATCGCGGTAGAACCTGAGGTTACGTCTGCCCTTACTGATCAGATCGGAATGTGGAATGTAGTATTCCATACCCAATACATCTCCTCAGTAATGGCAGCGGCGCTAGCTGATGTATCGTTCTCATAGAAGCAGAGTTGCTTCCAAGGGACAAATGCAAAGTAGTCGCGCATACCATCCCAATCTGCACACCCTTAATGCCAGAGCCGGCGCTTAGCAACCACCGGTTGCGGAAGCTTGGCCTGCGGCACTTTGGAGGATATGAGGCAGTGGTCAGATGAGCCTAGAGGGGCTAGGACTTCTACCTGATGGGGTCTACGTCCGGAAGTCTCCTCGTGGCGGACCCTGGTAACGTGGTGGGGAAACTTTCTTGGCGGGTATGCGGCTTTTGATGCCAAGTGTGTCCGCTTGGCATTCGAAGTCGCATGCCATCGTCGAGTTGTTTTTGTTTTCCCACCACGGCTAGTTCCTGACGACCCTTTTCAGGGCCACGACCACGCCCGATGACCTCGGGTGCGGTCCGATGGCTGCTCCCGGTGTCTTCGTCAGGTGGACGCGCCACGTCGAGCAGCCGTCGGTGAGGAGGCGGCCTATAAGGCCGGCGTCGGCCAGCGGCCCACAGGGGCTGGCGTTAGTCGGTAGCCCCTGTGGGCTGCTGGCCACCTATTAGTGCACAAGGAGTGCCTAGACGGGCAGCGTTGGGACGGTCTCGGTGTAGTTGCGCTCACGTTCGCAGATCCCGAGCCGTCCCGCAATAGCGCACTGGAGGTCAGGCCGGGGAGGATGTTTAGTGGGTATGGCGATCCCTCCATAGCCCTGCGGTGGCTATGGAAGGAACGCCTTTACCTCGAGTCCCACATATACCCTGCGGTTGGCACCACCCCGCAGGGACGATGCGTAAATGCATTTGACCTCCCCGACAAAAAAAAGGAGGACGTCAGGGCAGCCCTTGCCCTGAGGGCTGGCTGCCCCCTCGAAGAAGTCAAGGTGGGCGCTATCTCCGATGACCTTCGGGGCGGCGGGGGAACAGTAGTTGTGTCGCTCCCGGCGGAGGGAGTTGGGCGCCTGGTTACGAAGGGCAGCGTAGAGGTAGGATGGTGTGCGGCGGGGGTTCGTCTCATGGACCGGAGGCCCATGAGTTGTTACCGCTGCTTAGCGCCCGGCCACCCGGGGGTGAGGTGTACATCTGGGAGGGACCGCAACAGCCTGTGGTACCGATGCGGCGAGGAGAGACACAAGGCGGCGACCTATCGGGCGCTGCCGCACTGTGCCCCCTGTGCCGATATTGGTCGGCCAGCTGGACATAGGATGGCAGGTGCGCGGTGTAACCCCCCGCCGGTAAGAGGCAGCCTGGTACCGTCAGGGATAGGGGCTATCAGGCTGCCTCTTGGTGGATGCCTGGGGATCCGTCCCCCACCCAATGTCCACTGGCAGGGTCGACACGGAGAGGGAGGAGCCCAAGAGGCGTGAGAGGAGGGGAGCCCTGATGGTGGAGGCGAAGGTCCATCCTGCCACCAGCAGAAGGAGGAGGGAGAGCCCATGGACGCCCAGCCAGCTGCCCAAGAGGTCAGGACCGAGAGCCCCGACAGCAGCTGCAGCAGCGGAAGTGGCGACGAGGAGGAGATGGAGGTGCCCAAGAGTGTCGTCGAGGAGACGGGCCTCCGCAGAGGCCGCTGCAGCGGTGGTGAGGTGGAGGAGGAGGGGCAGTCTTGTGACCGTGTGGATAGGACGCCCATGACCGTGACGGAGGTGGAGGAGATGTAGGAAAAGGTAGGCCTTTTCCTAGCCTTTTCGGCCAGCGGCCCACAGGGGCTGGCGTCAGTCGGTAGCCCCTGTGGGCTGCTGGCCATAAATAGGTGCAAGAATTGCCTAGACGGCGGCGTTAGGGCGGTCTTGATGCTAGTTGTGCTTGCACAGATCCCGAGCCGCCCAAGAAGAAGGTCAGGCCGGGGAGGATGTTTAGTGGGTAGTGAGGGAACACCTTTACCTCGAGCCCCACATACCCCCTGCGGTTGGCACCAACTCGCAGGGACGATGCGTAAATGCATTTAACCTCCTCGTCACAAAAAAAGGACCTCTACCTGCTATCCCTCCGGATGGGTCTTGAGCAGAAGAGGGCTGATCAACTAGTTTTGACAAGTCGTGCGTGAGAGCGAATACATGAGCAGAGATTCCTGTATGGTCAGTTTTGAAGGAACTTAACCACTAACTATGGTGAGCATTGAAGTCCCTCAAAAACACCAGTACTGCTCCTGCGCGTCATCTGCCACCCGACTCAGATGTTCAGAAAGTCGAGTTGTCTCAGCGTCTCCGGTGTGGGATCTATAAAGACACACGTAGACTCTGGCCTATACTATCGGTTTTGGCTGAAAATATCACTGTTGTGATTGTGTCTCCACATATTTAAAATGATTGTGATTAATAAGACTTATAAAATTTACTTATGATCTTATTATTCCAAATACTATGTTGATTTTTTAAAGATTTAATTGTTAATTTGATTGTGTAACTGATAAATAAAGCTCAATACATTTTAAAATGAATTTTATAATAATTACTAATAAAAAAACAATCCAACTTTCTAAAACTAACGACACTTCAGTAACATTCACTTAAACACTTCAATCTAAAAATGACATATGAGCAGTTTTGCCTCTATTTTCTAACTTTTTTAATTTAGGTTAGGTCATTTTTTCTCCGATGACAATTAGATATTTTTTTCTATATCACATTTTTACCGAACATTTAAATGACCAACGTACGTCGGTTAGTACTTTTTTCCTGTTTCTAGTTTCAGGTGATATTTTACTAAGCGCCACTAACTCCTAAACTATTAATTATTTTTAACAGTTGCATATATCATGATAAACCTGACATTATGAAACGTTTTTGCTTAAAGAATTACGCCTCTAAGATGATTACAAGAAGTTTTATGATTTTTTTTCTAAAAAATGAATCTTTAAGTCGTCCTCCTGAACAATTAACTCCATGTCGCTTAGTCAATTTTGCCTTTCAAGCGTCGATATTTTATTTGTAAATAAACATTTCGAACTAAAAATGGGTAAAACTATTTATGTATTTTATCTATGTAACAGTTATTTCAAAGATAATCTATCAATTTTGATTGCCATTTATAAAAGGAATGGATAGAAAGGGATATTATTTCCTTATAATTGCGGAAATCCTAGTCACCCTAGTAATTTGTTTACAAATATTTGAATAAGTAAATTATGTACAAAAATTCATTAAATTCTAAGATAGGATTAAATGCGAGTATCAGAAATTTCTCCCTCTTATGGAGTTTTGCAAAATAACGCTAATAATCTGGAATTACGGGTGAAAAATTAAATTTATAGATTGAACAATATTATATGCAATTATGACACTTACAAGTGAAATCCACACTGCATCCTCAATACTACACATTTCTGCACTAACAAAATATAATAATATAATATAATATAATATATTTTCACATTCACACCAATTATCTAGCCCGAAGTAAGTATCATTAAGAACTTGTGTTACGGATACTAGATAACGGACATTTTTTTTTATAATATACATAATAATTTTAGATATTTTTGTAAATAAACTTAAATAAATATATAAACAACCATGACTCGCAAACAAACATTCGTGTTCGTCACACAAACATTTGCCGCTACCAGGATTCGAACCCGGACCGCTTGATGTGTAGCCAGCTATACTGACCACTCCACCACGACGGCGTCAAAATATATATATTTTGACCATTTTGCACTATTTATCCTTATTTTAAAGTAAAAAGCCGTACCAAAATCGCGAGTTGATATTTATGAATACGTAAATTACGACAATTTATGTCATGTTGAGATTTCGGGACATTGACACATGAAGATAGTGCTGCCATTACATAAATCCTTTCATTTCCCATAAGTTATAGAAAGAATCACAATGATGATTTTCAAAATAAAATACAAACCTAAACATTAAAAGTAAATATATTATATTTATTTCTTTCATTGATAATAAATACTGATAATTGAATACAATATGTTAAGTTTTTAGCTACTTTTCTACTTTTGTTTTAGAAAGATGGCGAAATACTGGGGAAATCTTGTTTCTATGTAGTCGTGTTTAGAAAGAGATGACGACAATCTCTAGAAAGAGAAATGTGAAATTTGAAATGTCAAGTATTGTCAAAATTTTTGCCCTCACTTTGTTAATTTGACTAATGACTCCATTCTTAGTATAAGCTCCTTGTTTGAGAAGAAAACTTAGACAAAGAATCCTGTAGACTTGGCATGAGTTTTGACAGCTAAGTGTAAGAAGGTTAGGTGTATACAGATACCCATAAGAGTGAAAGAGTACTCATTATAATTTTTATCCTTGTCAGAGTTTCACTTTTCGCTTATTTGACACAAAATTTTGGTGTCAAAGAAACGAAATAACAAACTGTTGGTGATAGTAAATATTCAAAATATTTGTGTTTACAAAGTGTTGTTATCAGTGTGTAAAACGTAGAAGTGTTGGAAACTATATCCTGCTTGTGATTGTTACAATGGATTGTTGTATAATCGGCTGTAAAAGCCGTAGCTACCGAAATTGCGAGAAAATAAGTTATTACTCGTAAGTACGAAAACTACTTTAAATTAGTATTTTATTGGCATTATACAAATTTAGATTAAAATCGAATAATATAGGAGCTCAAGCTTGATAGAAAACTAAAAAAATCATGAAAATTTGCTTAAGAAAATATTGTTATTGTCCAATAATTGTCATAGCAATCCGACCAAATTTAGTAGTTTAGTTGTAGTTGTCAATTGCTATATAATTTGACAACTATGCTATATAATTTGACTGTCGGAGCGTCATTTTGTAGATTTCTTATTTTTCTGGATTATACTGCAGTTTAGGGATACCAGTTATATAATTTGAAGCAGTCCTTGTTGTCGGGTAAATATAAAGATTTAAGTTATCTTAATGTTTCAGATTTCTAGGACATAATATTCATGGATATTCAAGCACGTACTGCTGGTCAATCTGTAAATACTATGAAAAGGACATCGCCAAAAACGTATCACACTAGGCATTTACGTTTTACCGCGCTATAAAAACCAATAAATTATTGGAATTATCGTTGTCGTTATTTATTTACATTCACGGATATTCAAGGACGTACTGCTGGTCGAGCTGTAAATACATACCATGAAAAGGAGTACCACCAAAATCGTATTAAACTTTGTATTTACGTTTTACCACGCTATGAACCAATAAATACTTTGAATTGAGTGTTAGGCGGGATACCATGGCGTCTCGGCGTCGATCTTTTGGTTTTAAAAAATTTGATTATCTTTTTATGATTGTTTATTTCTTTGATTATACTCGTGGGCGCCACGAGGATAATCAAAATAATAAACTAAGTTTAAAAACTGAAATCTCACTACGTAAACAACTAATGTTAAACACCATGGGATAGGCAACATTACCTACCCCATGGTGTTTAACATTTGTTATTGTTGCTATAAGCAACGAGGAAATATTAATCTAATTATTTTCTCGTTGCTTAGCAACCACAACATGAGTTTGTGTAAAAACTTTAAAGAAATGAAATCGTCTAAAATCAATAATTTACAAGGAAAAATCGACGCCTTCTATTATTAAAGTCGGTTATAATGTAGCCTATATTGTCCGGACCATAATATGAGAGATGCTAGAGAGATTGCTAGAGAGATTGCTACTACCAGGGATTTGAACTCGGACTGCCTAAATGTGCTAGCTAGCTTTACAGACCACTCCACCACGACGCACGGCGCACTTCAAAAATCCTATTGTCGTCCATCCAGTCATGAGAAAGGAGATGAACTCGAGAGTACACACATTTTTCAAACATTTCAAAATAAGGCAAATCAAAATATTATAAACATTTAATGGGGTAATCTTTTAAAAACCTGGCCTCTTCTGTTGACGTCAGTCACTTCTGTCACTGTCATGTCAACTCTCAGTCTATCCCTTACAGGGTGTACGCGGATGCCCAGACTACAGGATTCTTTGTCTAAGGAAGAAAAAGTAATGTCCAGTGTCATCTGTCACTTTCTGAAAAATGGCGTCAGAAAAGTCACGCGCAGGACGGAGGACGCGAATGGGTAAGTCAATCAATTTCAATCTCTTGTAATTTGTATAAAACATGAAAACTTTTCATCATTATTACTTATTAGAATAATAAGTTTACTCTGAGAAGTTATATTTTTTTATTTTGGTTTACCGTGTTTGAAACTAAGATATTTTTATCTTTACGTGCTTTTTAAAGTACAAAAGTAGATACTTTAGATTGTAACTGTTAAACTACATTTGTACTTTGTAATGTACATATGGATGTTTATCCCATATTTTTAATAATTTAACTTTTGTTTCAGTGCTATCAGAATACGAGTTAAGCAATGCACTAAATGACTCTGATATAAACTTTTCAGGAGATGATTCTGACGACGATCCTGCCTACACGTCTCCCGCGCTCTTTCAACAAAGTGGCTATGACCACAGATTAGAGTCGAATAACAGTTCTGATGAAGACGAAGATGGATTAGACATATCAATACCTTCACCAGCTATTTCTTGTGATTCTGAAGTAGTGTCCAGTACGTTAGCGTCACGTAAATACATTCGACTGATTATATGATACTAGTAAAAATCATTATTTTTTTGTTTTGATAAGAGTGTTTAATTTTGTTATCTTTAGTTAAGATGATTAATTTTGTTACTTTTGTGAACGTTTTCTCAATTGTTAACATTAAATATTAATAATTTACATAGACGTGTCTTATTTACTCAAATAATGACCATGCAAGTTAAAGTATGTTCTCACTAGTTCTACTATCGGTAGTAAAATATTTATTTTAATGGAACTAACTTATTTTTCCTTTTTATGACCTAAGATGAGTCTTATTTATAGAGAGAAGTGTTTATGCACATCACCGGTAGGTTCAGGTTATTTTTTCTATGACCAAGCGGAGTCAAACTGGATTAATTGTCCTAGTGGAAACAAACCAAAGTTTATATAGTATTTATGTACTTTATAAAGTACAACTTAATCTAATACTTTTGTACTTTATGAAGAACATTGAGAAAATCGAGTTTTTCCGGTTTAGGATTTTTTTCCTTATTTTTCCCGACAATCTTTAATCTCCATAAACATATCCTGCAAATTTCATAACTTAATTCCGAAAAATCGATGTCCAGTAGGTAAGAGGATACTGACAAACATGCTGGGTTACTTTCTACGGTATTTTATTTATTTTTAACCCTTACGTTTTTTCCATGCACATCATTTCAGTCTAGAGACGCCCACTGTTGGACATAGGCCTCCCCCAAGGATCTCCAAACTGGTCGGTCCTGCGCTGCCCGCATCTAGCGGCTTCCGGCGACCTTTACCAGATCGTCAGTCCACCTTGTGGGGGGCCTACCAACGCTGCGTTTCCCGGTACGTGGACGCCACTCAAGGACCTTTCCGCCCTAGTGGCCGTCAGTCCTCCTCGCAATGTGCCCTGCCCACTGCCACTTGAGGTTCGCAATTCTTTGGGCTATATCGGTGACCTTGGTTCTCCTGCGGATCTCATCATTTCTGATGTGATCACGCAGAGAAACTCCGAGCATAGCCCTCTCCATTGCACTTTGGGTGACCTTGAGCTTTCTTATGAGGCCCATTGTAAGCGGCCACGTTTCGGTTCCATATGTCATTACTGGCAACACACACGATTTTCATGCACACTCCATTTAAATTAGTAGAAGTAGTTTATACTATAGTATTCGCCTGCGGCTTCGGTTATCGTGCCAAAAAGTATCCAATATCCTCGCCGGGGTCACAAACTATCTCCATTCTCCATACCAACAAAATCGATTTAGTGGTGTAGGCGTGAAAGTTTAATAGATAGACAGAGTCACTTTCGAATTTTCAATATTAGTAGCCTCGATATTACCAAGATTTTTCAGTAATAGATTTTAGCAGCGCTTCACCGTCGCCGGTTAGTTTTAGAATAGCCCTCCGTATTTTCAATTTGTAGTTTAATATTAATAGGCGAGCTAGTTTACTGCAGCGGAGCAAGTCTCTTGTGACGTCATTAGCGAGGAATAAAGTGAAACGTTTTTATTACTTTCACGTGGAGACGAGAGTGTGACAATTACTTTAATATACTAACCTTATTTAATGTTCGAGAGATATAGTGCATACATACATATATATTATATTCACATCAACAGCTCATATAATGTCCCCACCAAGGGGCTCGAGCCTACCCCACATTAGGGGTGATTAGGCCTTAGTCAACCACGATGGCCAATTGCGGGTTGGTCAACTTCACACACAACCTAAGAATTTTTTCATAGGTGTGTGCAGGTTTCCTCGCGATGTTTTCCTTCACCGTAAAAGCGTCGATTGAACGTACATTATGAATTCAAAATTTGAAAACACATTGGTACGTGGCGGGGATCGAACCAGTGTCTCCCGGGTGGGAGACGACGCTCTCACGCACTACGCCACCGACGCTTCCTATATTATATTATCTGTGATATAATCACGTTCGTTATCACAAAAAGGGGTTGAGCAAAGCTTTAGATAACATTCAGTTTTATGGGTAACTTAACGTTGCCACATCTGACAGTAGGAGCCATACCGTACCCCAAAATAGTGGCCAGCCTGTCGCCTGTCTGAGGGAGATATGTAATTCTTACTGATTTAAGGCTATTAGGTGCTTCGATCATTTAAATACTAAATACGAAATTCCATACTAAGGTATCTTAAGTTCTTCGCCGGAATTAGATTGAAAGGTGCAGGATTCATGCACCGATGCAAATTTATCCTCAGTTTGGTTGTTACTGTTTTTTTATATAAAATCACTGGCCAAGCTACCATCATCTGAAATGTACTAAAACTAAAGAAAATGGTTGATTTGTAAAACCTAGTATAGTATTATATTATCTGTGGTAAAACTAACTATGGACTCTTCGGGTTCGTTTTTCGGGGAACGGTAATTCGGTAAACATACAAAGCTCTTCTGTACGACCACAAAACGTAATAAATAAAGAAATCGAAATCATTTTGTTATTTTTTTGTATTATCTGCGTCATGGTTATCAACAAACAATACGCCTTGAGTCTGTATGATAGATTAACACTTATCCGTAAGTAATATGTAGAGCTAATCCTTTTAGTGTGGATGGCTCTTACTATTTGTTCAGAAATCGGGTCGTAAGAGTTGGGACTATAATAAATGAAAAAGGGATATTATAAATCGAGCAGCAAAATTTTTTTTGGACACGGCAACCGATCTCAAAATTAATAACTAAGCCACGGGAAAATGAACATGCTCCTAATAAAATAATTCGCCTTATTTGCCTTGTCATCTAAATATTCTCAAAAAGGTACCAAATTATGAACAACAATTATTATAACTTGTCTCACTAATTTATACCTAAGCACCTAATTTAATGACTCAGCCACGGAATTTGTAAATTTTACACATTCAACATAAGTTCCTCAAAAAAAAAAACATTCGTTTAAGCTTCTACTAAGAACATCGTATTTTATAATTTAGCATCAAAAGTAAAACTTACATTTCTATAATAATGAAAATAGACACTGCACGATCTGTTTAGCGCGAGTGAAATGGCCGTACCGGATGGGCGCCACCTCCGTGGCGCCGCCACCGGTCATTTGCACAGAGTTATTTTGAATAGATAGTTATCAAACTGTTATTATCACGATAATTATCCTTTCGAACTCTGTGGTTGAGTGATGGGTAGGTTAGGGTTATTTTTTTATAACCAGGCGGAGTGCACAGTTTTTGGAAGAGTCTAGTGTTTTATGCACTTATATGGCTAATTGATGGGTAAGCTTTTAAATTTAACTATGAATCTTTACCCTACTCCAACGCTACCCTACCCTACTCATACCCCTACCCCGCCCTTACTCCAAATATGGCTTTATGTAGCTATATTTTAATGATAACGATATTGTACGAGTTATAAATTTTGAGGTATCGCTTTATTTTATTCACACTAAGTTATAAAATTTGATGTCACTAACAGTATATTTTGGATGCTATTGCTTGAACATTATGTCATAAATTCAAATGCTTAAAACATAATATCGTGCTAAGTCATGTGTATAGAAGCTTAAATCTATGATATTTGCGGCTAATATAGCAATTTTTAGAAGCGCATGAATTGTGGCAGGCTAATTAATTTAGAAGGCAGGTTTAATTTTTAGAGGACAATATTGATAATTATTAGATAGAAGTTCGATTGATTACATGCCAATGATCTTTTCGAAGTTTTCAAACAGAAGTGGAGTCCACATGCAAAGATAGCTAGCGCGAGAGATAAAATGCTGTGCTAGCAATGCTCAACTTTCAGACCTGCAAGGTGCTTCGTTAGGCCTCTTTTGAATTACTCAGGATTGTAAGAAGGAGGAAACACGTATGCTGGCAGCTAATTCTATTTCTTGATTGTGCGACGAAGAAATGAGTTGCCAAATTTCTTAGTTCGCGTTGGAATAGTAGCCACAGTTTGTCGGTGAGACCGTAACCCAGCTCGCGTAGTCCTTAAAAGGAAGGGAGATGGTAGGATTAAGGAAAAATCTCCTCGGAGCACTTGTCGTGGTACACACCGTAGAACGCGCTCAATGACGCAACATCATCACAATGCAATTGGGCTGAATTTATGTGTACCAAGATTTTAAAGGAGTCTTTATCATGTGTCCTTTATAATCATAAAGTTTATAAAGGACACACGTCAATCAAAAGTTACATACCCTAATAACGAAATGTTTACTTTATCCTGGTGTCCCAAGAAGGTTTGGATAAATACAACAAGAGATTATGCAACGAGTAACCAGAACCGGCGCGGGGTGACATCTAACTTTATCTTAACAAATGCAAACATAAAAGTCAGTCGGATGACACGATGGAACGCTCCTGTATAACAAAGAGTGATAATGTGTAAATTGATTGAGTTACATTAATTCCTTCCCTTAAACCGCGTAAAACCTTCACAGTTTAGCGTAATTAAAAACACAAACTCCAAATCAAACCCCCATCAACTCAACTAAACTCCGTAAAAACAGCACAATTTATTTTCCATCTACCCTCCTACAGAAACAAAAACCCTCTCCTATAAAACTTAACAATTAAAGGGGTGTACACGCGAGTTCATCCGGCACCCTTGTCAACCGGTTGACTGACGAGAACTGTTACTTTTCTTGTGCACGGTCTTTTTGTTCCGCTTTGCATTCTAGACAGTTTTCGCGCTTAGTTGCTTTCTCTGTGCTATTTTGTTCGTGTCTGATATACGAGTAGGTGCAGCTTTTGTTACGGGTTTCTTTCTATTGGGGATTTTGGTGTTTAGTGTTAACAATGTTTATTTTTTAATACAAGATGGCAAACAAGCTTTCGGCCCACCTGGTGCTAAGTGGTTACCGTCGCCAATAGACACTTGCAATATTAAGGGTAAATCACTTAACACTGCAAGCGCGTTGCCATCCTGAGGACTAAGATGATATGCCTTCCATGCCCAGTAATTACACTGGGCACCTTTCCCTCCAATCCGAAACACAGCGAACTGCTTCACGGCAGAAATAAGAATGGCGGTGGAACTCATCCAGACGACACTACATATGGGTCTACCACCTAGTGAACAATATTCCAATGCAATTGTTTTACTCACTTTTTAAGTTATTTGCTTGACACACAAGCATACAAACAACAGCCAAGTTAAGACACCGCGAGCCAAGTTTTTGCACTTCACTTTGTGGCCTTTCTCACCATCCATCTTCATTTCAGCTGAGAGACGTCCACTGCCCACTTGGCCTCCTTAGGTGACCAAGGATCTCTAATCCAATCCTGCGCTGCCCACATTCAGCAATTTCCACGGCCTTTACTGGATCTTTGGTACACCTTGTGGGGGGGCTATGCTGTGTCCCCTGGAATGCAGATTTATGCTAATTGTGGACCTTTTCGCCCTTCCCATTGTCATTAGGTTCGCAGTTCTTTGGACTATTCGGCAATCTCATCTTCTCCTGCAGATCTCATCATCGTACCATCCAACTAAATAATAGAGAAAAAAACAGATTAAATTTCAACACAAACTACATGAAAGAGTAAACCATTAATAAATCATAAATATAACGCATCACACGCACACGAGCGGATAATCCGGGTGTCCTTGTTAGCCGGTCGAGCGATGGGATAAAACAGGATGTTCGTGTGAACGACCCTTAACTCTTTGGACAAATGGGCCGAGATGTGTAATTTTAGTTCGCCCCGTTAAAATTTAGCGCTACTTTATCACAATGCGGCCCAAAAAGTTGATTCTCATTTTAGTGCCTTTTCCTAGTAACATATTTATGTTAGCACTTCAAGGTCACCTTATAATTTTCTTGTACCGTAATATGACATTGCGCTAAACTGATAGATAAGTTAAGGGACAAGCCTTACTACAGGAATAATTATTATTCTTCTGCGATTCATTGCATTAAATCTCTGATTATTAACACACAAAAGGGATTGTAAAGAGCATTAGGTTACATTTGTTTATAGATAAAATAAACAACATTACAAAAAAAGTCCAACCGACTTCAAAAAGTATAAAAATAACAATTATTATTAAAATGTGTGCTAGGTACCTGCTGTACTGTTTGAACTCGGTACCAAGCCATGCCAATCGTTCAGCACAACGAGCCCCTCATCATCCAAGCTGGCGCGTTCAGTCGCAATCGCGGGATGATGTGATCAATGAGTGTAATGTGGCAAGCGGAACTATAGAATACCTAGTTGTCACCGACTTCAAACAGTACGTACATACAGTACGTACTTCCATCATCAAAAAAATAAGTCTGTTAATAACATCTGGCAGTATGTGATAAGTATTGCCTCAAAATAGTGACAGGTTTCCTGCCTGTCACCTTTTTTATGTAGGTATATTTTTGAAACCCAAAATGTAACAAACCTAATAGTGATCCAGCAATTAAGACAAATATTGCACTGAAAGTCATCTTAGAAGTCCAAGTATGAATCGCGAATCTTCAGCGAGAGTATCACAAATAATTAATTATTACTGCACTCAAAATTAGTTTCTTGTGTCGAGTTCAGTAAGTTTTCACTTGCAACGCTAAGCTGACTCCCTAGCCTTTGCTTGTATCTGATGCTGTGCTGTGTGACCTCATCTCTGACAGTCGGCATTTCGAGATACTCGTGGATTTCGCTATTTCTTGTAAACCATAGTGCCCTGGCAATCCTTCTCAATGCAATATTTGGTAACCTTAGTATTTCCAAGTTCGACATGCTAGCACGAGCAGAGAAAGATGACGGGACATAGTGAGGCGAGCTACATTAGTTCTCAAGCCACCCACATCCTTACCGTCCATTCTGGCAAGAAAAGAAAGAAAGAGAAGTAGATCTGACCGCGAGCTTGGAAGATAAGTTTTTGTGAAAGTTACAAAGAACACACGACGGCGGTACCATCTACTTCTTCCGAAAAGTAAACTGCGAGATAGGTGACTGCGTAACCCTCAACCACTGTTGAAAATTGCGCATGAAACTGAAACCCATTTTCCGCGCTTTCATTCTACTGCCACTGAATTCAGGTATAGGACATAACAGTTTTATTTTCAATTAAATTCTCTTAAAGCGCCACTAAAATTCTAAAACCAAAGGCAATCAGTGATGAAAATTTAACCACAGAACTGCGTGCTGCAACGCAAAATTAGGCCAAACGAATGATATTATTTGCTCTGTGGATATTTCGTTGTTTAATATGCAATTATTGTTCTATTTTAATGCTAAATCAACTGAATTGAGCTGTGAGATATGTTAGTTGATTTGGCTCGGTCGAGTGATCGTGGTGCGTAAAAAGGTATACTCTACTGGATTTTTCATATAAATGTTTCTACTAAAGTCTTATCGAGTTAATATTTTTGTGGCATACAAATCTGTCTACCCTCTTTGTTTACTACACTGGGCACCGGTACCACGGTTCTCATTCTCACTCCAACTCGATGTCAATACAAACAACACTTACAGTACCCGGACGCGGCACGTTACAACTTTTATTTACACCGGTTTCACATAAAATTTTCACTGGATTCCAGGCGCTTTACAATTTAGACTCGTCCTCACGATTGACAATTTTGCATTTCTAATGTCGCATAAGCAAGAATATAAGTTATATCCATTCCATTATTCACACTAATACAGGCAATCAAATCAATTATGGACTTTTCGGATAGTCCATAATCATTTGATACGAACGGCAATTTGCTAAGCTGCTGGCATGTCACCCTTATTTTTAACACTACGTCTTTTTGTAGTGTAATACTCACATAATAATACAGCTTAACTACAAGCACAATATACATTTTATAAGGCTTCGTTTGCGTGTGAAGCATACTTAAAAATAAACTTAATGTGGTTACACCCTGTAAAAAGCCTTTTAACATCAATGTGCTTAAAATATTAAGAGCACCAGCATCTAGAAATAGCGCTGAATAAGTTATGTACTAGTAGAGGAAGTGAGAAGGTCGTTGACACCCAGTTATTATGCGTTCTTGCTAGGTAATTAAAACAGATGTTAAGCAACTAACTTTGTATTCGCATGGGTGATCAAAACTTTGTTGATCGTTTCTTCTCGAACGAACCGCCATGTTCTGAAGGCGTTCCAGTTTGTTAAGCAGCTCTTCAGGTGCATCTAAAGAACAAACATCAGCATAGTCGAGAATAGGAAGTAAAAGAGAGTGAGCTAACATTACTTTAATTTTATATGCCAAGAAATACTGTAGACGCTGGAGAGAGTGATAATAGAAGTGCATACGACGACTAACTACATTTATGCGAAGACCCTAACAGTGTGTCGTCAATAATAAGGCCTAAATATTTGCTCTTTTCAGAGAACGGTATAATAACTCCATTATACGAAACCTTAGTGATATTACCCCTGTCAATTTTTTTGGGCATCCTGTTGCTGGTAACTATATGAATTCATTATATTTAATATTTATGAACGTGGGTAGTTTTGAATCGCAACAGAGTACAGCGTTATAAATCAAATCTGTTTGTCTCTGTCTCTTATTGGTCGATTACCTTCCTAGTTTTATTTTTGGTACTAAACAAAAACTAGCACAGGAGTCGTTGAAATAATCCTAATCCTTGAAAACAATTTTCAAAAAGATATCATGCGAATCCAGAAGTTTAAATCCGAAGTTTACGCACCTGTTTTTTCCTCCCAAAGCTAACGCCATACGCTTGAAATTTAAAATTTGAGACAGGTTTATCCTAAATTCTGAAATTCACGATACCGGCTATATAAATTGTTACTAAGTGAAACTTATATCCTTCTAGCGCAAATTCCCTTCCCAATAGTCTCGTAACTTAGACACAAGGGTATTGATCGAGGATTTTGTATATTCTATTTTCCGTAAAACCCGTCCTTTGCATATGGTTAGCGTGAAATCATTTTGTTTTTGTTATTCACCGATAGACAAAGGGATGTGACTGAATTTGAATATGCTTAACATAGGTTGTGATCATCAATTCTTTAGTGCCTCGGTGATAAATAAAAGAAGAACATATGGGCGAAGACAAGAAGATATGGGTAGATTGTGTGAGAGACGATTGTGGCAACGAAAAGAGTTAATGCTGAGTTCGATTAATGATCGGTTAACTAGATCGAACGTTTAATAACGCTACATACATACATATAATCACGCTCACAATCCGAAAAGGTGCCGATAGAGCTTCAGGTAACAATCGGTTACACACAAGCCTGGTCTGGCAGTATGGGCCATACAGTACTCCAAAATAGTGGCAGATTGCCAGCCTGTCACCTACAAAAAAGGGGCACCTATCCCAAACATTAAAAATACTTCAGTAAAGCAAATAAAGCCAACAACCAGGACAGATGTTACACTCAAAATCATCTCCGCATTCCGGGCTTAAGAATGCTAACCGTTGATTAACACGTGATGAAATCTAAAATATATTTAATCAGTCGTTTAGGGTATAATTAGTCGTTGTTGAACTCGGGCCTGAAAAGTGCCAAATGTCACCATACAAATTTTGGCATAATTTAAACGCTTGACTAAAACCAACTTCAACTCTTTGGAAATACTGTAAATAAAAAAATCATGAGTGGTCTCCCCTTGACTTTCTCGTATACCGGAAACGACTCAAAAGTTGATAGAAACCTTAAATCTTATTTTGATGTCATACATGCATGTTAAATTTGGTTGCAATAAGTTAAAGCATACTCGAGTTATCGTGCTAACGCACATACACACACAGATATAATTTCAAAAACGGTATTCAAAATCTCGAAGTCGAATTTTTTTACGATTACAAGACTTCCTTTATACTACGTAGGTATACGAGAAAGTAATAAGGGAGTCGGTGAAGACATCTACATAGTCTTTCGCGCGGCAGAGTCGATATGCGGCGTGTTTAATCAGCGACCCTCGCATAACTCTGCCGCGGAGTTCTATTGCAGCATAGTAGACATAAATTGTTTCCACTGTAAAAAAGGGCAGGTAAATTATGAAATGATTTGTGATGTTGTTGTCTGTATCAATCGCCATTTGTGATGCTGGCAGAGTTGAATAATAATAATAAATTTCATTTATTCAAGTGACCAAGACTCATAATTGTTAGTGTGACTTACAACCTATGTTAGTGTGACAACAAATAATTAATTACATAATAACAAAATAATAATACAGTATTTTAATTAGACCTGCACTAAAACTCACCACTATACCATTCCGTGAGAAATGGCACTACAACGATTCACGTACAAGCAGTCCAACCGACTAGCAATCATATTAAGAATCCTATTGGGGCTACCCCGCACCCCGCACACCAGTGACGCACACCTCTTACGCATAATCGTATAGAAACAATTTATTTGTGCATCCGCGAACATTCCTGATGCGCTACAGAAACGAGGCAGGCCTACTAGCACCCGGAACGCGTTGTTGTACTGAACATGGAGGGCGCTGTATGCTTTCTGCGTGTATCTGGCCCACAGGCTGCACGTATAGAAAGTAGTGCAGTAGTAGTAGTAATAGCTTCACCACATATTCTCCATGGGTGTCATAGAAGGCGACTAATGAATCAGCAAAGGGGTTATTGTTCATATTATATTCCGTCCACCAATCCGCATTGGACAAGCGTGATGGACTACTGCCTAAACCTCCTTTGACGACAAGGAGAGGCCTAGTGTCCCAGCAGTGGGTCTAATTATAATAATAATGTGTTTAAAGATATAAATCAAATTCATCTCGCCGCCAATATTGCAGTTGCTTGGATAATTCAAACAACAGGCTTTATTCTGACTTAAGATAAATTATTAGTGCTCACCTCTGGGTTACAAAAGACGGATCTAATTTCCTGTCATGGAAATGAAGTGACGCGTAATGAATGGTACGAATTTTGTTTTATGAAAATTCTATTCCATTGTCTTTGATTTAAACCTGATGAAAGTGGAAATGGCGGTATTTATTTTGTTTGCGAAAAATGTGGTTCGGTCGTTATGGGGGTCTTTGAACAACGTTTTGTTGCAGGTAATTTAATGAAATGAAGCTTATGTAAACAATGTTTTTCAATTAAATGTTTGGTCATGAAACATCACTGGAATCAACCAATCATAGGTCTAAAGTTAGAATTGAACCGTTCTTCTACCCTTATTATCAGAAACACTGCTATATATGGCATTAGATAAGAATTTTCAATAAATTAAGCTTATCTACAAATATTTGCTCAAATTAAATTTTTCAGTAAAATAGTTTTAAAGAAGATATTAAACGACCCATTAGGCTGTTTAGAAAACAAATAAAATATCAGTCCGCCATGTGATGCCGGTAGAGTAGAATAACATCACCCCATAGTCCCCATATCCTCCAATGTCCGCCATGTGATGCCGGCAGAGTAGAATAGTCCCCATATCCTCCATCGGTGTCGTAGAAGGCGACTAATGGATCAGCAAACAGTATTGATCACCTTATACACTGTCCACCAATCCGCATTGGGTAAGCGTGGTGGACCACTGCATAAACCTCCTTCGATAGCAAGGAGAGGCCTTGTGTCGTCTGGGTATGTACCACCACCTTTTTTATTTCTGCCGTAAAGCAGTTCGCTGTGTTTCGGATTGAAGGGAAAGGTAGCCAGTGTAATTACTGACCATGGAAGGCATATCATCTTAGTCCCAAGGATGGCAACGCACTTGCAGTGTTCAGTGACTTACCCTAGTGTATAATAATAGGCGACGGTAACCACTTAACACCAGGTGGACCGCAAGCTTGTCTTCCATTTCGTAATATATAAAAAAAACTACACGTTTTGTCAGGCACGATTTCGCTGAAAAACATCTAACGGAACCCATTTAATTACAACAAAAGAAATTGTTTTGAGGATCACTTTTAGGAAACGTAATAGATTACCTTCCAGAATTAATATTTTTTCTTCTCGCACAGGCTTTATTCTCTGCTTTGTGACTTATTGGTTGAAGGTTCAAATGGTTTATTGTTGTCTTTCCAAATCCAGCTTTTGTGTTTCGTTGTGCCGTTTGTGGATTTTATTAATATTTTTCCGGTGAAAATAATAGTTGGATTGGGCTTACATTTTTTTAATCAAAACCATTAAGTTCGCGAATTCAAGCTCCGTTATCATTATGGAGCTTAATTTCGTTGGTCTAAGTCGCCGCAGGTGTACGTTCTTCGTTATTTTCACGATTTTCGGATTGGAGACCGAAAATGTTTTCAATTTGATCCGTACTTCGTAGACACGTTAGGCTACCTAGCGAAGTCTGTGCTCGACAATGAGTCGTATAACGGTCACCAAAGTCAAGGGATCTCTGTATAAAAAATCATAACCGGATAGAGGAAGTTCACAGGTTCAAGGTCAGGACAGGTAATGTACTAAAGTTTTTTAACGTTAAATGTGCCGTAGGAATGTGAGACGACTAGGCGTGTAGGTGACGACTTATTATGTACCTATTTTGTCAAGGTGAGAATGAGGTGGCGGGCGATTTCCCGAAAAAATCTCAAGGCAGTGTGAGCCAATCGCCCCGAGCGTACTCCGCGTTGCGATCCGCAATTTGTCAAAATATCCCCTATTGTGTCGCCGCCATTTTGTAAAATTTGTGTCAGTTACTTCCGGACTTTCCGTCGTGAATTTTCCGGGTGTTTAAAAATTTTTTTTTTTTTTTTTTTTTTTTTTGTGCGTGCGTGCAATGCAATCAGTCATTGACTATGAGCAGATTTGTGGTGAGAATTTGGCGTGTAGAGTTCGAGTCCTCATTAGGACTCCACTCCTAAAGTTACTACAGTCAGCTACAATTGACTATCAAGTTCCATAATTTTGCGCCTCTTTAATCGTCCCATGCTCTCAGGGATTGTGAGTTGCACTGCTAGATGGTTAGGATGGTTTTTTAGCCTTGATTTATATTTGGAGCTGTGGCGTCTAATCTCATCCTTGACTGTGTTTATATTTAGGTACTTATGGAGCTCATCAATTTTTATAAACCAGGGTGAATTTGCGGAGTGCTTTAAAATACAGTTTTGAACTCTCTGTATCATCATTATGTTTGAGTCAGAAGCTGAACCCCACAATTGGATGCCATAGGTCCATATTGGTTTAAGTACTGTCTTGTAGATCAGGAGCTTGTTATCCACTGATAGTTTTGAGTTTCGACCAAGTAGCCAGAATAGCCCCCTATGTTTTAGGTTGATCTCATCTCTCTTGGTCTGTATGTGCTTCCTCCAAGTCAGCCTTCGATCCAAGTGCATTCCTAGGTATTTCACTGAATCTTGGTGAGGAAGTCGTTCACCACCTAGAGTGACTGGTGGACAGTTTTCCCTTCTTAAGGTAAATGTTATCTGGACTGACTTAGATGTACTAGTTCTTATTCTCCATTGTTTGAGCCATTTGTCTATCCTGTTGAGGCCGTTTTGTAGGATTTTGGAGGCTTGCACAGGACACCCACTAGATGCTAGAATTGCTGTATAATCTGCATAAGTTGCAATGGTCACGTCTGGGATCTTAGGAAAGTCGGATGTATATAATGTGTATAGTACAGGCCCAAGCACCGAGCCCTGTGGCACTCCAGCTGTTATGTTATGGAATACGGATGTAGCACCATCCTCCTTGACCTGGAAAATTCTTTCTGACACATATGACTTTAAAATGCTGTAGAAATTGTGTGGTAGCAGTGTTTTAATTTTGCACAGGAGACCTTTATGCCAGACCCTGTCAAACGCCTGTTGTATATCAAGGAATGCAGAGGAGCAATATTGCTTTTGTTCCAGTGTGGTACTTATTACATTACATACTCTATGGACTTGCTCTATAGTTGCATGTTGTTTCCTGAATCCAAACTGATGATCTGGGATAATGGACCTTTCAGCAAGTGTTTTGAGAAGTCTGTGTAATAAAACCTTTTCAAAAAGTTTGGATGTAATAGGCAGTAAGCTTATTGGCCTATAGGAGGTCACTTCATGTATAGGTTTGCCAGGTTTATGGATCATTATAATTTGGGATACCTTCCATAACGCCGGATAGTAGCCAATCCTCATGATGGCGTTAAAGAGTATAGTCATAAACATTATTCCTTTATGGGGGAGTTCTGAGAGCACTTTCTTGTCTATCAAATCAAAACCAGGTGCTTTTCCGTTTTCCATATCTTTAATGCATCTAATGATTTCCTGAGGTGTTACAGTTCTTAGTGGCAATTCAAGTTGATAATCTCGATTTAAGATATCATCAACATCAGAATCGTCAACATTGGGGTCAGCTTCATTACACGTAAACACTTCAGCTAAGTGGTTAGCAAAAATCTGTGCCTTTTCTGGCTTAGATTTAGCCCAAATATTTCCTACTCGGAGTGGTGGTTTGGCGTTTTGTGGATGGTTGAAGTTTTTGCAGGCACGCCATAATGAATAGTCAGTGGCCTTGGTAGCTGTAAGTGATTCTAGGTGGGCTTCCAGAGTGGCATCATTCGCTGCTTTAATAGTTTCTTTCAAATCACGGATCGCTCTGTTGAAAGCAGTTTTGTCTTCTGGATGTCGGCTATTATGCCAAACCCTGCGTAGCCTTCTTTTATTTAGGATTTTTTGTCTTATGTCCCAAGGTACAGTATGTTGTCTAGGCGTTTTGCTAGAGTTTTCTGGCGTACTTTTCCAGCATGCCGCTTGAATCATCGTTGTGAGTTCTCGGGTAGCATCATCTATATCAGTTTCAGTTTTCAGCGATATTTTTAGTTTTAGTGTTTCATCTACCATTTCTCGAAATGAGTTCCAGTCTGTGTGTTTATTGTATAATGTTGCTCTCTTTTCGCTATTGAGAATGGTAGTGCTAACCTTTAAGATAACTGGGACATGATTAGTAGAACTATCCAAACAGGACTCAACTGACATGAAGTATCTAGATAATCCCTTTAGTATAAAGAAGTCCAGAATATCAGGCAGTCTATTGGGATCACTGGGCCAATGCGTGGGTTCTGGTGTCGCAATAGTAGAAAGAAAGTTTTTGTCAACGCATTTCTTAAGTTCTCTGCCTCTAGTTGTATTTAGTCTGCATCCCCAGTGAACATTCTTTGCATTCCAGTCTCCTCCGGCCACAAAGCGTCCGCCCAAGGTCTCTATAAACTCAGTAAACTGTTCCTCAGTTATCCTGTGCTTCGGAGGACAGTACACCGAAGACACATTAAAATCCCCATTTTTATCCTGAACAGCAACGGTAGTAGCTTGGATATGTTGAGTTTTAAATTGTGGGAGCTCATAGTGATCGATTGAAGATTTTATAATGATTGCAGCACCTGCATGGGCAGTTCCATCTGGGTGGTTTGTACTATATATTTTATAGTTTTTTATTCTAACATCACTATTAACAGTGAAATGAGTTTCCGAGATTAATAATATGTCCAGTTGATGTAGCTGCAGCAGAGCTTCAACCTCATATTTGTTGGGGGCTAAACCATCTATGTTCCAGGTTGCAATTTTGAGTATCGTTATTTTGATAATTTATTGAGCATTGTAGTTATGAGGTTCATTAAAGTACTCATTTGTTGTAGTATTAAATCAATTTTCTCTGTTTGTTTTATATATATGTCTTCCATGTTTTTCAAGGTTGTTGTGAGTGGATCTGTATAACAATTTTCATTTTTGTTTTGATATTTTGCTACATGAGAATATGTTCTTCTGTCTGTATGAATAGCCTTTTTTTCAGCATGAGATATTGGGTGTGATTTGTCCCCTCTGTCCGTTCTAGTAGTTAATATTTCTTCTATAGGTGCCGATTGTGATATTTCTTTAGCTGTTTGTTGGTTCATTGTCTTTACTTTGTCCTTTTTTTGATGTGTTGGTTGGTTGTTAGTTTTCCTGGCAAGTATTTCCCTGTATACTTCACACCCTTTATAATTAGCTGGATGTGGGCCATGGCATAAGGCACAGATAGCTGGTATACTTCTATCTGTTTGTGGACAATCTGATATTTTATGCGATTTCGCACACTTGACACAGCGATAGGGTCTCATGCAATAGTTTTTGGAGTGCCCATATTGTTGGCATCTCTGGCATTGCACCACTACATTTCTTTTTTTTGGGTCCTCAATAATAACTGATTGGTGGTATTGTTAGCAGAAATGAAGAATGAATCGTTGCGAATCATGACGTCACCACAACGCCGCCATAAAAGCAATCGCTAGTTCGCTCTCAGCCCATTTGCTTGTCGGACGTTGAAGAGCGAGGTCGGTTGGAAAGGTATACGCCGTAATGGCGGTGACGGCTCGGTTGAGTCAGTCGTGTTCCGACCGCCGGACCGAGCGGACGTCTGCCACCATAGTGTATAGTGAATCATAGAGTGACTTAGTGTTATAGCACAACCCTCTCCCGACATTCCGGAGGACACCACAGTGGTGATCGATGTGATTTGCATTGAGTCATTTATTTCATCCTTATTATTCGGTTATTGTGTAAAGAGTGGTTTTCTGTGCATTTACTTGTTATTTATGGTGAAAATCTAATTGAAAGTAAAATTGTTTATTTATCGTATTTTATTCCAGTCCTGATTCCTAAAATCAGAAGTGGGATAATACTTCCTACGCCTACATTAGAGGTTTTTTTAGTTTAAAAAAGAAAATAACAAGCAGTTGCAGGGATTCGATTTATTATGCCGCTACCGTCACAAAATCTGAAAATACGCCACCGCGCCATGAGATTAAGCGTGGTATGTACAAGCAAATCACATCGACACCATTATAGATATCGTTCTTGTAGTCGTGGGTCGCGTTCACGGTTGTCTAGGAGTGAAAATCTTTCACGGTTTCGTAGGAGTGATACTCGTGTGTCTACTCGGCACGTAGAATGTAGTTTGCGGTCTCAACGCGACTTCGTCACAACAGAACCGATTTACAACATCATCATAGTGACCGTCGCAGGTCACGTATAACGATTCGATGGCGGAGACGTTAAGCGCATAGTGTCTACACTAAATGCCATTGGGGAAAATACGGCGAGTGTAACGTCAACCCCGTCTGACCGTGTTCGTGTTAGATATACTCCGAATGTAACGCCAAACCCGCTGACCGTGTTCGTGTTAGAAATATTGCGAGTGTAACGCCAAACCCATCTGACCGTGTTCGGGTTAGAAATACTGTGAGTGTACCGCTAAACACGTCTGCACGTGTTCGTGTTAGAAATACTAAGAATGTAACGCCAAACTCGTCTGATCATGTTAGTGTTAGTCCTACCCCCGATGCGAGGACAGCAATCTAATCGCAGCGCAGGTGCTTGCTGATGCTATCATTAAATAAAGCAAGGGGCCACAGTAACTTTGTATCTAACTTTGATCTATCGTCTATCCATAATTTTGGTGCGAGGAGGTAGTTCGTTTCTGGCCATTTATGTCAAGCCTAACCGCAGTAAATTAGTCAGCCATACACCAGCTAATGCTTTTAAGAAACGCTACACTACTCCACTAGATGTGAAGTGTCACTGCGGTCAGACTGGACATTTAAGTGTAATGTGTACCAAAAAACAATTAAGGATATAGGTAGCTCAAAAGTTGGGTACATGTTCTTTGTGTAAAAAGACAGGTCACAAGGAAAGTGATTGTTTTGCCAAGGTTCGCTCACAGGGGCGTGGTCGACGCACAGTTGATTTGTGTAGTGAGTTAAATAATTCTTCAAAAATATTGACATCACCACCGCAGTGATTCAGGGTACACCTGTGGACGTTTTGATAGATAGTGGCGAGCGCGATTTCCCTAATATGCGATTCGGCTCTCACTTTTCTTCTATTCTATTCTATTCTTAATTAATGGCGTCGCTATACATTTACGTTACGTGTTTTGCCAATGTCAATATAGTGGAAGAGTAATTAAGTAACTAAGGGTTGTACGGTGGATTTGAGTTGGAAGTAGATTCTCTCAACGCGTGTTTTTGCAGCGAGAACTTTGGAGAAACTCCAACACTTTTCTTGTCGGCGTAATCTCATTGCGTATGTCACAATTACAGTGGAGTTCAGTAACATTGCTTTCGATATTGATTTTATGTTGTACCCGCAACTTGTATGAATGAATACCCCGATTATTATCATAACTGACGTTCTCAATAGACATGGTGTAATGCGATGTATTGAAAACATTATCTCAGGCGGGATTCTCAATAAATCTTCGAAAGTGTACCTTCCTAACTACCGAGGTAACCTGGGCCGAGTTAGGGCCGAGTTAAGTGCGCCAGTTTCTGGGCCTGGCCGGTTGTTTCCGCCGTTGCATCGTGTGAAACGTGTTGGTGTTTATTTAATGGGGTCACCCGGGGCGCGGATGGCCGATGCTGCTCATATGGGTTGGAGACTCTGGTGGTCGTCATAGCGTTGCGAAGTTTTGGGCATTATTTGATTGGGGTGGCTTTCAAAGTCTTAACCGATTGAAATGCTCTGGGGGCCGCAGAGGGCAAGACAGATCTTCTGCCAAGGGCTGCACGCTGGATAATTTGTCTACGAGATTTTTTACTTTCGAATATAGAAAGGGGAATGGTGTCCCGAGAGTTGTGCAGAATTTTTCGAAAATAATTTTGTGGTTTACCTAACGCTCTTATGTTACAGTTCTTACTTGCGAACGTCTATATGTGCGTGTGTATGTTTGCAAGTCACGTGGCGCTCTGGCGTGGATCAAAGGAGCGTTTACCCAGGCGCGAAAGGTGCCGTGCAGAGATGTCGGCGGACTAGTGGGTGGCATACCTATGTAGTGGGATGGACGAGCGGCACTGGGTTGCACGTCTTATGACGTGCGTGGTCTCGCTTCGGCGAACCGGCAGACGTATCATTCGATGCGTGGTCTCGCTTTTGCGAACCGGCAGACGTATCATTCGATGCGTGGTCTCGCTTTGCGAACCGGCAGACGTATCATTCGATGCGTGGTCTCGCTTTTGCGAACCGGCAGACGTATCATTCGATGCGTGGTCTCGCTTTGCGAACCGGCAGACGTATCATTCGATGCGTGGTCTCGCTTTGCGAACCGGCAGACGTATCATTCGATGCGTGGTCTCGCTCTTGCGAACCGGCAGACGTATCATTCGATGCGTGGTCTCGCTTTTGCGAACCGGCAGACGTATCATTCGATGCGATGTCTCGCTTCTTCGGCCTTGCAGACATATCTTACGATATGTGTTGGGCTTCGGCCTTGCAGACATATCATTCGATGTGTGTTGGGCTCCGGCCTTGCAGTACCTTCTTAATTACCGATGTAGGGCCGATCCAGGCCGAGCGTCTGACAGATGGAGGCGCCGAGCGGTTGCGCCAGTTCCTGAGCTGCGTGGCCGGGTCCGTCGCAGTCTGCGTGCTGCCTACCCGGCAGTCGCGCACCATCCACGTGCGTGCCTCTGCCTGCGCGCCCTGCCTGCGCGCCCTGCTTGCGCGCCTTGCTTGCGCGCCCTACTTGCGCGCCCTACCTGCGCGCCCTGCTTGCGCGCCCTACCTGCGCGCCCTGCATGCGCGCCCTGCTTGCGCGCCCTACCTGCGCGCCCTGCTGCGCGCCCTGATTGCGCGCACTACCTTACAGACATATCTTTCGATATATGTTGGGTTTCGAATTTGTATCCATATCCATTGATATGTGTTGGACTTTGGTCCTGCAATCTCGTATGGCTTAGCTTTGTACGTAGAATAGTGAGAATAAGCGATGTGTGTGGTCGATGAAGTTTGTAATACGATGATTGTTAGTGAAGTAGAAGAAGTTAAGAAATAGCATCGTGTGTATCATTGAAAGAGGGCCTTGATTGTGTGAGGAATGAAAGAATAGGCAACTTTACAAAAAATGTTTTGTTTTTGTGTTCATGTTGTTTCTCATCGACAGATTCCGAAGCTGAAGACAATGATGACACCGGTGCTGAGCCCTGGTCTGCTCAGGTTGACCCTGTTGAGGTCTTCCATGAAGATATCTTGTGAAATGCGGCCGAGGACGGCGCATGATCAGGATAGGCCGTGTTAGCAGAAATGAAGAATGAATCGTTGCGAATCATGACGTCACCACAACGCCGCCATAAAAGCAATCGCTAGTTCGCTCTCAGCCCATTTGCTTGTCGGACGTTGAAGAGCGAGGTCGGTTGGAAAGGTATACGCCGTAATGGCGGTGACGGCTCGGTTGAGTCAGTCGTGTTCCGACCGCCGGACCGAGCGGACGTCTGCCACCACAGTGTATAGTGAATCATAGAGTGACTTAGTGTTATAGCACAACCCTCTCCCGACATTCCGGAGGACACCACAGTGGTGATCGATGTGATTTGCATTGAGTCATTTATTTCATCCTTATTATTCGGTTATTGTGTAAAGAGTGGTTTTCTGTGCATTTACTTGTTATTTATGGTGAAAATCTAATTGAAAGTAAAATTGTTTATTTATCGTATTTTATTCCAGTCCTGATTCCTAAAAGTATATAAATCTGATATCTTTGGCTAGCTTGTTGTTTGGACCAGGCTGAAGATTTACAAAGAATGTGGAAGTGGGTTTTTTGTCGGGCCCATATTTAGAATTGATAATTTCACCTCTCACAACATTTCCAGTTCTTTCAAATTCTTCCTCTATTGCAGCATGTGGTGTTGAGTGATGTAGGTTTTTTATAACAACTCGAAACAATCTTTCCTCTTTATTGTTGAATGTGTGTCCTATAAGATTGTTTGCTCTTACCACAGATACAATTTTCTTATACACTTCCACATCGGTGCTATGGATTCTCAGCTGGTTTCTATTAATGATCTTATATGTAAAGTGTGTTTTCTCTACAGATTTTTCTAGGAGGGCTGTCAGTGCATTAACATCCTCAATGCCATACAAGATTATTGGAGGCGGTTTACTAGTCTTTTTTTGTTTTTGTGGCTCTTGATCTTCATCAGTCAAGTCTATAGGTAGTCCGCTGAATCTGTTAGAAGTATTGATCTTGTCTGGTGAAGGTGTAGGCGACAACTTCCTTTTTTTATTTCCTTTCAGTTTTGAGAAGAACTTTTGAGTTGGTACTCTTTGCCATGAGGGAGGAGCGGCGTTGTTTTGTATTCCCATTGGTTCTAAAGAGTCTTCATGAGTTTCTTGCGAGGCGTACGCACTGCTAATTTCCTTTAAATTTCCTAGAGACGAGCTCCTAGGTCTTTTGATGAATAAGCTGGGGTGGAACGCTTGTTGCACAAATTTTTTTTTCATACCAGTAGCATTACCTAGCATGGAAGCCTGGTCACCCGCTTCCATGTAGTCTTCGGTAGCAGATTTCACACCCTCTGGCCCGGGTACCAGAGGGCGCCGGGGGTTAGCCGGATCGCATGACATAATATTCTCATTATCTGACATTTCCATAATAAGAGGTGTGGGAAATTAGCTAGAACACTTTCCCAAGGTGTTTCTGCCATGTTTTTTTGGGGTATTTAGTTCCCAAGGTCCATAATAGCCTCCTCTAAGTAGTTGCCTACTTAGGTGAGTGGTTATACCGCCACTAGCTCGGTCGCCATAGCCTCGTCAGTTGTCTGGCAGGGAGCACCGCGGTATGGTATACGCCAAGCCGCCACCCTTCGGCGCGTGCAGGTGAGGTTGACAATTGGGCCGGAAAGTTGTTGGTTCCGTTCTCCCCTTACTCCCCATGGTGTTTAAAAATAATAATAAAATTTTTGTAATAAAACTATAAATATGAGGTTTTGTCACTAAAATCGTTATACAATAAGCTTACAGTATATAATATAATTAGTACAGTTATATTGTTAAATAATAATAATAATATCATCATTTTCACCCTCGGAAAACTGTGGAGGGGGCTGTGCATTTTTGACAGCGACTTCCAGGAGGCCGCGCGACACACAAGGGGTTAAAACTAATATTACGTGTGCTCAAAGCTTTATAATAAACGTGTACAAAAAGCAAGTGTGCTTTATCTCCAAGTGTGTTTTATCTCCGCAGTACTCCATCCGTTATAGGGCGAATAACTCAATAAGACTAGTAATTATTAAAACTATTACTAGAATAATTTTATGTTGGATATATCTGTTTTTAAGGCAAAACAATGTAACTGTCTATCAGAAGAATCCTTTAGAACAATCAACACAAAACATCCCAACCTAAATCCATTTGACTTTTTGAAAGGTCCCATAGATACTACCCTCTCCTGGGAAGTCCCTGATTATGAGGCTCATTAATTCCGAACGTAAAGGTTCGTGCGAAGGAATATTTTAAGAGTCAATAATGATTTTTAGTTTTATTTATCCAAGAATTTTGGTAAGCAAAATCAAAAGTTATTTATTTAATATAATTCTTATAAGACGTTCAATACGGAGTAGCGTACAGCTGCGTAAGGATTCGAATTCTGTGGATTCGAACGCGTCCGTATCACTCCAGCAGTCTTTCAGTATAATGTGTACTAATGTGCTACTTTTCTTCGGCAATATTGTGAAAGATCAGGGATCAGTATGTCTTGTCCCTTGGTCATTCAAAACCCTGCTACTGTTTCAGGACGATGATAATAAAATTAATTTATGAATACTAAGTGAATCACCTGTTAATAAAATTGATAGTAGGCTGTGGAAGATTGCAACACTAGAGGATTACTCTCGTGGTGCCAATCCTGCCCTGTACAGCCAGACCTTTTTTTTTATTTTTGACGGGGAGGTCAAATGCACTTACGCATCGTCCCTGCGGGGGTGCGGGGTGGTGCCAACCGCAAGGGATATGTGGGACTCGAGGTAAAGGCGTTCCCTCCATACCCACTAAACATCCTCCCTAGCCTGACCTCCAGTGCGCTATTGCGGGACGGCTCGGGTTCAAACCAAAACACCTCGACGATGGCATGTGACATCGAATGCCAAGGGGACTTGATATCAAAAGCCACACACCCGCCGAAAAAGTTTCCCCACCACGTTACCAGGGTCCACCACGAGGAAGGTTCCGGACGTGGACCCCGCCCTTTACAGCCAGACCTACCTTTTTTTGGGGAGGTCAAATGCACTACCCACTAAACATCCTCCCCGGCCTGACCGCACTTTTATGGGGCGGCATGGGATCTGTGCAAGCAGAACTAACACCGAGACCACAGCCAGACCTACCTGCCTGATAGAAACACAATATTCCTCATCATATCACACCAGCCTTAATAATTCGACCCACTGCTGAGACACAATGCCTCTTCTTGTTATCGAAGGAGGTTTAGGCATTTGCCCAATGAAGATTGGTGAACGGAGTTATATTACATTAGTCGACTTCAACGACACCCATTGGAGGATATGGGGTAATGCTATTCTACTCTACCGGCATCACACGGCCAACAACATTACTGTAAGATAGTAATTTCTAAAGCTCTCACCACACTGGACGGGACGGGACGAGACGTCGACGGATAAACAGGAAATGACGTCACACCATGACATTCTGTCGCGTTGTGGCATGTTTCATAAAGTTTCTTGTATTACAACTCTCAGCGTCACGCAGACCTTCCGTTGACGATAAAATGATCTGTTTTCCAGTACCAACTATAGATATAGGAAACAGTAGATGGGCAATGTGAAAGAGAAAGAGCATACAAACGCGTATATTAGAGCGAGATAGATAGACGAGACCATTTCACGTACACGCAGGCGGTTTAAGTCGGCCTGTCTGTCATATAGAAAAAAGACATCAACTGTCAGGTCAGACTGCAGTACGTGGCAGTACTATTTTCCGCGCACGCATGCGCATTACTCACACATTGGTGCCGTTTTTTGGGCTCGCCCAATTAGTTAATATTGCCAATCTAGTAACGTCAGTAATTATAAATCTATAGTCCCAACCCGTCCGCGGTGAGGCGAGAGCTGATAAAAACAGTCGTATGACACTAGTGAGTTTTGTTCATTAATACACTCGCCTACGGCTCGATCTGCAACCCACAGCCTCGTATGTAATGAGCAGCCTACTTCACTTGTATCATAATGTGCTAATAGTGTTCCATTCAAGAGCTAGCCGTCTTAATTTGCCTGAACTATACTTGTTTAGCGAGGTACTTCTCGCTAAGCAGTGCGAAATACGTCGCAAAGATAAACCGTGAAATTTCTACTAAGTAGTTATTTAAACTGTCTGTTCTGTTGCCGGCCTTTGTCTTCAGCACCAAATTTGTTGTCCTCCATTTATCATTCACGACCACCCTTTTTAACATCACATTAGAATGTCTTTCGGTTGACATTTTATGAATGGCATTTAAGTATTGTACCCTCAAAATGAGAAAGAAAAAAGCTAAATGGAACAGTCGCCTTTGTTATTCTTTTGCTTTATAATAAGCCTCTTCCAATGTTTGAGTGTCTTCTATTAAGTGTGTCTTATTACGATAAAACAATATTGTTAGCAGAAATGAAGAATGAATCGTTGCGAATCATGACGTCACCACAACGCCGCCATAAAAGCAATCGTTAGTTCGCTCTCAGCCCATTTGCTTGTCGGACGTTGAAGAGCGAGGTCGGTTGGAAAGGTATACGCCGTAATGGCGGTGACGGCTCGGTTGAGTCAGTCGTGTTCCGACCGCCGGACCGAGCGGACGTCTGCCACCACAGTGTATAGTGAATCATAGAGTGACTTAGTGTTATAGCACAACCCTCTCCCGACATTCCGGAGGACACCACAGTGGTGATCGATGTGATTTGCATTGAGTCATTTATTTCATCCTTATTATTCGGTTATTGTGTAAAGAGTGGTTTTCTGTGCATTTACTTGTTATTTATGGTGAAAATCTAATTGAAAGTAAAATTGTTTATTTATCGTATTTTATTCCAGTCCTGATTCCTAAAATCAGAAGTGGGATAAAGTTCCTACGCCTACATTAGAGGTTTTTTTAGTTTAAAAAAGAAAATAACAAGCAGTTGCAGGGATTCGATTTATTATGCCGCTACCGTCACAAAATCGGAAAATACGCCACCGCGCCATGAGATTAAGCGTGGTATATACAAGCAAATCACATCGATACCATCATAGATCTCGTTCTTGTAGTCGTGCGTCGCGCTCACGGTTGTCTAGGAGTGAAAATCTTTCACGGTTCCGTAGGAGTGATACTCTTGTGTCTACTCGGCACGTAGAATGTAGTTCGCGGTCTCAATGTAGCGTGTCTCGATACAGTAGATTCCGTACTCATTCGCGACTTCGTCACAACAGAACCGATTTACAACATCATCATAGTGACCGTCGCGGGTCACGTGTAACGATTCGATGGCGGAGATGTTAAGCGCGATAGTGTCTACACTAAATGCCATTGGGGAAAATACGGCGAGTGTAACGTCGACCCCGTCTGACCATGCTCTTGTTAGAAATATTGCGAGTGTACCGCCAAAACCGCTGACCGTGACCGTGCTCGTTTTAGAAATATTGCGAGTGTACCGCCAAACCCGTCTGATCGTGTTCGGGTAAGAAATACTGCGAGTGTACCGCCAAAACCCGCCTGACCGTGTTCATGTTGGAAGTATTGCGAGCGTAATGCCAAACCCGTCTAACCGTGTTTGTGTTAGAAATACTGCGAATGTAACGCCAACCCCGTCTAACCGTGTTGGTATTAGAAATACGGCGAGTGTAATGCCAACCCCGTCTGACCGTGTTCGTGTTAGAAACACGGCGAGTGTAACGCCAACCCCGTCTAACCGTGTTCGTGTTAGAAATACTGTGAGTGTACCGCTAAACACGTCTGCACGTGTTCGTGTTAGAAATACTAAGAATGTAACGCCAAACTCGTCTGATCGTGTTAGTGTTAGTCCTACCCCCGATGCGAGGACAGCAACCTAATCGCAGCGCAGGTGCTTGCCGATGCTAGCATTAAATAAAGCAAGGTGTCACAGTAACTTTGTATCTAACTTTGATCTATCGTCTATCAATAACTTTGATGCGAGGGGGTAGAACGCGCAAAATTGGCTAACCGTTGGAATGATTTAGTGTCTTGCTGGAGTTTCTCATTGTCTAAAACGAGACTCCAAAACCTAGTTAGGTGAATGGTCAACCAACGACCACATAATGGTAAAATTTCGTGAGAGTTTAAGTCTATGTGCCATAAAATTGTACAGGCGCAAATACTTTTTAGGGTTATGAACACAACGTCCGACAAATTTCCGACATACGCCGAGTACGCGCGTCGATATCTGCTTTGTTTGCGTATGGTTCGGGGTTTGAGTGAGGATCTGATGGTTCAAGTGGTGATGCGTGGCGTTAATAACGCCCAGGTGGGGGTGGCGGCCGCAGGTGCCGGCTTGGCTGCGGAAGGCATAGTTTCGTTTCTGGCCATTTGTGTCAAGCCTAGCCACAGCAACTTGGTCTGCCATGGACCAGCTAGTGCTTTTGGGCAGCGCCACACTACGCCACTAGATTTCGAGTGCAACTGCGATCAGACTGGATATGTAACCTGGGCCGAGTTAGGCCGAGTGTCAGGTTAGGCCGAGTGTCAGTTTAGGCCGAGTTAGGCCGAGTTAGGCCGAGTTAGGCCGAGTGTCAGGTTAGGCCGAGCGTCTGACAGACTGAGGCGCAATGCGGGCGCTCCAATTTCTGGACCTGGCCTGTTGTTTCCGCTGTTGCATCGTGTGAAACGTGTTGGTGTATATTTAATGGGGTCTCCCTGGGCGCGGACGGCCGATGCTGCTCATATGGGTTGGAGACGCTGGTGGTTGTCATAGCGTTGCGAAGTTTTGGGCATTATTTGATTGGGATGGCTTTCTAAGTCGTAACCGATTGCAATGCTCTGGGGGCCGCCGAGGGCAAGAGAGATCTTCTGCCAAGGGTTGCACGCTGGATGATTTATCTACGGGATTTTGTTTTAATATCGAATATAGAAAGGGAAATGGTGTCCCGAGAGTTGTGCAGCATTTTTTTGAAAGTAAAGTTGTGAAGAAGGTCTCTGTGTGCGTGTGTGTGTATGGGAGCGTTACCCCAGGCGCACGCGAAAGGTGCTGTGCAGAGACGTCTGTGGATATGTATTGGGCTCCGGCCTTGCAGACATATCTTACGATATGTGTTGGGCTCCGGCCTTGCAGACATATCTTACGATATGTGTTGGGCTCCGGCCTTGCAGACATATCTTACGATATGTGTTGGGCTTCGGCCTTGCAGACATGTCTTACGATATGTGTTGGGCTCCGGCCTTGCAGACATATCTTACGATATGTGTTGGGCTTCGGCCTTGCAGACATATCTTACGATATGTGTTGGGCTGCGGCCTTGCAGACATATCTTACGATATGTGTTGGGCTCCGGCCTTGCAGACATATCTTACGATATGTGTTGGGCTTCGGCCTTGCAGACATATCTTACGATATGTGTTGGGCTCCGGCCTTGCAGTACCTTCCTAACTACCGACGTAGAGTACCTGGGCCGAGTAAGGCCAAGCGTCAGGTTAGGCCGAGCGTCTGACAGATGGAGGCACCGAGCGGGTGTGCCAGTTCCTGAGCTGCGTGGCCGGGTCCGTCGCAGTCTGCGTGCTGACCTACCCGGCAGTCGCGCACCATCCACGTGCGTGCCTCTGCCTGCGCGCCCTGCTTGCGCGCCCTACCTGCGCGCCCTGCATGCGCGCCCTGCTTGCGCGCCCTACCTGCGTGCCCCTGCCTGCGTGCCCTGCTTGCGCACCCTACCTGCGCGCACTGCTGCGCGCCCTGATTGCGCGCACTACCTTACAGACATATCTTTCGATATATGTTGGGTTTCAAATTTGTATCCATATCCATTGATATGTGTTGGACTTTGGTCCTGCAATCTCGTATGGCTTAGCCTTGTACGTAGAATAGTGAGAATAAGCGATGTGTGTGGTCGATGAAGCTTGTAATACGATGATTGTTAGTGAAGTAGAAGAAGTTAAGAAATAACATCGTGTGTATCATTGAAAGAGGGCCTTGATTGTGTGAGGAATGAAAGAATAGGCAACTTTACAAAAAAGTTTTGTTTTTGTGTTCATGTTGTTTCTCATCGACAGATTCTGAAGCTGAAGACAATGATGACACCGGTGCTGAGCCGTGGTCTGCTCAGGTTGACCCTGTTGAGGTCTTCCATGACGATATCTTGTGAAATGCGGCCGAGGACGGCGCATGATCAGGATAGGCCGTGTTAGCAGAAATGAAGAATGAATCGTTGCGAATCATGACGTCACCACAACGCCGCCATAAAAGCAATCGTTAGTTCGCTCTCAGCCCATTTGCTTGTCGGACGTTGAAGAGCGAGGTCGGTTGGAAAGGTATACGCCGTAATGGCGGTGACGGCTCGGTTGAGTCAGTCGTGTTCCGACCGCCGGACCGAGCGGACGTCTGCCACCACAGTGTATAGTGAATCATAGAGTGACTTAGTGTTATAGCACAACCCTCTCCCGACATTCCGGAGGACACCACAGTGGTGATCGATGTGATTTGCATTGAGTCATTTATTTCATCCTTATTATTCGGTTATTGTGTAAAGAGTGGTTTTCTGTGCATTTACTTGTTATTTATGGTGAAAATCTAATTGAAAGTAAAATTGTTTATTTATCGTATTTTATTCCAGTCCTGATTCCTAAAAATATTATTTTCTTTTATTTAGTAAGTTGCTAAATAACTGATACATACCTTGTACGATTTACAAACAATTTGGATGTGGACTGTAACGATGAACGACGAAATATTTAGATGAATAATCCTTACTAAAGAAGAGTAATAAAACAGCTACTATGCTTCTTCCAAGGCTTACTCAGCACCAATCAAGCGGCCGCGCCTTCAACACGAAGGCGCGGCCGCTTGATTGGTGATAGTTCCTTCGTTGTTTGTTTTTAGGGATTCCAGTTGAGTATTGGTGTACGGCATGTAAGAATAATAAATAGACATTTCTCTTTGTGAAACTATTAATTATTTAAGGAGTTTGGGGCCCTCACAAAATTATAATTACTTCGTAAAATATCCTAATTTTCAAAGTGTACAACAGACCAAATTCAAAGCCCACTATAATATTGTGGGTCGGTTGTTTTGCCTCCAAAAGCCTCTGTAAGCCGATTATTCCAGACTCCCTTTCGTTCGTGACTTTACAGTGTGAGGTGTAAAGTTTACAACAACTGTACTATGTGACCTTTTTTGTATTATAACCACTGTTCTGGTCAAAATTCACTGGATATATGAAGGAAAGGGATTACCTAAATTTATTGTTTATTGTTGTATTTTGCAAACTAAGTGTAGGTATACAGAGTAGGTCTTATACTACATACAACATTGTGCTTATAACTTAGTAACCTTTTAATTCAGGTATTACAAAATTTATTTGTCAAGAGGGCTATATTTTATACAATTATTATTATTTTTTAAAAATCCAATATCTTATTAATACTAAATTATTTTATTAATACTAACATACTTATACCTATAAGACCAAGAGCGCTATAAAATAAAATTAATTATACAATTAATTATTATTATTAATTTATTATTATTTATCATTTTTTAATTTATAATTATAAAAATTGTTATGTATTTGACGTATTGAAATATTCATTTAATGTATAATAACATTTATTTATTAAATATTGTTTAATATTTTTATTAAATATGGTATATTTTTGTTCATTTTTTATATGTTGCGGTAAATGATTATATATTTTGATACCCATATGGTATGGGCTACAATTTAACTTTTTTATTCTAGACATCGGCAGGTACAATTTGTCCTTATATCGGGTGTTTATATTATGTGTGTCTTGCCTTGCTTTGAACAAATTCATATTTTTATACACAAATGTACAAATGTCATGTATATATAGTGATGTGAGTGTCATTAACCCGTATTTGATGAAGTATGGTCTACAGCTTTCTGTATTTTTGATTTGGCTTATTATCCGCACACATTTCTTCTGCATCAAGAATATGGCGTTAGCATTTACACTGTTGCCCCACAACATTATTCCATATTTAAGGCATGAGTATGCATATGCGTAGTAGGCAGCAAGTGCCGTGTCTGTGTTTGTACTGTGTTTGATCTCAAATAATACATATGTGAATTTTGATAATCTTTTTTTTATTTGATCTATATGGGATTTCCAATTAATGTTTGTATCGATGTGTAATCCAAGTAAGTTAAATGTGTCAACCGTATCTATGCGTTTATTACGAAATAAAATATCAATATCTAGGGGAGCTGCTGTGTATTGTCTGAATTGCATTATTTTTGTTTTATTTAGATTTAATGCTAGATTGTGTTCGCTGAGCCAAAGTGTTATATTTTCTAGCGTGTCACTAATTAGAGCATTGGGATCAGAGTTTCTTTCACATTTACACAAGATTGAGACATCATCTGCAAATAGTACAGGTAATGTTATTTCTTTGTCAAGGATTTTTGGGAGGTCATTTATGTATATTAGAAAGAGGACACAACCTAGTACACTCCCTTGTGGGATAGAACAGGTCATGTCTCTTTCCTGAGAAGTTATTGTCTCAATTTCATTAGTTTTGGTGTTGTAGTATTCAATTTGTACCATCTGTTTTCTATTTTTTAGGTATGATTTAAACCAAGTAAAGGCCGTCCCTCGAACACCCGAACCATATAACTTGGACAATAGAATTTTATGTGAAACTTTGTCATAGGCTTTTGACATATCCAACAGTATACCTAGAGAATATTTTTTGTCATTTAGGTGTTGGAGCGCAGCCTGAATGTATTTATTTACAGCTAGTGTAGTTGATCTACATTTTCTGAACCCGTTCTGACAGTCATCTAAGATTTTGTATTTCTCTAAAAATTTATATAGTCTATTACACATAGCTTTCTCAATTATCTTTGAAAACGATGGTAAGATTGCTATTGGTCTATAGTTTGTTGGGTTAGTTTTGCAATCTTTTTTGTGAGCTGGTTTAATCAATGCGATTTTCAGTGAGTTTGGGAATACGCCATCACGGAAGCTTTCATTAATTAGATAAGTGAGGGGTTGCGATAATTCTTCAGCACATTGTCTTACTAATATCGGGGGTATCTCGTCTATGCCATGACTATGTTTGCTTTTCAGCTGCCGTATAATTGTAATAACTTCTCTTTGTGTTACTGGGGTCAAATAAAATGAATTAATAGGAGGATTTATTACTTGCCGTCCTATAATCATATCTGTGTTATTATCATTTTGGCCGACAGAGACAAAGTATTTATTAAATATATCTACAATCCTATGCGGACATTCAATTTTTTCACTATCGATTTCTAATGTAATATTTTTATATTTTTTCTGTTTTGTTCGTCCAGTTTTTATGTTTATGATATTCCACATTGTTTTTATTTTATTTTCAGACTTCTGCATTTGTTTAATATACATTAGCTTTTTTGCAATTTTTACACTTCGTTTTAACATGCTTGCATATAATTTATAGTATTTTTTTAAAATGTTATTATTTGTTTGGTTCAAAAGAATTTTTAACGATCTTTTATGAATGCATGATTTTTTTATTCCTGTAGTAAGCCAAGTATTCTTTTTTCTATTTATTATTTTTATTTTTTGCTTTGGAATGTGTTTATTGAGTTTTTCCGTTATTATTGTTGTGAATAAGTCATAATTGTAGTCTAAATTTTTATTTATATCAAATATTTTATTCCAATCCAATTCTTTTAATGCATTTTTAAATATATTAGTTTTGTTTTTTGTAAACAGTCTTTTGTGTTTATACTGTGTATGATCGCTTCGAAAATGCATTTCGGAGTATAGTTTTACATGAACAGCTTTATGATCAGAGAAGCCATAGTCTGCCACATATGATTCTTTTATAAGATCAGTGTAATTTGTAAATATTAAGTCAATACAGGTTGAAGTGGTTTTGGTTACTCTCGTCGGTTTACGTATTAATGGTTTTAAATTAAATGAATTCATCGTACTTAAAAGTTCTTGACATCGGCTATTTTTTGTTTGCATGTTTATATTGAAATCACCACCTATCAACAAATATTTCTTTTTATTCTTTGTGTTTATTTTTTTTAGCAGTTTACTTAATTGGTCGTAAAATATATGTATGTGGCGGTCTGGTCTGTACAATCCAATAAGAATTAAATTAATACTAGGTATCTCAATCGCACATATTTCTATTATGAATTCAACAGAGTAGTTAACAATGTCTCGTCTCTCTATAAAATCTATATTATCTTTTACCATTAAGCAAACACCTCCCCCTTCGAAATTTTCTCTGCAGTTTAAAGACGCCATTTTATAGCCTGGTATGACAATAGAATTACAATAATCAGTGTTTCTCCATAACTCTGACAATAACAGGATATCAATATTAGAGCCCAATAACAAATGTTCAATTAAATGTAACTTATTTCCTATGCTTTGAATATTTTGGAATATTATAAGTAGTTCGCTATAGAAATGTCTGGTTATGTGTAGTGGTAATGGTTGATTTCTTCTCAGCATTGATTAGGCTGTGCTGACGGTGTGGATCTTCCTTTGACTTTTTAATTTCATCTTTGCTATCTGTCTCCCGTCCGTTTTTTATATTTTCTCTCTCTTCTCTCGCCGTGAATTTGGGCGCCGTAAATTTGATGCTGGGTATTTCTTTACCATCAACAAACAACTTGTTATCTTTTATGATAGCATGATGTCCATTTCTCCTCGCTAGTAGTAAATTTTTTCTTAGTAAATTACGATCTTCCAACTCTTTACCTTTCATAAATATGTCCACACCAAATCCAGTGTTCCTAAAGTATTTAATATTTCTTAATATATGTTTTGTCAATCTTTTATTCATAAATTCAATTTCTAACGGCCTGTTTCTCCCTCTTTTGCCAATGCGTTTTATATCTTCGACATATGGATTAATATCAATGCTCAAAATATCCTGAAATACTCTTGTGACTCGTTCATAAAGCTCATACTCGGTTTCATTATTATTTTCCGATAACCCAAATAGAACTATTTTCTTCGTATTAGATAGTTTATATAACTGTTCTTCTATATTTTTTATCTTTGTATCAATTGTCTGAATTTCTTTATTTATTGTATTTTGTTCATTTTTTAGCTCATTTATCGAGTTACTAACATCATGTTGGATGTTTTTCATAGCAATATTGAATTCTCCTTGAATAGTGTTCTTAATGTCTGATAATATGCTGGTTTTAATTTTTTCTAATTTTTGGTCCAGTAATTTGCTTATCATTTCCAGGGTTATGAATTTATTCGCGTCCTCGGGTAGACCTGCCTGCGTATCATCACATATTTCAGTAACAGAATAATCTTTTAACTGGTTCAAGTGCTGATCAGGGCTTAATTCTGAATGATTTTGCTTCTTTCTGAATGTTACAAACGAATCGGGCGACTTCGGTCGTATTGGTGTGTTTGAATTATTATTTTTTGGGTCCTTACAAGTGCAAGTCTGGCATTTCCAACTTTTCTTTCTGTTAGGTGACATAGTATTGTTGAATCGCGCTTCCGAGACGTTCGCACATTCTAGATCATAGTATTTGTCGCAAAAAGCACATATAAGGAATCGTCTATCTGAAATATTTTGTCTACATCCTTCACATATAGCCATATTTATAAGCCAATTGTTCTACAACTACAATAATTGTAATGGCTAAATCGAGTCCTTAAAAACAATAACAATTATTTTGATTCATCCAACGTCTATTGAACACTATAATTTTATTCAAACAGTAATTTATTTAGCCGATTTTAAATATTTAAGTACTGTTAACTGCACTATTTTCTTCGTGATATTTATTTTTTATTTTGCTTTGGCACTGTCACTGTCACTTTTGCAACGATAGTTACAACAACACATCGGAATGGATGAATAGTTTGTTTGTATTTACGCCGATAATTTTTGTAATTTATATTGTCACTTCTGTATTGATACACTACAGTGGTAATTACTCCATAATATCGCAAAAATTTGCACTTTGTACACTTTTTTGGAATTAATTCTCACACAGCAAAATTTAATGCTCTTTACTTTACCGAGGGTACCCTCTTTTTTTTAGGTTTTTTTGATTCACCGGTTCCAAGTAAGTGCCCAATAAATAATTAGAACTGCAATTTTCAAAGATTTGATGAAACAAGGTTTACCATAAAGCACCAAGCACTGACAAATTTTGACGGCGAAAGCAGTGCCCTGGTAGCGTAGTGGTTAACGCAGCCGCCTGGATTGCGGAGGATGCTGGGTTCGATTCCCGCCTGGGGCAGGTCGATTTCAGTGTATTTTTGAAAAATATTTACGCGTTTGTTCCATAAGTGCCCAATGCCTATAATCCGTGGTCCGCTATCACATAATCAAAACCTGTCAAACCGGCAACCTGTCTATTCTATTCTTAATCAATCGTTTCGCGACGCCAAAGTCAAGGGAAAAGTAAACAAAAGAATAAATTGTACGATTCATTCATTCAAAAATGGAGTCCGACAAAATGTGTTATATGTTTATGTATTACCAAAAAGAACCCAAATTGGCCCTTATTCAATTCAATTTTATGAGAGGAACCAACTCGTATTTCTTCCACGTTCTTGCGTCCTGGTAGACATAACATATGGACTAAGATGGCTGGAATAAGAACTTTTAAGTATGAGTTTGTACGCAGCAGACTAAAACGATCACGAAAGGTCGCAGGTTCATTTCCAGTTGAGGTTGAGGTGAACGGAGTGCGGGTCCCTCTAAGACCCCACTTTAAATATTTGGGTCTGATCATTGACGGTCGCTGGCGCTTCGAAGAATACTTCAGATGCCTTGAACCCCCCCTGATGAGTACTGCTAATGCTCTTGGTCGTCTTCTCCCAAATGTGGGGGGACCAAGTACCACCTGTCGCCGGCTGTATGCGAACATGGCCCTGTACGGAGCCCCAGTCTGGGCCGAAGCTCTTGGTCGTCGTGCGGTTGCGTCTCTCCATAAGGCGCAGCGCGCCATGGCGCTGATGGCCATTAGAGGATATTGCACAATTTCGCATACAGCGGCATGCATTATCGCAGGCACCCCACCGTGGGAACTGGCTGCCCACGTACTCTCGGCGGCTTACAGGATCCGCATAGAGGCAAGAGCCAGCGACCGCCGAATGGTGGCTGCCGAGAGGGTCACCGCCTTGGAGGAGGCGACAGACGAAATGTTTCGTTCGTGGTCTCGGGAGCTAGACGACTTACTCCGTGGGTCGACTTCCGACATCCTTCACAGGACGGTTGAAGCAATGAGCCTCTCCTTAACTACATGGGCGAAACGGCGGCATGGGTACCTCTCCTACCACATGGTACAAATTCTAAGTGGCCATGGCTCATTTGGCCGCTATTTGCACCGCATTGGGAGAGAAGTGGCCCCCCTATGTCACCATTGTGGTGCTGAGCAGGACACCGCCCAGCATACCCTTGAGGTATGCCCCGCGTTCTCTGCACAGCGCAGCCAGCTAGTCTTCGCAATCGGAGATGACCTCTCACTCCAGACGATGATCTCCACTATGCTGGAAAATAAGAGGTCTTGGGACGCGGTGAGCACCTTCTGCGTCGAGGTCATGACGCAAAAGGAAACGGCGGAGCGAGCCAGGGAGAATGACCCACAGGCCGATCCATGCCGTCGTAAAAGGGCTGGACGGAGAAGGCGGCGTTTTGCTCGCCTCCTTCCTCCCGTCAGTGACCAGCGGGGCCTGGGCCAGGGAAGCCCATACGTCGCATTACACCAGTCATTTCCAGTCGTCGATGTCCAGGATGTCACGGGGCATCGTCGGCCTCCCACACTTTTTGGGGAGGTGAGAGGGGCTCGCCCTAGGCGAGCAAGCACCGACGGGGTCGTGGAAGTTTCCGCAAAGGTTCCCATAGCTCAGTCTGGCAGCGATACATCCGCGGCCGACGCGTTCTCCTCGCCCGATGATGGGGAGGAGGTTTCGGTCGCTGATGTTTTCACGCCAAGGTGCATGTGAGGGACATCGTTGGGTTTTAGTGGGTAGGCCCTGCCTTTTGTAGAGAGAGTCCCACATAACGTTGACGCTACCCCAGGCGTCACGTATGCTTTACGCATTTCTCAACGTAAAAAAAAAAGGTTCATTTCCAGTTCCTGATTACGTCAAGATTTTTGTTACCAATTTTTATAACGTTTTAATTCGTGCATATTTTCAACTATTTCAAAATATTGACATAAATAATGTCAAATTGTAATACTTTGATTTTTCATAGCAAATCAATTCACAATCAGTCTTAAGTGTTGGTCAAGTACTTTTTCAATGCAAGATTTGACTCACACTTCAGATATTCGGGGACGATTTGCGATAACCTTTGTCGTTCACACTCGAAGATTACTATCGTCAACTTTTTGATGTCTTCAGGTGTAAAGGACCTTACCCGACAGATTTGGATTGGTCTCGAATAGGTCAAGAGCGAGATAAGTCTTTAACATCAATTAAGATTTAAACTTGCAAAAAATAATCTTTAACGTCAAAGAGGGATTCGGAAAGACTTCGTACTTGAAAATGGCGTCTTGAATATCCCATATTCCGGAATGTAAATAGATTCCCAAATGGTATACAATGTGGCCAATATAATCGATGTCAAGGGATTGGTAGGAAGCACGATTAGGATGTACATCTAAATAGGGATTAAGAAGTTATATGTATATATAATTACGTTCTTAATCCCAAAAGTGTTTGAGCAAAGCTTTAGGTAATATTTAGTTACACATACAGCAATAGAGATTAAGATTCGTAATCACTCATTACGAATATTGAAATAAGAAGTACAAGCTTAACGTAGTCGATAGACTTAATTGAAGGAGTGGATGAATCTAGATAAGTCATATAATCTCAATATTTAGTAAATTGAGATATAATTTCAAAAGATTTACTTTTTTTTTTTCATTTTGAAACTGGATTCTGCACTTAACTTTCATGCAAAGTTATTAATATTAACACCATTATATTTTAAATATGTGCTTTAAATTAATGGCACTGAGGTTAACAGTCAATATTTATCGGCAATCAGCTTTACCTACGCAGAAAAAAAAACATCAAATGTGAGAAATCACTTTCATTCACACACTTCTCACACGTCTTAAATTGCATCTGTCATTATGTCTCTTTAGGAATATCTATACACTTTGATCTTAGCCAAAAGGCCAAGACGGAAATTTAGTGTTTTTGCTCACTGGACATTTTAAATAAAACTACTTTTACGGAATTAACTGCTGTAATTAAACTTTCCATTTTGTTATTATTGCCCGAAGATTCGTAATGCTTTACCACGAACGATATTTGTCAAATTAATCGATGTTTGTCGATTATGGTGAATTACTGTCAAATTTTCTTTACCGATAATTCCGAGCAGTTTTTTTACACCTCTTTTGTATCTTGTATACCTTAAGTACTTCGAGGTTCCGCTTTGAACTTGTACGTAACCATGAAAAAATTAAGCCGACCTTTCCCAAAGAAACGTTGTCATGTCCAAACAGGCATAATGCCGTTTCATAACTCTTCCCAAACAATAAGTTCCGTTTTTACCTCGACATTGTTAAGCAAACAGACATTGCAAATTTGCCTCGCCATAAATTAATTTTATTTTTATCCCGGCAGATTCTAAAGGGTTTCACTACAACTTACAGCAGCTGGGACAAGCTGTCATGGACAAATTCCCAGGGTAAACATCATTTATACACACTGCCGACGAGATTAGACAGCCAATTCAATTAAATGGCGTGTACAATTAAAGTGGCTGTACATATTTAAATTGTTATTATTCGTATAGCTTACTTGTTAATTTGTATATAAAAGTAAACTTATATTTACATGCACAAAATAGATTCAATACAAATAATTTCTTTTTACAGTGTATACTTATAATTTCTATCCTAATGTATATGAAAAATATGTGTGTAATATGAAAAAATGTTTATTGGACATAAAGTAAGATTAATGTAGCCCTAGCTGTGTTAAAGAAGGCACCTTCCTATCATCGCACAAAATTATTGGAATTTCTTAATTACACAAACCCCTTCTGACCTGGTGTCCTGGCTTCAGTGAACATGGTTTCAAAATACTCTTATTACAAAGCGCTCTTATCAGAATTGAAATCTACTTATGACTTAAAGTATATTCTTATTATTAAATTATATCAAACAGTAGCTATGAAAAATTAGTAAATATGAAATATTCGAAAATATTTTTTGTCAAATACGATAGATAAACGATTAAAAATTTTTTAAGGCGAAACTCTTATTTAGGTATGAAGGGAGTGAGAAAAGAAAACTTACTGAAACTGTAAAAATCGTAAGACCATAATCGTGAATGGCAGGATTGTGGAACCAACTGGTGCCAACAGCATTCTCGAACCGCTACGATCCAAAAATCTTCAAAAAAGAGCGTAATTCTTGTCCCTTTCGCCATAAAAAAAACATACACAATAAACTAGTGATAGCTCGTAAAACTATACTTTCTATCAGCGCATACTGTAGTAAATACTAAAGTGATCACTGATTAGTTAATAAACATATTAATGTGGTCATAAAATATGACTTAAATTTTATAGCATAACTAGCTGACCCGGCAAACGTTATTTTGCCTTACAAAAATGATTAAATTACTAAAATGGCTATAAAAAAATAGGGGTTGGTGATAAAAAAGTAAGAATTTAGGGTTGTATGTATTTTTTAATGCCACATAATAAAAAAAATAAAAACAAAAAATTTCGTCCAAAAATTAAAAATAAAATTAAGGGTGAACAACCCTTATCACTTAGGGGTATGGAAAATAGATGTAGCCGATTCGCAGACCCACTGAATACGCATACAAAGTTTCATGAAAATCGGTCAAGCCGTTTCGCAGGAGTACGGTAACTAACATTGTGACACGGAAATTTTATAATGATATAGCAGTATGGAATAATTTAATTTTTGCGTTTACAAACGCGTAAATATAATACTAGAAAAATGCACTGAAAAAAATCGACTTGCCTCAGGCGGGACTTGAACCCGCACCTTCCATAATCCGGGTGGATTTTTTCAGTGCATTTTTCTAGTATTATATTTACGCGTTTGTAAACGCAAAAATAAAATTATTCCATAATGTAAGGTAGTTTCATCTTAGCTGGGCGTCAAATAATTGCAAAAATATTTCGTTCGGGTCTTGGAAGTGCAAATTTCAAAGATTTGATGAAACGATGTTTACCATAAAAACATAAGCACCAAGCACTGACAAATTTCGACAGCGAAAAGCAGTGCCTCGGTGGCGAAATTGGTTAACGCCTCCACCCGGATTGTGGAAGGTGCGGGTTCGAGTCCCGCCTGAGGCAAGTCGATTTTTTTCAGTGCATTTTTCTGATATAGCAGTATTCACCAATCAGTAGCCAATAAACATATTCACAGAAAAATAGTATCGTAGTTTTAAGTAGGTACATAATAAAAAGATAGATTGCGAAACTGACTGTAATTGCGTGCTATATTGTAAGGTAAATTATGTTTTTTTCTATTAATTAATCTCATCTGAGGGTAAGGGCCAAAATTTTTCTGCAAAAGGTAAAAAGCTTTTTTACCTTTTATGTTTTCATCAAATATATCGGGATTTTCTGATATAACTACCTCATACTGACATGAACATTACAACATTACAACTCAAGATTTGAAACATCAATTTGTCTTACAACTTTCGAAGCAGTGTGTCCGCTCCACTCGCGGTCCCCAGACATCCATAATACTGCCGGGACCGAAGAGTTCGCCATAAGTACTCGTAGCAATAATTTCTCGAACGACTTACCACACATTAGTTTTCTTTCTTGCACCGTGTAATTTTCGACGGGTTGCAATTGGTTTTGTGCTCGAGACTTACCGAGCTATTTAAGTTGGGAAACTGAAATTCGTTAGTGACAAAATTTGTGCTTTAGAGCAAATTATTTAATTTAATTTACTTTAATGAGCTTTGGGCTGCGTAATATACGTAGTAGGTACCTGCTACCTTACCAACATCTTTTATCGCGATCCAATTTAAGACCTAAACTGAATGGAATCATGGAATAATTTTTTCGTCTACAAACGCGTAAATGTTTTTAATACTAGAAAAAAAATACACTGAAAAAAATCGCCTGAGACAGGTCGATTTTTGGAGTTTACTCCTTAAGAATCGATTTGCATATATAAGGGGCCCGGTATGAGAAAAATATGAGGAGTAAAATCTATCGATGAATGACCTCGTTACGTTTTTGGTGCGCATCCTATGTCGCGCAACTTTCTAATTGTCAAAACACGGATGACAGTAGGTGCACCATCTCACCTGTCTCGGAGTAAACTCCAGTCGTGCGTCGGAGCTGACACACACAATTTGTTTTTCAGTGCATTTTTTCTGAATAGAATCGTTATTTGGACTATTACGCGACTCAATTTTAATCATTAAATAGTTAAAAAGATCTATTTTTCATTATTGTCACGATTTAAATTACTTTAGGAGTGTGTATTTACCATAGTAATGAATCAATTGACAACTTATTCATCAAAATTGGATGAATATTTCAGGATTATTAGTCTGTGGTTCATGCGCTACGTATGACCCTCAGACCAATGTTATAATCATTGGTCTAAGTTATGACCATACGTAAATAAAAAACATGCAGACATAGACTGTTTCTGGCTTCGGGTAAAATATCAACGAAAAAGCATACACGAGTTTTGCCTGAAAATGTAGTTTCATTTTCGTTGTCATAATCTTATGCTATTAATATATGATAAAACTAAAGAAAATACCGTACGGTTCGTGAGAATATTATGACAGAGTAATTTGGATCTAATCTGATATAATTGAAATAGCGATATTTTTGCTTCATTCTACTTAGTGTACTTACCGCTCGAGGCTTTAATTAAACTGTTCTCATTTTCAGTGCTTATAGAAAGGTACAGAATAAAAGAAATAGCATTGATGCAAAGTATGAGATAAAAGCATGATGTATTGAATTTGTAATTAAAACATTTATATGAATACTACTATAATGAATGATAAGGTACTTTAACGAGGGGAACAATCTTGCTGAAACAATATTCTTGCAATATCAGAATTTTATTTTATTTGTTTAATTTAACTATAGAATAGAATAGAATAGAATAGAATATAACTTTATTGCACATACATCAACCAATACAGAAATAAACACAGTAAAACAATGATTTGTACAAAGGGCGACCTTATCACTAAAGAGCGATCTCTTCCAGGCAACCTTAGGATGGATAGGATTTAAAAATAAATGCTCTAGGGAAGATGGCGACGTATAACAAAAAATATGTATATTTATATAATAGTATATACATATATATATATAAACTACATATACGCTACATACAAATATTTAAATATATTTACATAATCATACATATCAACTACCTAATATATATTTTATTAATAAACATAATAGACATGAATACATATACCTACTATAAAAATACATACAATTATACATATGTATATATGAATAGACATAGATACAAATTTATGACAACTGATGTAAATATAAAGATTAAAACAAATTAAGTATCACACAATGAAAGATAGTAATCTGCAACCAGCTTTTTAAAACTATTTAGCGTCTGAGTGCGTCTGAGCGCGTCGTATGCGGACAGGTACCGTGATTTACTTTATCTTTAATTTTCTTCTTTGATCACGCTTAACGTCTTCTAAATTAATTTAATATCACTTGGTTCTGGTTTTTACGGGCTGATGCCGCGGCAGGAAGACCCCTTGGTGAATCTAACCAAATCTGTAGTGTCAATTAAAGGTAAGTTGAGATTGTAAGTTCATCTTCATACTTCTGAAATAATAGTAAATTGAATCCGGAAAATATTGAAATATTGAATATTTTTCCGGACGTCATTCAGAATGCCGTTAATTTTAATTCTTAATACTTATTATTAAAAGAAGGAAAACAGAAATATCCGATTAATAACATTGGGTCGAAATTTTAATTCTTCGGAATTATGAAATTCGTAAGTCTTGAAAATCGGAATTTTGGGTGTCATGAAACATATTGTTACTCTGGAAAACATGGATTGATTTGTATTTGAAATTTGAAATTTATTGTTCACAACTTGAAGTGTATTTGATACTTAATAGGTAGAATTCAACAAAAGTCTTCTAAAATAACGTTAACTTTCCTGAACTTATTCTGGAGTATATTTTCATTTAAGTAAACTTTTCCAGTGAGCACTTCAAAACAATTTCAAATTTTCCCTAAAACATTCGCTAGTATTTTTCAAAGTCCACTCCCATGTATTATTTACGCTGCATAACATTGCCATGGTCCAGTTTTGAACATCTAGACAGTATGTGACAAACAAACCCCTTTGTCTGAATGTTGACCCCGCCGCGCAGACTTGTCGGCGTCCTCACTGACATCTGAGTTTGATTACACGCAGAATGTATGAGGTATGCACTCTAGGACATTTAAAATATTTCTAATTAAAAATCGTAACAAAATGGGTGCGTGTACTTATGCACGCGCGTGACAAGTTATACTTCTTTGCACACAACAAAGAAATTTTATTTGTTTTTTATTATTTTAATATTAAATAATCAATAATAAATATTTAAAATTAAGAATCTTATAATATTTAGTGCAAATTATGTCATAAGTTTATATTTATGATATTTTAACTTTCACTTCAACCTGTGTGACTTTTGTGTTACAGTCATTCGCGCGCATCTTAAAATTACACTCTCATCATTTTTTCCTAGACAAGTATAACTTCAATAACAAAAACTCAAGATGAAAACAAAACTTATTTTGAAATACGCAGGAGCTTTTTCTGTGGTCAGTCCAAGACAGGGTTGTATAGAGAATTTAACCGCCTCTGGATTCTGGGGTCGATCCCAAGGGAGTAGAAATTTGTATATGGTGGTAGGGTTTTTGAAGATTTAAAGGTACTTAGCAAAGTCCATTTAAATAAAGAGATTTTTCATTTCATTTTGTAATCGGGTTGGTTGGTGGTACGACTTTTTTCATCTCATCAAAATCTGTCGCCATAATAATAATGTTTAAATATCTTGATTTAGCTCACGAGATTGATGACATGTGGGACATCGATTCAGCAATTGTTGTTCCGATAGTCATATCTGCTCATGTTTTGATAGCCAAGAGCCTCGATAAACACCTTAAGAGGCTCGCGTTAGGTGGTTGGATCAAGAGTCAGATGCAGAAGCAGTATTTTTAGACATGGTCCGTATAATAAGAAGGTTGCTGTCTCTGGATCCTTAAACCGGTAGCCGGGACCGTGATCTTGCTGCCAGCGGGAAACTGCATTAAATTTTTTGTATTTATAAATGTTATATTTTTATTGTTATACATTGTAAAAATTAATATTTACAAAATATAATTTTGTATGTATTTTAAATGAAATTAATTAGTTATTAATGTTAACAGAATTAATTGTGCTGCGAAAATTAATGATAAGATAGCCAGTTCCTCTGTGGGTTGAAGGTTCCAGGTGAACCTCGATTCCATCTTTGCCTTTATTGTCAGTTACTATCAGTTGAGATAAAGGCCGAGAACTTCTCTGTCAAGAATTTTAAAAATATATTATGTGTCAGCCTTAGATTAAAGCCAAAGAGAAGATACGGCATCCTCCTTATCGCATCTTTCAATAAGCACGCCTCGTCAACTACATACACAAACTATGCTGAGCGTGCCTATCTCGCACGACTCTTGCATTTTTTATCTCGCTCACCTAACAATGCAGCTGAGACGAGAGAGTAGGGCCATTGGTCTCGGGGTCCACGTTCGGAAGCCTCCTCGTGGCGGACCCTGGTAACGTGGTGGGGAAACTTTCTCGGCGGGTGTGTGGCTTTTGATGTCAAGTGTGTCCCCTTGGCATTCGAAGTCACATGCCATCGTCGAGTTGTTTTTGTTTTGCCATCACGGCTAGTTCCGGACGGCCCTTTTCAGGGCCGCGACCGCGCCCGAAGTCCCCCGGGTGCGGTCCAATGGCTGCTCCCGGTGTCCTCGTCACGAGGACGCGCCAGGTCGAGCAGCTGTCGGTGAGGAGGCGGCCTATAAGGCCGGCGTCGGCCAGCGGCCGGCAGGGACTGACGTTAGTCTGTAGCCGCTGTGGGCTGCTGGCCACCAATTGGTGCATAAGGAGTGCTTAGACGGGCAGCGTTGGGACGGTCTCGGTGTAGTTACGCCCACGTGCGCAGATCCCGAGCCGTCCCGCAATAGCGCACTGGAGGTCAGGCCGGGGACGATGTTTAGTGGGTATGGAAGAAAAAGGGCCTTTGGTCTCAGTTTTGTTGGCACATGCGCGTTAGTTGGGTAACGTAGCTTCCCTTTTTAACTTTAATCTAACTAAGGTGTCAGCATATTAGCCTATCATAAAAGAGCGCCTATGCCTTAGAAGTTTTTACTGAAGGCACACAACATAACACACATTCTCCACGAGGAGTATTCTGAGATTTTTTTCGCTTACGAAGGCTACTTCTTAGGACCATACATGCTTGTCACTGAAAAACTGTGGCTACCATTCCAAGGCGAACAAATGATTTTGGCAACTCGTTTCTATAGTAAGTACATATATTAAATATTAATCATGAATTTATTTTACCTTATAATCCTAGGTCATTTGAATTTGGACTCCAATTCTGCTTACCTTAAGGTGGAATGGGGTCATTTGCAAGAACTTTTTATAAAAACAATAAATGTAAGCTAATAACATTTTTAGAATGGGCCCAGGTTCTTATGTCAAGCGGCTAAACGGCTTTGCCATGCTGTGTTTAACGACAAATATGTCCCGTGACTCACGAGTGGGAAGTATTTTTAAAAGAACACGCAAATGGCGGTGGGAGAGGCTTACAACCCCCTCATACAGTTTATAATTATTTGACACTTATGCATGTCATGAAAAAGAAAACAAAATTGTATGTTCTAAATATTACCAAATCATGAAGACACAGAATTGTTTTTAGTTTTTATATAACAGAAATATTTTATAATTCTGTTTTTCTATAAAGTCTGTCAGTTGAAAATAAACATGTCAAAGGCTTCAGCTGGCCAGTCTTATTTGCTACAGTCGCTGATGAACAAAGAATACTGTTTTAAATGATATCTTTTTACTCTCGTGAAGCATAACTAATGGAATTTTAAACGCTAGAATAAATAAATACGTCTCATCAAACTAAGGTCAGTTGGAAATCAGTTATCTTTGTGAGCCTATTCAACATCAGAAAATACGAGTAACAAGTAAATTCTACACTATTTAAATGTGAGTCTGATTCCAAAGGCTATGACAGAAACAATTTATTCAATAAACGCAAGAAAATTTACTTTGCAGGTTATTTAATTTACTTTTTTATGTGTTTTAGCCACATTATGTCTATATGTGGGTGTGCAAGACATGAACAGTCAAACGAGAACCATGTATTCTGCTCACCATCATATATTTTTTTTCCTTCAGACTAAACCTGGGAAATTGATAGTTACGACCTTATTGAAGGTCAAAATAATTTTTCTTTTCGTTTTAGAAATATTCTAAACATTATTTCTTAATTATTGTCCAAAGAAACATTATCAATTTTATAGTATTTCATAACAAAAAATGACTTCAAAACGTTAACGTTCAATGTAGCTTACTCGATGCGCACGGACACAAAGATCGGGGCCAAACATCTGGCAAAATTCTATTGGCTCACACTTCGATTCATGTCTTTTATCACCCTTTATATCTAGTTTTAAAGAATTCCGTGTTTTTGGGGATGATAAACCGGTAGGGTTGTCGAAGTGTGAACTGAAAATGTCAAACTAAAAAATTACAATTCCACTAGCAACGCTGTTCTTCGTCGAAATGAAATTTTACCTAGGTATAGTCACTTTATGCTGAAGCTAGTTATTTAGCCTCGAATCGATACAGCCCTTCTAAATAAACCTTTATGTCCTGAACTCAAAAATGGTATCAATCTGTTTGATAACGTATATAGTAATAGGGTTTAATTTTATTCAAAGAAATTTATTACTTTGCTTTGGGTAAATTGATTGTACAATACAAGTATTTGGGTATTACTTATGTGCGTGTGTGACCCCTAGTTCGTTTTTTAAAAACCGGTTTACTCCAGCTCATCTTTTAAGGCCATATTTTTGCAAATAAATGAAAAAAAGGCCTGTGCAAATGTTTTTGTTTACAAGTTTTGGAATTTATTACTAATCCGCAGTTTTAATTTTTATCATCTAGTCTTCCTAACTGTGACAACCCTAGAAAAAATGCACTGAAAAAAATGTGACAACCCTACCAAAATAGGTACTAAAAACCGGATTACTCCAGCTCATCTCTTAAGGCCCTAAATAAATGAAAAATAGGCCGCTGCAAGTGTTTTTGTTTACAAGTGTTGGATTTTATTACTAATCCGTAGTTTTAATTTTTATCATCTAGTCTTCCTAACTGTGACAACCCTAGAAAAAATGCACTGAAAAAAATGTGTCAACCCTACCAAAATAGGTACCTACGTATATTTTCACACGATCTTGAAATCTAATTCTTTTAACTTACTCATGGTGTATGTTTTGTTATGTTTGCACTGCGATGAAGTCACACGCATATCTTTTCGAAATAATTAATCTTATAGCGTTTCAATAAAAATAAATATCTATCATTACCTGTGTTCCTGTTTCAAAGAAAAAATCTAGGGCTATTTTCTTAACTTTATCACTAAAAGGCAATAAAGCGTACCCATTTTACTTTATTCTTTATTACAAGGGATGAAAGTGCCTATTTTATTAAATTATAGGTTTCAGCCCTAACGAAATTGTATCTGATGGCATATTCTTATCGTGTTTCGTTAAAAAATAATCTTATTTGATATTCATAAAATCAATGGCACTTTTTTTTAAACAGTGTTTGTAAATTCGTTTTTTTTTTTGTTTGAATAAATAATCTCTTTCCGTGTTGTTATGAACATGATAAATGGAAAATCTTATATTAGGCTACTTATTGATAAACAGAGATAAAGTTCTTGCGCAACTTATTCAATTCAATTTATTGTATGATGGCTTCCTTTAATAATTTTGCCAGTATCAGTTCCCAATGTGCCGTTTTTGCTTACGCCACACCACCGACGGGACGGAACGTCGAACCGACGTGTTTAGAACCGATTTGTATGAATACTAATTGTAAAAGATGAGAAACTACAAAATAAATTGGTTGTCTATAAAGTCGGTTTACTGACGATAGTTGAACGTGACAACGTCTTAAGAAAATACTGATGGAATGGTAGCATTTTTCAAAAGAAAAATTTAATTTCATTTGTTTAATAGATTTCGCATTATAGTATGTATAAACTTGTAATAAAATCTCTTTGGCTATACTATTTGTATCTGGCTGGTTTTGGTATCATTGAAAGTTTAAATTTTAAAGAACATAATTCCAAATTCAAATTAGATTCAGAGCGAGGTAACGCCGCATGACGTCATGTTTTTTCGTGCGTGCAGCCGGCTCTATCGAATTATAAGACGTTGTCACGTCAAAAATATTTTAATTTATAATCTCAAACAAAATTACCAAAACTGACACAAAACAATTTAATGATACCCCACATAATTCGTAGATTTTTTTCCAATCTTTGACATTAATTTCATTAAAGCGCAATCCCTTACCAATTCAGGTATTTTCCTTCGCTAGGTCGCAGGACCGGATCCAATGTAAGTTATTCCAAAATTAATAACAAATGAAAATAAATAGTTTTATAATTCGATCCGATAAATCATGTGTTTCTAACACATGATTTATCGGATCGAATTATGAATCCAAACCATTCTTGGAACCGCTTATTCATCAAAATTGGTCCAACCGTTAAGGAGTTGAATTTCAAATATACGAACAGAAGAATTTCATACTCGTATATAAAGAAAGTAGTAACTAAATTTAAATAATTAACTGTCCTTGTAATACTTTTAGTTTACACACTAAAATTATTGTCTTCTGCTTCATTTTCTGCAACAAAGTTAACAGAGCAAAGAGACGCTCCTAGGTAGTTTTAAATTATTTAATTGAAAGCACGTCGCTTTTATTATACTTACACGGAACTTTAACACAGTCAGAATTTTAAGGAACTTTTACACTGTTCTGAAAATTAGATTAAATAATAAATTACTTTTACTTTAAATTGAGTAGTAAAATATTTTGTCAAACGCGTGGCGAGGCACGACGTCCCTAACTAGTAGTTTGTGAGATGTTCGTAAGTTCGTGGTAGTGGAATACGCCGATTTTAGATGAGATCTACCACAGTCTAACCGAGTATAAATCTGATCTTGGTGGGAAAACCATGGAGTCGTTAAAATCACAAGTACATGATTCAGAAACGACTTTGAGCTGATTGTGGAAATTAGAAATCCGTCTTGGCGAACTCGTACAAAAGGCTATTTTTCATGTAGAAAGGACGTATGTAATTAGATTAACGAAAAGGAAAATAACGAATCTGAAGTGAACGGAGACGCGGGACGAAATCTTAGGCTAAGAACTCACGGAGCGATTTCTACCCGCACCCGCAGCGTTTACGAGACCTTGTCCAGAAGAGCGAATTTGCCGCGAATCTTTAACACATACTGAAGCTCAACGCGCAAAGCTTGTGGAAGCAATGTGTTGAGCCCAAGTACCTCGCCAACGCGCGTTGTGTGTTTCCGCGCTCTTCTGGACAAGGTTTTAGATGTAGGATCACGTAGTATAGCCTCTGCGCGCTTTGACGGTTTTTTCTGTTTATTTGGGTTTCAAACAGTTACACATTTTGTACTAATACTAATTTTACACGAACCCATATAGTACATTTAATGTAAACCAATATAAAAAAAAACCACAGGTTACTTAAAATACTATTAGGTAGTAAAGTCATCCTGGTGCCAAATGCATCCCATCAATTACAAGCGAGAGTAAAATTGACCATAATATATAGAAACCAGTGACAAAAATTATTTAATTATAAAACAATGTAATAAGTGTAGTTATTACATTCCCACTGTTGGCCAAAGTCATGATTGTAATTAATTTTCATGTATTTAAATACTCTTTTCGGTATCTACCTCTACTAGAATTGAATAACCCCCTTATTCATAAAAACAAGTCAATTTATTAGAGATTTATAAATCGTTTGTCACTGTCATTCTGACACGATATGAATGAGACAAAACACCTTTTAACAAGGTAATAACTAAAATAGGTTTATTGAGTGTTTATGACTAAGGCTGTTAATCTATAATGTCGAACGACTCAACTAATAATAAGCTGGATCGTCAATAACCACTCGTCTTGTGATATTCACCCGCCAAGCTTGCGGGCGATAATCGCAACCGAAGCGACTGCGTCGCACAGAACTGCGGTCTCGTGAGTTTAGAAACAAAACAGCGGTTCCGCAACCACTGCGGGCGGATAGAAACGCGCCATGAGTTCCTAGCCTTAGGCGGATGTTTATCGATCAAATCGATGACGTCTTAAAAAAGGCATACTTCAAAAGTATGAGAAATGTGATGAAAGTATATGACGGACAAGAAATATTTAAGGATGTAGCAAGTGTAAAGAAGTGATCTCTGCCACGGTAATAGATAATATTACCGTGTCTCTGCGAACGCCTATTGGGAAAAGACGTGAGTGATGCGTGATGTGTATGTTGGTGTGATGCCCCTTTGTAGGTAAGCAACAGGCTGGCAACCTGTCAATATTTTGAGGTGCTGCATGGCATAATACCATAATGGCTTGTAAATGTGTAAGGCACGTATTTTATAATGAGTCTCAAGAATCAACGCCGATTTGAACGTCGTACGTCTCTGTCACTTTGTGCTTGATAGAAAGTGACAAGTGATTCTCAATACAAGATTGATTTCTGAGTGTCATTCTGTAATACGAGCCTAAATGTGTATTATCCTCTTTCATAAGTGTGACAGTTAGTTACCACTTTCTGCGGCTAAAACGGTATTCGTTTCAGCTACAGAGGAGGCAATTTCGAAAGCCTTTAAAACATTTACGGTGTACACCGTGGAGTTTTCTGTTAATGGACATGTCATCAAACCTAAACTAGGATATGTATTGTAACAATAATGACACCCTTCTACGTCGAGAATTGTTGTTGAATCAACTTATTTTTAAGGGCAGCGGCATAAATGGTGGTTTAATTTGTAGGTTTTAAGAGGCAACACTATATGGGTGTCGAAAGTGAAATTTGTTCCAGTAATTGTAGTCATTGTTGTAGTATTCCGCCGTAATTTTTGTCTATAACGGTTCATCGTGGTTTGTCAACTATGTAATTTTAAATAAGATAATGTAATTATCTCCAAATAAAGTAATTACTTTCATAGATATCCACTAACCCTAACTTGTTTAACGTTAACCATGTCATCCAAGTACGTATGTAAGTCATTCTTCCGTCGAGGAGAAGTCTTATTAAGCAAAAGTAGCCTAAATGATGCCTTTATAGTTATCTTATCTTATCTTATGTAGGGGCGTGAGTTTCCCCACGGTGCACTTCGACCCAATGGGATCTTTTGTGTCTCCCCAGTCTCGTTCACTCTTGTCGTTCCTTGAATATGCAAGCCATCAGTCTAACTGTATCCATGGGCTTGAAGAGCCTGTAGTTTTCTGGCTTTGGATAAGCCAATCCCAGGATATTTAATCTAATCCTGGCTATGGAATCACAGTCACATAGTAGGTGTTCCACGGATTCCTGGTTATGCCCACATGCTCTGCAATTTTGTGTTGTTGAAATTTGCATTTTGTTGAGCATGTGGTTTGTGGCGTAGTGCGAGTCCACCCAAGATTAGGCGGGCCTGTTGTGTGTTGCCTCCATATATGGATTTACTCCATCCATGCCTTTATAGTTAGAAAAACCTGAGAAATTTCTAACACATTTCTGTAATTCATTTACAACACAGAGTACTAAAAAGCTCACTGTAAGGTCAAAGCTTAAAACTCTATAAGCTGGCGTCGGCTAAAATAATTAATTAAAACCTTAATTAGACAGTCTGCTAAATAAAACCAGGTCGTCAGCTAACCGCAGTAAATTAACGGGACATTGGTACACGGCGGGCGATTACTCATTACGTCACTAATTAAAAAGAAAATGTCTGGAATAATTTACAGTTTTACACTCCGCTGGAGAAAAGGCATGGTAAAGTTGCTTATTAGTTCTCGTTTTTAAATTGTATTCAACATTTTGGGATACTCGCACTGCTCAGTAATTTAGAGTGTAGCATAATGTCTTGAAGGAGGTCTATGACGCAAGCGTTCTTGGTATCAATCACGAAAGTTAAGCAACCAAGTGCGCGGTCGGTACTCGGATGGGTGATCAAAAATTTTCAAATCGATTTTCCTATGTGCTTCGGAAGGCACGTTAAACTGGTGGTCTTGGGTGCTGTCGAAAGCAGTCGTCCCCAAGGAGGGATGGTGTCAGGCACAGGGCTGTTAAAATGTAATGCCAAATCCTTAAGCAGTAAGTATTGTCGATATCAAGGCATACTGCACCGACCCCAAATAATTTGGAAGCAGGGTAGGAAATGGATGATCTGTTTTGGTAGTTGGCTTTTGGTTCTCTGAAGGTTAACTTGCTTTAATCCTCTTTTTTATGTTGGCATCATGCAACTATTTTGGGGTACCTGAGTAGGTACCCCAAAATAGTTGCATGATGCCCATACTTACACCTTTTAGAATCAATGTTAGCTCCAAATTGCTATGGGGTCCAACTGAACTTGGTTAACTAAGTTCTGTAGCATATGCAGTTAAAACTATTAAGCGGCTAACTGATTTAGATAAGGCTAGAATGGTTTATTTCAGTTATTTTCATAGCATAATGTTGTGTGGGATTCTTCTCTGGGGGATTGATAGCAAATTAAATACAAAACGAAAAACATGGAATAAATCGGGAGTGGTCTCCATTTGATTTTCTCGTATACCGGAAACGACTCAAAAGTTGATAGAAACCTTATATTTTGATATTATAATGCATGTTAAATTTGATTGCAATAAGTTAAAGCATACTCGTGCTAGCGCACAGACAAACACACAGACAATATTCCAAAAACGGTATTTTGGACTCTCCCTGAGTCCAAAATACCGTTTTTTATTATTACCGTTTTTACCGGGTCCAAAACATGTAAATCCGACAAAATCTCGAAGTCGAATTTTTTATACCATTTATTTATTTATTTAATAATTTATTGTACACGGATACAAAAATGGAGAACATATTGGTATAAAAAGTACAAAAGGTGTGGCTTATTTCTAATAGAAATCTCTTCCAACCCACCTACGAAAGGAGAAGTGATGCGAGACGCGAATGTCGTGTGCATATAAATATACCTACAGATAAATAAAAATAATATAAATACATGAATAATAATGCAATACATTATCCATAAATACGGTATAATACAATATATATCTACATACATAAAAATATACATATATACATACATATATAACATGAACATTATAAGTACCTAATAAAACATTGTTATACATAAAACAAAAATACGAAATAAATCTAACATAGAGAAAGGTAGTGCTCTTTAACTCTTTTCTTGAAGAGAGGAAGTGACGAAATTTCACGTATTGCTGGCGGTAGTGCATTCCATAGCTTTACTGCATGAACAGTGAAGGAGTCAATGAAGAAATCAGTACGGTACAGTACGTATACGAGAAAGCAAAAAGGGACAAGTGAGACGGGACTTGAACCCGCGACATGATTGGATTTGGTATCAATTTCAATCATAACTAAGCATGCCAAATACAAATTAGAAGCAAAATCAATGTTTCAAAAAGCAAAAATTAACTTTAATTGTCGACGGTATTCGTAACATCTCATCGGGTGTTAAAGATTCAGCAGCATTCATTATTAGGCGTGCGTCAGCTTTATTAATAAATTTTAAAAAAATATGTAAAAACTAAATTACATAAAAAAAATCATGTTAAATGATCCAAATGCATGGGAATAATATTGTAATTCTTACATGTGAAATATCTATTGCGTCGGTGGCGTAGTGCGTAAGGGCGCTATCTCCCGCCCGGGAGGCACCGATTCGAACTTCGCAAAGTACTAATGTGTTCTCAAACTTTCAAAACTTCGGTGAGCTCCAGGACCCCGTAGTTCCAGAATCTCTACCCCAAACGGCTCAAAATTATTAAAACGGTCGGTTAGTCGGTACAATATCGTCATACTGACTGAATAGTCGTCATACTGATATAGGATTTGGCATTTGATTTTTAAGGACATGTACCCACCTGACACCAACCCTCCTTGGGACCACCAGCTTAACAAGCCCTCTAAAGCACGGAGAAAAATCGAGTTGAAAAATTTTTGATCACACCATCCGAGTACCGACCGCGCACTTAGCAGCTTTGCTTTCGTGATCGTTACAAGGAATGCACGACCGCAGTGCCATCGACCTTCTCAACCGTGCAGTAATCTTGCACCAAAATTTAAAGAGAAATAAAAAGTTATACACGCAATGGCATTATGTTTACACAACTCAGTATCGTCGCCATGAAAATAGCGTAATAGTATTTTTACGGTTGTTTTTTTATCGTGCTGACAAATATTACGCGATACATCGCTAGTTGACGCTTTCGCCATTTTGTTAAATTGGCTCGTGGGAAATTCTACCTAGATTTATGTATGAAATACTATGCAGTGGTGTCGATGTAAATTTAAATTAATTTAACAGATTTCAGTTTTTTGTGTTGTCATGCAATGACAATTATTTTAATTACCAAAGTCATTAAGAGCAAGAGTTTATTTTTTTTATTTTTCATTAATTTAGTAGCATCTTACGATTTTATAGCGATTAGTTTATACTGGGTGTAAAAGACATGAACAGTCAAACGAGAACCATGTATTCTATACATCAAAATAAGACATATTTCAAAGATAATATTACTGGGAAATGATTTTTATTTTTTGGTGTTAAAAAAATTTGCAAATGGTACCGCGCAATGTAAAGGGCACAACTCGCACGCAACTCGCAAAACCGCGATAATTTTGCCAGACGGCGGCCCCGCTCGTTAGTGTCCGTGCGCATCGAGTGAGCTACATTGAACGCTAACGTTTTGAAGCCATTTTTTGTTATGAAATACTAAAAAAATTATGATGTTTCTTTGGACAATAATTAAGAAATAATGTGTAGAATACGTGTAGACACCGACGCTCCTTCTTATGTCTCACACCCTGTTGCATCTGTCCTGAAATCTGCTGAATCAGAAAAGCAAAGAAAGTACGCCAATGCCTGTGAGCTGCGTCATGCCACTTTTATACCCCTCGTCACCTCCGTAGATGGAGTCTTTGCACCACAAATGGCTACCTTTATTAAACACCTCGGGGAAGCACTTGCATCTCGCTGGGACCGATCCCTGTCATGCGTTTTGGGCTGGCTGAGAGCTCGTATAATAACTTCTGTAATAAGAGCAACCAGCATGTGCATTCGAGGCACCCGCCACAAATGGAAGCCAGCAGCGAAGCTGTTTGGCTTTGATGATGGAGCTGCCCTACCATACACTGACTGACAGACCGACTTGACTATTTTTCATGGTTATTAATTTATTACTTTTCAATTTACAATCTAAGTTATATGTACGTATAATACTTTATAAGTTTTTAATAAATAAATTTGTTCCCCATAAATGTGTAGAATACGTTATCATTAAAAAAAAAAAAAAAAAATAGGACTTTGACCTTGAATAAAATCGTAACTTTCAATTTCTCAGGTATAGTCTAAAGGGAAAAAAATGTTATGATGGTGAGCAGAATACATGGTTCTCGTTTGACTGTTCATGTCTTTTACACCCTGTATATTCAAATAACTTGAAATTGATATTATGAAATGAAGACCAAATTAACTTTTTGTAAATTGCACATCAACAGCTAAAGGCTCGATAAAAATAAAGTAAAAATTACTCTAAATCTATACATAATTATAATGTCTATTCGTAAGATACTAAGCTAACAAGCTTTAATACAAATACTATTACATAAATACATTTAAAAACGAAGTACTTGTTTGCATATTATATTGTGATGAAAATGGTATTAATTATAATTAGGTATTATTGTAATACATTATGGCTACCGTAATGGCAAAGAAGTATTAAGTGTACCTTTATCGTGCGAAAGGCTCATCCCGACGGTAACATCATTACTGTTCATTGTTAAACTACTAATGGACACCATAATAATAGAATATATTTATAATATCCCGTCGTTTATAGTGTAAACCCCCATTATAGCGCGGAAAGAGACATTTTATAAAATAGGGTTGTCACTCTTTCGATAGGTATTTGTCTTAATATTTATTTTAGTCGTAGTTAATTTTGCAGACTCAAGACGAGTACAATACGTGTGCGTTACTAGTGATGACATATAGAACCAAAATGTGGCCACTTAATATGCGCCTCATAAGGCTCAAGGTCACTCAAAGGGCAATGCTCGGGAGTGTCTATGCGTGTGCATATTATACACAAACAAAATTGTCCTAATAATTACATGTGTCTTACAATTAAATAATTAAATCTAGAGGTACCGGGTTCGATATAAAGGGGAGTACTAATTTATACTCCGTATGATTTTTTCAAATCCACTTGGCTAGATACCACCACCTTATCAAAATCTGTCGGCATAGTAATAATATTACTAGTATTATTGTATTAGTACAAATAATGATAAGATATCCAGTCCCTCTGTGGTTGAGGGTTTCAGGTGAAGCTCGATTACATCTTCGACCTTATTGTCACTTACCTCAAGGCGAGGTCAAGAGCTTCCCTGTCAAGAATAAAAAAATAAAATAAAAAATCCTCAAGAGAACTAAGGTCACCGATATAGCCCAAAGAATTGCGAACCTTAAGTGGCAGTGGGCATAGTGGGCAATTTACATAGTGAGGATAACTGAGTATGCAGAAGACTAGTTCATCGCATATATATATATATGATATGCAGGAAATTTGGTTGTTGTATAAAAACTGTAAGAGACTGGTGCCTGAACGAAGCATCAGCTTGTATATCTGTATGTAAGTAATAGAGAGAGAGAGAGAATGGAGGGATAACCATGCCATGGTTCTCTCTCTTTTGGCGATAGTGTGTGTATTACTGATTATTAAATATTAAATTATGTAGATTTCATAGGAATCCAGTGTAGTGGGTTATTTCTTCTACTGCTTTCAAATTTAGCCATCCAGGCAACCTTGGCAAGTTCAACCTATTTATCAAGACTTTTTTGCCATTTTCGTGAAGCAACCCTAGCATCCAGCAAAGCGTCCAGTAAATACGACCTTCTATTATAGTAACAGGCGCCAGACTAATAATAAAGCATTCCGTGTGTATGTCACATTCACAACTTTGAAGGTGGCAACCCTAGCATAGGGTGGACTGCGGAAGCGCCATGGTACTTTTGGATCGTAATTAATACTATGTTCCAGTGTTAAGCTGCAAACATTGGTAATTATTTAATACACGTAACAAATATTAAGAATAATGTTTTCCAAAAGTAATAATACGGCTATAAACAGGAATATTTTGGAAATATAGCTTTGAAATAGTTATTTGTACAAGATGACATACTGACCGCCTGATGATACATAGCACCAAAGGACCTCATTTAAATTAAAATAAATAAATATCTAAAACCACAGGAGTGAACAAGGGTTCAATTTATAAAAGTGATTTTTTTTCACGACTGAAATGACAATTGAGACATAATGCTCTACAGATCAGGCTCTGTCGCGACAACCGGGTGTCGTGCGTATGTCATCACTATTAGACTTGAGTTCACCAACACGTAAAACAAGCGCTTAAAAGTTAACAGTCAGTTTTTGAACGTTTCAGAATTTGAACGACTATAAGAAAAGGCACAGAGTAGGTACCTAATAGTTTGGTTTGCCAATCCAGGATGTAGGAAATTTTGTCACAGAACGCAATCACTTAACTACTTCATACTAAAGTAGTATTTAATGGGCTGTATACTCAAGCGGGGAGAGCTCGACAGCTCACTTTCGCTTGGGGGTCATGCGTTCTGAAGCACAAACTAAAGTTGTTTTGAAAAAACAAATTCTCACCCAGGAGTACCAACCGTGTAATCTTAGTTGCTTATTCGTTACGTATAACATGTAAGAACACTCTTGGTCTCCTTGGAAGAGGAATCAATTCAAGTGTGATCCCAAGTTTTCATTAGCACAATGTTTACAAGAGCTCACCAATACTAATAAATACTGTTAGAGACGAGCGACAGCACCGTATCAGCGAGAACTCGTGTCAAGAACAAACGCGAGCTGTAGATTCTATGGATTAATCTCATAATAGCGACCCGCAAACGCTGCTGGATCTCCAGTTAATTTTCCTATCAAAGTTAGTGCAACTATAAGCGGTTCGTTCAACACTGAATCAAAAATAAACAAAGTTTCGCAGCACTTGTTTAGATGCTTTCTTATGTTGTAATCGGTAGATAAAATCGTGAGAGACTGCATGATCTACGACGGAGAAGGCTGAGTCTTCATCTCAACTGTTCGTGAATCATTAGGACCTTGACAAAAGTTTTATCTATATGTATTTTAATGTCATTTTTCTCAACTAGAGATTGAAATAATATTAATACCAAGAACAACCTCGACAAAATAATAATTGATTCTTGAAATAATGTCAATAGACGACAAAACAATCACGGCGTCGGATTTTCTCTTCGTTTGACATAATTATTATTATTACTCTCCGAACTGGTGTGAAAACAATAAGCCACAGTCTAATAAAAATAGGAATCTCACCCCAAATTAAAATGAGGACAACTTGCTGATACATAATTATTTCGAAGTAACCTATTCACTCTCGCTTTCAAGGCACCAAGTTATTATGTTCAGCGAACCCATCAACAGGCAACAAGTTCCACTCCATAGCTTTTGCATTATGAAAATCATTTAAGGCGTTCTTTGTCACGTTAGTGAAATAGGACTGGCAGAATTAATTCGTGTAGTTCCGTCTCTCCCAAGTGTACCCCAAAGCAGATCGATAGACTAGCTACGCTAATTATAGTAGAATTGTACTATTTATTTAGAATCATGAAAGTTTCCCCTCGGACTGCTTACATAATTTAAAGTGTACCATGAGTTTCCCCGAGTTCTTGTTGTAAAAACACGTGTTGAGGCACTCCATTTTAAACCCAAATCAACCGTACAATTTTTATTACTTTAGATACATTTTCAATGGACATTGGCGAAATGCGTACGTTTAATGCGACGCGACACTATTAATTAAGAATATAATAGATGGAATATCTAACATATATTGTGTCCCAGGTGGTGGTCGGATTTTGTTTGTAGGTTCTATTGGGAATGAGATGATCGGAATACAATCATACTGATAAAACATACTTCAATATTGTATTTTTTTTTGCTAAATAAACGTTTATTCATTCAATAAGTAAAGAAATATAAAAAAATACAAATTCCGAAGTACAAAAGCTTGCCAATCCGCAACAGGTTCATAGAAGGTTTGGTAATTTTTGGGATTCATTTCCCATAAACAGCAGACAGGCTGGCAAGCTGTCATTATTTTGGAGCGCTGCACAGCCCATGCTGCCATATATGACTTTATCTGTATGAATAGCTTGCTAATATGGATTATCCGGCATCACACATTGTTAGAAGGACTATATGTTTGTTGGGCGGACCACGTAACGGGAGACGCAGCGTTAGTACGCTGAACAAGGTGGACCAACCATCTGGTGAAGGTAAGGGCATGATCAGTCGAGTGGAAATTCTTGGGAGAGGCCTAATATGTCTAACAGTGGGTATCTCTAGGATATGACTACTAGCATAAAATAAATATTCTACCGATTCCAATATACTTACCCGCAGCTGTGAACATAGTGAACTGCACTCTACTACTATGTTTGCGGTTAGAAAACTTTTTTATTTCCAGTCTTTTGTTATTCTGTGTTTTGTTTCCCTTTTTTATTTTTACTGGAATGTTTTATCTATAGTCGAAGAAAAGTAACAAATAAATCTACTAATGGATTGGCTATGTCAAATAGAGTGTTAAGAAAGAGTGAGTTTTAGGGTTCTTTGTGAAAAGCGAATCTTTATAACAGAGGGGAAAAGTACAATCTGTTTGTGGTCACCGCAGATTTTGAAGCTTGGCACACTTTGTTGATTTTAGGTGGAAGATATTTGAGATGTTGGTAATTGAGAGATGAATTTAGTAGATTGCTTTAAGAAACCCACGTTATTTAATTTCAATATACTTAAAGTACATTAGAGCTTTTAGCGATAAATTCTCTTTGTAAGTTTGAGACAAAAAAAAGTATACTACGGGATGGCAAACAAGCTTGCGGCCCACCTGGTGTTAAGTGGTTACCATCGCCTATAGACACTTGCACTATTAAGGGTAAATCACTTAACACTGTAAGTGTGTTTCCATCCTGGGGACTAAGATGATATGCCTTTCATGCCCAGTAATTACACTGGCTACCTTTCCCTTCAATCCGAAACACAGCGAACTGCTTAGTGGCAGAAATAAGAAGGGCAGTGGTACCTACCCCGATGACCCTACAGATCGGTCTACCACCTAGTCTCTCTATCTAACTCTCAGCATTCCAGTGATTCACCGTGTGGGTTCCGGGTCCATCAGTTGCAGAAAAGGGAACCAGATGCAATGCCTCAGACTTGTGACCTAATTTAGGTTTAATGGACTCCTTTTATGACAAATAAGTACTCACCTAATCTCAGTCGTATTAAAAAACAGGGTCATGTCGCATCATCGACGCATCAATACACCCGTCCACTTTGGTATCCGCAGATATTTTCAAGCACATTTTATATGTTACCTAGAGCAGTACTGCACCTTTCCCTCCCTTAGGCAGTTTCCCAAAAGGCTCCATTTAAGGAATTATTTTTGCATTTACAAACGCGTAAATATTTTGAAAACTAGAAAATACATTGAAAAAAAAGGCAGGAATCGAACTCAGCATCTTCCGCAATCCGGGTGGCTGCGTTAACCACAACGCTCCCGGGACACTGCTTTCGCCGTCGAAGTTTGTCAGTCCTTGGTGCTTTGTTTTTATGGTAAACATTGTTTCATAAAATCTTTGAAAGCACTTTGTTCTATAAAAAGGTCATACAAATGACTCTATTGCGAAGATAGCTAGTAGTAGAAAGATAAACCGTCCACCGCGCTAGCCACACTCGCCTTGCCGATCTGCAATCTTCACGCCTCTTATGAATGACCCAGGATTGTAGGAAGGAACACGTGTGCTGGCAATGAATTCTATTTCTTGATTATGCGACAAAGAAACGAGTTGCCAAATTCCTTGGTTCGCGTTGGAATTGTAGTCTCAGTTGGTCGGTGACAACGTAGACCTAACCTAAGGCTCCATCTACCCTTAAATGAGCAAAGGTAGTCTTTAATCGGTAAGAATCCAACATTACCTATGTAGTTTGATCCGCATCATCATCATCCAAGAAGATTCACCGCCATCTGCTACTCATAGAAGATAAAAAAACATCACCAATTAATGAGACGAGAGTAGAAATACAAGACTATATGGCATGACGATCAAGTTAACAGAACCGCATAGCGATATAAACACACTAAGCAGACTACGCATTACGGTGGAGCATACTACAAAGTCAAAACATTAACAAACAAAAACTTTTGTCTAACAGACCCAAGATGATACTGATCATTCAAGAACTCAACACAGAGTGGACCATTTTTTGTGACGATGGGAAATCCATTTACGGACCATACCGCACACTGGCTAGGCGTACGGCGTGTGCGGGACTCACCGGCGCGGAACAGCGCCGGTCCCACTCCTTTAAAACCCATCGGTACCTTCCTAAGCCCTTATGGGGGCGTTTTGGGACCGGCGCACCAGTGTGCACCAATACACCTAAACGCCTCCGGGAACACAGAGTGGACCATAGTAGATCATCACAAAGCCTAAACATAATAAGTCGACACACTCGCACATTTGTTTAAACCTCAGCAACAAAAATACAAACTCGTTTAAAACACTTCCTGCCAACTCCTTTGTAGTTTTCAGCCGCAAATTAATTCTCACCGTCGGTAATGAAACAACAGCTCCAATACAGAACACTTATCGCAAATCCGACTTGTACTTAGCTAAATTTCTTACAGTTACGCCTTCCGTTTGTAGAATCGCTGTGGAATTAACATAATTGCAGAAGAAAAGATGTTTTAGTTTCTTGTTTGCTCTCGGTCGCTTTGTAGCGGGAGGAAATATTTTATAATTTAAATTTATACAATTTAATTAAAACTGTGTGTGATTGGAGCGCTGTTCCTGAAGAAATACTTTGCTTTACAAAACAAATTGTTTTGTCGGCGAATCGTTCTTTGGTGAAAGATTCCGTCAGCCAAATATTCAGTAACAAATAGTCATGTCCACAAATCGTTTTTAGGTGAAGGTTTATATCAACGAAGAGTCAAAAAATGAGAAATAAATGTTGGAGATACGCTTCACAATCAGACGAAGACCACAGTCAAATACCTTACAGAAAACTTCAATCCTAAGACGACTTCGTTGTGCTCTGTAGTGGTTCTGTCCGTTAATAAGGTTTTCAGAATTTAGGGATGGTAGTGGAGCCAGCGAGTGACAACTTGCTGTTAATTGGTATGACAAACAAAATTGTTCGTTCACTCTCGCCCTCCAACTGCCTGCCGACATAATATATATGACCCTATCTACTATCTAGCAAAACCACAGCCAAGTGAACGAGTTTGGGAGAATCAGCAGGGAAAGAAGACACTGTTGAGCTTGACTCACTCACTCACTTTACAGTTGCCGAACGTGATTTCATTCATAAGGCATTTGAAATGCGATGCGCGGTGGTGAACGCAGCCTCCACCGCCAGCCAGATAGCCCGTATGCTGACCGAGAGGGCGAGAGAGAAAGAGAAGGCATATTTAAAAACGAGTCTACCTAAAATTTTCGTTTTCCCGACGTTGCTACCCATACCTTTTATTGAATTTGTTCATGACCCCATTTGATTACGTGCTAACGTTATGTTGACACCTGGTGGACGGCGCAGAGTGGGAAAGATTTCGGATTAGCGGACATAGTACTTTTTTGTTACATATAATTATTTTATACCCTAATTAAGGCGATCAGATGTTATTATGGCAATTTCTATGGCAACTATTTGGAGTTAGGTACTTAAAATAATCCCTAAGAAAAATGTGAAAAAGTACCTAAGTTCAGCTTCATATATCTGGAGAACGGGGCAGTCCGGGGCAATGCTATGTATGTGGCGCTATATAGACACCCACAGATTAACTATACAAAATATCAAGCTGAGATCTGCCAAGACTTGGTACTTATAGACCATGTTAGATATCGTCCCATGGAGTTTCTTTTTAATTTTCTCGTAATTATAATATTTACAAAAAAATGCCATAATAAAATCTAATCACCTTAATAAGGGCTATCAATTTGCATAAAGAAAATAATAATATATAGCAAAAAAATCCGAAGTCCGCAAATCCGAAGTCCGTCCCACTGTGCGGCGAGGCGAAAGACGATATGGTGTGTTAATAAGTGTGCTAATCTTAATAATGTATTATTATATGATAACAATATTATCAACACCACATCAAACATTCAGTACGTTACCAGCAAGTAATCAAAATTTCCTCCGACAATAATATATCTTACAGCATGAATTCTCAAAGCTCAAAATTCTATATTCACATCACGCACAAATAGGGATAAAATTCCCAAGCTTGTCTGCCAGACGTATCAATAATGTATTAGTTACAGTTTTATTTATTTTTTAATATTCCCCCGAGAAAAGAATCGTGACCAACTTGCTAAAGAATATTTAGGGGCAAATTTACCCTCACATTATGAAGGTACTTGTTTTAACAAATAACTTATCCGATAATATAAAATAATAAAACAAGAAAATATTCGACAATGCCTTTAGAGATGAAAATACAATACATACATTATGAATACCTTTTCATCATTCTATTTTTTGTCCAGTACTTTCTTTAATCCATATTGTATATCTCTTATCGTTATCCTTAGAGTATTATTTGCTTTGTGGAAGAAAGTTTATTTTTAAATAGGTAATGAAGACTGAGGAGAATAGTCCGTAAGCTGGGTCCGATTCTACCAGCTTCTGCCCGCGACTTCTGACGCAGGATAAGTATAAATCATAGCCCATTTCTGATGTATAGAATTAAAATAAATTTATTGGCACAGGATGATAAAAAAAAATTAAACTTATTAAACTAATAAAAAAAACTTAACTGAAAAATTAACACAGAGGAAATAAAAATTAAACCCAAGTGGAAAGTATTATGTACTATCGCGAACACACGAGCTTGAGCACCCATAAGATCAAAATGTATGACCTATATTATTGCAGTTTGATTAAAATACATACAGTAATTTTTACGTGGTGTAACAAATAAACATCCATCTATACAAACTTTACGACCTTTAGGCGTGAATTGTCTCTCAGTGCTGACATATTTTATGCTCTCTACACATTCGTAAGATAAAAATATTAAATAAGAATCGAGTTAGATACTGAGTGTTTTTTTACAACTTGTACCGTTTTCGCGTATAAACACGAAACACCACTTGAGTCTAACATAAAAAGGTAAAAACCGATTTCAAAGCAGTTTTCGTAAAGTTTCTTTTATGGGGCAGTTCTGCAAAAGTTATGGGCGGACCTTCTGTAATGGACGTTGCCACTTCAAAGATTGGACCGATCGCCTCTGATATCCTGACAGATATTTTTCATTCAATTTTCAATCTTACATCCGTTGTTAGTAAGATCTTTAACGGTTCTAAAGATGCAGCGAAAGTTACGCTGGCAAGACCAATAATTTTGTCTTTTTAATGTTATGATGTATATTAAGAAGGATAGCGCAATAGCCCATTTTCGGCCCAACCCCATGGACAATACGATAAAAATTAAATTATTTGTGCATTACATTACATTGAACTTAATATCTTTTAACAGTTATTAAGAGTGTGTCAGCTGTTTTAATTTTATGGTTGCAATTGGATTGTGTATTTGATTGTTCACAACTTAAATTGCTAATATAGAAGGAACCAATAACGGGGCGGACTTTAAGCAACTTATTGTCATTTCAACAATGAATTCTTGGCCAATATTTCCCAGTCAACTTTTTGGGCCAAAAGTTGCATACAACTTCTGGCCCAAAAAGCGCATAGGCATTGTTCTTTATTATATTTATTTACTTAATGGTTTATTTTACATGGGAATTTAATAAATAGGAAACGTCAAATTATTTATAAACAGTACAAAAGGTATAGAAAAGATACGAATAAAAACTGTGATTTGTAGAACAACAACTTTAGCTAAGAAAAAATAGTGTTCCTTGATGGTGGCGGATGGAGTGTTTTGAATGAAACAGTTAAAGAGTCAATTTTAGTATCAAAAGAAAATTTATGGTAAATTTTTTTTTTCACGCTCACACCAATTATCTAGCCCGAAGTAAGTATTATTAAGAACTTGTGTTACGGATACTAGATAACGGACATTTTTTTAATATTACATAATAATTTTATATATTTTTATAAATAAACTTAAATAAATATATAAACAACCATGACTCGCAAACAAACATTCGTGTTCGTCACACAAACATTTGCCGCTACCAGAATTCGAACCCGGACCGCTTGATGTGTAGCCAGCTATACTGACCACTCCACCACGACGGCGTTAATTACAGTAGATAATTATATTTCAATGAAATGTCCAACGAGTCCTTCGCTTACAGACTAAGAAAATTTATTTAGTCAAGTACCCTCATCGACTGATTCAGAATTGGACAAGTGAAGTAAATGATTGTCCTCTCAGCTCATTAATTCGAGTCCTTTGTACTCGGTATTTCGGTGAGATATTCTTTAGTACTGGCGCCTCTAGATTAGACTAGGTACCATAAAACTGTCTTCTATAGACTGGAACCATTGCGGTGATAATTTATTCAATCAATTAGACAGGTTTCTGTCTTTGCCTTATTATCTGCGGCCTAAATATAAACTGAGTAACCAGTGTTTTGTATTTTTAATGATCCAAGCATTGATTATAATCAGCAGTGTAGTTATATATTAATTTAAATCTGTGATACAGATTTTAATAGGTTACTTGGTGCAGCCCGTAACCTATTTAATGTAACCAGTAAAAGCTGAGGAATAGAATAGAATATAAATAATAATAATATATTTCCACGCACACACCAATTATCTAGCCCAAAGTAAGTTTCATTAAGAACTTGTGTCATGGATACTAGATAATGGACATTTTTAATATACATAATAATATACTTTAGATATTTTATGTAAAAAAAATAAATTTAAATAAATATATAAACAACCATGACTCTCAAACAAATATTCGTGTTCGTCACACAAATATTTACCGCTACCAGGAATCGAACCCGGACCACTTGATGTATAGGCAGCCATACTGACCACTCGATGAGACCTGATGATGAGACCTTCAAATGGTTTGAATTTTGTTGGTGTTTTACTAATAACCCAGTATTTGCTTTGCAAGGCACTCCTTCAAAAGAGGTGTCTCTTTTGGATGATCCAGTAATCGTAGCGGGAAACGTGTGTACTGACAGAATTTAATTTCTTGATTGAAAATGATTCGAATATAATTCTCTACCAGGGCCTAAATCATAAAGAAATTTATTTAATACTCCAGTAAGAGTAGGTACCATTGCTTTCCATTTACAGACCTATTTGTTTGTCAACAAAGGCACGTTTTAATTAATGGCAAATTTTCTCAGAATCTAAAGTTTCGTGATTATAATTCTAGTTGACAATTCAAGAGCGCAGCATTAATTGCTGTTTATGCTTTGAGCGAAACAATATTGAGCTTTGTAAAGTTTTGTGAATTCAGAGTCCATGACAAATGCTTGTAAGCTTACGAGCTCCATTATTATCCTTACCTTTATCTGGAATTATTATTACTTTTCATAAAAGCTGAACTTCAATACCGTATTCATTTAATAATGTTTAATACCTACAGAAGCTAGAATAAGGCTACCACAAATTGTTAAATTTATTCAATTAACTTTGAACTATGATCGTGAAATAAGCTTGAAATTTTATCAAAGAAATTCGACAGTTTTTCCGACAGTCTGCCTGACACCAACCTCCCTCCTCCCCGGCCTGACCTTCAGTGCGATATTATGGGACGGCTCGGGATCTGCGCACGTGAGCGTAACCGAGACCGTCCCCACGCTGCCCGTCTAGGCACTCCTTGCACCAATTGGTGGCCAGCAGCCATTCCTCCACCAACGGCTGCTCGACCTGGCGCGTCCTCCTGACGAGGACACCGGGAGCAGCCATCGGACTGTGACTTCGAATGCCAAGGGGACACACTTGACATCAAAAGCCACGCACCCGCCGAGAAAGTTTCTCCACCACGTTACCAGGGTCCGTCACGAGGACACTTCCGGACGTGGACCCCACCCATCCGAGTACCTACCACGCCTTTGGTAGCTTTGCTTTCGTGTTCTTTACCTCTTCGTAACGAATATGTATGACCGCGGTGCCATCCACCGAAGAAGTAATCGTCATATTAAAACTAATTTAATTGATAATTGACCACTATGGTTGCGCCACTTTAGTTTAATAACTTTTGTTGTATAGACCTCGTATTTTAATATGATTAGGTACGCGATCAAGTGTTTGTCGTAGCCTAAAGTTTATGTGGTTGGAATAAGTCAAATATAATACGTTTAAACAGAGTAATTGCACCCTTTAAGCTTTTTGGCAGCTTAATATGCAATAGGTATTTACATAACAAAGATATAAGACAATATAATAGCGACTAAATGTATAATATCTGCTACATCTAAAAATAAATTTTTGGGGCATTTTTTATGATAATTTTTTCAAGCCCCAATGCATTCAAAAGCGATTAGATGCTTTACCATCAATATAAAAATAATATACCTACATCAAAATGCATACATTAAAAAGTATCTGACTGCTCGCAAAGTTTCTATTTGGCTCAACACAAAAGAACTCTTTGCACAAACAAGTTTTTCAGTGTTGCTACATTTCTGTGGAATACCAGCGTGGGGTGGACGCGCTCGAAAATTCTTTTGTATACAACGCAGTTGTGAATAATTTACTTGTATGTCACACGCTTTGCGTGTTTTTTAGTTCCTGTTTTTTTCTAATGAGTTGATTTAAGGTTCTGCGGTAAGAATGCTCGGAGTATCGTGGACTGAATAAAATTCTGTGCTAACATTACCATCCTTTGAGATCTCGGCCTCACGTAACTTTGAACTCACGCTAGTCATATCACATAGCTGACTTTAAAAAAATTAAGGATAGCTGGTAAAGATGCTAAAATTAGGCTAGTAAATTTTTTAAATAAATGAAATTTTGATGTCAAGTGTCCCCCTGGCATTCGAAGTCACATGCCATCGTCGAGTTGTTTTTGTTTTCCCACCACGGCTAGTTCCGGACGGCCCTTTTCAGGACCACGACCGTGCCCGAAGTCCCCCAGGTGCGGTCCGATGGCTGCTCCTGGTGTCCTCGTCAGGAGGACGCGCCAGGTCGAGCAGCCGTCGTCAGCTTGTTTGTCTTCTAATCGTATAAAAAAGGTTAAAGGACCCACCAAATTTCTTGTCTTCTCAAAAATCCGGTGACGCTGAGAAGTCGAGCAGTAGTTAACTGCAGTGCTGGTGGCATGGCAATGTCAAAAAAGGGTGTAACCGGCAAGCGAATACAAAATGAAAATCATGTAATTGTATGAGTTCACTAGTATTCATTACTTGACCAAATAACACACAGCATTTAGCTGTCAACGATGAGAGATGGGTTGTTCGGAAAAATAACCTCACGTTATTTTTCCGAACAACCCATCTCCAGCAGCCTTTTGTTCAGTACTCTGACCATTTTAGATTTATCACCATCTTTGTCCATTACCAGGGAAGTACAAATTTGTACTCTGCTTGGTTGGTGGTAGGACTTTTTTCAACTCCACCTGATAAGCTTCCTTATTATTTAAATCTGGCGCCATGCTTTTAATGATGTTAACAGCAATCTTGTGTTCCGACGTTATAATCCCGAACCGTATTGATATGCCGCTGTGGCACTTAAAAATACGATAAAAATAATTGAAGCAAGATTTTTTTTATTCGCATTTAATTAAAGAATAAGTAATCAATGATTAATTAAATAAGACACAAGAACTCATTAACTTAAATTACACACAGTATTTCTTTTTTATTGTATATTGTATTTTATTGTAACTTGCCTATATTACGTACGTGTCTTGAAGGTAACTATGCACGCTTATAAATTAAGCAAACTTGTGTTATGACGAATTAGTATTACTAACATAATAATAAATATTATTAAATGGATAGGTACCGGCATAATATTCCGAACTAAAGCTTCGAGAATGTTCACCTAACTTGAATTAATTTGGCTGCTAGTAATGCTCACCATGTCTATTAACATTAAATTAAATTTAGATTTTCCAGATAAGTTCTAAGAGATTATGGAATACAGTATTGATTCCCGAAAGTTTCTGAATATTATTATTGAGTGGTTCACCAGGCATCTTAGGTATTTGGTGTGGACCTGTTTTTGTTGATCAACAGATTAACGTGCCTCTGCAGAGGAAAACTTCGCAGACTTTTCTTTACACCAATCCGAGTATATAGTTGCTTAACTTTAATGATGGTACGGTTTTCAGAACATTAAATATAGCAACTATGTGTGGAACAAAGTTACTTAACATTACACACACGACTCCAATGCTGAATTGAGATTTCATTAAATCTTTGAGTTGGAAAAATCAACTTTTTCTAAATCACATTTGTCTGGGGCAAAGATGTCCTTGAAAAGTTACTTTAATAAAAAAAAATGTGCCAATCAGTGTAAGATTCAGAACTTATTTATTTTCTACAAGCATTTGCCCGCCGCTTCGCACGCTTTAATGTAGACTTTGTTCAAATTATCAAAAAGTTTTTCTATTTCAATAAAAGACATGTTTTTTTCTGTATGAAAGGATCGTGGAAATCATTCCATTTATAATAAAAAAATGACAATATTTGAACACAATATTTCCTAAGTAGGTATCTACCTACTACTTGAAAAAAAATTGAATGAGATGTATTTGTAATCAATGATTTAATTCGGTATGATTTATACATTCAAAGAAACTTTAGGTTTTATGATCCCGAGCCGTCCCGCAACAATGCACTAGAGTTCACACTGGGGAGGATGTTTAGTGGGTATGGAGGAAACGCCTTTACCTCGAGTCCCACATATCCCCTGCGGTTGGCACCACCCCGCAGGGACGATGCGTAAATGCATTTGACCTCGCCGTAAACAAAAAAAAGGCAACTAAACGATGGGGTAACATTTTTGCAACATAAAACAGCTACAAGGATGACCTGCACTTTGTCTTATGTAGATCTTAACGTAACTTCGAGCATAGTATTTCACCGTCTCTCAAGAACATATCTGAAACTACCTAAGCCCTAAATCTTGTTATTCTGTACTAGCGCTCTGTCCGCGACGTTGTACGTGTATTTTTTTTTCAATAAAGTATAGCTTTCGCCGGAATGCAGATATTCTCTCCCTCCTATGTAATATTTTCAGCAATCCCAATACTTCATCCTATCTCAAACAACGTTTTACATTCCTCCAGGACACTCATTCACGAGATTTGCGATTGACTAGTAATTTGGGGTTGGAGACCCCTATGCATTTTACAAAAATCTATAGCAAGTCGTTCACAGTGAATGCTGTTTGTGGAATGCATTGCCTTTCGAATTATGACGTGCTGAACATTTTCAAGAGTTTAGTAAATTACTACCTGTCACTGCCTGTAGTAGTATGGGCTCTTTTTTTGCTATTATTTATCATTAATTTTTTACTCGTTTTATTTATAACATTGTGTATGTAGGTATGTAGTATATGTACTAGTGAATATGTAGTAATTATTCTACGTGTAGAAGCAACTTTGGATAAGACCATGCATGAGTCTATTCACAAGACTGCAAAATATGTCATGGTATTGATCCGACACTCTGTAAGTGGATCTATAACATGCTGAAAGGGAGAATAATAACAGCATCACTGATGGGAGACAGTTCGTGTATCAACACCGCAATGGGTTGGCCCCCAAGGTGATGTACTGTCTCCACTACTGTGGTGCCTAGTCATTGATTCTCTATTGAAAGATTTAAACAATGGGCCATTATATACCGTTGGTTATGCGGATGACATAGTGGTTATGATAAAAGGGAAGTTTATGAGCACAGGAAATGCGCTTATGCAACATGCCCTTTAAAGAGTGGAACAATGGTGCAACAACCGCCACCTCTCTATCAACCCAAAAAGGCAGTAATAATACCATTCACCATGAAAGTAGAACAGATTAAATCACCCACATTCTATGGAACGCATCTGCCATGGTCCACGGAAATAAAGTATTTAGGAATAACACTAGATAAGGAACTAAAGTGGACAACTTATGTAGACAACACAATAAAGAAATCCCAAAAGGTGTTCGGATTGTGTCGGACTACGTACGGTAAAACATGGGCATTAAAGTCCAAAGTAATGCACTGGCTATACACAATTGTAGGGTTTTATCTACCAAGAAGGTTAATAATGAAATACATATACTCAGTTACTTTGTTTTAATCACAATCACAATTATAAGAAGCTCTCCTAATAGTAGGTAATAAATATCACTTACACTAGAATGTCACTGCAGGACACGTCCGCTCTAGACGGTGGCTATGAACTGAATGCCCAGAGTAGAGTCACACCACGGTAGGTCGACCGTACACGAAGGCAGCCGGAGACAAAGTGACTCGATTCCGCCAAGTTACGCTTATATATATTCTGGTGTTGCCAGCAAGGATATTAAATTCGTTCGGAAACAGCAAATATTATTAAACCTTACACTCGTCCATCCTGACGAGGTGCATGTCCTCATGCACTTTTAACCTTACACTTGGCCAATCGAGTCACTTTGCAATTTTACATTAACACTACTATTACAATAACTATTACTAGACTAATTAGTTACGAGCCCTCCTCATGCCATAACAATGACTTTCAAATCCTTCCTGCAAGTGACATTGGATAAAAACTAATCTATATAACTAATCGGTCAGATTTAGCTTAACTTGACATAACAATTGATTTAGATATAGCCAGTCATGAACCCTCCCGCATGACAAAAACAATATCATAAGTTACATTGGATATAACCAAGACTGTCATGAACCCTCCCGCATGACAAAATCAATATCATCTTGTAAACCCTCCTTGCAAGTTAAATTTATATAACCATTCCAATCAGTCATGAACCCTCCTATCATGACAAAATGTCAATGACTTGCAAACCCTCCTTCTCACAAGTCAGTCATGAAACCTCATTCTCATGACAAAATGGCAATATTCTGCAAACCCTCCTTCTTGCGCGTTAAAATGGATAAAACCAAACCAATCATTGAACCCTCCTTTTATGACAAAATGACATTGACTTGCAAACCCCTCCTTATTGTAAGTCCCAACAGATACACCCAAACTAGTCATGCGCAAACACTCATGACGAAAATGGCAATATCTTGCAAACCCTCCTTGCGAGCTCAAATGTAGATAACTAAACTAATCGGTCATGAAACCTACTTCTCATGCCAATGACTTTCAAATCCTCCTCACAGGTAATCTTATTTATCTATGTGAACTCCAACTTATAATTGATACATACAAGTGCTTTCTTTTAATTTAAAATAATTATAACTACAACTCAAATCCTTCAATTATTTGCTGTTCACTAACACAACAACCATACAAGTATATATTTCCGACTAATAATATATTCCAGTTATTATACGTAATAGGAAAACATTGATTCTTAAATAACGAAATACGTCGGCAGTCGATCTGCTAAATCAAGATGAAAAACACATTTAAAATAACATAGGTACCTTAGCTTTATATCTGCTAGATCAAAATAAAACCAACCATAATCTCATCAATGAAACACTCATTAGTCTAGACGCAGTCTGCACCACCATGTGAGAAGACTTAATTCCATGAATAGTAACGCCGCCTGCACGCCTGTGCTACGACTTAAAAACTATTTTACTGTCACTTTCAAAGCTAGTCCTTTTTATGAACCTCTTCGGGATTAGGATTATATAAGCACTTCTCAAACTCATATGGAATTATAATTTCACATAATCCATTGTAGGGCAACTACCTTTCCACAGCTGGTTTCATTTCTTAATCTCAAAGTTTATGGTAATTATTTTGCATTTGACAAAATTAATCATTATGTATGAACTCTTCATATCCATATATGATTATTAAGCGTCTTAAAATCGAAGCAACCATTGTGGTCACTATATTATATAAGTTTATTTTAGATAAATGAATCATTATGGTCTGTTCATATCCATATCAGATTCAAATTCACTATAGTAAAATATAGGTCACTAGAGGATACCTCGCGAAACAAACTGACATTAGGACTTAACAGCCAGCCGATTTAGCTATAATAATAAATTACTTCTCAATTCAAATGACACGACTCCATTTACTGTAAGTAGCCACTAGTAACAATTTAGTTAACAGCAAGATTCATTACATGTCAATAGTACGCTTGTTGAAGAATGTGGTCTACGTATCCACATCATCCTTCATAATCTTAAAACCTCGTTCTCTAGTGCAACTGTAGTAATATTACTTGAATGTCAATATTGGTCAATATAATAAAGACAAATGACAGTAAAACAGAATTTCATTCACATAACTAATTTGCTTCGAATCCATACTTTAGTGCAATAGAAGCGAATAACTACTTCTATTGATGGTGATTATGTTAGCTATTACAAATATACTCTCCGAAGATAACTGCGAACTAAAATCTATTCTCCACCATATTGCATTTACATCAAATAATAGGTCTTGCGAAAATATTTCATGGATAAAATTATGAGCCATAATTAATATGTTTGTTGGCAGTGCCAAAATATAGACTTACAAATAATAGTTATCAAAAATAAACATGATAGCAAAATGGGGAAAATTGCCACATAATTATCAGGCTCATAATTCCAAAAGAGTTTCGGCTCTATACCCCCAGTCTTCAGGCAGTCTTATCGTCAGCTCCAGCGCTCCACCACGATCCACAGCATCATCAAGGCCATTCGACAGCCCATACGTCCCCCACGGTCGTCATGGAGAATTCACTGCAAGGTAATTAGTGCAAATATAGCGAAACCATTTTAGAGAAACTATAGCAAAATGGTATGGTTACAAATACCTATTTAAAGAACAAAGTTAAAATGCTAGATGATTATCATTGGTGTCAATTCAAAATCAAGAAGCGCCTTGACGAGTAGACATTACTCCTTCCTCAGTATTCGAATCTCTAATAATGCTAACAGAAATTGCAAAATTTCCCTTCTGTGATACTTATATAGAAATAAGAGTTGCAGAGTGGTTATTAACAAAACTACGATCAAACTGAAACTCTACTCAGGGGTATCCTTTGAAATGTGTGAAATTATTGGTATTTTGTGAAGTTTTTGTTAACCTTGCTGTCTGTCTAACTACCTATCTATGATATAAATTCAATATGTATTGTCAATTTGTGAGAGCACTTACACCCACAAAACAAGTGAACTCTTTTCGTGGAAAATGAAAATGCTATTTATTTGAATGGACTTTGCTAAGTACTTTTAAATCGTCAAAAGCCCTACCACCATTTCGACGAAATAATTATTTTACTTAAATAATTATTATTATGCTGATATGAAAAAGAAATGGCGAAAGAAACTCCACAGCTTAAAATTTCGTAATGAATTCAAAACATCATTACAGTCAATAAAACTGGTTATCAGAGTTCATTCATACCTAAAGCTGTAATTATGTTATAATGTTGGCGAGGTATGGTGTACTAGTAATTAATCAATAAAGAATATTTATTTTATTTATGATTCTCAAATTTATATTAATTCACATAAAATTATACCACAGAACCGATTTTGTATAACGGTAGCCAGTCAATATTGATAATTAGGGATATTTGGTTGAACTACCAATCTTAATGTTACAAAACTGGAACGACCATTTACAGTAGTTGCTGGAGGCCAACCAGAATCAAATTTATAAGTTCTGTAAAACATTCAAAAACCTAATATTTCATACTTCTTTTGTATTGAAGGCTAATACTTCTTAAATATACGAAGATAAATAATTAGTTGCAGAACATCCTAAATTAAATCCTTAAGTCGATAGATTAACCATTTGCAACAATGGCAAGTTAGACTATACAAAGACTACTATATATCCACGCTCACAATAATTACCTAGCTCAAATTAAGTATCATTAAGAACTTATGCCATGGATACCAGTTAACGGACAAATATACATAATCTAGATATTTCATAAATAGCTTAAATAAATAAATAAACAAACATAACTGAACAAATATTCGTGTTCATCACACTAACATTTGTCACTACCAGGACCGCCCTATGCGTAGGCAGAGTTACTGACCACTCCACCACGACGGTGGACATGTCCGATTAGTTGCCGATTTATATAATTTAAGGTGTAGACTTATCATGAATAGCATGTGAAAAATCGTATGAAATTATTTTATTTGTCAAACGTACTACTTTTCACTTCGACTGCTATATTTTTTTTTAAAGATAAACATCACATCTCACATGTACGTAGATCGCAAATTAAACGACTAATAAGTTACATTTCATGTAAAATATAAACTCCTTGCATTTCATATCATACTATACTCGTACGTCACATTCATTACTAAAAGCAAACACTCGCAAATGTAACATTAAGCCACTGCGAATTAAAATCATTGCCTGTGAAATTTTACATGTGAAATCATATAAAAAATTAATATCATTAAATGAAAAGTAGCAACCATTTCCATGCCTAGTTAGGTCTATAGTTATAGTATGTTGTTAGTATGTTAACTACTTAATAACTAACACTACGACATACCTAGTCATACTAACCTAAACAAACATTTTCTGGACTGTAATCAAATGTTATAATCTGAATTAAATGAAATATTATTAGAGAGGAAAACAAAATTACAAACCATGATCTAAAAGGGGTTAAGCAGAGCTCAAGTAATATTTATTATACATAAAACCACATCCGGCAGCATGGGCCACACAGCACCCCCAAACAGTGCCAGGTTACCAGCCTGTTGCCAAAAGGCGACAGTAAACCAAGCTTCTTTTCCACATTATACATAGTCACTGCGTGACGAATTCAACATTTATTACTTTGTTCTGGAATCTAATCGCTTAGTAGAGTACGTTGCTAGTTGGGTTGATTTACCCCCTTATCCAAGCAAAGTAGTTTATGTATAGGAGATAAAAACAGCTACCTGTATCATTAATGTGACTGTCAAGATTTCTACGTGCTAGGGTAAAGTATTTTATAAAATAATGCAATAGTAGATGGGTATAACCTGTTACAGGTATAAGCTACATAATCATATAGGTACACTTTAATAAGTAATGATCATATAAACAATAAACGTAGTTTTACGTTTCTTTTATTATTTTATTAGAATCTTAAGAATCTTTATTTAAACAGTGATTGTTATTTCAATGAATTTCGTAATCCTTTTATTCTATCTTATCTTTATTTATCTATCTTATCTTATCTTATTTATCTTATCTTATCTTATCTTATCTTATCTTATTAAGTAAGTGGTTATTAAGGTCATATTATTATGCCCTAATAAGGCTCATGTGTTTGTGCTAGATAAACAAAGACCTTAATGGTTACCACATGATATGCAATAAAATCCTCAGATTCCGATATCTTATCTATATATATATTGGACATCTTGCGACCACTGGACATTTTGCTCGGAAACGTTTCGAACCACCTCTTGGGCAGACCATGTAACTTTTGCATAGCAAAATGGGTAGTGGCTTGATCATCCCATCCCTATATACTAAAGCGCACTTATTCACCTTTAAATACATATACCCTCGGTAGTAATTATCTGCAATAGTACGTACGCGTTGTTTCACAGATGGTAATGCCAAGAAACAAATGGAAATAATTATAAAATATAACGATTTATGTAAATTAGTAAGGTAGTCATTTTTAATAGTAATATGATGCATGTGATTTGAATATTACATAAGGTATATAAATTTTTAGTTTGAATTTATAAGCAAGAGGCAAAAGGTGCTCATCATGTTTTAAATACCCTAGCAGGGAGTTGCTTTTACTGCCCATCATTTTTGTAATAACTTCTTAACTTGCAATAGTTGCATTTTGGCATGTGATGCCAGCAGAAAAAATAGCATTACCCCACATCCTCCAATGGGCCTCGCAGAAGGCGATCAATGGATCAGCAAAGGGGAATCGATCAGCCTACACTCCGTCCACCAATCCATATTGGGCTAGTGTGGCGGAACACCGCCCAAACCTCCTTCGATGACAAGGAGAAGCTGCTGCTTCCCAGCAGAGGGCCGAATCCAAAGGCTCATTGCAATTAATAATAAATGAACAGAGAAGCTACGTGACCGTCGCAGCCCCGCTGGGATGGCGCGCGCTGCTCTTGGCTACGCGGCTCCTTGCTGCGATGAGGCACGTGCAGGTCTTCAGCGGCACGGACACTTGCCACTGCGCTCGCGGACCGCCGAGGTGGGGTAGATCAGTAGTCACCCTTTTGACAAAGCCTCATTTGCACAGGTCATTTTTCCTGGAACTCGACAAAAAAGTTTGAATATCTCTAAAACGGTGCGTCGTAGCTCAAAAATAATGAAATTTTCTCCCCCGTAGACCTCAACCCGCCACGTGGTACGTCCAATGCAATAAAAATTTTTGCACTACCCTCATTAGGAAAAAAGTATAGATTGAGTAAAATAATTCAGCAACCCACACAAATGTTTGTTGAATATTGGTATTGAATTCTAAAATCCTAAAAATAAAACCATCACCGTGCTGCGACAGAACCGATATATATTATTATTTTTCACAAGAAACACGTCATATCAAAAACACCATAAATAATAATAAGGAGGCTTAATGTAAATATTGCTTTCCAACACCCCATCTCAATGTTTACATTAAGTACAATTAACTAAACACTTAATCACTCTTAAAAAACTTTTCTATCTACTAAAACAAAATTAAGTATAACTAATTCATAACATAAACATCGAAATCTTTAACACATAAAATTTTCAATACAATTTGTTAATTTTTCCCTAACTAAACTTTTAGTCATCAAATCTGCCAAATTTTCGTTAGTATTTACATAGTCTATCTGTAAAACTTTCTTTTGGAGTAAATCTTTCAAAAAATGATATTTGACATCAATATGTCTAGTTCTTTTGGAATTTTCAAAACTTTTCGAAATAGCTATGGCACTAATGTTATCAACTAATAAAATAGCTGAAGATATTTCGCCTAAACATTCGGCAACACCTTTTAAATTTACTAGCCACTGTGCTGTATTACCGGCAGCTATATATTCGGACTCTGCTGTAGACAAAGCAACGCATTTTTGTTTGGTGGAGAACCATAAAATGGGGTTTTTTCCGTGCATTATCATCCCACCACTTACGCTCTTTCTATCACTTTTGTCGCTTGCCCAGTCGGCGTCCGAATATCCACGAAGTATCGTGTTATCTTCAGATTTTCTAAAAATTATTCCAAGTTCCTTTGTTTCTTTCAAATATCGCAATATTCTTTTACCGGCTTTCCATAACTCTTCATTAACTTTATCCAAAAAACGACTTAAATATGAAACAGAATACGATATATCTGGTCTTGACGTAATTGACAAATATAAGAGACTTCCAATGAGTTGTCGAAATGGTACATCTATTTTCTTTTCGTTTTCTTTAAACGTGACATTAAAGTTATGTTCCATCGGAGTTTTCACGCCTCGACATTCTGTCATATCAAATTTAGCTAAAATTTTGTTAATCATGTTTTTCTGCCTAATCACAATAGTATTTTCATTTCTTGTTACTTCCATTCCCAAATAAATGCTAAGTTCACCCATATCTTTTACTTTAAATTCTTCTTTTAATTTTCCTATTATATGCTTGTCTTTTCCCATTGTCAGAATGTCATCCACATATATTATTACCCAACAATCCTCTTTATAATATAAACATGAGTCATAACTTGACCTTATGAAACCATTTTCTTTCATAAATGAATCTATTCTTTCATTCCAGCATAATGGTGACTCATTCAATCCATATAATGATCTTCTAAGACGTAAAACTTTATTTTCTTCAACTTTCAATCCTTTTGGAACTTTAAGGTAGACCTCAGACTTTACTTTACCGTTTAGAAAAGCGGTCGGTACGTCTAACTGTCTTATTCTTAGGTTGTCTGATAACGCCTTCGAAATGAGCATTTTCACTGTAGATTGCCTGGCTACTGGCGAATAAATATTATCAAAATATTCGTCTCTCTTTTGTTGGGAACCTCTTACTACTAGTCTCGCCTTCTTTGTTCCATCATCTTTAATTTTAAAAATCCATTTTGTATCTATTGCCTTCTTTCCTTTAGGTAAATCTGCCTCTTCCCAAGTTTCTAATTTTTCTAAAGCATTTAGTTCTTTATCAACTGCATTCTTCCAATCTTCACTTTCAATTGCTTCTTCAAATGTACTTGGAGCATCTGTCAGTAAGCTGTACCCTTCATCAGCTAGTGTGCAATACACAACATTTGTCTCGTAATCATCATAGCGAGTTGGAGGTTTAACTACTCTTCCTGACTTCGTACTTTTTATCGCTGGTCCCTGTTCTTCTTCGTTTGTCATTTCTTCTCTGTCTTCTTTATTGTCTATTATTGTCTCTATCTTATCCTCTATGTCTTCTATTTCTTTTTTTCTGTCTTCCACTTTATTTTCGTTATCACAATATTTCGTATCATTTTCATTGAATTTAACATCTCTTGATATTATTATTTTATCATTTTCTGGGTCCCATAGTCTATAACCAACTTTGCTATAACCAACTATTCTAGTACTTTGCGCACGCTTGCTAAGTTTATCTTCTTTGGGTATTATTGTTGCCCACGCTTTAGATCCAAATACTCGTAGTCTTGATATGTCCTTATTCCCATACATCATTTCACAGGGCGTCCTGTAGTTAATAGCCTGTGATGGACATCTGTTTAGTTGATAAGCGGCGCACCTTATGGCTTCACACCATAAATGTTTTGGTAAATTTGTCTCCGCAAAAAGTGTACGCGCTTTATCGTATAGAGTTCTATTCATGCGCTCTGCAACGCCATTTTGCTGTGGAGTATATGGCAATGTATACTCCAAACTTATGCCTTTTTGTCTGCAAAAATTTTTAATGGAATTCGCTGTGTATTCAGCTCCATTGTCACACCTTATTCTTCTAACTTTATTTCCACATTCATTTTCTAATTTACTAATGTAGTCTAGAAGGTTTTGAGTCGCTTCGGACTTATACTTCAAAATGTATACAACGCAAAAATGAGAAAAATCATCAATAATTGTCATAAAATATTTCTCGCCATTCGGTCCAATATTTCTTATTGGTCCCGCTATATCCGTATGGAGCATTTCTGCAATCATTGTAGACCTCGGTCTCGCTGTTTGTTTAAACGGACTCCGCGTTGCTTTGCCTTCAATACAGGGTTCGCAAATCCTGTCAGATATTGGCAAATTCATTATACCTAGACCTTTTCTATTCAAGTGGCCTAATCTCTTATGCCATAACTCATTACTCTCTTTTGCTGCATTACAGACAACATCATTACAAATTGTACCAGTTATTCTATAAAGTTTATTTTTACACGCAGCAGTAATGAAATGATTTCTATTAAAAATCTCTACATTTTGTTTATTAAAATTTATGTTAAAGCCAAAACTTACCATTTTATTTACTGATAACAAATTGAAACTTATATTTTTGACTATTAGTGCCTCAATAGTTATTTTTGAATTTTGATACGCTATTTTTAATTTTCCTCTCTTATTTGTAGTTACATATTGTCCATTTGCTACTAAAATTCTTATATTGTTTACTTCTGTAACATCAAACATATATTTCATATAGTTTTCATTAATGAGATGTTCTGTACATCCCGAATCTACAATAAATTCAATAATATTACTATCACAACTTACGTTATTACATGCTTCTACATCCGTACAAAAAACAAAACAAAATTCAGAATCTTCAACCTCAGCTGGAGATGCCCGTGTCATGTTCCTCTGATAATTAAATGGACGTCCTCTTCCACGTTGTCCTCGATAGGAGCGGCGTTGTTGGTTTCCTCTCTGCTGACTTTGAGTTTTGCATTGAAACGACTTGTGTCCATTTTTTCCACATAAATAACAAGTAAAAAATGCATTTTCTGTTTCGTACGCTTCAGTTTCCTCATTTACTTTCAATTTCATCTCAGCATCAAGAAGTCGTGTTTTTACAAATTCAAAATTCGTACCTTCATTAATCGGAAGCGACGTCAGCCCTGTAGCTGTCATTTTTTTTCGGTTTTCTTGTTAAAATATTTTCCTTTATTTATCAATACCTATTGTGGATCGCAACCCAACAATTATAATTATTTTAGCGCTCACGCTCTGCTACCATGTTGACTATTGGTATTGAATTCTAAAATCCTAAAAATAAAACCATCACCGTGCTGCGACAGAACCGATATATATTATTATTTTTCACAAGAAACACGTCATATCAAAAACACCATAAATAATAATAAGGAGGCTTAATGTAAATATTGCTTTCCAACAATGTTGCCCGCCATAGGCACCAATCGGGCACGTGGTTCACAAAAAAAACTGATTACCCTCGATAAGAAATAAAAGTATAGACTCGGAAATTCATTTATGCTTATCTTTAAATACTGCTGTTTTTGTCAAAATAAAACTAATTAAATTAAACGAAAATCACTATCTATCTTTAAAAACAGCTTTGTTGAATACTAAATGCAAAAAGGTTGAAAATTATTGTAGGTACTTGCCACTTCTGAATGTAGGGTTTTATCTACCAAGAAGGTTAATAATGAAATACATAATACTCAGTTACTTTGTTTTAATCATAATCACAATTATATTCTTATTCTTAAATAAGGGGCTGAGGCCGTATTTCAGAGCACTTCGCCCCTATGGGATCTTTTGTGCTTCCCCTTTCCTTATCACCCATCCCCGCCAATATCGAAAACATTTTGTATGAGTTTCACGATGTTGGCGGGAATAAGGTCTATAAAGTCCTCTGGTTTAGGGTAAGCTAAACCTAGGACCCTTAGTCGCCTGTTGGCTAGTGCATCGCAGTCACATAGTATGTGCTCCATGCTTTCTTCCTCCTCACCACACATTCTACAGATGGGGTCATCAGCTTTGCCTATTGTGCACAGGTGTCTTCTAGTGGCAAAGTGGCCAGTGAGAGCGCCTATGAGGCAGCGGATTTGGGTTCTGCTGATTCTTCCCATTCTTTTAAGGTAGCCTATGTGTGAGGATCCTAAAAATTTCTTTGAGTGTGTCAGTCGGGGAGTGGACAACCAGTCCCTGAGGTGCCTCTTTTGACAATACTCCTTTAGTGCCATTTTTATGGTACTTCTAGATAATCCTACAAAAGGCTCGGGCCCATTGATGTTTTGAGCCGATCCTTTCCTTGCTACACATTCACATCACACATTCAGATCACAATTATAAGAAGCACTCCTAATAGTAGGTAATAAATATCACTTACACTAGAATGTCACTGCAGGACACGTCCGCTCTAGACGGTGGCTATGAACTGAATGCCCAGAGTCGAGTCACACCACGGTAGGTCGACCGTACACGAAGGCAGCCGGAGACAAAGTGACTCGATTCCGCCAAGTTACGCTTATATATATTCTGGTGTTGCCAACAAGGATATTAAATTCGTTCGGAAACAGCAAATATTATTAAACCTTACACTATGTTAATCAGACAGATTGTTTCATTATGGTAGTATAACATGGTGGCCCAAAACCAAGTTATCTAAATGTCAAAGTGACTTGGCAAAACTTCAGAGAATGGCGTGCTTGGCCATTACTGGAGCAATCCGAACCACACCTGTAACGTTGTCTTTCACAATAAAACTATAATTATTTTTCTAACCTTAAGTGATAATTCCAAAAATCATGACTTTTGACAGGATGGGCTTTTGCAAAATGTTTTTTTTTGTATACATGTTGTATTCCACGAGCTTACACCATTTTTTCCAAAATTCTGGGACCCAGACCCCGAAAGAAAAGGTCGGGTAAAGACTTATATCTCACTCATTGTGTCACTGAACACCTCTTGAATCAAACACTTTCGGAATCGTGAATTTTACAGAACACGATATAAAGCTTGTTGTTGGAATCAAGAAACTCCAAAATTTATTTGTTTGGTTACTAAAGATGACAATTATGTTTTTTTTTTAATTCACATGGATATTTCCATATTCCTTTTCAAGTAACAAACAGTCAAATTGGTTGGTTGTACAAGTTGTTTCCTTTGCCTTCCTTGAATTTAAAAAAATATTAAATGTCATGCCAAATGTCATCAAGACTTAGAAAATTTTGTAAAAAAATTTAAATTGATCGGTGCGTCGAGATCGTTTTGAATTAAGTTGCATTTATGAAATACTTATCTTTCTTCGTGGTTAACCATCGGAATTGAACCGTGGGGAACTAATTCTCGGAGCTTCGATCCGACAGCCGTTAAAACACCGTAAATAAGTTTTCCACTCGGTGGATATAATATTCTCTGGTCTGCAGAGAGACGTGCCAGACCCTTATAAACCTTACATTCTACGCCCAACAGGTAATCATCTTTTACTATAATTGTTATTCAAACATTCCACCTTTCCTAGTAACTTAAATCTGCAATTATTAGCTAACTTAAATGTAAAATATTTATTTGGTGAGACACACCAGAAGGTAGGGTAGACTTTAGGTCATGGAACACTCCAGAAGACTATAACCATCACCGTCAACCGGTTAAAGTCTAATATTACTCATGTAAAATTACAGAAATTACAAAATTGGGAAACACATGGTAACTTGTTATTTTGTATCTACCTGCTTTGGACAATTTGTTAATAACTAAGGGTCGCCGCCCTTCTGACATGTTCGGGTCAACCTATATCTAAATTATACCTCTTTCGCTTGATTTTCCATTCATTATATTCAAAATTAAATCAGTAATTAACTTGTAATAAACTAAAGAAAATCACATGTCCCTTCCTCAACCACATGTTTTATTACCTATCTTATTTTGCTTACCCCTTGTTAATGTGAACTTCAGGGCATCTAAGTTTGGGCTTAAACCCATCCAAACCAAGAACTAGTTGAGGAATAAACTTGACGGAGAGGAGACAACACCAGGCGCTACCAGGTTGCAGCAACTGCGGCAAACCAGCCTGCCTTAAGAGCCGTCACCAACCGTTTCCCTTGTTTGAGGTATCATAGGAGAACCCAAACTAACCCTGCAGCATTACTCAATTTTTGGTTGAGTTATCATTAACTTGTTTTATATAAAATCATACCTGTTTGCCAATATCGATCAAGTAGACCTCCATGATCCCTGGATACTATAATTTGTTCTTATGTAGGTAATTGTTTAATCAGCTACTTATTTAGCATTTAATAATGTCTACATAATTAATTAAGGATTTAGAACATTAAGAAAAATTATTATTCTAAATACATTGTTAATTAAAAACTTTGCGTTCGTTGATATTATTTTTGAACTTTCCCTTGGATACTAACCACCTAAAGAAAAGTTACGTTACACACCAACGACAGTCATAGAAAATATCCTTGGATTAACACCGCTGCACGTAGTCATCGAAACACAAGCAAGAGACCACTCTCCATAGGTTACTGGTATATGGAACATGAAAGGACTCACAGCTGAGGACACGTCATACCAAATTTGAAAAGGATCTAGACCTAGATATCGTCACAGCGATGACAAGCGATATTAACCAACCATCGTTTGTATCTATCAGCATCCATATACCCACGCGGGAGAAATGGAAGCAACACAAAACCCCTAAGGAAAACAATCTCATATGGTACACTGATGGATCAAAAATAGAGTCAGGTACAGTAGCAGGCATTTATGTCAACGGGTATGAGTACCAGCAAAGAAGGGGCAAATATACGGTCTTTCAAGCTGAGACATAATTATGCAATAATTGCCTGTGCTCAGAAGAACCTAGAAATGGGCAAGACTATTGTAGGTACCAGGACATATAGGGATTGAAGTTAACGAGTGCTGACAAACTAACAAGAAAAGGATCGGCTCAAAACCTCACTGAGCCCGAGCCTTTTGTAGGATTATCTAACAGTACCATAAAAATGGCACTAAAGGAGTATTGTCAAAAAGGCACCTCATGGAATGGTTGTCCACTCACACTCACACTTTTTTAGGACCGTCACACACATAGGCTACCTGAAAAAAGAATGTGAAGAATGAGCAAGACCCAAATCCACTGCCTCATGGGCATTTTTACTGGCAATTTTGTCACTAAAAGAATGTGTACAATAGGCAAAGCTGACGACCCCATCTGAAGAATGTGTGGTGAGGATGAAGAAAGCATAGAGCACATACTATGTGACTTCGATGCACTAGCCAATAGGCGACTTAATTCCCGGGCTTAGGTTACCCTAAGGCAGAGGTTTTTATAGACTACTCCCACCAACATCGTGAAATTCATACGAAATGTTTTCGATTTTGGCGAATAAGAATAAAAACACTTGTCACAAACAATTACAATTCTAATACCAAAAAGTTGAGCGCAGATCTTTAGGAAACATTTGGTTAAACATCAAGCTACATAATTGATCACGTTCCTTTTATTACAGCTTCATTTAGGTTAGTACTGCTTCTGGTACCACAAACAATTCCTTAATAACACAAACAATACTAAGCGATTATACCCATTTGTGAAATGAGCCAAAACAATTGAGGTAATGGATTACCTGAAGAAAACCTTATTGAAAAAATATAAATTGTCAGTCAGTTTTTCCTTGACAAAGGAGGCATTAAATCGCTCTAAATCGAAAATGTGGCTTGAATCATCGCCGAAATTAAAATTGAATACGTTGATAATCCCGAATTGTGCTGCCTCTAAATGTGCAAAAACATATTTCCTATTTGTCTACGCCTTGTTTTCTTTGAATTTCGGTTTTGTGACGTTTAAATCCTTTAAGTTAAACTTAATTGTTATATTGTGGTGCCACATTCAAGTCTTCACTGTCGCTTTTATCATCATCAGTCATTTTGTTTCTACTTTAGATACCTACCTTCTTCTTGGCTGGTATATTAAATGCGTGTCTGAATATTGCATTATTGTCACGGGAAGTTATTTTGTAAGGTCGAAGTCTTTCGCGACTTTCTGGAGTAATTTAATTTCTATCGATACCAGATTAGGTATCATTAATGGAATGAAAATTATCGAAATTCTCATGATTTCCATGTTATTTTACTGCTTCTGCTTTAGGCTAATGACTGCATTTGTATATTGCAATTACTTTATAGAATATTGTATAACTTCTAAAATTACTATTTTAGCATATCAAATACCTCTGCTGTCTATTGATACCTTTCTCATTGTGTATTTTGTAATTTTCTTTTCTGTTTACCTTCGATTAAAAAAAATTATTCGCTTGGTTAAGAACGATTGTAAGGAAGTTATTTTGTATCATTATATTTACAAAAATATAATTGACGTTATGGAAAGCGGAAAAAGTGGGTACGATATTCTGGTAAGCATTAAATTAATTTGAATTAGACTACTCATCATCATCACAACAGCTTTTATAATTCCACCCACTGCTGGGACACGAGGCTTCTCCTTGCTATCGAAGGAGGTTTAGGCAGTAGTCCACCACACTTGCCTAATGCGGATTGGCGGAAGGAGTATAAGGTGATCAATACCGCTTTGCTGGGTTTACCCTTGATTGGCATGACAACGTTTAGTCGAAAATCGTTTCAGCTAATTTTAGTAACAATAAAGTCATTTCGCATAATTATTCATTTGACCGGATATTTATGGGTAGAATTTTATTTAGCATAATCATTTCTTTGACATAATGTCATTTCACCGAATTTTCAAAATGTACTAATATTATTTAACCTAATGTTTAACTAGACTTATAATGATTTGGTCGAAATATCATAATATCGAATATTCAGTTGATAATACATCATACATCAAAATCAAAAATCCCTAAAGTCGCTTCTGGTACTCGCCGGCCGCTACCTGCACGCTGGCTTCGCTCGCTCGGCTCGTGTGCTGTGTTCATGTCAACCGAACTCGCTCGTAGCTTCGCTCCTCGCTAACCTATTGTGCAATTGAACATTCGATGAAATGAAAATTATACCACCTGAACAATGCATCAAATGAACATTATACTTTTTGATCAATAGCGCAAATTTTGTTATCGAAAATGAACATTCGATGAAATGAAAATTATGTTAATCGATATTATACAAAGTGATTATTTTCTTAAACGTTGTTCGAAGAAGTGATTTTCGACTAAACGTTGTTATACCAAACAAGGGTGAACCGCTTTGCTGATCCATTAGTCGCCTTCTACGACACCCAATGGAATATATGGGGTGATGCTATTCTACTCTGCCGGCATCACGCGGCCAAATTAAACTACTAATTATTAAGAAACATTACAATAGATTTTTCTTTCAGTACATAGTGCCACTAGTTGGACATACCTTCGACATGCTTATGATAGTGCTTTACCCTTTAACAAGTGAGGAGAAGGTACGGTATAACAAATCTGTTATATGAAATGTTAATACTACTTATTTATTTATTTCCCTTATTTATGAGTTCTCCTTTTTTTAATTATTTCAACTCTTGATAAGCCTTTGAGAAGTCTCAAAAGTAACAGAGTCCTATTATGGGTTTTGTTTTTGGAAGAACCAGGCCGCGTTTATTGCTACAAAAACTGCACACGTGCGGAAGAACGGAAACATACGTCGTCGAGCGATTCGATGTGTGCTTTTTAAAGCTACCATGATTAAAACAGTACTTTCATTTACTACGCGACTGTCAGCTAAGCATGTACCTATGTATTATATTATGACGAATGAGCGTACTCATGTGGATTGGATATCCGCATTATGTAGGGATAATGCATTTCACTGTCTGTCGCGGCCATCCGCATCGCAGTGAATACCGCTTTAATTATCTAAGACAGTACTTCTTCATAAACATTAAATATTACTTGAGTGTAATAACCCGATAGGGAAATTATGATTTTAGCAGTCTGTGTAAGTATGTATGTACGTATATAAAGGCGCTATTAGGCTCAATTGTAATTTAATTTGTAATATTTTCATTAAAATTATCAAGAAAATAGTCCACGTGGACTTGCGAGTGACGTCAGCGTCGCACGTGCTTTTCTACGATGCAACGTAATAGTGGTGGGGCGTGCCTTTGTAGGCAACAAAGCGTGGGCGCTCGACGGAGCTCAGTCTGGTTCGACGAGTCGCCGAGTGGGGACATAATTCCAGTATTACAAACGGACGCCGTTTTTTGTATTTCCAAAAAACGGCGCATTCCCACAACATTTCACTTATTCTCCATAATTATTTAACTGATTTTAAAGAGGAATTTAGTGCTAATCTATATTTTCTTTACAGAAGTTCACCGAAATCTTGTCAATGTTAGCAGCAAACATAACTATTATTCACATGATGCTATTGCTGTTCCTGCCAGCGTTTGCTGCTGGTCTACTCTCAAGGCAAGCAGAAAATCTGAAGCTGGTTCTTCACGAGCGACTGTTGCAGGAAAGAGGTGTCTTTACTAATAACTATGCTTTTAATATAATTAGATACACACTAAGGTTGGTGTCGGGCCAGCTCTTTAATCCAATGCCAAATAATTGAGCAGTATGCGGTTAACACGAGACACTGTACCGACCCCAAATTTATTAAAAGAAGGGTAGGAAGAAGAAGATACTTACCTATTATACTCATAATCCCAAAAGTCTCTATCAGAGCTTTGGGTAATATAAGGTTACACATAAAGCTACATCGTGTCAGAAAAAAATAGACAGGTTGCCAGAAGAGTAACCAGATCTTCACTGAACTAACAAACAAATGCCAACAACCAAGACAAATGTTACACGCTACACAACAGTAGTCCGGCCATAATTAAAAAAATATTTACTAATAGCAGATTTTATAGGAATCTTGGAATACTGAAGAATATTTTAGCTGGATATGTTAATATTGATATTTTAATGTATGTGTATCGAATTATATGCCTACCTGCGTAGCTTTTACACTATCTCGTGCTCACTCTGTGGTGGGGTGCGGAGTTAATGGGGTAATGCTGCGGATAATAACACCATATTTGTTTTGCAAAAACGAGCAGTACGAGCTATTTACCAATTAGGGAAAAGTTCAAAGAGATAAATATTCTAACAGTGGCATCACAATATATATTTGAAAATTTAATGTACGTACGAAAAAACATTTTTCTGAAAAGTGTGACATTCATAATGTTAATACGAAGAACAAACATAATCTTGTGGTACATGCTACTCGTATCCACAGAATAAGCAATTCTTTTATGGGACAATGTATACGCTTCTATAACAAACTCCCAAATAATATTCGAAGCCTACCTATTAATAAATTCAAAACTGCTATTAAAAAAACTGTATACTAAAGCATACTATAAGGTGTCTGATTACATAAATGATTCTAACGCATGGGGGTGAATTTGCTCGAGGTCCATGCATCTTAAATATGTTTATTAATTATGCAATTATAATCTATAATGTGTCTTATAGTTGACTCGGAAGCATAAATTTAGTTTAAATTTGTTTTGGTTAATAATCAAGAAGCATGTGTATGTCATTCTCACTAAAAAAGTCTTGTGGCGGTGTCGTCTTGCGTCGGGTCGTTATGTTCCCTAAAATATGGTTGAGCGAAGCGATGGCTGATTCTTGCGTCATGCCTGTGAACAGGTGCCGCCTGCGGGGCCTGGTCATCTCATGTTTTCTTGATTGATGTAAACGTAGGTCTTATAATTAGTTGTTATCTTTAGATGGACAATTGTATGACACATGCAATAATAATAGGTAATAATTGGATTTTTTTTGTGTATACCTCACATTGTATTCTTAAAACATTGGTAACCGGAGGATCTTAAATGTATGCTTACCACCTAAATTGAAAGGAATATCTGTAAGTACTTATCTAACAATAACATAAAATGGTGGTGGGTATCAAAATTTAAATTGCTTAGTATAATAATATGATTAATTAAATTATATAGGAAAGCTTTTCACAAGATAAATGATCCAAATGCGTGGGAGTAATAACTACCCAAACTTTACGCATGTTAAAATGTAACTTAAATTATATTGATAATTATTTATTGACTTGTATTGATGTTTTGAAATCATTACGAAATTGTAAGCTGTGGAGTTTCTTCCGCCATTTCTTCTCCATCTCAGCATAATAATAATTATTCGTCCCGAAATGGTGGTAGGGTTTTGACGATTTAAAAGTACTTAGCAAAGTCCATTCAAATAAAGAGCTTTTTCATTTCATTTTCATTTCATTTCATTAATACCGCTAGAGCCGTGGCCGAGAGCGAACATGTACTTGCGCGCAGAGCGTTATGTCTAGCCAATGTAACGAGTATTGTTTTGGTTTTCTTACAACAAACAAGTATGAAAAATAAATGAGAATGTGAAAAAAATACTTAAAGTAAAAAATTGGAGACTTCAAGCGATAAATTTTATTTCACAACTGTCAAAAACAATTATTTTTAATACATAAAAAATAAACATATGTCATCTACACCATGCAGTCCCAAACATCCGCCCAAGGGCAAAAAAAAAGGAAACAAAAAAAAAAATATATTTTAAGCTAACAAACACAACATCCTGTATAGTGTAGATTAAGTAAATTATGAGTAGTAAATAGAGTTATAAAAAAATGGGTAAGTGCGAGGGTAATTTTAACTATCACATTCAAGTTTATACAACTTCCTGACACTTCTAGTGAATGTGCCTTTAGCAGTCTTAACTGTGGCAACCCGACATGCACCATCCCGACCTACGAACAACTCAACTACCCGGCCCAACGGCCAACGAATACGTTTCTAAAACTACATCCCCTACCTTCAAACTATGAGAACCGTCTTTTCCCTTAAGCACTAATAACGCAAGATATTCATTACTTACTCTATATCCTCTGAGGTTTTCCCATCCATCTGGAAGGAGGCTCAAGTTATACCTATTCCTAAAAAATCCAACCCAGCCTCCTTTTCCGAGTATCGCCCTATATCTATCCTTCCTTTCCTGTCTAAAGTCCTTGAAAAACTTGTCCATTCTCAACTTACGTCCTTTGTCAACAAACACAGTCTCCTTAGTCCATTCCAGTCCGGTTTCCGCCCGGGTCATAGTACGACTACTGCGTTGGTCAAAATCACTGACGACATTCGAAGCGGTATGGAGAATCGTCAACTTACTGTCTTAACGTTATTGGATTTTAGTAACGCGTTTAACACTGTGGACTTTGACATTCTCATTGGAGTGCTACGTTCTCTTAACATCTCTTCATCTGTTATTGAATGGTTCAGAAGTTACCTGTTCGGACGACGGCAACGTATTCGCATAGAAGACAATTTGTCTAAATGGTGCGACCTATCTGCTGGAGTTCCACAGGGTGGCGTCTTATCACCTCTTCTTTTTTCAATTTTTATTAATTCCATAACTCCTTCTCTTTCAAGTTCCTATCACTTGTACGCCGATGATCTTCAAATCTACACGCAAGCCCCCATAGCTGATATTGCTCGTGCAATTCATTCTACTAATGCTGATCTCACAGCAATTTGTAAGTGGAGTAAATCCTTTGGTCTGCATGTAAATGCTGCAAAAAGTCAGACCATAATTATTGGCAGTCCTTATTTTATAACCAGACTAGATGCAGACCATTTGCCTCCTATTTACCTGGCTGACTCCATAATACCTTACGCTAAAACTGTCAAGAATCTTGGAGTTATTTTTGACCAATGTATGAGCTGGAAGCCGCATATTGACAACGTCAGAAGGAAAATTTTTGGATCCTACAACTCTCTCCGTCGTTTGCGTAATTTTCTGCCTACTTGTACCAAAGTAATGCTGGCACAATCACTCCTGCTCTCATTAATTGATTACGCTGACGTTTGTTATGTAGATCTTTCGGAGGAACTCCTCAATAAACTCGAGCGTTTGCAGAATCTGTGTATCAGATTCATTTTCAATCTGAGGAAGTTTGACCATGTTTCATATTTCCGCTCCAAACTTAATTGGCTCCCTATTCGCCGGCGCAGAGACTTACACGTTCTTTCTTTTCTGTACACTATTCTTTTCTTACCTACTTCTCCTTCCTATTTAAATAATATTTTCTCCTTCCGGTCGTATTCGTTATGTCGTACGTTACGATCATCTTCTTCTCTCATTTTAGATATTCCCACCCACTCCACTGATTTCCTTTCATATTCCTTCGCTGTGCATGCTGTCCGTTTGTGGAATTCTTTACCTGAGCATATAAGGAGGGCTCGGACACTGGATTCCTTCAAAAACCAAGTTAGGAGTCATTATCTTCATGTCTCTCAATAGTTTATTTTATATATTTCATTATCTACATATCATATACTTTTTATATTTATTTATATTATTGTTATATTTAATGTTGTATTTAAATATTATTATTAATTCCTCCTTCTTGCACCCGTTTTTATTGATATCACACCATATTTTCTTTTACTGCAGGTTGCCTGGAAGAGATTGCTGCTTAGCAATAAGGCCGCCTATTGTACTGTCCTGTGTATAAACTTGTTTTGTACTGTTTTGTTAAATGTGCAATAAAGAATATTTGTATTGTATTGTATTGTACAAAACCGTAAATTCAAGTCGTGTCTCAACTTCTGTAAATATTTGACGCGCAAATTCAAACTCTTGGAATCTAACTGGTCTAAGTCTGCAACCTCACTGCAAGGGTTGTAAAAATGATGCTGGTGTGATGGGTTGAGATAATATGTCAACATCATCAACAATATAAGACAGCGGTCGAGAATTTACAATTGCTTCACACTCTATCAAAACTGTCTCTAACTCTATAAACGTAAGCGAGGCATTACCCAAGACACGTCTCAGAAGCTCCTTAACCATCCTAACCATGCGCTCATACCACCCTCCCCACCAAGGTGATCCGGGAGGGATCAATATCCATTTTATTTCTCGAATACTGGCATGAGTCACTACCTCCTTCCAATCTATCAATTTAAATAAATTTCTAGCACCAACAAAATTCGTGCCATTGTCAGAGTAGACAGTGGATATCCTACCCCTCCTAGCAATAAATCTCCTAAAAGATAATAAAAAATCATGCGTAGACAAAGACGTTACTAAATCCAGATGAATAGCCCTGTAAACTGCGCAAGTGTACAAAACTATCCATACTTTATCGCCATTCCGCAGTAAAAGGGGTCCGGCCAAATCAACACCACTAACCTCGAAAACACTACCTGTCTTCGTCCTATCCGACGGCAAAGGGACGAGAGGCGTCGCACACGGCTTCCCTCTGTGTTTCCTACAAATAACACAATTTTTCGATACTCTTTTGACTAACAGACGAACACCAGTGATCCACAAATTTTGTCTCAGATTAGCTAAGAGTGTCTGTGTACCGGCGTGAAAGAGCTCTCTGTGCTTCTGGATAACCAATCTCTCTACAATTGGATGAACACTTGGCAGTAAAATCGGAAATCTATAGCATGCTGGAATATCTTCTGAAAAAAGTTTTGTCTTGACTCTTATCAAACCATCACAGTCCACATTAGTAATCAAATCCTTGTGAGATTTTCCCGGTCCATAAGTTATAAATGATAAATGATAAACTTTATTGCCTTAATATTAATTAAACAAGGAGTAACATCCATAACAAAAAAAGTAGCACAAACTTATAATTTACATTTTTACAAAAAAATAATAATAACAGCAATGTATTAAAGGCAATGGGCACCAATCTCAGCAAAATACTGGGCGTAGCCCAGCGCTGGTTTTCAGATTGGTCCCGTACGGGAGTAACTAACTTGGTTAGAAGGAGGAGGCAATAGGTAAGGTACGCTTTAGTGTGCGACAGTTGTGGTAGTGGTATTATATGTTTACAAATAGGTATGTATGCATAAATATATAAGTAGAATGCAATTAAAATAAAAGAACAATTGGGTATGGTATGAATATTATTCAGGTTAAGTATGTCTGTGTTCGCATGTTGTTTCAGAGTGGGATGTATACAACATTTACTGAAGCTTTTTGTCTGTCTAAGAGGTGAGAACGAACTAGTTCTTTGTACTTATACAAAGACATAGGTCCCCGTATCGGAGGAGGGAGATCATTCCATACTTTGCTTGCAGCAAACTTGAACCCCCCTCTGAACAACTGAGTTTTGTGTTTTGGCACTACAAGACTGGTTTCTCTGTGAGATCGGAGAGACTTTGTACAGGAGTCTTTAACCCATTCCAGCTTCTCATAGAGATATCCTGGTCTTCTGAATTCCATAATTTTGCGAGTTGCAAGTGCTAGATGTAAAAGTCTCCGATTTGTCATGTTCAAAATTTCTTTAACGTTCAGATATGGTGATATGTGAGCTCTTCTTGGTATGTCATAACAAAAACGCATACACGCGTTTTGTACCCGCTGCACAGCTTTCTTTGTTTGCTCTAGTAATCTTGGTCCATACACAATATCACAATAATTAAAATGTGATAGAATAAGAGACTCTGTAAGGACTTTTCTAACATCTTCAGACAAATATTTTTGTATTGTATTGTATTGTACAAAACCGTAAATTCAAGTCGTGTCTCAACTTCTGTAAATATTTGACGCGCAAATTCAAACTCTTTGAATCTAACTGGTCTAAGTCTGCAACCTCACTGCAAGGGTTGTAAAAATGATGCTGGTGTGATGGGTTGAGATAATATGTCAACATCATCAACAATATAAGACAGCGGTCGAGAATTTACAATTGCTTCACACTCTATCAAAACTGTCTCTAACTCTATAAACGTAAGCGAGGCATTACCCAAGACACGTCTCAGAAGCTCCTTAACCATCCTAACCATGCGCTCATACCACCCTCCCCACCAAGGTGATCCGGGAGGGATCAATATCCATTTTATTTCTCGAATACTGGCATGAGTCACTACCTCCTTCCAATCTATCAATTTAAATAAATTTCTAGCACCAACAAAATTCGTGCCATTGTCAGAGTAGACAGTGGATATCCTACCCCTCCTAGCAATAAATCTCCTAAAAGATAATAAAAAATCATGCGTAGACAAAGACGTTACTAAATCCAGATGAATAGCCCTGTAAACCGCGCAAGTGTACAAAACTATCCATACTTTATCGCCATTCCGCAGTAAAAGGGGTCCGGCCAAATCAACACCACTAACCTCGAAAACACTACCTGTCTTCGTCCTATCCGACGGCAAAGGGACGAGAGGCGTCGCACACGGCTTCCCTCTGTGTTTCCTACAAATAACACAATTTTTCGATACTCTTTTGACTAACAGACGAACACCAGTGATCCACAAATTTTGTCTCAGATTAGCTAAGAGTGTCTGTGTACCGGCGTGAAAGAGCTCTCTGTGCTTCTGGATAACCAATCTCTCTACAATTGGATGAACACTTGGCAGTAAAATCGGAAATCTATAGCATGCTGGAATATCTTCTGAAAAAAGTTTTGTCTTGACTCTTATCAAACCATCACAGTCCACATTAGTAATCAAATCCTTGTGAGATTTTCCCGGTCCATAAGTTATAAATGATAAATGATAAACTTTATTGCCTTAATATTAATTAAACAAGGAGTAACATCCATAACAAAAAAAGTAGCACAAACTTATAATTTACATTTTTACAAAAAAATAATAATAACAGCAATGTATTAAAGGCAATGGGCACCAATCTCAGCAAAATACTGGGCGTAGCCCAGCGCTGGTTTTCAGATTGGTCCCGTACGGGAGTAACTAACTTGGTTAGAAGGAGGAGGCAATAGGTAAGGTACGCTTTAGTGTGCGACAGTTGTGGTAGTGGTATTATATGTTTACAAATAGGTATGTATGCATAAATATATAAGTAGAATGCAATTAAAATAAAAGAACAATTGGGTATGGTATGAATATTATTCAGGTTAAGTATGTCTGTGTTCGCATGTTGTTTCAGAGTGGGATGTATACAACATTTACTGAAGCTTTTTGTCTGTCTAAGAGGTGAGAACGAACTAGTTCTTTGTACTTATACAAAGACATAGGTCCCCGTATCGGAGGAGGGAGATCATTCCATACTTTGCTTGCAGCAAACTTGAACCCCCCTCTGAACAACTGAGTTTTGTGTTTTGGCACTACAAGACTGGTTTCTCTGTGAGATCGGAGAGACTTTGTACAGGAGTCTTTAACCCATTCCAGCTTCTCATAGAGATATCCTGGTCTTCTGAATTCCATAATTTTGCGAGTTGCAAGTGCTAGATGTAAAAGTCTCCGATTTGTCATGTTCAAAATTTCTTTAACGTTCAGATATGGTGATATGTGAGCTCTTCTTGGTATGTCATAACAAAAACGCATACACGCGTTTTGTACCCGCTGCACAGCTTTCTTTGTTTGCTCTAGTAATCTTGGTCCATACACAATATCACAATAATTAAAATGTGATAGAATAAGAGACTCTGTAAGGACTTTTCTAACATCTTCAGACAAATATTTTCGTAAACTATAAAGCACCTTTAGTCGAAAGAAAGCATTTCTAGTTTTGGTGTTAATGTATTCCTTGTATCGCATTTCTCCATCAATTATTAGTCCTAGATTTTTAGCGTGTTCCACTCTAGAGATAGGTTCCCCATAGATGTGGATCTGCGGATTTTTCTCGATAATCTTGCGGCACTGCCCTTTACTCCCCATGACTATGACTTGTGATTTAGACGGATTTAGAACTAAGTTATTTTTTTTCGACCATTCCGATACAGCATCCAAGTCCTCATTTATGGCACTTATTGATGTTTGAAGATCTTGTGGCGGAAAAGAGTAGTAAAGTTGAGTGTCATCAGCATATAAATGAGTCTTACAGTGCTTCAGTCCTTTCACGAGGTCAGCAGTATATAGCACAAACAATAGGGGACTTAAAATCGAGCCCTGGGGCGTGCCTCGAGAGACTGTATTTACTTGAGATCGTACCAGTAGCCCCTGCTCTGTGTAAAGTTCCACATACTGTGTTCTATTAGCAAGAAAAGATTCAAACCAATTGCATGATTCCCTTGATACTCCATATTGGGCCATTTTAGTCATTAATAATTCAGGATTTAGGCAATCAAATGCCCGAGAAAAGTCTAAAAGCACAAGAATAGACCCCTTCCCACTGCCGGATGCCGTAATTACATCGTCTGTGACCTTTGCCAGTGCAGTTGCGGTTCCATGTTTACCACGAAAACCAGATTGCGTGGATGGTAGGAGATTATTCTTTTCCAGATATTTCGAAAGTTGGTCACAAACCACCCTTTCTATTATTTTGGAAAGTACAGGCAAAATACTGATTGGGCGTAGGTCTTTGTAGTTGTCAACCTTAGTGGATTTGGGTATCGGTTTTACCTTCGCCAACTTCCAGGATCTAGGGAAAACACTGGCTTCTATAGAGGAGTTTATTATGTGCGTGATTATCGACAAAGTGGAGTCAAGAGTAAGCCGGATCATGTCAATTGAAATTTCATCATGACCACAAGCTTTAGTCTCTATTGAAGAAATTATTTTAGAAACACGATCCTCCGTGCAGCCGCTTATAGTAAATATCTGTTCGCTTAGATTAGTCCTTTCAAATGTTGCTCGCATTTCATCATCGGTGTTGGCGTTACCTGGTATGGTCAAGAAGAATTTATTTATTTCATCTGGGTTACTTAAATGTTTTGGGACTAATGATTTATCATTGCTACAGAGAATCGAAGTGTGTTTAAGATGGTTCCACATCAGTTTGGGGTGTTTTTTATTTTTATTTACATAAAAAGTAAAATAAGCTGACTTTTCTCTGCTTAATGCACTGCTGGTATAGTTACGAAGAGTTTTGTAATAATCTCGATGTGCCTCCAGTTTCGTGTCACGAGCTCTTTTAAGGGCTGAATCTCGTAAGTTCATCATGACCTTGATGTTGTCTGTGATCCATGGGTAACTTTTTTGGTCAACGCGTATTCGTATAATTGGGGCATGTTTATCGAAGAGTGATATAATAAGCTGGTTGAACAGTTCTACCTTATCATTGATATCTATCAACTGTCTAACTTCCTCCCAATTCAAATTATTGATATCCTTCCTAAACTCAGTATGGTCAATTTTATCTAAGAAGCGTTTATACACATATTGAGGCATTTGCTTTGGTTTTTTTATACTCAATTGTGTAAGCATCATCGCATGGTCGCTTATCGCTTCATTGTGGTATATTTGCACTTCTTTGCAGATTTGAGGAATATCAGTTATAATCAGATCCAGCAACGATTCTGTATCATTAGTGACTCTGGTAGGCTCCTCAACGATTTGCTGTAGACTTCGTTCGTTCAGAAAAGATAAGAGTTTTCCTACATTTGGTCTATTTGTCTGCAAGATATTGACGTTAAAGTCGGTCAAGAGAAATAGACCGTTACAGTAGGCGAAACTATCAAATGATTCGTTTAGAGCGTCTATGGCGTTGTCTACCGATACAGACTCTGGTCTATATGCTGGTCCGATCGCGAAACGTCCCACACCACGGACCTGTAGTTCCAACCACATTTGTTCCAACGTAGATGCGGGGTGCTATTTTACGCGCGCTTGCAGCCCTTTTCGTATATAAAATCCTACACCACCCCCTCTTCGACCGTCCGGTCGTGGAATACTTTTTAGTGTATAACCGGGAATGGTAGGGATAATTTTATCTTCTCCGGTAGTCATCCATGTCTCGTTCAAAGCCAGTATGTCTAGTTTGTATCTGTCCATTGCACTAATGTACTCATCTCGTCCAGTGTGTAAGGATCGCACGTTTAGTAATCCTATAGTCAACAGATGTGTTTTGTTACGTGTCATTATTATAATTGAGAGGTAAGGAGGGTAAACTTTCAAAAAATGGTACAGGATAATCAAAAGGATACAATAGGGAGTACACAGTGTCATTATCTTTACATTCCTTACAACCTTCATAAATCATTATATTACATAGGCATTTTAAAGAGTCTACTACAAGGAAATAACTTAGAACAATTAACAAATATTTGACAATGGTACATTTACTCAGTTCTGTATATACCACATAGCAAAAATATTTATAAAGAACCATACACAACACATAGAAAAAATATTCACTTACAAACATATATACCAAATAAAGAAAACATTTACTCACAACTATAAATACCACATCAAAAAACAAAAAATATTTTATGATAAATAGTAACATTCGGTTATAATAAGTAATATTAGGCCTAGGAACAAAATGATTAACATATCTATTTAGAGTTCGATGCACAAGGGTCCACATTGAAAACACGTTTAATATCTTTCTCCGTTTTGATTTGAACGGCTCTGGTATCGTTATTGTCCGTCCGTTTTGCGAAGATTCGGCCTTCTTTTGTCCAAACAAACTTCCAGTTCATAGTACTGGCCGCCTGACGGGCCTGGTAGAATAATCGGCGATTGGTTTTAGTCAATCGCTCGTTTATAAATACGCGTGAATGACTGCTGCTTGTAAGACCAAAGTCTGCTGTCGTAAGGCCACGGCGTACTCGTGCGTTCCGCAGTACGTTATCGCGCACCGCCCGCCTCGCTAACCGTACCACCAATGGTCGTGGTCGTGGGCTGGCATTTTGTTCAACGTTATGAGAGCGTTTAGGTCCCACACGGTCTATGCTGACAATATCACGGTCGTCGAGTGTCATACCAAGCTTTAGGGCTATGGCCTGTACTATATGCGCAGGTGATTCGTTCTGATGTTCTGGTAAACCGGTTATTTCGACTTCATTTAGTAGTAGCGCCTGGTCCCTTTCATTGAGTTCTACGTGCATCTGGTCGATCATGTCCTGCAGTTCTTGTGCGTTAGATTGACAGCTTTTGCTTTCTTTAAAGGTCAACAGTTCTGTTTTAAGTTTAGAGTTTTCAATTTCTAGCGATTTGAACTTATTGTCCATTGCACATAATTCGGCCCTTAATGTTTTTATTTCATTGGCTAAGAAGTCAGTAGTATCAGAGAACTCTTGCTTAATTTGGTCGATGGCATGTTTTATCTCTTTTGAAATATCATGTTTCGTACTACTCAACTTGGAGTCCAGGTTAACCATATCTTGCCTTACCGGGGCCAGTTTAGAATCCAACATTTCCGACAATGTGGTCATAATGTCGTTCATGTTTAGTTCGGTCGATCTACTTAGATTTTTTGTATGCAGTTGTAGTTCAGTTACGGCCCTTGTGGGCTCTTGGTGCGTGGATTCATCGCATATCGACATATCGGTATTGTCTGTGAATGGCGGTGACTGCTCATAGTGTTTCCGTACTGGGGTATCCTCTCCCCTGGGTCGACGTGTAATGTTAGCACATGGTGGGCAACGCCAAGTCGAATTGTTATGCTTTAGCTTATCAATATAGTGCTCTTCAGGTATGCCGAGGCAAGCATAGTGATATCCACCCCTACATGCTATACATAACAGGAGGGCGTCCCGGCTAACAGCTTTTGTACAAGCTAAGCAGTTCATTTTGTAGCGTTTGAGTACAGCTATTCTTTGGTTTATACGACAGCGGCACAATAACAGTGCGCGGTATGAATAACACGTAGATAGATAGCAAGCGACAGGCTTACCGAGATCGTCCGCGTCCGCGACGTGTTGTGCGGGCCGCTCGGTTGGATTCGGCTCGTATTCGACTATTCTCGTGAGAAGCGGCACGCGCTGGTCGCTGGCCGGGCGCTGCTTGTAGATTTGTTTGTTGTGGGTTGGTCAAAAATTTTTATCAAGAATTTTGTTTTGTTTTCATATTACGGACGAACGCGAAAAATAAATTCAATTCGGTTGCCGGCACACACTGACACACGTTTTGATGTTTACTTTGATATAAATAACAAGTTCCAAACTGATTATTTTGCACACTATAAAGAAAATAATTTAAGGAGCAAACGAAAGTGATGCTGCCTCAACGAGCTCACACAGGCGTATCATGTTTCACACTGTATAAGTTTAAATAACATTTTTTCAGATCTATTTATCTCTTCCATTTCTAAATAATCCGTATTAATTTTTGTAGATCCTTTAATATTATTATAAAAACGTAAAATCAAAGCTAGCATTCTCTTAATAAAATTATAATTAGAAAAATATAAGAGACGCTCCGAAAACTTTTCACTACTCACTACTGCTGCCAGACTACTTCTTATCCCACTTTCAGCTTCTAAACAAACTCCATTAGATTGATGATCAATCGAAATCGACCACTCTTCTATCTTTAATCGCAACCAATCTGGGCCTTCCCACCAACGTGATTTTTGGAGAACATCAGCTTGACAACCCCTAGATGGAAGATCGGCCGGGTTCAAACTACCTGCAATGTGATACCAATCTTTCATTTCTGAAACACTACGTATCTCTCTTACCCTATTCTTAACAAAAACTCCCCAGTCTCCTTCATTCTTAATCCACGAGAGCACTACGTTGGAATCTGTCCAGAAATAGCAACTGGGTTCCATACTCAAGGCGTCCTTAACTTGAATATATAAACGTGTTCCAATAACTCCAGGTAACAGTTCCAGGCGGGGTATCGAAACGTCACTGCCACTTTTGTTTGGCGACAATCTTGACTTGGCAGATACCAGCTGAACGCTAACCTTAGAATAAGAACATACTAGAAGGATAGTTCCATACAATATGCCGCTTCAAAACTGACGCAAAAAATTTGTTATGTGTGCTAACGCTTACACACAGATACACGCACACTACTAAAAATTGGTGTGGTCACTAAAACCTCGTCACCCCAAAACCAGATAATTTAAATAAAACATGAATACTACTTCTGATTTTGAAGTGAAACTTCTTTTTATACGATAGATACATCGTAATTTGTAAATTCGATGAAACGGAAAAGCCACACCAAAGTTTTTGACGGATAGTTTTAAATAAAATATCAGGGTACCATTTTGGTGGTTTTCGGGGGTCCCGATTAAAAAAAAATATATATTGAGATCCAAGATGGCGGACGTGACTTTTTAATATAACGACGACGGAAAACAATAAGGGCGTAACCCGGCCAAACCCAACTTTACACCAGAGCCAAAAAACAGAAAAAAATAAGGAAATTCGAGTATATCTTTTTAACGGTAAATCATGTGAACGTGATTTTTACATCATTACTATAAAATAAAAACCTGTATTTAGTGGATTGCAAACCAATAACTTTATATTGCTAGAAATAAGATTATTCGAGTTACAGCCATTGCATACAGAAATTGCGGACCTCAAAAATGTAGTATCTAGACATGATGTTTGTAATGAATCAGAAAATTATAAGAAATTCGCTGACCCCAAAAAGGTCGTAACAATTGTTCGTTTTAATTTGCTGCTAGGAACGGGGTGTAAACACATTCATGTTGCATACAATAGTTAGAAAATTGGTCGTAATTTAAACCTCTAGAAACCCAATGATCTTAACAAAATGTCGTAAGCTTTTCTGAACTTAAATTTATTGAACTTTTAAAAAGTTACATGTGCTAAATGATATTCTAAATTGGCACAATTTGTTGAAATCGGAATTTAATAGGTAGTACTACATTAAGAAAGTACATAATAGACATTGAAAATCATAAAGAAAACAATAGCAAAAATAACATTCAATGTAATTAACTAATTACCCTCTAAGGGTTACACAAAACAACAGTGTCTAGGGATGTAATTATGATTTTAACAAACAGGTAATATTTTTTGGAATACGCACAACTAAAGTACTTAAGAGAACCTGTTTAAATGAGAATCATAATTATTATGATACAATGTTGATCTCAATAAAAACTTAAGATCAATAATTATAATTTGTATGTTAACTAAAATAAGAACAAAACACTTGACGTGACCAATTAAACATAATAGTAACTCGAGATAAATATTATACTTTTTCACTAGAAAAATATTTAAAGGTAAATAATTTTATTTAAATTGGATAAAATAGGAAAAACTATAAAGCGAAAATACATAAAACCAAATATAAGTCTAGTGCATCATAGACAACAAGATTAAACAGTTATAAAAATCATTAATTATAAAATTAAATCAACTACAATAAAAGAAATACAGACTAAGCTGTTGATCCTAATCAAACAAGAAATACGTGCTTTATTGCCTGTAATCCGTTTGAAGTAAATGTTGGCTAGAAAAAAACAGTGGTGGTTGTATTATAGTTCACAGAATGTTTATGAGAAAATTCAATTCTTTACCTTAACCAGTCATAAAATTCAGACATTATTCTCTTCATCTGTATCTGGTAGGCAGTCGACTCTCTTACTATTATACTTTAGACCTAAATACTCATTAGCGTATACTGCCGGTATGACTTTTTTTGTAAGATTTTTGAAGTATTCATACTTTTGTGCCGATATTGGCAGTTAAAGGTTATCTTTAGGCGATAAATCTGTTTGAAATGTATTTAGAGTTATTTCTGTACACTCCGCCTCAGCTGACATGGAGCGTTTTACAGAGCGCTTCTCTGTTTTTTTAAATGTCTTATTTATAATATCCTCGAATCCCTAAAATTGCTTTCCTTCCATCGATACCACTTTATATGGTTTTTTCGTGATATTGTAATAACAGTTGGCCAATGAGAAGGTGCCCATATCATTGTATCCTTGATGGACCGCTCAATGACAGCATGCATGCTGTCTACTGGCATATACGTATGACCAGGAACTAGATAATTAATCTGGATAACTTCTAAATTTTGACTATTCGTCCGATCTTTGAGGGAGGCGATGGTGGAGGGAGTGAATGCAACCCTGGAAGCTGTTTGCCTCTGGGGTAAGGCCAACTTGGTTGGGTTCAATCCGTCCAAAACGCAGGCATGTTTCTTCTCCGCGAAACGGACTCCATTTCATCTGAGTCAGACTTTCCGAAATGTCTCCGTTCCGGTTAACGACCATCTAGACCTCTTGGATGTAGATATCTCTGCCAATCTCAATTTCGGTCGCTACATCGAATTCATTGCTGAAACTGTAGCCAAAAAACTTGGCATTCTTTCAAAGGTGAAACGATATTTTACATCTCAGCAGCTCCTAATTCTTTATCGAGCCCAAGTACGCTCCTGCATAGAGTACTGTTGTCACCTTTGGGACGGATCTGCACGTTATCAGTTAGATGCACTGGATTCAGTGAAGCACCGAGTGAGGCGACTCATCGGCAGTGAGGCGACTCATCGGCAGTGAGGCACTCGCTGAGGCTAATCTCTAGAGCCTTGCCCACCGAAGGCGTGTAGCTTGCCTCTCGGTCTTTTATTGGTTGCATTTCGGAGAGTGTGCGGAGGTTCTTCATAATTTGATCCCCCCAGCCCCTTTTTCACCATCGGACGACCAGACGCGGCGAAGGCTTTCACCCTTACGTTGTAGATATACCTTCCACCCGCACGAAGCGCTTTGCTTCCCTTTTCATTATGCGCACAGCTAAGGAGTGGAACTCGTTGCCAAGGTCTGTTTTCCCGGATCAATATAATCTGGATATCTTTAAGGCCAGAGTGAACAAGCATCTTCTAGGCGAGCGTGTACCGTCTTAGGCCACATCTTCGCTTCACATCAGGTGAGATTGTGGCCAAACGCTCAGGCTATCAAACATAAAAAAAAATGCATAACGCAGCATACTCAATACTGTTTTGTTTTGTTTTGGCCATAGCACGAGTCCGTACGCGCAGCGACTAAGGTAACTTGCCTGGGGCGTATGTTAGAAAAAACCGGAATATTACAGAAATTACTCGTATTAACTACACAGTAAAAACTATTCATGGTGGTAATATGGTTTTATCATAGTTTGGGTTGATTTCAATCACCTATGAAATTGTAGTATCTCAGAAGTTATTCTTTGTCCTTATAAAAATATGAACCGCTAAAATGTCGTAAGCAAGGAAGTATAAAAAATGCATCCCTCAAAAAAGTCGTAACCGCTGTGGTGCATATAAACAAGGACAGCGTAACTATTTTTTTTATTTAAAACACAAACTTCTACTAGTCGTATCGCCAAACAGTATAAATACGCTGTTTTTGTGGGAGTTACACCCAAAAAATTAAACACAGTTTTCAAAATACTGTCCTATTTTTGAATTTCATGTCGTCGTAGAGCAACCAGACCCAGACTAGTCGACGCAGAAAAAAAAGCTGATAATTACCTTATGCTTAGTCCAGTTACGACTTTTTAATGGGATACGCCCTTATTGTTTTCCAACGTCGATAATATCAATATGGGTATCATTTTCGTGGTTTTCGGGGGTCCCAATTCCGAATTCAACATCCATTTTGAGATCCAAGATGGCGGACATAACTTTTTAATAAAATATCAATATGGGTATCATTTTCGTGGTTTTCGGCGGCCCCGATTCCAAATACAACATCTATTTTGAGACTATCCAAGATGGCGGACGCAACTTTTTAATATAATATCAATATGGGTATCATTTTCGTGGTTTTCGGTGGTCCTGATTACGAAAACAACATCTTTTTTGAGATCCAAGATGGCGGACGCGACTTTTTGATATAATATCAATATGGGTATCATTTTCGTGGTTTTCGGGGGTCCCGATTACGAATACAACATCTTTTTTGAAATCCAAGATGGCGGACGTGACTTTTTGATATAATATCAATATGGGTATCATTTTCGTGGTTTTCGGAGGTCCCGATTCCGAATTCAACATCCATTTTGAGATCCAAGATGGCGGACACAACTTTTTAATAAAATATCAATATGGGTATCATTTTCGTGGTTTTCGGCGGCCCAGATTCCAAATACAACGTCTATTTTGAGATTCTAGATCCAAGATGGTGTTTGCGACTTTTTAATACAAAATCGACATAGGTATCATTTTCGACGTGTTCGTCCACGAAAACCACGAAAATGATACCCATATTGATATTTTATCAAAAAGTCACGTTCGCCATCTTGGATATCAAAAAAGATGTCGTATTCGTAATCAGGACCCCGAATACCACAAAAATGATTACCATATTGATATTTTATCAAAAAGTTGTATCCGCCATATCTGATCTCAAAAAAGTTGTTATTCGCAATTGGAACCCCCGAAAACCACAAAAATGATACCCGTATTGATATTTTATTAAAAAGTTGTGTCCGCTATCTTGGATCTCAAAATGAGTGTTGTATTTGGAATCGGGACCACCGAAAACCACGAAAATGATACCCATCTTGATATTATATTAAAAAATTGTGTCCGCCATCTTGGATCTCAAAATAGATGTTGTATTTGGAATCTGAGCCGCCGAAACTCACGAAAATGATACCCATATTGATATTATATTAAAAAGTTGTGTCCGCCATCTTGGATCTCAAAATAGATGTTGTATTTGGAATCTGAGCCGCCGAAAATCACGAAAATGATACCCATATTGATATTATATCAAAAAGTCACGTCCGCCATCTTGCATTTCAAAAAGGATGTTGTATTCGTAATCGGGACCCCCGAAAACCATGAAATTGATACCCATATTGATATTATATCAAAAAGTCACGTCCGCCATCTTGGATTTCCAAAAAGATGTTGTATTCGTAATCAGGACCCCCGAAAACAACGAAAATGATACCCATATTGATATTATATCAAAAAGTCGCGTCCGCCATGTCGAACTTCCATACAAACTTTCATCCCCTATTTCAACCCATTCAACCTTTTATTCGCGATAAAAAGTAGCCTATGTCCCACCCCGAGATCTATATTTGTACCAAATTTCATCAAAATCGGTTCAGTGCTTTAGACGTGAAAGCTTAACAGACAGACAGACAGAGTTACTTTCGCATTTATAATATTAGTAGGGATAATTATTTATACGCTCACACCAATTATCTAGCCCAAATTAAGTATCATTAAGAACTTGTGTTATTATTTACTTTGAATTCCTTTGCTTCGCTCTTGAATCAAAGTAGCGCCCTCGCCGTAAAAGTATAAGTATAAGTAGTAAAGAAAGTATCATACAATCGATAAGGGAGCAAAATAGCTCCCTTATCATACAATCGACTATTTAAAACCGGTCTAGGTGTAGAAACATACATAAAAAAGAAGATTAAGGCGACTTGAAAACCTCCTCCTTTTCTTAAGGCGGTTAAAAATGTCCATACGTTAAGTCAAAACAATCTAATCATCAAAAAAATTTTTTTTTATGTCCTTAGTATTTTTTATAGAACAATTAATATGATTAAATTATTGCATTCGACTAAATTCTAAACAACTAAAATAGGTAAAATAATTTCTGTCACTGGCAGCACTCAGTATTTAAAAAATACAAAATAAAATATTTGGTTTTTATTGCTTATAAAGTGAAAATACAATAAAATATTAAAAACTTACGTGTGAAAAGTAATGTTCTCACTCTTTTTATTTTTTTCAGTTCGATTATTACACCATATAATAGCACAAATCGTCATTTTTTAATAATTTGTTGGAGATGCGTACGGAGTGCGTTGACCTCGAGGACTACGCATAGAGTTTCCGTATGGTGCCAAATAAGGCCTAATATTGGTTGCACCAAATTGAGTGCCCGGATACGGTATCTGTATGTTCTTAATCTAAGACGCTAACTTTGTCTTCATACTGGCTACGTAGAAACACAGCTGCTGCGTAAGCGACTTTGCTCGCATCACAAAAGGTATGAACGGACAGCTTGCACTTGTTTATATCTTCCTGTGTCACTCGTCTGGCTACATGCAAACGATTTAAATATGTCAGTTTTCCGGCCCACTTAAGAAACCTTTCGCTAATCTCCATCGGTACATCATCATCCCACCCAAGTTTCAATTCATGCAATTCTTTTAGTAACAACTTAGATAATAATGTAACTGGAGCGACGAAACCAATGGGGTCATAAACTCTATGAGCTAACGACAAAATGAGCCTCTTAGTAACCCTCTCGCCATTGTATTGTAACTGCTTGGAATTGACATATAACGTGTCCTCTTTGGTATTCCATAATACACCCAAAGTAGATATGGTTGTCTCTTCTATTGACGGACCAATCACCCATCCTCTAAGCTCCATCTTCGCAAGTAACATCAGACGTTCTGCTTGTGCACGAAAATCTAAAGCATCTTTATATGACTCACAACTAGTTAGACAATTATCTACATAAAAACTATATTTTAATTTGTCTACTGTAGCTTTCAAAAAACAAGGAAAATTTTTGCTTTCTAAATGGTAGCGTATAGTCGCATTCAATAAAAAGGGACTAGATGTAACACCGAACGCCACTCTACAATGCCGGTAAGTAATACCTATCGGCATTGTAGAGTATATAACTTCGTTACGCTTTTCATCTGTCCACCATAAAAATTGTAAAAATTTGCGATCTGATTCCGCTAAACTGATTTGCAAGAACGCTTTTTTAATGTCAGCGCTAACGCCTACTGCCTGTTTGCGAAAACCAATAAGTAGTTTAGGTATTAATTCTAATAAATTCAGGCCGGCTTCTAACGAACTGCTTAAAGACCTCCCATTGGCATCCCTGGCTGACGCATCAAATACAGGGCGCACTCTTGTTGTAACACTAGCTTCTTTAATAACTGCGTTGTGCGCCAAGTAATGCCCGTTATCATCACCTTCCACTTGCTCAATAATACCCAATTTTAGCCATTCTTTGAGAGCCATATCATATTCTATAAAATTATTAGTGGAAACTAATCTCTTGGTCGTGGAATGAAGACGTTTCAAAGCTAGCCCAATTTGCCGTGGAAGGAAGACATTAATTTATTAAGTAGCCTCGGTTACTTAATAAATTAATGTCTTCCTTCCACGGCAAATTGACCTCGTACCGACCTTCTAAATTTATTTTAATGTTTTCATTAAAATAATCCATCATCTCCTTCTGCAACACTTCAGTTTTCTTCGTCTGTGCAGGATCCTTAATACCAATCGATTCTAATTCCCAAAGTTGCGCAATGGCATTACAATTGGTAGTGGTATTGCTAACAGTGGAAAAGCACTCGCTTGAAGCAGTCGTACCTTGTAAAACCCATCCCAATTTGGTATTCATGGCAACCAAGTTGGTGGTAACTTGAACCACTTCACCTGTAAATAAAAAGCCTGAGTGATCTGCACCTATAAGCAACTCAATATCAAAATCCTCACTATCGCAGTCATTCAAAGTAATATTCAACTTACGTAATTGCTCAAAAACAAGTGGATCGTTAAGCTTAGGTAAATAGCCACAAAGTTTATCTTTATCCAAAGCTGAGATGACACATTCAAACCTACCATCGAGATTCTGGACACAACACCTATACATTTTATGGTTCTCAACAGCAGTTTCAACGCCACCAAAAAGGCAATGGGTAATCGTGTGGTTACTTATAGGTTTAAGACCTAACTTTGCAGCTACGCGCTTAGATATATAAGATTTTTGTGCTCCGCTGTCAAATAACGCTCGCACTTTAATACATTTATCAAAATAAAAAATATTTACGAAAACAGTTTGCAATAACGTGGTATTATTTTTATGACAAATATAAATTCCTTCGTCTTTACCTATAAAATTATCTTTTTGTGACAAATTAATGATTATTGCAAGAGTTTGACAGACAGACATGACAGACATGACATTAGATGACTTACTTGACGTTGCTTCTTTCTCCACAATTTGTTTGTTTACATTTGGACACATGATAAATGTATGCCGCTTCTTACAATGTAAACATTTCGGAAAGCTGCGACAATTATTAGCAAAATGACCAACCTTGAGACAAATCAAACACGCTCGCTTAGACTTTAGATATTCCTTCCTCTCCTCTAATGACTTATCGCTGATGGTAAAACACTCTGTACTTCTGTGGTTTGTTTTGTCGCACCAAATGCAGGGGAATATCTTTTCTTGCGTGTGCTTTGAACCTGTGTCTGAAGATTTCTTACTTGTCTGACTCTTGTCTGTCGCTACTATACACGCCGTCGGTTGTCTTGTAGAAGTCCTTCCGCCGTCAAAACTGTTTCGTGCTAACTGGACTTTCTCCTCACACTCGACCTCAGTTTTCAAAAAACTCATAAGCTGCTGTAATTCATCTATGTCTGCACTTTTCGGAGAACGCTCCCATACCCTCAGCGTCTCCTCGGGTATAGTAGACTCGATCAAGGGGTACAACATATCAGCATACTTATCACTGGTGACGCCGAGTGACTCCAGGGCTCTCAGTTGCGTATTCAGCTTGTCAAAGAGTAAACGTAAATCCTTATTGTCCTTACTTCTAGTCTCATACAGAACGATCTCTAAAAGTTTTCTCATGTAGTGCTGAATAATAAGCGCATCCCTCGCAAATCTAGCTTTTAAGTCGCCTATAGCCCTGTAGTAATTCTCACCGCTCGGAGGGTAACTCTCCACTAAATCTCTAGGTGACGTACCTGGTTCTGTGGCCTTCAACAGGTACTGAAATTTATCCTCATCATCTATCGACTTGTCCTCATGTATTTTACGGAACTGACCCCAAAACCCAATCCAGTTCTCTATTTTTCCATCAAACGTTTTTAAATCTAACGATGGTAAAACGAACTTTCTCCTGACAGAATCTTTTTTGGAACCACTACAGGGACTTTCATCATGCCCCGAATTTTTAGACGATTAAAGGGACTTACATTTATTCTTCAATGTCATAAACCTGGTCTCCCGGTTGGTGGTATCCTCTACATCCAATATAGCCATCATCTCCTCGTCGTCAATTTCGTCATCAGCCGCCATTGCCAATTTTAAAGCCTCGTCGACTTGAAACAACTTTTTCGCTCTATCATCTAAAATTACCCAACAGCTTTCAAGGCTCAGGCTTAGTTCCTCAATAGCCTGCTCTACGTTTCTCGCTGCGACGGTAAAGGCTGCACGGCACATTTGCCGGTTCTTTTTTAACTCATTCACGGTCGCCATTTAACTTGTTTTGGTTTTATTGCAACAAACAAGTATGAAAAATAAATGAGAATGTGAAAAAAATACTTAAAGTAAAAAATTGGAGACTTCAAGCGATAAATTTTATTTCACAACTGTCAAAAACCATTATTTTTAAAACATAAAACATAAACATATGTCATCTACACCATGCAGTCCCAAACAAGTATATTGCAGATATAAATAGAAATGAAAAGTCTTTAAATAAAAGACAAGATGCAAACGCGATGAAGCGAGAAAGATGAGTATTCTTTAAGTTACATGCATATTTGTTTGTCTTACTATTTCAAATTAATTCAGACATCTGCCGCATGTTTTATGTAATTTGAAAAAAAAAACATTTTTGTCTTCAGGGAGAAAATAATTTGATATATTCTTTTATAATAATCATTACAATGTCAACCACACAGCTAGACACAATATTTTAATGCTTGTTAATACTAATTTGGAACTTTCTTGTCAATATCTTTACACAACTGTCTATAAATATATTTAAACACGAGTATATATGGATAATTGGACATATATGTCTTTCATATTATTACTTTTTAGATAAGAGTCTTTATGGTCTTGATACATCCCTACATAAAGTAACGCTTTTCCCCTTATGGGCAGGCAGAGATGACTTGTGTCCACTTGTTATTCGCTTTATCTACTTCTCATCACAGCCCTCATACATGCCCAGAATATTAACTGACCTTTTTTAGGATGTTTTCGTTTTGACCGACAAACGTTCGTCTAGGTTTGTCACTTCCCGCATCTCATTAGTCAATCTACTTTCACTCATACCTAGACTACTGAGATGACTTTGAGTGAAAGATCTGTCCTGGTTGTTGGATTTAGTTGATTTTTGGGTTTGGTGCCCTTTTTGTGTAGGCGACAGGCTGGCAACCTGTTCCTATTTTGGAGTACTGGATGACCCATATCGCCAGATGTGGCTTTGTTTGTAACAGAATGTTACCTGAAGCTCTACTCAACCCCATTTGGGAATGTGAGCGTGATTTTATTATGTATGTAATTTCACTCATCCTTCCTACCATTTGTGCATCCCTTTCTCTATTCTCGTTACTAGGTGTTCTTTCAAACCACACCTCTCTTTTATCTTCTATCGTGTGGATAGAAGTTATCACTTACTAGGTAATTGCATTGATGTCTTAATATTAAACATTTTTTTATTTCAGATCAGAAACACACGAAGGACCTTGAAAGGTTTATCAAATACGTCGAAGCAAGGCCATTTAAATTTGTCATTCTCGGAATAGTGTCCCTGGACTGGAAACTGCCTTTGATTGTGTTAAATATTTGCGTTACATATTTGATTGTAATGTTACAATTTTCTCATAAATACTAACCTTTCCACCGTTATATGTTTGTCTTATGTTCAAGAATAGAACTGATGTGCCTCCTTTTTTAACCAAAAGCTGCAAATTATAGGGACTCGCTACGTGAAAAATTGTATGCAGTTTAGGTGTAGTAGTTACTACCACAGAATTCAAAGCGGTTAGGAATGTTATCATCTGTGTATGTGGATGGCTGTCGCCGGTTTGCTCCCAGTTCTTGTGACACCAATAGTCGACACAAACCTCCACTAGGTACCTACCTACTTCGGTCCCGGTGTACTTGCGGTACCAACCTACCTGTTCAAGATCAAACAAAGCCAATCAAGAGAAATGCATCACACGGTATCAAAACGAGCCAATCACAGCAACCCTGTGACGTCGTGCGTATGGTCCTGCTCTGGCAGTATGGTCCACCAATCAAACACTTTTTCCGTCACTATTTATTTCGTTTATTGAATATGTTAAAATGGTATATAAAAGGCACTCTGAAAATAATATAAAATACACTGTAGAAACTAAATAATAAAACACTTAAAACTGATACAAGAATATAAAAAGGTTTAACAAAGGTACTCACAATTTTAGTGCCTTGATATAATGTATGTAAGTATTAATGAAATATAGGCCAAACCGAGGTCAGAGCGAGACCCTTAGGTACGTTAGTAATTAGTAATAATTGTGTTCTAGGACACGGTCAGCAATGGAATGAGTCAAAAATGAACCAAATGTCATGATGAATGATAATTTTGAATTTGATTGTTGTTTTTTATAAATACAGCCAGTAATTAAGATGACGATGGTACTATAACATGGCAATGTTATAGTACCACGTTACAATACCCGGTCCGCCCTGGAAGAAAAAATCCTGAGGGGTGATAAGGCCGCAAGGATTTTTTCTAAAAGGAGCGAAACTGGAGAAAAATAAATAAAAAATAGTGACATTTATATAAAAAAAATTAAAATAATATAAAAATGGATGAGATGAGCTATATACTAAATGATAATATACAGCGATATGATAATAAGGAGGCAACGTACACATTCATTCCATACATACACGCTACAATCATTCATCAATCAAACAAAGTGTCATGGTTTGTCAGACAACCCAAACCAGACCCTAACATTTAGAGTTTTCAACTATAAACGTTGAATACTCCGAGCGTTGTCCTTATAGTGAAGGCTTGCTTATACAGTCACCACCCGCTGTAGTGTAGGCTTATTTAAACAGTCACCATCCGCTGCTGATGAAGGGTGATTAAATGATACATATAATATTTACAACAATAATAAGGAGTGTATGGCCGATGGCCTTGACACATGTGTGTAATATGCACCTAAAAGGTAATTAACTCTACTTGAGTAGAGTGCGCGAGATACACGCAGTAAAAATTCCTATACTATAGATAGGATTTTGGATATACTATAATCCTCGTAAATAATCACTCTGTGCTATAATACTCAATGTTATAGACAGGCGAAAGGTTTAAAGAGACTTTGTTGTGAATGAAAATGAAAGTAATGATATAATAGACAAAATAAAATATACAATATTTACAAAAGAAAGGTAGGAGAAAAGTAATAATTAAAGTTAACCATTCGGAAATGGTTTTAGGTCTCTTATATGCCAGCGACCTAGTGGTTTATTATTAGAGTCAACAAGTTCATAAACTAGAGGCGAAATTTTCCTCTTGATAAAACATTTAGAAAATTTTGGGGCAAGTTTTGCCGAATGGTATTTGTCTGATGAACTGATTGTATAATTATGTTTCCAGACCCATTCGCCTTCATTGAATTCTAAATGACGATGATGCCTATTGTATGATGCAGCATAAGACTGATGAGCTCGCCAAAGGCGGGTTTGAACATCAGAGTAGATTGAACTTAGAAGACCGAGGTTATCAGCAAACTCCTCACGTGGGGCAAAAATAATGTCATCAGTTAAGTCAGAATTTCGGTAAACTGAACCACATGTAACAAGCTCGCGACCAAAATTGAGAAAAGCAGGAGTAAATTTAGTACTTTCATTGACCGACGTATTAATGGCAAATTGGATCTTATGGAGATTTATGTCCCAAGTCCTATGATCATCCTGAACGAAGGAAGAGATAGCAGTTATTATTGTTTTGTTATACCGTTCTACTGTATTAACTTGTGGACAATAACGTGGAGTAAAATGGATTTTAGGTATGTTATAGGATTTAAATAAATTGGTCAATTCGTGGCTAGTGAATTGAGGACCGTTATCAAGGATGATTGTCTCGGGAATACCATAAGTCATAAAAACTAAATTTTCTAAAATATGCTTAATAACTGAAGAAGTAGCTTTTTTAATGGAGAATAGGAGACAATATTTTGAGAAACAGCATGTGACGACAAAAATAAATCTATTATGTTTGAAAGTAGATGGAAGAGGTCCAATAAGATCAATGGATAAACATTGGAAAGGACGGGAACAATATTTAGGTTTACCCATCAACCCAATCGTCAATTGATTTTGGTGTTTTTACGCTAGGCAAGTTTCGCATTTGGAGACATAAATTGAAACATCTTTGTACATACCAGGCCAATAATATTTCATTTTAAGTCGTTGGTAAGTTTTGAAAATGCCGAAATGTGCACAAGTTGGATTTGAATGATTTTCGTGGATAATAGGAATTCTATATTCCAGTGGAATTACTTCTTTCCAATTATATTCGGATTGTAGAAGTGAATTAGTATTGGAATATTTAAATAATTTATTTTGCCTTATGATGTAATCAGGGGAAGAATTTGGATCATTCTGACATTTTGAATAAATAGATATATACCAGTTATCTTGTGTTTGTGTACTGCTATAATTGATGATATTTATGGGAACTGATCGTGATAATGCGTCTGGTATGAGGTGATCTTTACCGCGTTTATGTTTGATTTCAAAATTGAAAGCTGAAAGGCGTATGCTCCAACGTGCTAGCCGTCCGCTAGGGTTATCAAGATTAAGAAACCATTGTAATGCTGAGTGATCTGTATAAATAATAAATTTCTGGCCATTGTCTAGATAGCAACGCCAGTGTTCGAGTGCAAGAATAATGCTTAAAAGCTCTCTTTCGGTAATTGAATAATTTCTTTGAGGTTTAGTTAATGATTTGCTCATATAGGCTATGGGTTTCTCAATACCATTGAATTCTTGAGTAAGCATAGCACCAATTCCATAACTTGATGCATCACAATGAACTGCGAATGGTTTAGAAAAATCAGGACAAGCAAGAACAGGGGTAGATACTAATGATTCTTTGATTTTCCTAAAAGCATTATCACTTTCAGAGGTCCATTTAAAAGGTGGTGATTTCTTTGAGGTGGATGTGAGTTTAGTGAGTGGGGCTATGAGGGTGCTAAAGTCTGGTACAAATCGTCTGTACCAACTTGCTGTTCCTAAAAACTTTTTGACTTCTTTAGGAGTAGTAGGCGCAGGAATGTCTAAGATAGCTTTAATTTTATCAGGGTCTGTTTGAAGACCCTTCTCATTAATCACGTAACCTAAATATTTCAGTTCTTTACGAAAGAATGAACATTTGGAAAAATTAATAGTAATTTGTGCTGAAGCTAGTTTTTGTAAAACTTTATTAAGTAAAGTGATATGATGGTCAAAGTTCTCACTAATAATAATAATATCATCTAAATAGGTGAAAACAGAATTATCTAAATTCTCAGAACAGAATAGACTATCCATAAACCGTTGTTGAGTAGCTGGTGCGTTAGTTAAACCGAATGGCATAACCTTAAATTGGTACATACCACGGTTAGGTACATAGAATGCTGTCTTTGGTCTATTAGAAACTTTTAGTGGAATTTCCCAAAATGCTTTAGCAATATCAATAGAAGATAAGAACTTAGCATTCTTCAGGTTATCAATGATATCAGAAATAAATGGAAGTTTGTAAGCGTCTTTCTTTGTAATAGAATTTAATTTTCGGCTATCCACGCAAAAACGCCATGTGCCATCTTTTTTAGGCGTTATCAGAACAGGATTAAGCCATGGACTTTCACAAGGTTCGATAACATCTAAGTTTAGCATATCATCTACTTCTTTGCATAAAGCTTTTTGTTTTTCTGGTGAGAGTCTATAGCATCGCTGTCTAATTGGAGGATGATCTCCTGTATCAATGTGATGTTCAACTAAATGTGTTTTACCTAAAGGCTTGGTTTCTGTAGAAATATTTTTAAATTGATTTATAATAGAGTCTGAAATAAGTCTTTGTGTTTCTGTTAGTGATTCGTAATGTGTTATTTGTTCAGAGGTGCTGTTAATTATCAAAGTATTATTATCATTATTAGAATTAGAATCGGAACATTTTACGAGTTCTAAAATATCGGGTGCTATGTTAAATAATTTCCAAAAATCTATACCTAATATAAATGGTTGTTGGATAGAAGGTATGACGTGAACAGTAATGATGGCTAACTTATTTTTGAAATATATTGGTAATTGAATAGTACCGATAGAATAAATAGATTGTCCATTGGCAACTGTGCCACAAATGGTATGATTTGTATCAAGTTTCATACCATGTTCTAAAAGTAATTTATGTGAACTATTTCCTAAAATAGTAATAGCGCTGCCACTGTCTAGGAGGCCGCAAAGTGTTAGATTATTTGTTTTAATCTCTATGTAAGGTCGATTGTCTTGTGTGTTTCTTTCAAATAGGATAGTTGATGTTTTGTAACTTTTCATGAATAATTTAATTGTTTCAAGCCAAAGATTCCATTCAGTTGGTGTAGTTTTAGGTATTTTATTACTTTTCTCCTTTAATCGTTTTTTGGAAGCTCGTAACGACAGTTCGGACATTTTGAATATGTAACATCTTGTTTTCATACTTACCAAAATATCTTGCAAAAAAAAAAAAAAAAAAAAAAAAAAAAAAAAAAAAAAAAAAAAAAAAAAAAGCATGCAAATAATATAAGAATAATAATTATTAAAAAAAAAAAAAAAATTAATCATAATAATGGGAAGATGGCTATAATAAAAAAATAAAAAAAAACATCTTGTTTTCCACAACGGAAACAAACAATATTTGTTTTTGTACAGACTTCTAAATTGTGATCATTTGTACGACAACGAGGACAGGAGAAATGTAATATTGGTTGAGAAGGAGTAATAGTGTTAATAGATTTATGATTATTAAAAGGAAAAGGGGGTATATTCGGTATAGTTGAGGTACTAGATATAGGTAAGCTATTACTGTAATTTTCTGAACCTATTGAAAAATTGTTGTCTGTAATTGAATTATTGTGGGTACAGCTTTCATACCATTGGCAAGATTTTAGAAGTTGATTGATAGATACAACATCAGTTCGTAGTAATCGGGAACTATATATGGGACTCATGTTACGTCTTAAAATATTTATTTGTTCTTTTTCTGGTAAAGGTTCATGTAATTTTGAAAATAATGATTGCATGGCAGAAAAATAATAAATAATTCTTTCATTTGGTTTTTGTTTACGAGAATCGATTGTTTTCTTAAGTTTATAATCGTAATCGTAAATCTGAAAATCTTCAATAAATTGAGCTTTGAATAAATTCCAGTCGGTTAAAATAGATTTACGGGCTCTGTACCATTCTAACGGTATTCCTGTTAAAATATCTGAGATTTGGTTGTGTAATAATTTATGACTGAGATTCCTAGCTAAAGCAAATTCTTCGATACGTTCAATAAAATCTCGTGGACATGTATCGACTTTGTAAGTAAATCTTTTAAAATCTGGAATTTTAGTTTCGGAAAGTAATTTTTGAGTAAGGAGTTCTAAGTCTGTTTGTGGTTGACACCTGACAGAAATAGCGGAATGATATGTAGATGAACAAACTGATGTCATTTGATCAAATTTTGTTTGACAATCAGAATATTGTTTATTATTATTTTCGAATAATTCTAGTAAGTTATTTGGTAACTCTGTAGAAATATCGATTCTATTTAGGCGGTGGCATATATGAGAAAGATATGTCTTTATCTTCTCTTTATTTTGACTATTATGTGTAAAAGTGAGTAAGCGTGAAGAAGTGATCAACAAAGCCTTTTTAATATCATCTAGATCACGTTCTATTGGATATGGACTTGGAAGTGATGCTGTATCGGTTTCTATGAGTGGCGTTAGAATATTTCGCAACTCATCAGCGGTTGCTAATGGTGGAATGGTTTGCGAGCGAAGCGCAAGCTCGTATATAAGTTCTGGTTTATTCAAAAAAATTGGATTCATTTTAATAGTTGTAATAAAAGGTAAATATTGTTAAAATATTGTTAAAATTTTAAAATAAATGGTGTTTTCCTAAAAAAATATGGTATTTTATTCTAATCTAAAATGGGGATATAATAATAATAATTCTAATGTTAGGTAGGTAGAGTGAGGCAAGTCAGAAATTTTGGACACCTCTAGATAGTCGACAAGGATTGCCCTAGGAAAGTGCCCGCCAAATCTGGACTTGTGTGGTGGATAAGCTGGAGGTATTCCCTCGCAGCACTGCCGTAAGTGTAAAGTGTGCTGAACTTGAGTGACTAGTTAACACCCAAGCTCAAACACAACTTGATGTCGATTTCGGTGGAAATCGGGTAAGTTTATTGTCTGTAACTGATTTGAAATTGTTTGTTTTGAGTATTGGAAGTGTAGGGATCAGTAATGATTGTAGGTGCACTACTCAAAATAAATTTAATAAAGATGGATGAAAGTATGGATGAAGGAAGGGTTCGGAGAAAAAAATATTTATAAAAATTGGCCGCTAAATTATATCAAGGACTCACAGTCTTTTAGAATTTTGAAAAATCTAGAAAAAAGAAATAATATAAAATACAATTAATAAAAGTAAAATACAAAAACTATTTTCTTATTAACTTGAATTTCGTTTAGGTCGAGGTCCGAAGAACGTTGAGGCGCCAGTGTGACGTCGTGCGTATGGTCCTGCTCTGGCAGTATGGTCCACCAATCAAACACTTTTTCCGTCACTATTTATTTCGTTTATTGAATATGTTAAAATGGTATATAAAAAGCACTCTGAAAATAATATAAAATACACTGTAGAAACTAAATAATAAAACACTTAAAACTGATACAAGAATATAAAAAGGTTTAACAAAGGTACTCACAATTTTAGTGCCTTGATATAATGTATGTAAGTATTAATGAAATATAGGCCAAACCGAGGTCAGAGCGAGACCCTTAGGTACGTTAGTAATTAGTAATAATTGTGTTCTAGGACACGGTCAGCAATGGAATGAGTCAAAAATGAACCAAATGTCATGATGAATGATAATTTTGAATTTGATTGTTGTTTTTTATAAATACAGCCAGTAATTAAGATGACGATGGTACTATAACATGGCAATGTTATAGTACCACGTTACAACCCTATGTTTCGTTAGAAATATGAGTGGCTACTCATATTAATGGCGGCGTTAGCTTGGCCTCCTAGAAGGTTAAAGTCGCAAGGTTCTGTGTTCTGTAGATACTACCATCATAATTAGTATTATTGAGCTTCGTATAATTGAAGTCCTTCTTTTACTTGTCTTGTTTTAAAGGAATGAACAGCTATTCTAACTTTCAGAACTTATATCTCTATGAAGAATAAGTAAACGTTTCCTAATTATTTTAAGTGGTGTCTCAAGTATCCTTTTTTTATAAACTGACAATAGTTTTATTATGCTTAAGAATATTGAGTACCTTTCTTTAATATTGGCAATGTGTACCAGGAAAACCCAAACAATAGGTTCAACTTAATAATCTTATTCAAGATTAGGTATTATTCTACGACGAAATCAATTGAAGACTATCGCGGCAGCTGGCAGTATATTTTTATTTCATTTGTAGATGACGAAAAATTCCTGGGCTTAGCAATAACCGCGTTTGTTTTGATTTAGAGACATTTCTAGAAAATGAATAAGATATTTTTTCTGGATACTGGATGATTCAATTTATATTTAATTTAGGAAGGTTTTCCTTTAATATTAACCTGGTAAATAAGTATTTGGAGGACCGATCGAGTTGGAGATCCTTGTGAGAGCCTATGTCCAACAGTGGGCATCTCTCGGCTGAAATGATGATCATGCATGATAAGTATTTGGAAAGAGTCGGAAAGTAGAAAAGCTGGTACAAATTTGTGCTTATAATAGTTGACAGTAGGGCTTGTTGTTAACATTGGTGATAACATAGCCAGTGATAGCATAAAAAAGCTAGTAGCACTACTTAATTGCATGTAAAATAAAATGTGTTAGTATTTTAGGTGATGAACATGAGTTTGGATAAGTAAAGAGCAAGAGGAAAACCGAAAATAAGCCAAATCAAATAAGATAATGCTGAGATGACGGCTGACCGAGACGCATGGAAGAAGAAAACAATAGAACGGGAAGCAGGACAAATCCATCACCCACCCTTGGCCTGACGCAACCTTGCGGTTATACAGGCCGCAACACTGCTGAGTGCGTTGCTAATTGCTAGAGGTTTCATAGCGCACCTTAATATCTCCTACAAATTGTTCTTTGTCTGTCTCCTTAGGTGGTCCTTCTCCCTTTTCTGGGGCGGACATCACTCAGTACGCCTTCGGCACCTTCCAGGTCCACCTGAAGTACTACCGCTAGCTCCCACAGCCCAGTCTTCTGCCTCTCTTGCGGCATTTTCTTTCTTCACCACCCTCTCTCTCTATGTCTAGCCCGCTCTAATATTGTGTCATCGTCGCGCAAAATTACGTAGCTGTTTGAAGTTCGCCTTAATCCCCACGAGGTCCGAATCATAGACCGGGCCTTCCTCACCTTCCCATGTAGATTCCTACGCACTTTCCCGTAGTTCACATTCCCACAGTACTTGGTGTACGTCCTCTACATTGCTATCCACAAGGAATAATGATTATTTTCATTTGGGATTGGCGTAAATGTCAACACATTTGTAAACAAGCTTTCGCTAGAAGTTTTACGATTGGCCGCTTACCAGAGGTCAACCTTCCTTGAGCATGCTATTGTTGGTGGATATCCTCCACCATATACGATAAACTATGACAATAGATCGGGTTACTACTTTCTCCTAGCCTGCTGTCAATCTATTTTGGGGTCAGTGCAGTATAACTTGCTATCGACATATATACAAAGAAGAATCAAGAGTCTTAGAAAAAAGAACATGTTAATAATTTAGAAAAAAAATAGTGGTTTTTGATTGTGACTGAAATGTGCACATCAACTTATTAATATTTCAATTATGAATATCGAAATTTAGAATATGATTTCAGTTCGTTTTACTATAAAGCAAATTCTATGTGGGTAATTTTTGACCCCCGACATCAGAAGTGTTGCCTTTTTCAGCCATACCAGCTAAGAGTTAAAGTTACTATCATTGCTTCCGATATATTTTTACGATACATCGGAACCATTGAGATAAAGCCCAAGATCAAGTATCATTAATAACAAACGCCCTATATTTGATGTGGAGTGTAAATAGATATGTTACATTCAATTTTTCCAGAAAAGATGTCCACGTAATCGAACATACTCCCCAGACGAGGCTATCACAATCAACCTTTACATGCACTGTTTTTTCTGCTACCGGATTAGTGGCGTGGATACTTTCTCCTGCGGTCCCAGTTGGAACCTCTATAGGAGTAAATATTTGAGGAACAAATACTTATCCAAAATTGAACTGTGCCGTTGTTGGCAGGATCTATTTATATTAGTCTGTCAACTGGCGAAATCTAAATGGACGTTCTTTTTTGGTAATGTTTTGTTTGGCATGAAGGAAATGTTTTATAAATGTGTGAAATAAAATTTTACTAACCGGATTTAATAAACTAGAAAAAGTTCACGTGCTTGTTTAGGACAGTCTTTTTTTGGTTTGAGCATTAATTCCAAGCGGACGATTAATAGCACGTTCTTACTAACCGTAAATACTAGTAAAAAGCGAAGCATTTTTCTGTACGGATGTATGACCAAATAAGCTTACGGTTTTTATGTTTGGGTTATGCTAATACTGGCACTTCACATGGCCGTATTTGGCAAACGTTTATGCTGCATCTCTATTATAATTGTATACCGAATGAAAGAGATGCAACACAAATGATTGACAAATGCGGCCATGTGAAGTGCCAGCCTAACCCGATGCTATATGAAATGCAATTAATGGTCTAATTAGTGCGTAGGATTAGTAAATGCTTTGTAGAAGGCCGCAGGCAAATCTGTTTCCTTCATGGTGTTGTGCATCTGTCATTAAATGTCTGAGTATTAGGGTTGGTAGTGCGCAAATAACACTTTGGTTTTGTAACCGTCCATATACTATCAAAGCGCTTCCAAATTTTCCTACAATCTCACATGAGACAGTCTATCCGTAATAAAACATTAGGCCTGTTATTATTATTTGGGTATATATAGGATAATGACTGTGGAATTACAAAAATATGTAAGTATGCGCATAATTAATAAGGATTTAAAAGGAATGTTAGGGACTGTACAAAACGACTTAATTTGTATATTAATGCTTAAAAGGTTAGTCGTAATGCAATTAAAAAGATGGATTTTCATAATAATAATAAATTCCTCCTTAATGGTGACAAAAAAATCTTTTTTAAAGATTTCTTTCTAGAAAATGTTTTGTATGTTTTGCCACCGTTTCCTTGTGAACGGAATTGGATCTAGAACTCCCAGTTTCGATTCCTAGGAGAAAAAAAATTAGTGGTCGGTTTGGAGTTAGCGCGTGCTTAAGTCCTAACGGTTAGCTACATAATAAAAGTCTGTAGCATAAATTAGTGTTAGCAGTATAATTTTGTTCCGCCAGTTAATAACAACATAGCCCCCAACGTGGTGGAATGGTCAGTAACGCTGCCTACAATTCTGGCGATCTGGGTTCGAATACTGGTAGTGGCAAATGTTTGTGTGATGAACACTATTTTTTTTTCACGAGTCGTGGTTGTTGATATATTTATGTAAGTATATTTTAATGGTATTGTGTTTCTGTTGGTGACTTAGGTCACCAGAGCTCCACGGGTTAGAGAAAGGGATTAGGGTTGGAAGCCTGCGAGTGTCACGTCGGTACTGCAAGCGTCTATAGGCTACATTGACTGCTTACCACCAGGCAGGCCATATGCTAGTCTGCCAACCTAATAACATAAAAAAGTTCTTAATGATACCTAATTTGAGCTAGATAATATGATGTGCTCGATGGCGTCGGTGGCGTAATGCGTAAGAGCGTCGTCTCCCACCCGGGAGGCACCGCCGGTACGAACCCCGCTACGTACCAATCTGTTTTACAATTTTGAATTCATATTATGTAAGTTTAATCGACGCTTTTACGATGAATGAAAACATCGTATGAAGAAAATCTTAGATTGTGCGTGAAGTCGACCAACCCGCACTTGACCAGCGTGGTTGACTTAGGCCTAATCGCCCCTAATGTGAGGTAGGCTCGAGCCCCTCGGTGGGGACATTATAAAATATGAGCTGTTGACGATGATAATAAATTAATGTGAGCATGGAGATATATTATTAAAATTATCATTATAGACGATGAAGCAGAAAAATAAAGAAACGTCATTGGCCACATGATGCCGGTAGAGTAGAATAACATCACCCTATATCCTCCCATGGTTGTCGTAGAAGGCGACTAATGGATCAGCAAAGGGGTATTGATCGCCTTATACTCCGTCCACCAATCCGCTATGGGCAAGCGTGGTACCTCCTTCGTTGAAAAGGAGAGGCCTTGTGTCCCAGCAGTGGGTCCAATTAAGTATAAAGACTGTGATGATTATTATAGACAGTCATTCATTCATAATTAATAATTTAGAGGATTCATGGTAATACTTGTGTGGAGGATCGCATCTACGCACGGGATGAGACGCGCGAAAGGAGGCAGTGGGGCGCGGCCATCAGCGCGGTGGCAGCGCTCTCGGGAGTCACCTTGGGAACCCAACCACGCGCGGACTTCGGCTTAACACTACCGACAAAAAAGTGAAGTCAAAAAAATTCGTGACCGTCTAATACGTGTGCTCTATAGGTTGGAAAGGGACAAATAGGAAGTAAGCGATTTCAAGGACAAATTTTTTCTTCATTTTTTTATTAGTTTCCAGTTTTATCTATAAATTTCCTGGTGTCTCCAAACGCGAAATTGATCGCGCACGTACTTAACATTTAATATTTGTAAAATGGCAATAAACTAGCCCTAAATTATTAGTTATACAGTCCACTTTTATTTAATACCCGAAGGAACCTTTACAACTCGTTTCCACCTTCATCCTTATCATCGCTATCATCAGCTGAGATGACGGCCCACAGATTCCCTATTAAGGAAAAATACGAGATTAAATTCACTGCCCTTCTGGCAACCCAGACTAGATTAAATTCACTGCCCTTCTGGCAACCCAGACTTGTCGCGTGGCCTTCCGCCACTGAGTGAATAGTCCCTACACATACATGCGTTCGGCCCCGCTATGGTGTCCAACCGCCTTCCCCGCTTATTTTCTAGTCTATTAACAGCCTTATAGCCATTTTGGCGGGAACCCATCACTTTATCGCAATTAACTTCAACGATTTTCACTCCCCATTAAACTATTCGCAGATCTTTTTATACAATACTTAACAACTCCTAGAATCAGGTTACATCGCAATTTCATTTCCCCGAATAGTTGTTATCTACAAGCTCATTGCATCGTAAATTCTTTTCCTATTTTATTTATTTTATCGAAATAATGTTAAATCGATGTTTTGTTACCCATAATTTTGTTACCACGTAAGTTTCAGTTTGCAGAATAGTTGAAACATCAATTTTTACTACACTAAAGTTAGTTAGCTGGCCCCCTTGCTGGGGGGGGGGGGGGGGGTCAGGGGGCCTGAGGCCCTCCGCTATAAAGAAAAACCATTAATACGAAAATAAACCTAGGTTAGGTTAGGTTAGACTTGTGACCACGCATTATATTGCTTGCTGCATGCTTGCTTTGCTGCATGTTTGCTTGCATGTGCAATTGCATGCTTGTTTGCATTCTGCATGTTTGCTTGCATGCTTGCTTGTATGCTTGCTTGCATGCTGTGTACCTACTTGCAAATTAAGAATTAATTTTTAAATTAAGAACTGACCTCAACAGTTTTTATCGTCGAACGTCAACAGGCGAATGCATCGTTCGATGAAACGTTACTGCGATGGAAAGTTATTAAACGAAACATTATAATGTGTACCGTCAAATATTAAAACATGTTTTTGTAAATAGTGTTATCGATAACTTAATAGTTTATATGAAATGTTAGTTCGATAGATCGTTATTCTGGTAACCAACACAACTTTGAAACATTTTTTTATGAAAGTTTATTCGATAATATGAAACGGTGATCATTAGCTATTCGATCAATCAAGAAAAATAGATATTCAAAATCGTGGAATAGTTTTTGGTGAAAAGAAATTCGATATCAAAAAATCTGTATTTTGATAGGTACCCCATTTTGGCACTAGGCAATAGTAACATAACTAACAGTATTGTCTTACCGTGCTAATAGTGTGTAAGAAAAAAAAACACCAATTTTATAGGTAAAGACCTAATATTATATTGAACAGCTTATATTTGAGTCAATTGATTTGCCGCATATAAAAATTTAAGGTAAGCAATAAAGCACTAAGAATAATTTATAGTTTTAATATATATCAAAGGATCGCAATATATTCCCAGTCACTCTGTATAAACCATTCATAATACTTTTGCCTTCGAAACAACATTTGCGTTGATTTCATTACTTTGGATATGAATCGACGAAATAGGCTTAAAGGCAAAATATGTATATTGATTTTGTCGTTGTCATTAACTATGTCCGAACCAGGCTTAGCCATGCTAAACGACATATTTACTATCGCCATGTTGCCTTTCTATCGGTGTGTTGGTTGTTGGAGCGTTGCCAATATGACCGCGTGTAACACCTACTACAGAGGTGACATGAAGGTTTCCATTCAAAACAGTTTTACTTCATTTATATATCTGTTCATCCATATCGCGGTTACTATCGTGTACCAACATTAAGCAATATCATTAGGTTATCTTTAACTTTAGTAGCTGTTTATTACTATTTGTTCAATATAACTCATTGCGTTAAAAGTCACAATCACATAAATTAATAAAAAAAGCGAAGAGTTAGTTTTAGCAACACGCGAGTTGAACGGCATTAATGCTTACTTCCTGCACTGACAATTGTTATTTTATGTGGCCATGATGTAACTAATTTAATCGATTGTTATCATAATGATGTTGAATGTTTTAAAAACTTAGTCGATGTTAGTGGACACTAATGCGGCAACAGACACTAACTTTTTGCTAACGGATGTTGCAAAGTAAAAATTTGAAACTTTGCTCCACAAAAAATAACTGCAGATACCTCATAACTACATTTAGTAAGTGCAAGTTTATCCCATCGTGCTTATTTAAAATATATTTTTTGCCTACCTCTTTTGGAACAATCATGTTGATAGTATTGTTGCAAATCAGCTATTTTGTATTATGTTTTATTTTGATAGTATTTTTGACGTTCGGTTGTTAAAATATTATACGAGCACTTTGTCATCATAATCTTCCCTACGGGAGCTTGTTTCACATACTTTTGTTCCACATTCCCATTGCTATATTTTCCCAAGCTATCCATAACAATTACAATACACATTAATGGGTTAATTAGAAAAGATCTATTTTAGAAATAAGCAGGCCTTACAAAGTATGTCATTGTACTTTATTATGCATTTTAAGAACAAAGAGTCGATAGAGTATTGTAGAGTATAATATATTTATTTATTTATTTACACTTTATTGTACACCAACAAATTTAATACATTATAAAAATGAAAAATTACAATGTGAGTATGGTACAATGGGCGGCCTTATCGCAAAATGCGATCTCTTCCAGGCAACCTTAGGATGGACAGGATTTGCAAGAAAAACAACTCAGAGGAAAGTTGGCAATTAATTGTAGATAAAAAAAAATTATAATCCCCTTTAGGGTCAGTTATATAGCTAAATTATAAATAGATTACAATATATAATATATAAAATATTAATAATATATAACATATATACATATATAAAATATCATATATATAAAATATATACTTATATAGGTATAAAACATATATATGTGAATAAAATAAGAAAAGGTAGTTAAATGGCAAATTATAAGGAAGTAGTGGTAGGACTGGTAGTCACTATAGTGACAAATAATGATCTTTCACTAATTTCTTAAAGATGCTGAGAGATTTGGCATGCCTTATTTCGACTGGCAATGCATTCCACAAAATGACGGCATGTACTGTGAATGACTTGCTGTAAAATTTTGTGAAATGCTTTGGAGTCTCCAGCCTCAAATTACTGGAAGAACGCAAAACTCGAGAGTGGGTATCTTGGAGGAAAGTAAATTGCTGTTTAAGATAGGATGGAGAATTTGGATTAAAAAGGATATTATAAAGGAGAGAGAGGATATGTGCATTCCGGCGAAGGCGGATGGGTAACCATTTGAGCTTCGTGCGAAATTCAGAGACATGGTCATATTTACGTAGGCCAAATATGAACCTTATACAGAAGTTTTGAAGGCGCTCAAGCTTGTTAAGTTGATCTTCTGTAAAGTCAAGGTAGCAGACATCAGCGTAGTCTAAAATTGGAAGGAGAAGAGATTTATAGTGTATCATATCATTGAAATCTGGTACAGGCAAAAGAGAAACCTAAATAAACGTCAAATCAGTGCGTCGTAAAGATCAAAATGTCTGCTCGATATTAGATTACTTTGTAAAGGCCGATACATTTTCTATAACGTTTAGACGGTCCCAAATATATTGGTACAGCAAAATAGGTCATATCTTCTTGAAGACTGATTATTTAGTAGGTTATCCTTGGAGGAGGCGTTCGGTGTGTATCGCACAGGCTGATCTCAATCTATACTAATGTTATAAAGCTAAAGAGTGTTTCATACACCTCAATAATCCTTATCATCTTTAATTTATTATACGATTATGAAAAGATAAAATATGAGGTGGATTGTATTGATTTTAATGTTATTATTCAGGAACCCAATCCAGAAAAAGCCATAAACTCATTAATTACTTCTTTAAAGGCCGTAATTGATAAACATAGTACTGTCATAAAACTATCGCGTAAAAATAAGATACTTAAGCCATGGATCACACCGGGTATACTTCGCTGCATACGCAATCGTGATTCTATGCATCTCAAACTTAAGAGGTCACCAGAAAATCTAATTCTAAAGGTAACATATAACAGATATCGCAATTACTGCAACAACCTCTTAAGGAACTTGAAAATTGTTTATGAGAAGGGTGAGTTCGAAAAAGCTAAAAATAACCCCAAACAGTTATGGAATGTTGTCAAAACAGTTTCCAACTCAAAACAAGTTCAAACTCAACCCGACGAACTGCTTAAAATCGCTAGTGATAGCTTGACTTCAATTAACCAAGTAAATGAATATTTTGTAAATATCGGTAGTAAGTTAGCATCGAAAATACTTCCTACCCCAGAACCATCAAGATCTGCCAATATTCCTGTTGGTAATTTTATGGGTAACTCGTTCGTCATTCTTCCAATTGACGAGACGGAGGTAAAGAGCCTAATAATGGGTCTTCGAAGCGACAGTGCTACTGGTTGGGACAACATATCTCCACGGGTGCTCAAACAGTCTTGTGACGTTTTGTCGCCGGCTTTGACACATATATTTAACCTTTGTATAAAAATCGGTATCTTCCCTACCGCTTTCAAGCACGCCATAGTTCATCCTATTCACAAAGGTGGAGACAGAGACTGTGTTTCAAACTACAGGCCTATATCGGTACTCTCAGCGCTCTCCAAAGTCCTGGAGCGATATCTGAATAAGTGTCTGATTAAGTATCTAGATAAGTACCATCTTTTGTCTAAGAACCAGTTTGGATTCCGGAGTGGCGTGTCCACGGAGGATGCCGTGCTAAACCTTGTGCAGTCGATTGTTAAGGATATTGATGACAAACGAAAGTGTTGTGGTATCTTCTTGGACCTATCCAAGGCTTTTGACACGGTCTCTGTCCCCATTCTATTGTCCAAATTAGAATCACTTGGCGTGCGAACTCCTTACCTCGATTTATTCTCTAGTTATTTATCAGGGCGCTCTCAAAGTGTCAAAATCGGATCCCACGTTAGCGATAGAGCGCTGGTCAGCTGCGGCGTCCCACAGGGAAGCATTTTGGGTCCCACCCTATTTCTCGTTTACATAGATCAGTTGTGCCGTTTGTCGCTACATAATTGCGGCATTTATGCTTACGCTGACGATGCCGCATTGCTGGTATCTGGTGATACATGGCCTTCTGTCAAATCAGATGCCGAAAATGCCCTTCTCTGTGTTAAGGAATGGTTATCATCCAACCTATTAACCCTAAATCAGGATAAAACTCAGGTCATACAATTTAATATCGCTAAAACTCCCAAAAGTGAAGTAACTCCGCTAGCCTTAAAGATACACAGCTGTCTTAATACGGAAAACAGTCAATGCCATTGTAAAACACTCAACGTAGTAAATAGTGTCAAGTATTTAGGGGTGCATATAGATAACAGACTAGATTGGCATGTCCAGATAGATGCACTCACATCGAAAGTCAGAAGTCTTATCTACATTTTCAAAAATTTACGTCACTCTGCTGATCGAAATACTCTAAACATGGTATATATTGGCCTGTGTCAGTCAGTTATATCCTATTGCATTCCTGTGTGGGGCAGCGCCAATAAAACCTCTTTTATTAAATTAGAAAGAGCCCAGCGGGCAGTTCTTAAAGTAATGACTTTCAGGAAACGTTCGTTCTCAACAGATAAACTTTATTTGGACTGTCAGGTTCTCACCGTTAGACAGCTTTATATGCTAAAAACGATTTTGCGTAAGCACCGGACATTACCTTTCGATACCAAAATAGCGAACAAACGCCGGGGTGCAATACGTTGTCCTCAGGTTGAGTGTCGAACAGCCTGGGCTAGATACCACTATACTGCACAGAGCTCCAAAATTTATAACAGGCTTAACAAAACTAGCGACATTTACTGCCTTTCCAAATATGAGGTTAAGACAGTAATCACCAATATGCTCTTGAATCTTAACTACCATGACACTGAAAACATATTAAAGTGAAATATACAGCTTTAAGTCACACACACACACACACACACTCACACACACTCACACACACACACACAACCACACAACATTATTTAACAAGTAGGTTATCTTTTATATGTAGGTACATACCATAGTATTTTAACGTGACTTTTTTGGATTGTTTTAAAATTCTTACTGCTGGAGGAATCACTAACTCCTAAAATACAGGACATCCTAGTTTGGGAGTTAGGGATCACTTATCACAAAGCAATATTATTCTACTTTAAGGCGACTTTTACAATGTATTATGTGTCAATGTACTTTCTTTTTTGAATAAATTATTATTATTATTATTATTATTATTTGAAATATTTAATTATATTGTAACACGTGTGTATATATACATACAAACACGATTATAATCCCAAAACGTTGAGTAGATCTTTAGGTAATACTTAGTTATCCATAATGGTACATAAAGTCACGTTCCTTTTATTTGTAGCTTCTTCATTTTTAGGTTAGTACTGCGTCTAGTACCACCAACAATTTCTTAATAACACAAATTACTTATTAGAAAAGAACAGGCACAATACTACTAATCGAATACACCCATTTGTGAAATAAGCTAAAACAATTGAGGTAATGGATTTACCCCACAGAAGTATTCTGTGGATTAGCCGATGAGAGCCTTATTGAAAAATTATAAATAGTCATTCACTTTTTCCATGACAAAGGAGGCTTTAAATCGCTCTAAATCGAAAATGTGGCTGGAACCGACGCCGGAATTAAAATTGAATACTTTGATAATCCCGAATTGTGCTGTCTCTAAATGTGCAAAAACTTATTTCCTATTTGTCTACGCCTTGTTTTCTTTAAATTTCGGTTTTGTGACGTTTAAATCCTTCAAGTTAAACTTGATTGTAATATTGTGGTGCCACATTCAAGTCTTTACTGTCGCTTTTATCATCATCAGTTACTTTGTTTCTACTTTGGATGATTATCTTCTTATTGGCTGGTATATTAAGTACGTGTCTGAATATTGCATTCTTGTTATGGGAAGTTATTTTATTAGGTCGAAATCTTTCGCAAATTTCTGGAGCAACTTAATTTCTATCGATACCAGATTAGGTATCATTAATGGAATGAGAATTATCGAAATTCTCATGATTTTCATGTTATTTTATTGCTGCTGCTTTAGGCTAATGAGTTCGTATGTATATTGCACTTACTTTACAGAATATTGTATAACTTCTAAAATTACTATTTTAGCATATCAAATTCCTCTGCTGTCTATTGATACCTTTCTCATTGTGTATTTTGTAATTTTCTTTTCTGTTTATCTTCGATTAAAAAAATTTATTAGCTTGGTTAGGAACGGTTGTAAGGAAGTTATTTTGTATCATTATATTTACAAAAATATAATTGACGTTATGGAGAGTGGAAAAAGTGGGTACGATATTCTGGTAAGCATTAAATTAATTTGAATTAAACTACTAATTATTAAGAAATGTCATAATAGATTTTACTTTCAGTACATAGTGCCACTAGTTGGGCATACCTTCGACCTATTTTTGACAGTCTTTTTCCCTTTATCAAGTCTGGATAAGGTACGGTATGACAATTTTTTTACTTAGATATTGTTTCTAATATGAAATGTTAATACCCTTATTTATGAATTCTCAATTTTTTTAATTATTACTACTCTTGATAAACCTACAAAGAGTCTCAAAAAATAGTTCTATTATGAGTTCAGTTTTTGAAAGAACCAGCCGTGTTTGATGCTACAAAGACTGCACACGTGCGGAAGAATGGAAACATACGCCGTGGAGCGATTTAATGTGCAGTAAGTTCAAAGATGTTTCTAATGCAGCCGTGATTATTACAGTACTTTAATTTACTAAGCGACTGTCCGCTGAGCTGCAGCTAACAACGTACCTAAGTACCTATTATATTATGTCCAATGAGCGTACTCATTGTGTATTTGCGGATTGTAGTGTGTGAGAATTGTTAACCAAATATAACTATTTGTTGATAAATTCGTAGCAGCATTTATCAATATGAGTCCGTACATCGAATGGAGATCGCTTGTTATTTGGTAGGTTCAGGATATTATTTTTTATGACCAAGCGGAGTGGAATTCTTGCCTTTCGTCACTCTCACAAACTACACCGTTTAGTAAAACAGCGTGTTTTAGTATCCGTCTGCGACATACTATACTGGGTGTAAAAGACATGAGCAGTCAAACGAAAACCACGTATACTATACATCAAAATAAGACATATTTCAAAGAAAATATTGCTGGGAAATTATTTTTATTTTTTGGTGTTACAAAAAATTGCAAATTGTACCGCGCAATGTAAAGGGCTCAACTCGCACGCAACTCGCAAAACCGCGATAATTTTGCTTGACGGCGGCCCCGTTCGTTAGTGTCCGTGCGCATCGAGTGAGCTACATTGAACGCTAACATTTTGAAGCCATTTTTTGTTATGAAATACTAAAAAAAATGATGATGTTTCTTTGGACAATAATTAAGAAATAACGTATAGAATACGTTTCCATAAAAAAATGAAAAAAAAAATTTTGACTTTGACCTTCAATAAAATCGTAACTATCAATTTCCCAGGTATAGTCTGAAGGAAGAAAAATGTTATGACGGTGAGCAGAATACATGGTTCTCGTTTGACTGCTCATGTCTTTTACACCCTGTATATTATATCGCAGACGATTTGATTGATTCCCCATTACATATGCAAAAGCCACGGCATATCATTAAATGCAGCAATGGCTACTGGAACATAAAAATCTCCAACACTGGTAAAGTAATCCATATTTAGAAAATGGTAGTACTCTAGAGTTATCGGTAGGTTAGGGTTTATTTTTTTATCACAACATTCTACAACCCACACAACATTCTAAAACATTCTACCCTGCTTGCAGGGTATAATGTTTTTGCGAGGATCTTATGTCTTACCTACATTAATTTTTTGTCTTCGGCATATTACATAATGCCATCACAGAAACGCACGAAGCCGTTTGTAAACTTTGTAAATTTTTAAAGTTTGATTTCAATCATCAAAACGATTTCTTATTCATATAGACCTAAACCCTCGACGAGTCTGACAGTATACTTACTTTGAATTATTTAACAGATTTAATGTCAATCTATATTTTCTTTACAGAAGTTAACAGACATCCTATCAATGTTGGCAGCAAATGTCTCTCTAATTCACGTGATGCTGTTGCTGTTCCTGCCAGCGTTTGCTGCTGGTCTACTCTCTGGGCAAACAGAAAAGCTGATGGTGGTTCTTCATGAGCGACTTTTGCAGGAAAGAGGTGTTAATGCTTATACCTAAACTTTTAATATTTGTTTTAATGTTCTTTCAGTCCGGCTGTAAAAGTTAAAAGCATAATAATATTCAGCCAGCCTAACACCACTCGACCAACCTGTATATAACGTACATACACACTATGGTTGGTGTCGGGCCAGCTCTTTAACCCAATGTCAAGTTATTTAGCAGTATTTCTTTAAAAAGAAATACTGTTATAACCCCAAATAAATTAAAAGCAGAAGGAAGAAGGAGATACTTACCAATTATGCTCATAATCCGAAAAAGTTTGATCAGAGCTGTGGGTTATACATAAAGCTACATCGTTTCGGAAAATAATAGACAAGTTGCCAGAAGAGTAACCAAATCTTCAGTGAACGAACAAACAAACGCCAATAACCAAGACACGTGTTACTAGTAGGCTGAGTAGGCTGGAGCCTAGGGCGGCAGATTTTAGTGGGCGGCAAATCAGGCACATTTTTTTATATAACTACCTACAGAGAAAACATGAGCTTTAAAAAATTAACGAAAAAAATAATATTTGAGTACTTACTGTACATGTATATGTCGCAGGTGGATACTAAAACACGCCGTTTAACTAAACGGCTTAGCGGATTGTACTCTGTGAGAGTGATGAGTGACAAAAATTCCACTCCGCTTGGTCATAAAAAAATAACCTGAACCTACCAATGAACAAGCAATCTCCATTCGATGTACGGACTCATATTGATAGAATCTACTACGGATTTATCAACAAATGGTTTTATTTGGTTAACAGTTTTCAAATATCACAATCCGCCTAGCTACCTGTTTAGTTAAACGGTGTGTTTTACTATCCGTCTGCGACATAAAATAAATACAGTATACTCTGTAAAATATACTTCTGTGATCACGATACCTTAATATATTTCAATAGCTTTTCAATGTTAGAATTTAAATCTACTAGTGATTTCTTTGTAAAATGCCATTCACAAAATTTGTTAAACTTTCGTCTAGGTCTTCGACGTCCTACATCTTATTTCAGTCAATCTACTTTCACTCATCCTTCCTTCTTAGGCCGCTCTCTCACGGGTCGGCAAGGTTTTGGTGCGGTGTGTATGCAGCAAATGTCTTACCGCTGCTTTGCGGGCTAGTCTCGCACACGCCGTCTGCATGCTCAGAGCATTTTCTTTATTAAGTGGTGAAGAGTCGACGAGCACACATATCGTCTGGTGATTCATCAAGTGATGAAGATATTGTTGTAATATACAATTATTTGCGAATGACACGAAAAAGAAGAAATATTAGGTGCTCCCATATATTCAAAGCAACTACATTAGTAGATTATTTGTAGTAGCAAAAGAATTGCGTAATCTGCTAATTTGAAGTTGTACAACAAAGGATATTCCTCAATTTCTTTGATAAGTTTGAAATTAATATCACGTTCTGCCATTTTGTGCGGGAAATTAAAACAAGTAGCAGAAAGAAAAGGGAACTACTGTGGAGGTATAGAAATAATCCAAGCGACACGAATAAAAATAAATTCCAGCTATATAGTAAAATATTGAAAAAAATCATTAGGAAAACTCATCTTCAGAAAAATGTACATAGAATACGAACTGCTGTGAACAAATACAAAGTAACTTGGAATATAATTAATAGCTCTAGACAAAATATTCCCAAAGAAAATATAACAAAAATACAAGATAAAGACACCACAATAACTGATCCTAAAGCACTTGCGAATAAATTTAACGACTTTTTTATAGATAACATTAGATCCTTGCCTAACTCGGGTAAATTAGTTACATCTAAAATACAATCTAATACACACTCTATTTTCATTTCCCCGTGTGTATCAGAAGACATATTAAAAATTATCAAATCTTTAAATAACACAAATAGTGTTGGATATGATAATTTCGCCACAAAAATAATTAAATATGTCGCTGAAGAAATATGCGCTCCACTCAGTTGGATTCTCAATTTGTGTATAATTGAAGGGGTATATCCAGAGCATTTAAAAACTACTATCATAAGCCCACTCCATAAAAAGGATAGCAAAGAAGAAATGAAAAATTACAGGCCTATTGCACTTATACCAATTATATCAAAGATCTTTGAGAAATACCTTTATAATCGAATTTACAACTTTTTGGAAACATACCATATTTTAGTTCCAGAACAAAAAGGTTTTAGAAGAGCAAAGACAATGAACATGGCTTTATTTGATTTTATAAGCAAAGTTACGAAAGGAGTCGATACAAAAACCCCAATTTGCTCTATATACTGTGATATGACACAGGCTTTTGACCATGTAGATCATAAAGTATTGTTTAGTAAATTGGAGTCCTATGGCATTAGAGGAAATATTTTAAAACTTATTCAGTCATATCTCTCAGATAGAAAACAAATAACCCAAATAATTAGGTTTAATCCAATTACTAAAGTAGAAGATATACATTGGTCAAGTGAAAGAATCACTACATATGGGGTACCACAAGGTAGTGTCATGGGACCTTTATTGTTTATTATTTATATAAACGATCTACCTCAAGTTACTACACAACATATGACTCTTTTTGCTGATGACAGTACCGTGATCATAGAAAATAAGAATAAAAATGCAGTAATATACAAAACTAACATTAACGAATCCTTACACTCTATAATAGATTGGCTAAATAATAATAATTTAAGAATAAATTTAACGAAAACAAAAATAATGCATTTTGGACAACGAACCCAAGCAGCTGCGGGTATTAATGTAAATTATGGAGTAGAAATTATAAAGGAAGTGGACTCGACAAAATTTCTTGGACTTATTGTAGATAAAAGATTAAACTGGAAAGACCACATTCATGCATTATGCAAAAAGCTAAGTAAATCAGCATTTGCACTACACAAGCTAGCACCGCTATTAAATATGGACGCTTTACTCACAGCATATCACGGTATTGCAGAATCTCATATAAGATATGGTATCATATTTTGGGGAAATTCTACAGATAAAGATTTAGTATTTAAATCACAAAAAAGATGCGTACGTTCTTTGTTAGGTTTGAAACAGACAGACAGCTGTAGGCCCCATTTTAAAAAACTTAATTTACTAACACTAGTCTCTTTGTACATTTTTGAAATAGCAGTATTTGTAAAACAGAACCCTATTATTTTTAAGCGAACCTCAGAAATTGTAATACGTAATAGGCGAGATGATGATATTGTGTATATTCCAAAAGGTAACACAGCCCTAATGTCAAAAAGTGTTATTGGCATGGCCCCTAAAATATACAATAGACTACCTAAAAATATAAGAGCAATGACACTTAATGTATTTAAAAAGAATCTTAAGACTTTTTTAGTTGACAAATGCTTTTATAGTATAAATGAATTTATGACATAGAATTTTATTTTGACGTTCTATTATTAATGATTGATTTAAGATGGATTTAAGTATAGAATCTAGCAGTAAATTAATTATTTGATTCGAATTAATTATGTATTTGGTTTTATTTAATTATTATAAATTGACTATTTTGAATTTGTATACCTTTTGGGTTGGATATAGCGCTCATGTATTATAATTTTAACATCTGACATGTAACAATGTATACCTATATTCACAAATAAATGATTATTATTATTATTATAAAAAAGAAACAAAAACGGCACGCGCTCTGCATGTCGAGTCTCGGCTGGATGATGATGTTGCGTGGCCGCATGTCGAACGCATACCGCGCCGCGCCGATGTCACACCGACCCATGTGCGAGCGAGATATAAAATGTATGGCGCACTAACCAATCGAAATGTTGCACGCATACCGAGCGCGGTTTTTGCCGCTTGCTTGCAGACCCGTGAGAGAGCGGCTTTACTCAACCAAACCATTTATGCATCCCTTTCTCTATCTGTCTTATCTTCTATTGTGTCGTTAAAAGTCGTCTCTTATAACGTAATTGCATTGAGGTCTTAATAAACATTTTTTTTTCATTTCAGACCAGAAACACACGAAGGACCTTGAAAGGTTTATCAAATACGTCGAAGCGAGGCCATTTAAATTTGTCGTCCTCGGAATAGTGTCACTGGACTGGAAACTACCTTTGATTGTGTTAAATATTTGCGTTACATATTTGATTGTAATGTTGCAATTCACTCATAAATACTAACCTTTCCACTGACTGAATATACTCATGTTCCTTTGGTTTTGTCCAGAAAAGAGAAATTATAGGGACTCGCTACATGCAAATTAAGTGTCTATCATTTTAATGTAAATTCCTTTTATTCTATGCAGTTTAGCAGGTACAACCACAGAATTCAAAATGTTAGAAATGTTGTCATTTATTTGTACGGGGATTGCTGTCACCGGTTTGCTCTCACTTTTTTTGACACCAATAGTAGCAACAAACTTGCAATAGGCACTTATCTGTGCAAGAGCAAACAAAGTCAATCAAGAAAAATTCATCACATGGTATCAAAACGAACCAATCACAGGGACCCCATGTTGCGTTAGAAATATGAGAATCTACATTTATAGTGCGGTAGCCTCGCCTCCTAAAAGGTTGAAGACGTAATGTTCTGCGTTCTGTAGATACTCCCATCATAATTAGCATTATTGAGCTTCGTCTGATTGAAGTCCTTCTTTTCCTAGTCTTGTTTTAAAAAGTGAATAGCTATTCCAACTTTCAAAACTCATATCTTTATGAAGAGTAAGAAAACGTTAAGTACGTATATCTTTTAAGTATTGTCTCAAGCACAGATATATCAATCTAAGGAGATCGGTCGAATCGCCGAGTTCATAGGAAGACGGAGTGTCGCGATCAGCGGCCGTACTACATAACATGGTTCTAGTTGAGCATGCCGTAATATACGCTATTCATTGCGCGCGTCTTATGGACTGCGAAGCGATGAAAGTTAATTACAGCCGCAAAGGAGATCGGTCAAATCGCTGAGTTACGTATTCACTTGGCTTTATCGGAAGGCGAAGTGGCGGAAATGTATGCCCACTGTGCATACACTCGTCACAAGTTAAACGCCGGCTTGGCCTATCTCCCTGTATTATTAAATCTGTGGTCTCAAGTATCCACTGTTTTTAAAAACTGACAATAGTTTTATTATGCTTAAAAATATTAGTAAATTTCTATAATATTGGCAATGTGTACCAGGAAAACGCTTAAAATAGGTTCAACTTAATAATCTTATTCATGATTAGGTATAATTCTACGATAAAATCAACTGAAGACTATCGTGGCAGTATATTTTCATTTCATTTGTAGGAAACGAAAAATTCGTGGGCTTGACAATAACAGGGCTTGTTTTCCTTTAGAGAAATTTCTAGAAAATGAATAAGATAATTTTCCTGGATACTGGATGATTCAATTTACATTTCATTTAGGAAGGTTTTCTTTTAATTTTACCTGGTACATAAGTATTTGGAGGGCTGATCGAGTTGGAGAACCTTGGGGGAGGCCTACGTCCAAGAGTGAGCGTCTCTCAGAGTGAGATGATGATAAGTATTTGGAAATAGTCAGAAAGTAGGAAATCCTGTACGAATTTGTGATTATTTTGGTTGATAGCATGGATTGTTGTTAATAAAGGTGATATCAAAGCCAGTTTCTTAGAGGTGGAAGATTCCACATGAGCTCGCCACAGTGAAATGACTACCGCCATCACGTAAAAAAATCCATTAACAGTATCAAATAACACGCAAAATAAAACGTATTGTGATTTTAGGTGATGAGCATGAATGTAGAGCAAAAGGAAGACCAAAAATGAGCCAAATAAAATAAGATAATGCTTGTCTCAATAAATATTTCTTTCTTTCATTCAAATGACGGCTGACTATTATCGACGCTTATGAGTCGGGTATACGTGGCCCAAGCTACTTTTGGTTTAAATCTTCGGTACTTACAAAATAGGAAACAAAAAATTTTAATACAATATTATAATAGTCAAAGACGTGAAATAAAATCAGTAGCATCTAATGAAAAAATACTAACTTTTCTTATCTACCTAAATGACCTGGTCAAAAAATTGAAAAATTATGTATTATTTGCAGATATTTTGATTTTGATTAAATGCGATAAATACTAGGATGCAAACGGTAAAACCTTGAGATAAATGATACAAAAACCAAAAAAAACCAATTTCAATCTTATAGAAAGCGCCATTAGACATTAACATACATTTTGAAGGTAAAAAAATAGATACATTAAACACTTTTAATCATCTTAGCATAGCTAAAGATAGACTCACATTTAAATTGGATAAACCACATTAATACATAAAATCAAAACTATCAAAGTTTACTTACGCATTGTTTGAGTTGGTACAAAGTACAAATGCAGAAGCAGCTTATTATACTTATTCCTAACTAAAATATGGCTTAATTCTGTGGGGAAATAGCACTGAAGTAAACGAATTGTTTGTAATGCATGCAAAAAAAAGTCTCGCGATTCAGCGAGGTAATGCAACCAGTGTTATTGATACACTTCCTGTTTCAGAGGACTTAGGCGAAGTATTTTATCTTTAATTTAGTAGTTTTTAAGTATTTTGTAGGTATCTAGTTTTAGTATCCCTTTTATAACGTAGATTTGATTAGATTATATAAAAAAAAATACAAAAAAATTAAACAAAAAAAAATATGTTAGAATTATAGCTCAAATAGACAATGATCAGTCTTGTAGACCGTTAAAAAAACTTCTTACGTTGCCATCACTATACAATTATGACATATGTTTATTTACCTACAAAAAATATTAAAAAAGTCTTATAGCGCGATAAACTTGTATTTTATCTTAGTTCTCTAGTAAATTACATTTATTTCTTTTAAGAGAATATTTTTTTTCAACTAAGATCTTTGGGTGAACCCACTAGACTAGGATAGAATTACTTTACATCTCATTCGGATCAGTCAGTATATCTAAAGATCTAAAAACGGTTATGGTAGCTTGAAAAATTGACGCATGAATAAAATTTCTGAACTAATTCGACGGGGAATTGCCTAAAGTGTTATGCATGATAAAAATGTTAGATTCGCGGCATTTTTTCCTAATTTAAATCGAACGATTTCATAGCCTTCCCAACAGTTTCTCAGCATGCTAATGGCGAGTACTGGAGATAGATGACTTTATCGTGAGGGTGGCAGCTGGCGTGTTGCCAACGTAACGCCATGTAGGACGAATGGCACAGGTGATACGATATTCCTCGGACGAATTGTTTGTATATTATGTGTTACAAAATACGCTCTTGTGTACTGACTGATATGGGCTACGTTGAGATTGTATAGGCTGTTATGTAACAAGAGGCAACTTTAAAATATTTTACTTTTATTGTGTCAGTTTTACACGAAGTACAAGATTTTTGTCTTACTATAGTATCTGGCTCAAAAGGGTTACCTACGTCTAAGTTGGGTATAGTTTATTTCTGTTACAACAGAGTTGAAATCAGACAGGGGCTTTTATTTAAACAAGATGAACGAAAGTAAAAGTCTATACAAATACCCTTTTTAATTTTTCAGGTGTCCATGGTAAGAATTTAATATCAAAGAACCATTTCATTTGCAACAATCTGTTGTTTTTCTCACAATAGGACTAAACGTCCGGTCGTTCATTATAAAATCACAGGGATGCTGAAAAATATAATAAAGGGCCTTTACTTAACGCCACATAACTTAAACACCCAACATTATGCCTCCTCAGTCTATCTCAGCATTACAATACAAAGTTACGGAAATAATTTTGTGAAGGTATAACAGATTTTAGTGTCATAGCAATAGGGATGTTTTCGAGTTCAGTGACTGAAAGAGTGGGTGAGCTCGTTGTGCTTAAAAAACCGCTTTCATTTGTCACCGGCAGATGCAGTCGTATCAGATTTGGAGATAGAAAAACCGCGGACGGGCCAAAAACAACAGCAAGAAGTTTTTTAGACGATAAAAAAGTTTACTTGCAGCTATAGATAATAAAGATATAAATTTTCCAGTTATAAACTGTGAATTAAAAATTTTGTAGCCTCGCAGCTTCATAAGTATTTTCGTTCATTTCTTTTATGCTCAATAAAAATGAATTCATAGAATTGCAAAAGATCAGTTACAGCTTGGTGACAAATATATCTGCAGAATTTATAGTTTAAAATTAATTCAATTTATTAAAAGTTTGAAAAGCATAAGCATTTTTAGAAACAAATAATTAAGAAATAAAGAAATTAATTGCAATGTAAGTTATTCTAATAATTATCTTAAAAGAGTTTCTAAATTTGACAAAACTCAAATTGTTACACATTTTAAGCATTCAACGTAACAAGTATAACCAAATATGGTGGTATATTTAAAAAATGTTCATTCAAAAATCATAGTAACCGTTTTCGAAATTATTTAGAGCGGAACTTAAATGACGTTGCTTATAGAATCAGTAAGCTGATATGATAGTCGGTGTGTTGTTTTTGGGGCGAGGACTCGATAAAGGGAGGTAGACTATAATCGATTTTGTATGGGATTATCCTGAGAATATTTACATTCCGGTATTAGGGTGACGGTCACACGTCAACTAGCGTTCCTCCTCTAGATAAGCGATGTATTTTCAGCTAGGGATGCATACAGTGAACGCATATAAAACAACTGGTTGCATATTGTACTGGATATTGAAGCATAGACTATAGTTCATAATAATAAGGGTCACGAAATTGTGCACGCCATTGAGAGTGGAAAGAGCAAGACAGATACTATTTCTGCCTCTCTCTCAAGCTGTCTTGAGATAGCAAATGTAAGTAAGACGTTTATTAATACGGATCTTATAAATCTTGACTCCTTAAAGCGAATTTAGACTTGGAATGAATGAAGATTATTTGAAAATTTTTAAAATCTATAAGCCCATAAACATACATCCCATAGTAACCATTCACAGGACCATAATGTTGTTTAATAATGTGCAGATACAGACATTGCATATGGGAATCTCTTTCGCCGCCGTTGATAAAATAAAACTATCGACTATTTGCATTAAAAGTGCAACTGACTAGCCACTATTTACATACATACATATAATCACGCTTACATTCCCAAATGGGGTCGAGCAGAGCTTTAGGTAACATTCGGTTACATACAACGTCACATCTGGCAGTATGGGCCATAGAGTGCCCCAAAACAATGACAGGCTGCCAGTCTATCAGTTACACAAAAGTGTAGTGGTTTGGTGCCCCAAACCTAAAAATTAACAGTCCTTCTGTAAAGAAACCAACTAAAGCGAACGACCAGGATAAATGTTTCACTCAAAATCATCTCAGCAGTCCGGGTAATGTGTTAGTATTACAGAATGAAACTCGGGAATCATGTCTTGAGAACCGTTCGTCCCTTTCCATCAATCACAAATAGATAAATACGTATCAATTACAAATAGATAAATACGTGCGTCGGTGGCGTAGTGCGTAAGAGCGTCGTCTCCCATCCGGGAGGCACTGGTTCGATCCCCGCCACGTACCAATGTGTTTTCAAATTTTGAATTCATATATACGTTTAATCGACGCTTCTACGGTGAAGGAAAACATCGTGAGGAAACCTGCACACACCTATGAAGAAATTCTTGGGTTGTGTGTGAAGTCAACCAACCCGCACTTGGCCAGCGTGGTTGACTAAGGCCTAATCGCCCCTAATTTGGGGTAGGCTCGAGCCCCTCGGTGGGGACATTATATGAGATGATGAAATACGTACAATGCTCAGTACGGCGTTGATTCTTGAGACTCATTCTATAATACGAACATTAGCGTACAATAATAAGAGAGATTTTAGTTATTCATCTGATTCTATACATCTATACATATAAATAAAATTGGAATGTCCGTTTGTAATATTGAAATAACCGTTTTTTACTACATGCATATAAAAAACATTTTTTACAATTTTTGTCTGTCTGTCTGTTTGTTCCGGCTAATCTCTGAAACGGCTGGACCGATTTTGACGAAACTTTTATTGGCAGGTAGCTGGTGTAATAAGGAGTAACTTAGGCTACTTTTTTCTTCTTTTTTTTCTTTTGGTAAATTCTACGCGGACGAAGTCGCGGGCACAGCTAGTCCATCATAAAATTATGCTCTAGATGTGACTTCTTTACTACCGAAGACAAAGGTAAAGGCACCATCACCGAGATATATTACAGAAACGTCGTTGAAAAGTTAAGTCGTTGAAATCCCTAGAAAAGTACAATTCGAAAATTGACGCTGAAAATTTGACGGAATTGCAATAGCTTACCTTACGTCTATGAAAAATAATACTAGTGGATATTGTCTTTAAGAAAAGATTCATCGTCAACATTATTTCAGCCGAGAGACGCCAACTGTTGGACATAAGAAAAGATTTTAATATCATAATATAAATTTAAAACTGTACATTTTGAAGAAAAATTGGTCAGCGTTATAGCGTATTTAGTGGCCCTACCTCAACAGTCAAGTGATTGAGCGGGGTCCTTTGACGCGGCCCCAGGGAAAAATTATAGGGTTTTTGCGAGGAATCAAGGTAAGTATTAACTGCGGAGTTGTAGGGTAAATATTTCAATAAAAAAAAACGTATCACTCGTTTGGAAGGTACTAATATGAACTTCGGAATCAGATCATAGCAGTAGAAGCTGAACACGTTGTTTCAAAACTAAACCTTGCATTGTTCACAAGTATGGGTCAGATTGTGGTCACCTTAAAGATTCAGGATGCATTTCCGAGTGTAGAACTTTGGATATTGCTTATAAATAACTGATCAAATATATGCCAATGTGCTGTCTGTTGTTAATTGAGTTGAGTTCCAGTTACCTTGTGTTCGCAGTACACAGTCATTTGCATGATTGTAGGTTAGATTGCGTAACTGAAGTAGCAAATGAATTCGTCTTTCTGACATCTTCAAATGCAAACGTTTTTGGGTCTAATTGTTTCTTGTAAGCGGATTTTATATTGTTCTGACACTGAATTTCATTACTAGTGATTAGTGTGAGATTAGTGCATTATTCTTCTTTACCATGACTTTTAAAATTATTACAGCAGACTTATCATATTATTTGTTTTTTTTTTATTAAATATTTTTTATTTATTTCGGAATTCAATGATCCTTGGCTTACTTACAAAGGTAAATTAAGTATGGGATTTAGGCCATGATTGCACTTTAACCCTATTCTTGGCATGGTATCATATTCGAGACGTTCAACTTACAAAAATTTTTGACAAGTGAAAACATTGCTTACTTATTATTTTTTAATTTATATTGTGTGCAATATACCTTAAATCTAGTACAAAATATTTTTCACGTTTGGCATTACTGAATCAACAGTAGTTAATTATATTATATTTTAATTTACGTTTTTGTTAATAAATGGTTGACATCAAATACGTAACTATATTTGTTATTAGTTTCATAAAAAGCATTGGAAAGTCTTTAAAGCAAAATCTATTTCCGAATGTACCAAATATGAGACATTGCCAGATTCGTAATCATTTATACAAATTATATTTATTATTATCACTTCCAAAACCATCATGCACGTATGAAGATTGAGATGAGAGAAGATGTAACCAAAGAAACATGTAAGGATCATAGTAAGTGAAAACAAGTGATCTCTGCCTACTCTGTAGAAATTTGCTTTATGTTTGTATGGATTATGTTTAAATTATATATTTATAATTAAATATACTGCAACTAATACAGTTGCAGCAAAAAAGGTCTAGTTACTTTTAGCAAAAATATAAAAATATATTTAAAAAAATATTATAATATTAAAAAGGGATTCAAGCAGTCCGTCCTTAAAAAATTAAAAAAAAAACATTCAATGGAAAATATTTAACTTATACCTACTAAGAAATTCGTATAGCGAATTTCTTAATAATTTAATATTATCTTGATAAAATTTAATACCATCTTCTCTCAGACTCCGATCACAAGTAATCAAATATCAATTATAAATCATAACACAAGAGCTTGAGACATTCTTTGTCCCTTTAAATAAATAAAAATAAATTGCCTCAATCACTTACGCAATTACGGCGAAAATATCATTTGAGAACGTCGCTAATTACAAAGTCCTTGATAAATGGAATATAAGATTATTAGGAATGCAATAAAATACAATTAGGTACGCACAAGCAATGAAAGATTAATTATTAATTGCCCATTAACAACTTAATCATTTCAGATTATATTTTTATAATAATAGGGTTGATGACTGGGTAAAGAAGTAATGATAATTTGACTGTGGACTTTTATGAATATAATCTAGAAGACTTGTGCTCCAATTTCGGAATACTCTTCCAATATATTATTTTTATTTTTGTTTGGCAAGTTTAATTATGATTGAAATTGATACCAAATTAAATAGAAACGAAAAACATGGAAAAAAATCCTGTCATGGATAAGTGCTGAGACGGGACTTGAACCCGCGACCTTTCGCTATCCGGGCGACTGCTCTTCCAACTGAGCTACACAGGACTGTTTGACCACGACGAATTTAGCCATGTCCTTCGTTTCCCGATTGCGTCATCAAGCTGACGTATGCCTAACAATGTTGCAGATTTACATCTTTAACACCGGAAACGAAGGACATGGCTAAATTCGTCGTGGTCAAACAGTCCTGTGTAGCTCAGTTGGAAGAGCAGTCGCCCGGATAGCGAAAGGTCGCGGGTTCAAGTCCCGTCTCAGCACTTATCCATGACAGGATTTTTTTCCACGTTTTTTGTTTCTATTTAATTTGGTATCAATTTCAATCATAATTAAACTTGCCAAACAAAAATAAAAATAATATTTCAAATAAGTAAAATTGTCTAACTTAACTGATCGACGGTATTTGTAAAAATATCTCATCGGGTGTTAAAGATGTAAATCTGCAACATTGTTAGGCATACGTCAGCTTGATGACGCAATCGGGAAACGAAGGACATGGTTAAATTTGTCGTAGTCAAACAGTCCTGTGTAGCTCAGTTGGAAGAGCAGTCGCCCGGATAGCGAAAGGTCGCGGGTTCAAGTCCCGTCTCAGCACTTATCCATGACAGGATTTTTTTCCATGTTTTTCGTTTCTATTTAATTTGGTATCAATTTCAATCAAAACTCTTCCAATATACCGTAACTCTCTTAGGCCCGTATTACAGAATGACAGAAGTCAAACATGTCTTGAGAATCGTCTGTCACTTTCTATCACTCACAAAGTGATAGAGACGTAGGACGCTCCAGTCGGCGTTCATTATTGAAACTCCTTCTATAATACGAACATTAAACTGACAAAATAAGTATTCCAAAAAGTCTGTAATAACACAAAGGACGAAATCTCTCGTGTTTATATAGTATGAAATAGAATAGATAATAACAATAAAATGGAGTTTACTCACAATGGAAGATAAAATAGCAATAAATTGTACCAACGTTATGTGTAGAAAAGATAATGCCGCAAGTTGCTCTCAAAAGACAAATGTAATAACAAAACGCAATAAAAAGTAAGAGTTCTGTATTGGCAAGTTTTATTCGCTTTTCTTGTTTTTGAATTGAATGAGGATGTTCAACAAAAATGAACTGCTTATCAAAAGTTGAATGGAGAGAATGTTTGAAAACTCTTTATGGTATACGAACTCTTATTGGTAGCTATGAATTCACTTCAGTGATTTTTATTACGGAATTCACCTCACTTTCTCCACACGGGTACGTTCTTCCTGCTCTGTAAACCGTTACAAGCTTGCTGGCGCTCACCATGCGTTAGCCGATTCCATCTCACTGCGCTGACCTCACTAAGGGCTTTGTCTACAAGCTCAAGTTATAGTGGAAAGGCGAAGAAAGAGCCATTGCTAAAATGACGTTCACGAGCTGATGTTCACGGAGAACATATGCAGTGGTTCAACGTCCAAATGTCTTTATGTCACGACATGTCAATGGTGGCTCTCACAGTCAGTTTGTATCAGAGATATCTGTGTGCTCAAGTTCTAGCTGCGTCACCTTGTTGTTGCCCGTATCTTGAATGCTATCATCAGCGATAACAACATGTCCCTTGAAATAGTTCATTATATATACTATTAGGAAAAATGAAGAATGAATCGTTGCGAATCCTGACGTCACCACAACCGCAGGCATAAAAGCAATCGTCAGTTTGCTCTTGGATCATTTGCATATCGTACGTTGAAGAGAGAGGTCAGTTGAAGAGGTGATCGACGTGATTGACAGTGGGTCATTTATTTGATTCGTATTATTTGGTTATTGTGTAAAGAGTTATTTTTGTGCATGTTATTTGTTGTGAAAATCTAATTAATTGTAAAATTGTTTTAAGTTACGATAATCATTCTTTTTTTTTAATAACATTTCTGATTCCTAAAAATACAGTAATGTAATAACAATTATTATCACTATCACCGACATGAACATCGCTAATGAGGACTTAGGTGCCAAAGATTTCTCTACTAAAGATACCGAAGACCGCAAAAAGTAGGCTAGAAAGATTATGGGGAGGGACCCCGAATATACCACTGGGATAACGCAAGGATGATCACCAGCATCAGTATCAGCCTATCCATCCTATTATTGGACACAGATTTATGTATTTTCGCCCGCTTGAAAGAAATGTGCATGAAAATTTTACTAATGAGGATTCATAATTCGAGTGCTTTTTATATCTCTTACTTTGTGATGCTAATCTAATCGAGCTTCAGAGTCCAGAAATTATCTTTTGATCAAAATAACATTTTAATTAGAACTTAGCTAAAATCATCCTCGGCTATAAAATAGCAGAAATTGAACATTCATTAATATTTTGCGACAAAATATTTGATCTACAGATAAACAGCGCAAGGTAAGGGTAGACCCCGAGGAGCATGTTGGGCCAAGTTTAATTAGCTAACTTTTGCACGGATATCTGTATTGCGAGTCGGGAAGTAAGATAGGGTGTTATGAGGTATATTGTCAAATATGAAATCAACTGATTTGCTGTCAGTATTTGGCATAATTTATATCGACAGGGTTTTCTTCATTTTAAAATCGTATCTGTAAAATTGTTAGTCGACTAATCCATGGAATTTGTATCTATAGCTGCGTCACGAATTTAAAAGATCTACGAAAGTATTTGTAAAAGTTATTTTACTTTATTTAGGAAACAAACAATTATTATACAACTTAAACAATTATAAACAATGAAAAGTAGTACAGAAATCAGAAAAGTTTCCACAGTTATATAACACATAATAAGTAATACATAACAGACACAATAAGAATATTACATATAACATAAATTATAAATTAAACATGGACAATAATGCTATTTACTTGCTTCTTGAATTGAGAAGCACTGCAATAGAAAATATCTATTGAATTAAATCTCTTATTATACACATTACAACAAAGAAATAAAAATGTATGTAAATGTATGTTATGACGTGTACTTATTTTGGTGAAGGCATATTCTTATTATTATCAACATCCTTTCTGTAATAATGATTACATATTTATGAAGCAATATTTTTCCACACATAATTTGAAATTCGTAATAAATGACAAAGAGACATCGAAAATCCATTTTTCATGAATATTTACTCGAGGTAACATGAGACACCGATCAATCATGCTTAATTTATTTTCCATTACATTCTGTCTGAGCAGAAACAGAATAAAACTGCTCAGATGCTTTTTAATAACTAAGGAACTTTGGGATCAATTTTTACTCTGTTTCAAGAAAATGTGTTCATAGACGTAAAAGAAGAAATAAAAATTGATGTTCGTTATTTGAAAAATGTGAAGCATTTTTTCAAAAACCGAACATCAATTTTAATCTTATAAGGTTGAAGTTGTAATAATGGAATCGATAATATCGACAAGTGCAGCTTATATCGATAAACAGAACAAATTTTAAGGTAAACTTAACAAATTTCTGAGAGTCTATATAGAGAATATTTTGATTAATTACATTAAAAGTAAATTTGTTATTGATGAAGTACTTTCGAATTAACCACACCATATAAAAAAAGAGACAATCAACTCAGTTTTATTATACGAGCTGACTATAGAAAGACAGATAATGAATAAAGAAATGTATTACGTTTGTACACATTGGTTGTTCGTCAGGCAGTTACAACACAATTTTGTTTTGTTAATTTAAAACCAACTCAATTTGAGCCTTCAGGGAACACAGAGCGAATTTTTGTAAATACAAAGCAACGAAAAATAATTAAGTCATCCTGCCGCTCCCCTTTCTAAACGGAGATATCAATCCATAACATCGCATTTCATTAACAAATAGAAGCAATTTGCGCTTGGGAATGGTAAAAACCCATGAAACATTTAGATTGCCGTCAGCAATTCGATTCTTTTTCCATTCACGCGATTTGCAGAGAATGGATAATGTATTCATCAGAGCGTGAGCGAGCGGAATCTCTCTGACACGAAATGACAAATGAGTATAGAAATCACACAATAAGGAAACGGACTGGGTTTTTATGCTCGCATCAAATCTATTTCTTTGTGTGGCTACGGCGAGAATCACTGCGTTAATTATTCTCTTTGTTCCGTTGTTAATCCAATCATGATATGAGTAATTTCTTGCAGAATCTACTGAAAAATGTCTATTGGTATTGCGGACTCTTTGCTGTTTACTTTTGATTATTATTAATGATTTTGATAGATTCCCTCATTATCCACGCTCTGATATATTTAACTTAGTTGATTTTATTTTTAACTTAGTTAATATTTTATTTTGAGTTAACCATATATTTTATTTACTTATTTTGTTTGTTTAATTTATTTAATGTACACACAAAGACAATTGCAAAAAAAAGACATTACATAACACAGAGAATTGTACAAAAAGGTACTGCTTATTTCTAAAAGAAATCTCTTCCAGCGGCCCCATATATGGGAGAGAAATTTTAATTGGTAGACGTGTTTAATATAATATTATATAATACATAATTTTATTTAAAATTTAATATCAAGAAACAAATACGGTAATAAGACATACGTGCGGATAAAACTTGTTGAGTTTCTTCCTGTTGTTCTCAGAACAAGGCCTCCTGGTAGACTCTTGAACCGATGGCATCAAAATTGACTTTCATACGTGTACAAATTGTACCTAAATGAATAAAGAAATTTTGACTTTGACTTGACTTTGATACATACCACCTTTAATAAATAAAAACATATTAATTTAAGAAGAACTAAAAGAAAAATAAGGCACACTTACTCGCGTCTTGAACTGCGCTATTGTTTGTGAGGTGGGATGTAAAGAAGTGTGCGAAGATGTGATCGGCAGGGAACATCGGGAGACGTGGGAGAAATAAAAACGCTCGCGAAGGTAAACAGGATAGGATGGATTATAAAGAATGTTGAATAGGAGACAGAGGATACGAGTGTTACTGCGATCCCTAATAGGAAGCTGAGTTTCTTCCGGAAATAAGAGACGTGATCAATTTTTTTAAGGCCGAATATAAATCTGATGTAGAGGTTTTGAAGATGCTCTTATTTGTTTATGATCCCTTCAGCGGCATCGAGATACCAAGCATTGGCATAGTCGAAAATGGGTTGTATAAGGGATTGGGCCAGGTAAGTTTTAGTAGGTAAGGGTAAAAAGGTTTGAAGACACTTTAGAATGAAAAGAAAAATGGACCTTTCTACTGACGAAAGCAGAACTCGGAACTCTGACCGCTAGACCGCATACAGTGGGGCCAGCAGCTAATAATTTACTGACAGGTTTTGGTTTTGGTACATAAGTTTTGGTAGATATCACATACAAAATAATTATGTCCAAATACTACCGCTAGCAAACGAAGCTGTGCTATAATATTGCTATGATCTTATGATCCATGACTATGTTATACAGGTTATTTGTTATATATTTCGAAGGAATAGTGTGTTATTGCACTGTAAATATATATACACGTTTAGATTTATGATAATGCAACACTAGTAAGAACTTACAGAATAGTGCGATTGACAGTTTGACGATAGTGAAAAAACACTAACCTGTTTCGGAGACGGAGGACGCGTATTACCACTCTATTGGTTATGTGCTCGATGATACCGCTAGATGTAGCTTTATATGTAACCAAATATTATCAAATGATTTTACTAAAAAAAGTTTCAATTATGCCGTTTTGTTAATTTTTTATTAGCTACCCACTTAATTTTTTCCTTTCATTACAAAAATCCGAGCTCGAATATGAGGTTGCTTTGCGTGGTCAAACTCCGGTTGACACTGTGTTGGAATTACGAAAACAGATTGTTAAATTGAATAAGGAATTTCCAACTGAAACAATTTTACTTTCACATTTGCCTCCTTCTGAGGATTTAGACGGAGTTGTGGCTTGTTTAGATAAATCTTTTAAAAATATAAAAACTTTGAATAACAAATTCGAAAAAAAAATATTATTGAGAACTCTGAAATGAGCCTTATATCAGTACAGTAGCTCTCAGAGGCGACACTGGCACACACATACACAATGTCTCTGTGCGTGCATGTCCGTGATGGCCCAATGTACACATTATATAATGCCCAATATTAGTAAATTTACCCAGCATTAGTACTTAACTTTTATCCTAAGCAATTCGCCATCATAGCATTGTCTCAGTCCTATCATTTACATACCTTTTGATTTCGAATTCATCCTACACCGCTGTAGCAATATAATCTTATATTGAATCCCTGATTTTATTTAAAACAAGCTAAGTTATAAGTGTTATAGCAAAGTAAAAGACGTTCCGTATATTTACGGAATGGTATTGTGGACGTAAATATCGGCTAACGACAACAAAAGTATCCATTTTCTTTATTCCGTTGATTATGGCCATTTCGAGCACAAACTGCCTTTAGCGCGTCCTGTAATAATATTGCTTTGGCGATTCGGACTTTTGGTTACGCGATATTTTTGAGAGCCCTTTGTAGAGAAAGTGGATATGATTTGTAAGTAACAGTTAAAGAGTGTTTTTTGTTTTGTTTACTTAAATTCGTGTATTACCTCATTTTGCTTTCCTTTTGCGTTGTAGCAATTCTATAATAATTACTAGGTGGTAGAGATCCATATGTAGGTTTGTCTGGGTAGGTACCACCGCCTTTCTTATTTCTGCCGTATTAAGCAGTTCGCCGTGTTTCGGATTGAAGGGAAAGGTAGCCAGTGTAATTACTGGGCATAGAAAGCATTTCATATTAGGCCTTAGGATGACAACACACCTTTAATACCAAGTGATTTATTCCATGTTATTGCAGGCGAAAGCATATTTTATAAGTTAAACTCCTGTGTTGTGTTAAATTTTTGTATGGGGACAGTGAACGTGTTAAAATCCAAATCCTTTTGAAGATATATTATTGTATTTTACCCACAGTGTCTTTTGATGAAATTCTTACTTAACCTAATCCAACGTCTAACTTAAAAATACAAAAGCTCGCTGAAGTAGATTGTAATGCTTTTAAATAAGGCTTAGGAGCGTATGAATGTTCCAAAGATTTAAGCTTCCAGAGTTATTTATTTACACGCTAGAAGTCACTTATTTTTACATTTATTATAATGTTTTGTGACAATTGTGTGTGTGGAGGTTTTAATGTGCCTATCTTTACATCGCTGTGGCTCTTTCTTATTTTCATAAATTTATGGATATATAAGATTTCAGAGAGTCTTCCGAGCAAAACTTACATAGTTTAGTTCTCAAACTATGATGTCCCAAAAGAACTATATGTAAATAGAAGCAAACCATAAGAATGCCATTGAATCAAGTCATCATTATCAAAAATTGCCATGAAATATTAAGCATGTCACGTATTTTACAAGCATGTTACATTAATAATAATAATAATAATTTATTTATTTGCAAGAACATGGTACAATTAAGTTATTACAGACAAGCAATGCACCGACATATCCTGTTAAAGTATTCAACGTGCAAATAATGTACTAAATTAAATTAAAAGAAGCACAATTTTATATAGGGAAAGCAATATTTCAAATAGTTAAATTTGAGCAATGCATGGAGGCACGTACGCTGCTTCCGTGTAACATCATTATTATAAGATAATAATTTAATAATTTTTAGTGCTCAATCAGAAGTCGAAACTAACCCATCTCTGCATTTTATTTATTTTCGGCACTCATTGACACTGACATTTTGCATTGAGTTATATTTTAACTTTTATTTATATTTGCATTTGACAGCATCTGCATTGCTCCTCACAGACAAGACTTGCTATATCGCAAGAAGCTTATATTTACCGATTCCAAAATAGATGACAGTGAGAAACTCTCGCGGGGGATACCTGTCGACTAGAATCTCTCTACTAGTGGAATGGTGATAGTGGGTCCTCTGAGCACCACCAAGGTCCACGCCTTCAAAAATCTCCAGTGATGCTGTAAGGTTTATCTGCGGCTAGGAGCGATTAGTCAATCGAAACGATCGAAGAGCCAAGACATTCCAAACGTGGATACATAATATTATTGCACAGTTGTTCAACTCTTCGTCACTGGTAGGATGGCTAATAATTTGTATATTATTCATGTGGCGGCTTGCTAATATGTTTTTTCATTGTTATGAAACACAAGTTTGCATAAAATTAAGACAATAAAAAACAAAATATAATCATTATGCTTGCCAAAATTTTACTACATTATTAGTCGCCCAAGTACCTCCGTACAGCACTTTGTGATGAACGGTGCTGCTAGCGGAACACTCAGACAGAACTTCCGAGTGAGCTAGGAAGCTACTAGAACGTTTAGATGCGTAAGTCTAATATTTGCCGAAATATGTTATAAAGTAACTCTAATTACTTTAATAGTTAGTAAACTTTATTTAGTCTAATTAAAGGCTAGACTAAAAGGTTAAATGTTTGTGTAAGCGAGATATAGTACATTTATTTCTATCCGAAATAAATCCGAAGCAAGGAAGGAAAATTGTGCTTATGTAGGACTTGAAATTTTATGTACCTATCATGTGTATGGAGCTATCATCACCGATGTTCAACCGCTTTTTTTAGATGTGCCAGTAGCGAATCTAAATATATATAACTCAAAGGTGACTGACTGATTGACATAGTGATCTATCAACGCACAGCCCAAACCACTGAACGGATCGGGCTAAATTTGGCATGCAGCCCGCCTAGCATGACCACCGAAACACGATATGATATGATATGATATGATATAGCCATTTATCGCGTTGAACTGTCAAAAATTATTGCATATATCTGCAATCTTGAAAACATGTTCGCAGTTTCGATAAAATTTCAAGTTGACGCTTATATCCAATAATTTTTGACAGTTCAACGCGATAAATGGCTATATCATATCGTGTTTCGGTGGTCATGCTAGGCAGGCTGGTAGATGTTATGACGTAGGCATCCGCTAATAAAGGATTTTTGGAAATTCCACCCCTAAGGAGGTAAAACGTCCATGCGGACGAAGTCGCGGGTGGAAGCTAGTATATAGTAAATACTTATGACACTTTCACGCTCAAATCAAATCAAATCAAATCAAATTTCTTTATTGCATGCCACAATACGACAAAGATGATACAATAACAGTCAAAGTAAACATGTGACGCCCTGCAAGGGCACTGCAACATTTGAGGGCTAAATTTTATCATAAGCAAAGTTTTATATCAACTACATTAAAAAAAAAAACATGAACTGAGCTAAAACTAACACATATAAGGAGTACCCAATTAGAAAAGTAGAGATGTCCAAGCATTCAGTTACTTAACTATCACCATAGAATCATTAAAAAAAATCATGAAGGTTGTAGTAGCATTTGTTAATAAGGTATATTTTTAAAGATTCGAACTCTTGTACTTTTTAATACATAATCACGGTATCGATATCCTTAAATTCAATTCTACATCAGATACAGTTCTACATATAAATGACAAATAAAACGGAATAATGTTCCTTTTACGTCCTCGAGTATAATACATTTCACGTTCGTAAATGCTCAAACTTGATCTGTGAAATCTGTGTATATTTCAACGATGTTTTCTTTTTGTTTGTCTTGGCACAGAATTTCGTACGCCAGCACAGCTTTGAACATTTGCGGCCTGTCATCTCATTTCACATCCGTCATCCTTTCGACGTCAATTAAATGCTGGCCTACATAGAACATTTTTATTTAATAAATTCATGCAACCATATTTACTTTTGAAAGCTTTAGAGCGATGCTGAAAGGTTTTTGAGGTTAAGCTTAAAAAACGAAAGTTTGTTTGATAAAAACATTTTTATTCTAATTTTTGAAAATAATTTAAATAGACATAATCATGAATGCCAAGACAACGATCGAAACAACATTGAAAAAAGGAGTTTCTCCCGAGTTCTTGCTGTTAAAACACGTGTTGAGAAACTCCATTTTATCTCAATCTATCGTACAATTGTCTGTTACTTTAAGTACATTTTCACCGGACATTGGATCAATGCGTAGGTCTTTGTGTCGCGAGCGTATGTTCTTATTTTAAATTAATGTAATTTAAAAGAAGAAGAACATTATTAGAAGAAATTATATCCTCAACATCATCATCATCATCCATCATTTTAGCAACATGATGTCCATCTGTAATTTCACTTATGTAATTATTTTATAGTGTTAACTAGGTATTGTGTACTAGTTATTAGTCAATAAAGATAATTTATTATTATCATTATAATTATTATTGCTCATCATAGAATGAATGCCACAACGACAGGTCTTGCACTGCTGACATCCAAGTGTAAGCAGCAACCCTATAATTAGATCGTCAGTCCACTGTAGTGTGTGACGCGCCTCTCCTGACTTACCATAACTTAGGCTAAGCATTAGATGTAATTAATATTAAGTTGATTAGTAATAAATCAGACATCATAACGTATACTCGTTATTTATATTGTGCACTCCCGGTCCCCACATTGCACCACCTTCAAGGGGGCCTCTACCCATGCGTTTTCCGGTGCGCGGTCGCCACTCGAGAACTTTTCGCCATTGGCCAACCACTCTCCGAGCAATATGCCCTGCCCACTGCCACTGAAGCTTTGCGCTTTAACATGATGAGATATTTAAAAAAACGTATACCAGTAAGATGTTGACCTGAACATAGTATAACTGTTTCCCAGTGCAGTTCCTGGTCACGAATTGGACTTCTTATCACACACAATAGCCTTACTTGGTGGTAAGCCCATATGTAGGGTCTTCTGGGTACCACTGCCTTTCTTCTTTCTGCCATGAAGCAGTTCGCTGTGTTTTGGATTGAAGGGAAAGGTAGCCAGTGTAATTACTGAGCATGGAAGGCATATCATCTTAGTCCCCATGATGGCAACGCACTTGCAGTGATAAGTGCATTTCCATCATGTTATACATACACATCATTCCCGCTTTTAAATGGTCTCACTAAAGCTAGGGTTGGCTGGAAGAAATCTCTATATAGATAAGCTCACCTTTGTACAGACAACAGCACGTTGGGTTACCACAAACTGTCAAATTTTCCCAATCGATTATGCACTTTATATTGAATACTCTTAGGTTGAAAATCGTTTGGAGAAATTTGACAGTTTTGTATAGCCCGACGTGCTGTTGACTGTACATGTCTTTCTTACTGTTTTACAATTGCTATTTTATGTGTGCAATAAAGGATTTATAAAGTGATTTACACTTAATATTGCCAGGGTCTATAGGCGACGGGGTCCACGTCCGAAAGTCTCCTCGTGGCGGACCCTGGTAACGTGGTGAGGAAACTTTCTCGGCGGGTGTGTGGCTTTTGATGTCAAGTCTTTCAAAGTCACATGCCATCGTCGAGTTGTTTTTGTTTTCCCACCACGGCTAGTTCCGGACGGCCCTTTTTAGGGCCACGACCGCGCCCGAAGTCCCCCGGGTGCGGTCCGATGGCTGCTCCCGGACGGTCTCGGTGTAGTTGCGGTCACGTGCGCAGATCCCGAGCCGTCCCACAATAGTGCACACTGGAGGTCAGGCCGGGGAGGATGTTTAGTGGGTATGGAGTGAACGTCTTTACCTCTAGTCCCAGATATCCCCTGCGGTTGACACCATCCCGCAGCGTAACTGCATTTGACCTACCCGTGAAAAAGAAAGGTCTATAGGCGACGGTAATCACTTAACAACGGTTGTTCGCCATCTCAAAATATAAAAAAAAATACCAAGGAGGGTTGGTGTCAGGCAGACATCCGGACATAAAACTGAACAGTTTGGTGAGATTTTAACAAAAAACCGGCCAAGTGCGAGTCGGACTCGCACACCGAGGGTTCCTCGGTATAAACTGCTGTATCTTTTGATCGCGTTAACTTAAAAGTTTGATTTTTTCACTGCTTAAAGGGACAATAGACTAAGGTATTTGGTATAAATTTCAATTTGATACCTTTATTCGTTCGTGAGAAATAAGGTAGTAAGTTTCATTTTATTAAAATATTTTTATTATATTATATAACTAAAAAAATGTGATTTTCGCAATTTTTCCTATATTTGCATTATATGACAATGCTTCATGCCAAATTTCAAGATTCTGAGTTTACGGGAAGTATCCTGTAGGTTTTGATTCCTTTGCGAGTGTCGGAAATTTGTTGAAAATATCGACATAATCGGCTGTATCTTTTGATTGGCTTGGCTTAGAAGTTTGATATTTTCACAGCTTAAAGGGACAATAGACCTGAGTATTTCATGTGAATTTCAGCTTGATACGTCCACGCGTTCTTGAGATAAAGGGTCTTGACAGACAGACAGACAGACGGACAACAAAGTGATCCTATAAGGGTTCCGTTTTTTCCTTTTGAGGTACGGAACCCTAAAAATTATTACCAATCACAAACGCTACCTTCATTTTATCTACAGTGCAAGTAAAAATATTCAAAATTTGCACAATATGGAACAATACAAAGTAGGTAAGGTCTTGACTTAAATATGTTGAACTTTACCTTTTCAGGGCATAGTGAATTCTCCGTAAAGTTTAATTTTGCTACCTAAAAGACGCATGTCAAATATTAAAATAATCAACCAAAATATTTCTTTTAAAGTACAGTTAACATATTCGCCTTGTTGTTTGTTCTTGGAGTAACATGTCTCACGAGTACAACAAGGTATGTAAAAATATTTTCTACAACATTAATGTTATGTCCGCGGGGTACTCTAAGAAATATGTTATTAAACTCGTAGGGACTTTGTAAAATATTATTAATAAAGTTATAAAATAAGTAGGTTCTTCAGAAAATAAGAAGGCGTTCATATCATGCTGTTTTATATAAAAATTATAGTGCTACACGACCAGCCGCAAGTGAGTTTTTCTCTTACAAGTTGTTTTCAAAGAGTATAGGTATAGGTGTTCAAAAAATATTGGTTTGCTTTTTCTCGATAAATTACTCGCAAAAACATTAAATTCTAGTTCAATTTAAATTCAACTTTGTATCCAGATAATAATTATAGAATTTGATAATTTACTGTCATTTAAAATTATATTTAGGTAATGTCGTCTTTAAAGAAAGCAATCTTACAATGTATAGTTTTATCTATTGGTCCTTTTTGTCAAAATAAAAACGGCGCATCGTCAATTCGGAGATTAATAAAATGTAAATGTAAAGACACGGTCTGGCTCCCGAACAATTTCTCAAAGTCTTTCTTTAAGTGAACGCCGAATAGCCTTCGGTGAAGACGGTTTTTGTGAATCGCCGAGCTGTTTTTCAATGAGATTCTCGAATTTTCTAGAATTGCTTCTCGACAAACTTAAAAGTCGTCATCGATTGCATCTCATAACGTAAGTGGTCGTATATTTAAACCGTTAATTTTTGTTTGGAGATCGTATCTTTATTATAATTGGCATTCGCATATAAACGATTCGCTGAAGTAATCCGCCAAGTCTTTGCCACAATAACGTCTGTTACCAAAGCACTGCGTAGATGAAATACATATCCATTGGTATAAATATCTGAAAAGAACACAAAAATAACTGCATTAGACATGGCTAAAGGGGCACTAAGGGCGGTTTCAGACCAGCGTTCTATACGGGTGTATAAGCTCGTTTTTGGAGCGCGTGTAGTGTAACTGAACCCCCCTTAGATGTAAAATAATATTTTACTATATGGATATATGAATACTCATATAAATTATACAAGACAGAATATAAGTAATTTGTTTTCAGGAATTAAGAATTTCCTAAGGCCAATATCGTCTAGTACCCATGTTGTGAAGTAGTAACCAAAATTCTTTTAGAATATAGAGAATGAAATATGGACAGCATAAGAGAACTTATAACGTGGAAATTTAATAACGTTCTTTAGTGATTGCATAAAAAAATAAATAAGGAAGTTGAAGCTCCGCCCTCGCTTCAATCGGTGAGTGACAAGGCCAATGTCAATCCACTCCCCCCTTCCAAAACCACAGGAAGTTCCTCATTAAGAAAACCTAAATTATAAATATAGAAACGCTTGCCAACACTTTGCCATGGATTGTGAATGTGGTGTGATTTTAAACCAAAATGTAAGGTTGCAATTGATTAAGATTGAGTTCACCAAACTTCTGACATCCTAAGTTTGAATGAAAATTATTCCAACCAAGAATATTTAAATTCTGAAAAGGAACTGAGTTGTGAATTCAGTCAGCGCTATTCGCAATGTATTGTTTGTGTTGCAATACATCCCTTCCTTAATCTAAATAGTTCCGTTTTTTAGTTTGAATTAGATCCATTCTGATCGTGTCGCGATCACCGTAATGTATCGTTCAGAGAACTCGCACAAAACAATCACTCGCTTAATTTTGGAGCATGTGGAGTGTATTTAGTCATAGTCTCAGCTGCGTGTAGAGTATTGGTTTTATTTTGGTACGCAAAGTCGTTCATTTAAACTGACTTATTTAACCTATGCCCAAACTAAAACCAGGTGTATATCCATAACGAAATGTTTCCAAACTGTCCCATACTTACAATGTTATTAAAGAAAATATAAAATTACATAGTTTAATTTCGTCAGTTATAATTTCTTGAAATATGAGTTTATTTGAAAGTTGTTCTTCATAAGAATATTAAAGAATTTATAACTAATTATCATGAAGCAGTCATAAAGCAAATTCTCAAATGATCTGAAATTTATAGTAGATAAATTGGGTAATAGTAGTTTAAGTATAGTTTTTAGAATAATCTGGAATTCACAGTAGGTAAATTGAGTTATAAGGGTTGAAGTATAGTTTTTAGGATAATCTGGAATTGACAGTAGGTAAATTGAGTTATAAAGGTTGAAGTATAGTTTTTAGAATAATCTGGAATTCACAGTAGGTAAATTGAGTTATAAGGGTTGAAGTATAGTTTTTAGAATAATCTGGAATTGACAGTAGGTAAATTGAGTTATAAAGGTTGAAGTATAGTTTTTAGAATAATATGGAATTCACAGTAGGTAAATTGAGATATAAAGGTTTAAGTATAGAGTTAAAATTATAGTTTAGATTATTTCAATATTATAATAGTAAAGATTCAATAAAAGTTTTGGTGTAAAATTCAAGTTAATAAGTTCTACTTTATTTTGTTACAGGGTTAATGTAATCACAATTAATATCTAATTATATTTTATGTCGTTTAGATTTATCCTAACCATATTGTCCTTTTACGCGTAACGAATACTATCTTCCTACAACCTAAACCAAATAAAATATTGATATTAAAGTTCGGTATGAAATAAACTCAAAACGTGAACCAACTGAACCGAATAACTTTTTGTTGGTTTATCACGACGGTACACATACGCCCATAAAACTACAAAACATCACATATTACGAAATTTATCGAATAATCCGGAATAAAAAGACAAAAAAAGAAACACATAATACATGCAACAGAAGACATCAATACTAATGAAAGCAAAAAGAAAATAAATTAAATAGTCATTTTAAATTGAGTAATTAAATATTTACTATGTCATAAAATAAAACTCAAAATCACTCAATTTTGAAATGACCTGACTTGCTTGGTTCCGAATATATATTTTATATTACTGTATATTTTCAAATGACAATCATAATTGTCAATATAATTATGAAATAATAGAACTGCAATGTTTCAGACCAAACTAGTCTAAATAAAAGGCACAAACCTACGTAGTCTTCTCGATCTTGGGTCTCCAGCTATGTCTGAAAGAAAATAGCTAGATAAATACACCCCCCCAAATTAACTACCTAATAACCCATAAGCATAGAGACCCCAGATCTATCTGGATCATCGGGAACATTTCCTTGAATCTGTAAGAAGCATAATTATTTCCCGCCACCTTTCCTAACGTTTACGATTAAATTTACTTATAACTAAGTCTAATCGCGAAATGGTATGAAGTGGTATTAAGGATTACCGGATCACTAATGAATGGTGCTTCTAATTACTAAATTTTCCTTAACCTAAGTTAATATTTAAAATTACACGTAGAGCTGAAAGAAAGTGAAATTAGTTTTTTTTTTAGTACTTAAATCTACACCAAACTATCCTCGGCACGCTATCCCAACCACAATTGATTTATCTTTTTTTGTCCATACCATTTTTATTCACACAAATAAATAAAGGACTACTTAGCCGCTACTTGACGGTATATACATATATATTTTAAAATAGACTATCCCTCAATTCCCCTTGAGTTTTGCCTTTCGCTAAACTAAAGTAGCCTTCATTAAATGTGTTTTAATAGTTTCGAGCAAAATTTTAAAATCGAAATAAACCAAAATGGCAAATCGCGAACTGTACTTTTCAAAGAAAAGTTTAATAAAATGAAATAAATACTAAAATAGGCTTCCAACACAAAAAACAGCCTTAACATTTAAGAAGTGCCATCTTTCTTGCAGAGATAGTATTATTTTATAAATTTATAATCCTGTCTCTGTTAGCCCATAGTTACATTTTTGTAACTTGCAATGTATTTTTTTTTACAGTTTTATTATTATTACTATTTAATATATATATTTTTTTTTTTAAATTAAACTACGCTTCAAAGTACAGCACCTAATTTTTGAGTGTTCCCAATTTTAACTAACTTATTTCCAATATAATACTCATTTTTATCTTAATACTAATGTGTTGCCTATGTGTTTTGCAAAGGTGACTAAGAGGTTAAAACCTCAGCTATTTGGATACATTCTCCTAACACTTAAAACTAAAATCTTGAGATTACTCTACAATTTCATCTCGGAACTATTGAATAAATCCAAATGCTACAAAATTTACAGTGTCATGTATGTGTTATATACCCCAATATATATATATAATATAACTTAATATCTAATTAACTATAACTAATGGGTTCTTTCCTTGGTGTAATGATTTACGTTATCCTCTTTTTGAGTAATAAATCATTAATTTATACCTAGTCTTAATATCTATAAAATATACGAAGTTCAATCCACTACTCTTACACAATTTAAGTAAAATAAATTACAATAAACTAATTTATGTCAAATGACTTGCTAATAAAACCTAACAAAATAAAATAATATTAATTTCCACGAGATTTGAACCGTGGTGGCTTTGAAATAAAAGAATAGGCAAAGTAATTTCGCGGACTGAACAAATATACCGCCACCCTTAAATCTAAGCCCAATGATAAATGAGTATTATATTTGGAATAACACAGAACATAAAACACAATAAACAACAAATACAAGAAAAGAAAGAAAAATTGAAATAAAATGTCAATAATTGATCCATTTCAAATTTAGTTGAATTTCGTAACCAAATTGAAAATAGATCAGTCACTAACAAACAAATATTAAAAAAAAAACAAACTAAGAAAATAAAAAAAAATAAAAATATTTAACTGAAAAAGAATTAATAAAAGAATATTTAAATTTGAAGAAAACTATTTTTAAAAAAGTTACTGATGTGCAAATAAAATCTTTAAAATAATCCTCTAAAATTTGTGATAAATTATTTAAACGAGATATATTATTTAACTGAAAAGAATTTACAAAAGTATATTTTAATTCAATGAAAACTATAATTTTAAAGAACCGTGTTTGTATCAAATTAAAGTAATTCTCTAAATTTTCTAATGAACTATTTAAATAAATTAAATTTAAGTTAATCATTAATTGCAAGAAATTTTACTCAACATTAAAATATACTAAAGAAACCAAGATATTTAATTCTCCGCAAAATAAAAACACATTTAATAATTTATGCAAGAAACAAACAGAAAAGTGAAACGTAAAAAAAATGACTTACCGATGCTGGCCGCTACCTTGACACCGACCACTACACTCAAAATTTCTTCCAAGACTGCCCCAGCGCACGCGGCTCTCGCTTTCACATCGTCCTAACCCCCCTCACCCCTTTACCTTAATTATGGGCGTATGCATACTTCATAATCTACAATTATAAACTTTAATGCTTGTTAAAACGAGAGAAATTTGCTAATCACATTCCTACTTACCTCAAACAAACACACAAAAAATTACCACGCGGGGTTTTTCCCAAAAAAATATTAACCATTGCACATTCGTTCCTTACGTTCAACAATTTAAGGTTCATTTCTATTTAATCTGGCCTGAGACTGAATTCCATGGGAACGCTATCGTAAAACTATTGTCTTTTTTTTTTGTGAAATCTTCCAGATATTATTTCGTAGCCTACTACACTATCGAGATGAATTTAAAATATTATTTTCCTCATACTTGTTAATTACTTAATATTATGATTTTTATATGCATACAGTATTGTCTAATTGATTAATTTGCTTATATCTACAACTAATAATAGAGGCTTGTCCGTTACAATCACCCCCAAAATTTTTGTTAGGTGAAAGCGAATGATTTCAGCCAAATAAAATTTTTCTTTATAGTCGCTGTGGAAAGTACAATATAGCAGTTAATGAAAATAATGGTTATACTTATTCAAAAATATATTATGTCAGAATAAAACTCATCACTCACTTACACACGTCATGACCAAGTTAGAATTAACTATATAAAATACAAAATATACCTAAACGTCACCCACGGTGATCCTGATTACTAGACTGTATATAATTTTTTTTTTTTTCCGGAACGGCCGCCCTTCTCCCCACCAAATACACGTAACTAATATCTATAGACTAAACATAAAATTTTGACTATAATGAATTAATATTCATAAATGTTTTTTTTTTTTTCGCTTACCCCAATTTTCAATAATATCACCAATTTTTATATATTTATTTATTAAGTGATAAAATTGTGAAATGTTAGGTGTATTTGAGCCATTTCCCGACCCGACTGTCTCTATATAATACTAAATCAAAACATTTTTTTCTTCTTTGTTCAATCTTGCATATAAACATTTTTCATATATAATTTTTTTTTTTCAAATTAATATCTCTTAAACAATAATCTTATTTGACTGGAGTCATTAAAAAATATTAGATTTATAATATTTCGATAGATTAATGGCATTAAAATTCCCTTTAACCTTTTTGCTTTCTGGATCAATTAATGTATACACATTGGAAAATGGTACCGATGCTACAATAAATGGCCCCTCATAAAGCAATTGGAATTTTTTTGTTATTTTCATTTTTGCGTCCGATTTATTTAATTTTTTAATTTTCACATAATCACCTACTTGATACGTTTTTATCTTATGACTTTGATCATATTTTCTATTCCGATAAATACTGGCTTGTTCTAAATTAATTTTTACTCTTTTACGAATTTCCGGTACTGAATTGTTCTCGCTATTCAAGGGAAGATTTTTATCGAAACTTAAAACTGGCGAAATACCATATAATATCTCGTTAGGTGTAAAACCTGTGCTATCATGATAAGTGTTATTATATAAATTTTCTAGTTTCGGCAACCAAGTTGACCAACTTTTGTTACTTTGATTACAATATGTCCTAAATAATCGACCAAGTTCCCTATTCACTCTCTCTGTAATGTTTGGTCGAGGATTTCTAACAGTGGTATGTAAAATTTTGATACCTAATTTCCTTAAAGTATTTTTCCATACCGCACTAATAAATTGACTTCCATTATCGGTCATAACCGCTTTAAGTGGTATAATTTCCGAATAAGATTTCAATTTTGATGTAACAGCATTAGTCGAGGCTTTTCTTAAAGCATACAATTTTACAAATTTACTAAAGGAATCTTGTATTACTAAAATATACTGTGCCCCAAACTGTCCTTTCGGTAATGGTCCATATAGATCCGCCATAACAATATCACCTACATCCTCAGTTAAAATTGATTTACAAGGTCCCACAAACTTTACATTATCATTTTTAGAAAGTTGACAGATATGACATTCTCTAATAATTTTTTTTACTTCTTTCGATAACCCTATCCAAAAAAATCTATTTCGTATATATTTTATAATTTTATATGCACCTTGATGTCCCATCTCTTCGTGAACTTGATTAACAACTTCTCCAACTAACGATTTAGGGAGGAATAAGACCCTTTTACCGAGAAGTCCTGCTGAACAATAAACTAGCCCATCTTTTATACTACACATTTTTTCTAGTCTATTCAATCTGGCCTGGTTAATTAAAACATTTAAATTTTTGTTTATTCCTAAAATGGTACTAACATATGGATCAAGAGACTGATAATAAGTTAAATTTTTCAGTTTTGCTTTTAATTCTTTATTTAATGATTTTTCTGTATAAAATATTTCGGGACAAACGATTTTATCCTCTTGGATAACATTTCCTGGTGGATATCTTGACAATGTATCTGCCACAAGGTTTTCTTTGCCCTTGATGTGTTTAATTTCAAAATCAAACTTTTCAAGATATAATAACCAGCGGGTAACTCTATTATTGTATAAATTCCAGTTTTTCACAAATAAAATAGCTTTATGATCTGTATAAATTGAAACTTTAGATCCCCTTAAATAAGTTTCAAATTTTTTTAAACAACAAATTATTGCATATAATTCCTGTTCTGTTACAGTCCATTTCAACTCAAACCCCTTTAAAGCTTTACTATGATAACCTAGAATTTGCATTTCGCTTTTGTCGTTATATTGATAAAGCACTCCAGCTAAACCTACCCCTGAACAGTCAGTTTGAAGAAAATATGGTTTCCCGAAATCAGGATGATGTAACATTATTGTATTGATAAATTGAGATTTTAATTTTTCAAAGGCTGAAATCTGTCTTTCTCCCCACTCCCATTTTTTTTCCTTTTTTAATAAGTCACATATTGGTATAATGTATTCACTATAGTTAGGTATAAACCTCCGGTAAAAATTACACAAACCTAAGAAAGCCCTAACTTGCTTAATTTTTTTCGGAGTTGGAAACTCTTGTATTGCTCGAACTTTATCTGGATCAGTTTTAATTCCTTCAGTTGATATAATAAATCCCAACATTTTTACTTGTTCACATAAAAATTCACATTTTTGCACATTACAAGTCATTCCCGCTTTACTTAGTTTTTCCAAAATTATTTTAATATGTTCAAGGTGATGATCTAAAGAGCCCGTTGTGATGATTGCTAGGTCGTCTAAATAATTAACACAAAATTCTCGAACATCAGGCCCTAAAATTATGTCCATAGCTCTACTAAAACTTCCTACAGATGTTTTCAAACCCTGAGGTAAAACGTTATAAATGTAAGACTTCCCGTTAAAAGTAAATCCAGTGTATTTTTTTCCTTCTTCTTTTATTGGAATTTGGAAATAAGCGTTGTTTAAATCTAATGTAGTGATAAACTTTGCTCCATGAAAAGAATTAAGAACATCAACCTGCATTGGTGGCTTTTCCGACTCAGATATCATAAATTTATTTAATTCTCTAGCATCTAACAAGACTCTAAGAGATCCGTCCTTTTTTTCTGTAAAAGTGAGCGGACTACTATAAGGAGTAGCTTTACGACTAATGATGCCTAATCCTTCCATTTCATCTAATTTATCTTGCATTTTCGATCTAAATGCATAGGGCACGGGATAGGACCTTTTCATAATAGGTTTATGTTCTAACATTTTTATATCATGTTCATAACAATTTGCACGTCCTAATTTATTAGTAAATACTTGTGTGAACCCTGAAATCAATTTCTTTAGCTTCAATTCCCCTTCTAATCCTACTGTGCTACCTATTTTAATAAACTCAAAAATGTTACTGTTTGCACTTGTCGTGTTACAAACATCACTACTGGTACTACTTTCTAACAAAGAAACTTCTGTATTCATCACAAATTTTACAAATTGGTTTTGCCCATTTTCTGACAGTAAAATGCCTGGTGGTTCCTTATTTAATAAAATAGTGACTTTGTGTTTTTTCATCCAATCAAATCCTAAAATCATTTGTCTAACTAACTTAGGTACTATCAAAAACGCGGTATCTATTGTTATATTACCCATTGAAATTGGCAACATAATTATTTGTTGTATTTTAATACTCCTCTGACCTACTGCCCCTCGTATTTGTAAAGGTTTTACAGGCATCACTGAAAATTTTTCCATATTCTTAATACTTTCCCAAAAATCTTCAGAGATACAAGTTATATCACTACCTGTATCTAATAAACACAAAATATTTAAATTTAACAGCTTAACATAAATTTCTGATCTCAGATTTTCATTAAATTGAAGGTCATTATCAAAGACTGAATTAATTGTTGTTTCTATTGAGTTATTTTCCAAGGTTAAATCAAAACTTACATAAACCGGTTCTCTTAAGTCGGATCTTCTTTTAATGATTTCAACTAAACTTGCTAAATATAATTCTGTATTTTTTATATTTTTATAAAGATTACCAAATCCCAACTTATTACACTGACTTAATGGTTTAATGGGAATCTTAATACCATTATTTTTACGACCTAAAGCTTCTCCTGGTTGCCATCCCATTTTTAACATCATTATTAGAGAACTGCCCCCTTTAAACGCAGTTGGAACAGGGACCACGTTTCCAACTTCTACAAGTTTAAATCTTGAGATATCTCATTACTTTCATCCATTGAGTTTGGAATGACATCAATCTCTTGAGTGTTAACTATTTTCTTTCGTTGATCAGTATTTTCCCGGTAACTAAGACGAGATTCCTTTTTTGAATTTTCTTTTACATTTATTTCACGTATATTAATGTTATCTATCTTTTGCAGAAATTCTGCTGTTTCAATTATAGTGCTACAATTTGAGACTGTCCATAATTGCTGTACAGTTTTAGGATAGTGACGAATAATATCTGAAACGAGCTGTTTTTCCGGGATTTGATAAGATAGCATTTTTGCTTGACCAGTCAAGTTCAAAAAATGTGCCAACATTGTTTTATTTTGGTATTCATCCCACACACACGATACGATGTTACGTCGGAGAGCATTTTGTTCAATTTCTCCCCAATAAGTATTCAAAAAATCACGTTTGAAATCTTCGAAATTGTCCCATCGTTCTTTAAAAATTCTCGCCCAATTTCTAGCCTCTCCAGACAAACAGTCTAGTACAACTTCCAACTCTTTTCCAATATTACATGTTTTGTTAATATAATTAGTTACATTCTCTATAAATGTAACAGGATGACAAGTTGACCGATTTGAAAAAGAAGGTTTCTCAATTGTAAAGTTTGGGACATTATATAGTATTCGAGGACTTATTAAATTGTCATGTGAAGCTGTTGCATTATTAGTCACATTTGTCACATCTTTGGGTGTAGAAGAATTTTTTTTTATTTCAGCTTCAAGATTGTTGAGTTTGGATGTCAACGCTCCAATTGTTTGTCTAAACATTCGATACATCAATTTTGAATTTGTTTGTTTTCTAATAGGTGTACTCGAATTTGCAGATGCAGTCTTCTTTTGGACCTTAGACCTTCCCATTATTTAAGAATTAAACCTTGTATTATTCTTAATCAATTAATTTAAAATGCCACCAAATCGTTGCCTTATTTCCTTTATTTTTGATTGAATCTAAAACCAAAAGAATTAATAATTAATAACGAAGCAAAATAGTAACCTCCCTAACTTCACCTACTATTTTTGATATATTTTTTTTTTATTTTTATTAGTAAGTTATATTATATTCGTTTCTCTACAAATTTGAACATAAACCTCACCCCCGATTCTCTTAGCTGTCCAATTAATTTCACTCTCCCGAATTCTCTCCATTTCACGGACAACAAATTGTAGGCCATTCAAGCCTACTGTGTTAAAATTATATTCAGTCTTATTTTTTATTTTTTTTTTTTTTATTTATCCTGGTCACTACGGCACCAAATTGTAACTGAACCCCCCTTAGATGTAAAATAATATTTTACTATATGGATATATGAATACTCATATAAATTATACAAGACAGAATATAAGTAATTTGTTTTCAGGAATTAAGAATTTCCTAAGGCCAATATCGTCTAGTACCCATGTTGTGAAGTAGTAACCAAAATTCTTTTAGAATATAGAGAATGAAATATGGACAGCATAAGAGAACTTATAACGTGGAAATTTAATAACGTTCTTTAGTGATTGCATAAAAAAATAAATAAGGAAGTTGAAGCTCCGCCCTCGCTTCAATCGGTGAGTGACAAGGCCAATGTCAATCCACTCCCCCCTTCCAAAACCACAGGAAGTTCCTCATTAAGAAAACCTAAATTATAAATATAGAAACGCTTGCCAACACTTTGCCATGGATTGTGAATGTGGTGTGATTTTAAACCAAAATGTAAGGTTGCAATTGATTAAGATTGAGTTCACCAAACTTCTGACATCCTAAGTTTGAATGAAAATTATTCCAACCAAGAATATTTAAATTCTGAAAAGGAACTGAGTTGTGAATTCAGTCAGCGCTATTCGCAATGTATTGTTTGTGTTGCAATACATCCCTTCCTTAATCTAAATAGTTCCGTTTTTTAGTTTGAATTAGATCCATTCTGATCGTGTCGCGATCACCGTAATGTATCGTTCAGAGAACTCGCACAAAACAATCACTCGCTTAATTTTGGAGCATGTGGAGTGTATTTAGTCATAGTCTCAGCTGCGTGTAGAGTATTGGTTTTATTTTGGTACGCAAAGTCGTTCATTTAAACTGACTTATTTAACCTATGCCCAAACTAAAACCAGGTGTATATCCATAACGAAATGTTTCCAAACTGTCCCATACTTACAATGTTATTAAAGAAAATATAAAATTACATAGTTTAATTTCGTCAGTTATAATTTCTTGAAATATGAGTTTATTTGAAAGTTGTTCTTCATAAGAATATTAAAGAATTTATAACTAATTATCATGAAGCAGTCATAAAGCAAATTCTCAAATGATCTGAAATTTATAGTAGATAAATTGGGTAATAGTAGTTTAAGTATAGTTTTTAGAATAATCTGGAATTCACAGTAGGTAAATTGAGTTATAAGGGTTGAAGTATAGTTTTTAGGATAATCTGGAATTGACAGTAGGTAAATTGAGTTATAAAGGTTGAAGTATAGTTTTTAGAATAATCTGGAATTCACAGTAGGTAAATTGAGTTATAAGGGTTGAAGTATAGTTTTTAGAATAATCTGGAATTGACAGTAGGTAAATTGAGTTATAAAGGTTGAAGTATAGTTTTTAGAATAATATGGAATTCACAGTAGGTAAATTGAGATATAAAGGTTTAAGTATAGAGTTAAAATTATAGTTTAGATTATTTCAATATTATAATAGTAAAGATTCAATAAAAGTTTTGGTGTAAAATTCAAGTTAATAAGTTCTACTTTATTTTGTTACAGGGTTAATGTAATCACAATTAATATCTAATTATATTTTATGTCGTTTAGATTTATCCTAACCATATTGTCCTTTTACGCGTAACGAATACTATCTTCCTACAACCTAAACCAAATAAAATATTGATATTAAAGTTCGGTATGAAATAAACTCAAAACGTGAACCAACTGAACCGAATAACTTTTTGTTGGTTTATCACGACGGTACACATACGCCCATAAAACTACAAAACATCACATATTACGAAATTTATCGAATAATCCGGAATAAAAAGACAAAAAAAGAAACACATAATACATGCAACAGAAGACATCAATACTAATGAAAGCAAAAAGAAAATAAATTAAATAGTCATTTTAAATTGAGTAATTAAATATTTACTATGTCATAAAATAAAACTCAAAATCACTCAATTTTGAAATGACCTGACTTGCTTGGTTCCGAATATATATTTTATATTACTGTATATTTTCAAATGACAATCATAATTGTCAATATAATTATGAAATAATAGAACTGCAATGTTTCAGACCAAACTAGTCTAAATAAAAGGCACAAACCTACGTAGTCTTCTCGATCTTGGGTCTCCAGCTATGTCTGAAAGAAAATAGCTAGATAAATACACCCCCCCAAATTAACTACCTAATAACCCATAAGCATAGAGACCCCAGATCTATCTGGATCATCGGGAACATTTCCTTGAATCTGTAAGAAGCATAATTATTTCCCGCCACCTTTCCTAACGTTTACGATTAAATTTACTTATAACTAAGTCTAATCGCGAAATGGTATGAAGTGGTATTAAGGATTACCGGATCACTAATGAATGGTGCTTCTAATTACTAAATTTTCCTTAACCTAAGTTAATATTTAAAATTACACGTAGAGCTGAAAGAAAGTGAAATTAGTTTTTTTTTTAGTACTTAAATCTACACCAAACTATCCTCGGCACGCTATCCCAACCACAATTGATTTATCTTTTTTTGTCCATACCATTTTTATTCACACAAATAAATAAAGGACTACTTAGCCGCTACTTGACGGTATATACATATATATTTTAAAATAGACTATCCCTCAATTCCCCTTGAGTTTTGCCTTTCGCTAAACTAAAGTAGCCTTCATTAAATGTGTTTTAATAGTTTCGAGCAAAATTTTAAAATCGAAATAAACCAAAATGGCAAATCGCGAACTGTACTTTTCAAAGAAAAGTTTAATAAAATGAAATAAATACTAAAATAGGCTTCCAACACAAAAAACAGCCTTAACATTTAAGAAGTGCCATCTTTCTTGCAGAGATAGTATTATTTTATAAATTTATAATCCTGTCTCTGTTAGCCCATAGTTACATTTTTGTAACTTGCAATGTATTTTTTTTTACAGTTTTATTATTATTACTATTTAATATATATATTTTTTTTTTTAAATTAAACTACGCTTCAAAGTACAGCACCTAATTTTTGAGTGTTCCCAATTTTAACTAACTTATTTCCAATATAATACTCATTTTTATCTTAATACTAATGTGTTGCCTATGTGTTTTGCAAAGGTGACTAAGAGGTTAAAACCTCAGCTATTTGGATACATTCTCCTAACACTTAAAACTAAAATCTTGAGATTACTCTACAATTTCATCTCGGAACTATTGAATAAATCCAAATGCTACAAAATTTACAGTGTCATGTATGTGTTATATACCCCAATATATATATATAATATAACTTAATATCTAATTAACTATAACTAATGGGTTCTTTCCTTGGTGTAATGATTTACGTTATCCTCTTTTTGAGTAATAAATCATTAATTTATACCTAGTCTTAATATCTATAAAATATACGAAGTTCAATCCACTACTCTTACACAATTTAAGTAAAATAAATTACAATAAACTAATTTATGTCAAATGACTTGCTAATAAAACCTAACAAAATAAAATAATATTAATTTCCACGAGATTTGAACCGTGGTGGCTTTGAAATAAAAGAATAGGCAAAGTAATTTCGCGGACTGAACAAATATACCGCCACCCTTAAATCTAAGCCCAATGATAAATGAGTATTATATTTGGAATAACACAGAACATAAAACACAATAAACAACAAATACAAGAAAAGAAAGAAAAATTGAAATAAAATGTCAATAATTGATCCATTTCAAATTTAGTTGAATTTCGTAACCAAATTGAAAATAGATCAGTCACTAACAAACAAATATTAAAAAAAAAACAAACTAAGAAAATAAAAAAAAATAAAAATATTTAACTGAAAAAGAATTAATAAAAGAATATTTAAATTTGAAGAAAACTATTTTTAAAAAAGTTACTGATGTGCAAATAAAATCTTTAAAATAATCCTCTAAAATTTGTGATAAATTATTTAAACGAGATATATTATTTAACTGAAAAGAATTTACAAAAGTATATTTTAATTCAATGAAAACTATAATTTTAAAGAACCGTGTTTGTATCAAATTAAAGTAATTCTCTAAATTTTCTAATGAACTATTTAAATAAATTAAATTTAAGTTAATCATTAATTGCAAGAAATTTTACTCAACATTAAAATATACTAAAGAAACCAAGATATTTAATTCTCCGCAAAATAAAAACACATTTAATAATTTATGCAAGAAACAAACAGAAAAGTGAAACGTAAAAAAAATGACTTACCGATGCTGGCCGCTACCTTGACACCGACCACTACACTCAAAATTTCTTCCAAGACTGCCCCAGCGCACGCGGCTCTCGCTTTCACATCGTCCTAACCCCCCTCACCCCTTTACCTTAATTATGGGCGTATGCATACTTCATAATCTACAATTATAAACTTTAATGCTTGTTAAAACGAGAGAAATTTGCTAATCACATTCCTACTTACCTCAAACAAACACACAAAAAATTACCACGCGGGGTTTTTCCCAAAAAAATATTAACCATTGCACATTCGTTCCTTACGTTCAACAATTTAAGGTTCATTTCTATTTAATCTGGCCTGAGACTGAATTCCATGGGAACGCTATCGTAAAACTATTGTCTTTTTTTTTTGTGAAATCTTCCAGATATTATTTCGTAGCCTACTACACTATCGAGATGAATTTAAAATATTATTTTCCTCATACTTGTTAATTACTTAATATTATGATTTTTATATGCATACAGTATTGTCTAATTGATTAATTTGCTTATATCTACAACTAATAATAGAGGCTTGTCCGTTACAATCACCCCCAAAATTTTTGTTAGGTGAAAGCGAATGATTTCAGCCAAATAAAATTTTTCTTTATAGTCGCTGTGGAAAGTACAATATAGCAGTTAATGAAAATAATGGTTATACTTATTCAAAAATATATTATGTCAGAATAAAACTCATCACTCACTTACACACGTCATGACCAAGTTAGAATTAACTATATAAAATACAAAATATACCTAAACGTCACCCACGGTGATCCTGATTACTAGACTGTATATAATTTTTTTTTTTTTCCGGAACGGCCGCCCTTCTCCCCACCAAATACACGTAACTAATATCTATAGACTAAACATAAAATTTTGACTATAATGAATTAATATTCATAAATGTTTTTTTTTTTTTCGCTTACCCCAATTTTCAATAATATCACCAATTTTTATATATTTATTTATTAAGTGATAAAATTGTGAAATGTTAGGTGTATTTGAGCCATTTCCCGACCCGACTGTCTCTATATAATACTAAATCAAAACATTTTTTTCTTCTTTGTTCAATCTTGCATATAAACATTTTTCATATATAATTTTTTTTTTTCAAATTAATATCTCTTAAACAATAATCTTATTTGACTGGAGTCATTAAAAAATATTAGATTTATAATATTTCGATAGATTAATGGCATTAAAATTCCCTTTAACCTTTTTGCTTTCTGGATCAATTAATGTATACACATTGGAAAATGGTACCGATGCTACAATAAATGGCCCCTCATAAAGCAATTGGAATTTTTTTGTTATTTTCATTTTTGCGTCCGATTTATTTAATTTTTTAATTTTCACATAATCACCTACTTGATACGTTTTTATCTTATGACTTTGATCATATTTTCTATTCCGATAAATACTGGCTTGTTCTAAATTAATTTTTACTCTTTTACGAATTTCCGGTACTGAATTGTTCTCGCTATTCAAGGGAAGATTTTTATCGAAACTTAAAACTGGCGAAATACCATATAATATCTCGTTAGGTGTAAAACCTGTGCTATCATGATAAGTGTTATTATATAAATTTTCTAGTTTCGGCAACCAAGTTGACCAACTTTTGTTACTTTGATTACAATATGTCCTAAATAATCGACCAAGTTCCCTATTCACTCTCTCTGTAATGTTTGGTCGAGGATTTCTAACAGTGGTATGTAAAATTTTGATACCTAATTTCCTTAAAGTATTTTTCCATACCGCACTAATAAATTGACTTCCATTATCGGTCATAACCGCTTTAAGTGGTATAATTTCCGAATAAGATTTCAATTTTGATGTAACAGCATTAGTCGAGGCTTTTCTTAAAGCATACAATTTTACAAATTTACTAAAGGAATCTTGTATTACTAAAATATACTGTGCCCCAAACTGTCCTTTCGGTAATGGTCCATATAGATCCGCCATAACAATATCACCTACATCCTCAGTTAAAATTGATTTACAAGGTCCCACAAACTTTACATTATCATTTTTAGAAAGTTGACAGATATGACATTCTCTAATAATTTTTTTTACTTCTTTCGATAACCCTATCCAAAAAAATCTATTTCGTATATATTTTATAATTTTATATGCACCTTGATGTCCCATCTCTTCGTGAACTTGATTAACAACTTCTCCAACTAACGATTTAGGGAGGAATAAGACCCTTTTACCGAGAAGTCCTGCTGAACAATAAACTAGCCCATCTTTTATACTACACATTTTTTCTAGTCTATTCAATCTGGCCTGGTTAATTAAAACATTTAAATTTTTGTTTATTCCTAAAATGGTACTAACATATGGATCAAGAGACTGATAATAAGTTAAATTTTTCAGTTTTGCTTTTAATTCTTTATTTAATGATTTTTCTGTATAAAATATTTCGGGACAAACGATTTTATCCTCTTGGATAACATTTCCTGGTGGATATCTTGACAATGTATCTGCCACAAGGTTTTCTTTGCCCTTGATGTGTTTAATTTCAAAATCAAACTTTTCAAGATATAATAACCAGCGGGTAACTCTATTATTGTATAAATTCCAGTTTTTCACAAATAAAATAGCTTTATGATCTGTATAAATTGAAACTTTAGATCCCCTTAAATAAGTTTCAAATTTTTTTAAACAACAAATTATTGCATATAATTCCTGTTCTGTTACAGTCCATTTCAACTCAAACCCCTTTAAAGCTTTACTATGATAACCTAGAATTTGCATTTCGCTTTTGTCGTTATATTGATAAAGCACTCCAGCTAAACCTACCCCTGAACAGTCAGTTTGAAGAAAATATGGTTTCCCGAAATCAGGATGATGTAACATTATTGTATTGATAAATTGAGATTTTAATTTTTCAAAGGCTGAAATCTGTCTTTCTCCCCACTCCCATTTTTTTTCCTTTTTTAATAAGTCACATATTGGTATAATGTATTCACTATAGTTAGGTATAAACCTCCGGTAAAAATTACACAAACCTAAGAAAGCCCTAACTTGCTTAATTTTTTTCGGAGTTGGAAACTCTTGTATTGCTCGAACTTTATCTGGATCAGTTTTAATTCCTTCAGTTGATATAATAAATCCCAACATTTTTACTTGTTCACATAAAAATTCACATTTTTGCACATTACAAGTCATTCCCGCTTTACTTAGTTTTTCCAAAATTATTTTAATATGTTCAAGGTGATGATCTAAAGAGCCCGTTGTGATGATTGCTAGGTCGTCTAAATAATTAACACAAAATTCTCGAACATCAGGCCCTAAAATTATGTCCATAGCTCTACTAAAACTTCCTACAGATGTTTTCAAACCCTGAGGTAAAACGTTATAAATGTAAGACTTCCCGTTAAAAGTAAATCCAGTGTATTTTTTTCCTTCTTCTTTTATTGGAATTTGGAAATAAGCGTTGTTTAAATCTAATGTAGTGATAAACTTTGCTCCATGAAAAGAATTAAGAACATCAACCTGCATTGGTGGCTTTTCCGACTCAGATATCATAAATTTATTTAATTCTCTAGCATCTAACAAGACTCTAAGAGATCCGTCCTTTTTTTCTGTAAAAGTGAGCGGACTACTATAAGGAGTAGCTTTACGACTAATGATGCCTAATCCTTCCATTTCATCTAATTTATCTTGCATTTTCGATCTAAATGCATAGGGCACGGGATAGGACCTTTTCATAATAGGTTTATGTTCTAACATTTTTATATCATGTTCATAACAATTTGCACGTCCTAATTTATTAGTAAATACTTGTGTGAACCCTGAAATCAATTTCTTTAGCTTCAATTCCCCTTCTAATCCTACTGTGCTACCTATTTTAATAAACTCAAAAATGTTACTGTTTGCACTTGTCGTGTTACAAACATCACTACTGGTACTACTTTCTAACAAAGAAACTTCTGTATTCATCACAAATTTTACAAATTGGTTTTGCCCATTTTCTGACAGTAAAATGCCTGGTGGTTCCTTATTTAATAAAATAGTGACTTTGTGTTTTTTCATCCAATCAAATCCTAAAATCATTTGTCTAACTAACTTAGGTACTATCAAAAACGCGGTATCTATTGTTATATTACCCATTGAAATTGGCAACATAATTATTTGTTGTATTTTAATACTCCTCTGACCTACTGCCCCTCGTATTTGTAAAGGTTTTACAGGCATCACTGAAAATTTTTCCATATTCTTAATACTTTCCCAAAAATCTTCAGAGATACAAGTTATATCACTACCTGTATCTAATAAACACAAAATATTTAAATTTAACAGCTTAACATAAATTTCTGATCTCAGATTTTCATTAAATTGAAGGTCATTATCAAAGACTGAATTAATTGTTGTTTCTATTGAGTTATTTTCCAAGGTTAAATCAAAACTTACATAAACCGATTCTCTTAAGTCGGATCTTCTTTTAATGATTTCAACTAAACTTGCTAAATATAATTCTGTATTTTTTATATTTTTATAAAGATTACCAAATCCCAACTTATTACACTGACTTAATGGTTTAATGGGAATCTTAATACCATTATTTTTACGACCTAAAGCTTCTCCTGGTTGCCATCCCATTTTTAACATCATTATTAGAGAACTGCCCCCTTTAAACGCAGTTGGAACAGGGACCACGTTTCCAACTTCTACAAGTTTAAATCTTGAGATATCTCATTACTTTCATCCATTGAGTTTGGAATGACATCAATCTCTTGAGTGTTAACTATTTTCTTTCGTTGATCAGTATTTTCCCGGTAACTAAGACGAGATTCCTTTTTTGAATTTTCTTTTACATTTATTTCACGTATATTAATGTTATCTATCTTTTGCAGAAATTCTGCTGTTTCAATTATAGTGCTACAATTTGAGACTGTCCATAATTGCTGTACAGTTTTAGGATAGTGACGAATAATATCTGAAACGAGCTGTTTTTCCGGGATTTGATAAGATAGCATTTTTGCTTGACCAGTCAAGTTCAAAAAATGTGCCAACATTGTTTTATTTTGGTATTCATCCCACACACACGATACGATGTTACGTCGGAGAGCATTTTGTTCAATTTCTCCCCAATAAGTATTCAAAAAATCACGTTTGAAATCTTCGAAATTGTCCCATCGTTCTTTAAAAATTCTCGCCCAATTTCTAGCCTCTCCAGACAAACAGTCTAGTACAACTTCCAACTCTTTTCCAATATTACATGTTTTGTTAATATAATTAGTTACATTCTCTATAAATGTAACAGGATGACAAGTTGACCGATTTGAAAAAGAAGGTTTCTCAATTGTAAAGTTTGGGACATTATATAGTATTCGAGGACTTATTAAATTGTCATGTGAAGCTGTTGCATTATTAGTCACATTTGTCACATCTTTGGGTGTAGAAGAATTTTTTTTTATTTCAGCTTCAAGATTGTTGAGTTTGGATGTCAACGCTCCAATTGTTTGTCTAAACATTCGATACATCAATTTTGAATTTGTTTGTTTTCTAATAGGTGTACTCGAATTTGCAGATGCAGTCTTCTTTTGGACCTTAGACCTTCCCATTATTTAAGAATTAAACCTTGTATTATTCTTAATCAATTAATTTAAAATGCCACCAAATCGTTGCCTTATTTCCTTTATTTTTGATTGAATCTAAAACCAAAAGAATTAATAATTAATAACGAAGCAAAATAGTAACCTCCCTAACTTCACCTACTATTTTTGATATATTTTTTTTTTATTTTTATTAGTAAGTTATATTATATTCGTTTCTCTACAAATTTGAACATAAACCTCACCCCCGATTCTCTTAGCTGTCCAATTAATTTCACTCTCCCGAATTCTCTCCATTTCACGGACAACAAATTGTAGGCCATTCAAGCCTACTGTGTTAAAATTATATTCAGTCTTATTTTTTTTTTTTTTTTTTTTTATTTATCCTGGTCACTACGGCACCAAATTGTAACTGAACCCCCCTTAGATGTAAAATAATATTTTACTATATGGATATATGAATACTCATATAAATTATACAAGACAGAATATAAGTAATTTGTTTTCAGGAATTAAGAATTTCCTAAGGCCAATATCGTCTAGTACCCATGTTGTGAAGTAGTAACCAAAATTCTTTTAGAATATAGAGAATGAAATATGGACAGCATAAGAGAACTTATAACGTGGAAATTTAATAACGTTCTTTAGTGATTGCATAAAAAAATAAATAAGGAAGTTGAAGCTCCGCCCTCGCTTCAATCGGTGAGTGACAAGGCCAATGTCAATCCACTCCCCCCTTCCAAAACCACAGGAAGTTCCTCATTAAGAAAACCTAAATTATAAATATAGAAACGCTTGCCAACACTTTGCCATGGATTGTGAATGTGGTGTGATTTTAAACCAAAATGTAAGGTTGCAATTGATTAAGATTGAGTTCACCAAACTTCTGACATCCTAAGTTTGAATGAAAATTATTCCAACCAAGAATATTTAAATTCTGAAAAGGAACTGAGTTGTGAATTCAGTCAGCGCTATTCGCAATGTATTGTTTGTGTTGCAATACATCCCTTCCTTAATCTAAATAGTTCCGTTTTTTAGTTTGAATTAGATCCATTCTGATCGTGTCGCGATCACCGTAATGTATCGTTCAGAGAACTCGCACAAAACAATCACTCGCTTAATTTTGGAGCATGTGGAGTGTATTTAGTCATAGTCTCAGCTGCGTGTAGAGTATTGGTTTTATTTTGGTACGCAAAGTCGTTCATTTAAACTGACTTATTTAACCTATGCCCAAACTAAAACCAGGTGTATATCCATAACGAAATGTTTCCAAACTGTCCCATACTTACAATGTTATTAAAGAAAATATAAAATTACATAGTTTAATTTCGTCAGTTATAATTTCTTGAAATATGAGTTTATTTGAAAGTTGTTCTTCATAAGAATATTAAAGAATTTATAACTAATTATCATGAAGCAGTCATAAAGCAAATTCTCAAATGATCTGAAATTTATAGTAGATAAATTGGGTAATAGTAGTTTAAGTATAGTTTTTAGAATAATCTGGAATTCACAGTAGGTAAATTGAGTTATAAGGGTTGAAGTATAGTTTTTAGGATAATCTGGAATTGACAGTAGGTAAATTGAGTTATAAAGGTTGAAGTATAGTTTTTAGAATAATCTGGAATTCACAGTAGGTAAATTGAGTTATAAGGGTTGAAGTATAGTTTTTAGAATAATCTGGAATTGACAGTAGGTAAATTGAGTTATAAAGGTTGAAGTATAGTTTTTAGAATAATATGGAATTCACAGTAGGTAAATTGAGATATAAAGGTTTAAGTATAGAGTTAAAATTATAGTTTAGATTATTTCAATATTATAATAGTAAAGATTCAATAAAAGTTTTGGTGTAAAATTCAAGTTAATAAGTTCTACTTTATTTTGTTACAGGGTTAATGTAATCACAATTAATATCTAATTATATTTTATGTCGTTTAGATTTATCCTAACCATATTGTCCTTTTACGCGTAACGAATACTATCTTCCTACAACCTAAACCAAATAAAATATTGATATTAAAGTTCGGTATGAAATAAACTCAAAACGTGAACCAACTGAACCGAATAACTTTTTGTTGGTTTATCACGACGGTACACATACGCCCATAAAACTACAAAACATCACATATTACGAAATTTATCGAATAATCCGGAATAAAAAGACAAAAAAAGAAACACATAATACATGCAACAGAAGACATCAATACTAATGAAAGCAAAAAGAAAATAAATTAAATAGTCATTTTAAATTGAGTAATTAAATATTTACTATGTCATAAAATAAAACTCAAAATCACTCAATTTTGAAATGACCTGACTTGCTTGGTTCCGAATATATATTTTATATTACTGTATATTTTCAAATGACAATCATAATTGTCAATATAATTATGAAATAATAGAACTGCAATGTTTCAGACCAAACTAGTCTAAATAAAAGGCACAAACCTACGTAGTCTTCTCGATCTTGGGTCTCCAGCTATGTCTGAAAGAAAATAGCTAGATAAATACACCCCCCCAAATTAACTACCTAATAACCCATAAGCATAGAGACCCCAGATCTATCTGGATCATCGGGAACATTTCCTTGAATCTGTAAGAAGCATAATTATTTCCCGCCACCTTTCCTAACGTTTACGATTAAATTTACTTATAACTAAGTCTAATCGCGAAATGGTATGAAGTGGTATTAAGGATTACCGGATCACTAATGAATGGTGCTTCTAATTACTAAATTTTCCTTAACCTAAGTTAATATTTAAAATTACACGTAGAGCTGAAAGAAAGTGAAATTAGTTTTTTTTTTAGTACTTAAATCTACACCAAACTATCCTCGGCACGCTATCCCAACCACAATTGATTTATCTTTTTTTGTCCATACCATTTTTATTCACACAAATAAATAAAGGACTACTTAGCCGCTACTTGACGGTATATACATATATATTTTAAAATAGACTATCCCTCAATTCCCCTTGAGTTTTGCCTTTCGCTAAACTAAAGTAGCCTTCATTAAATGTGTTTTAATAGTTTCGAGCAAAATTTTAAAATCGAAATAAACCAAAATGGCAAATCGCGAACTGTACTTTTCAAAGAAAAGTTTAATAAAATGAAATAAATACTAAAATAGGCTTCCAACACAAAAAACAGCCTTAACATTTAAGAAGTGCCATCTTTCTTGCAGAGATAGTATTATTTTATAAATTTATAATCCTGTCTCTGTTAGCCCATAGTTACATTTTTGTAACTTGCAATGTATTTTTTTTTACAGTTTTATTATTATTACTATTTAATATATATATTTTTTTTTTTAAATTAAACTACGCTTCAAAGTACAGCACCTAATTTTTGAGTGTTCCCAATTTTAACTAACTTATTTCCAATATAATACTCATTTTTATCTTAATACTAATGTGTTGCCTATGTGTTTTGCAAAGGTGACTAAGAGGTTAAAACCTCAGCTATTTGGATACATTCTCCTAACACTTAAAACTAAAATCTTGAGATTACTCTACAATTTCATCTCGGAACTATTGAATAAATCCAAATGCTACAAAATTTACAGTGTCATGTATGTGTTATATACCCCAATATATATATATAATATAACTTAATATCTAATTAACTATAACTAATGGGTTCTTTCCTTGGTGTAATGATTTACGTTATCCTCTTTTTGAGTAATAAATCATTAATTTATACCTAGTCTTAATATCTATAAAATATACGAAGTTCAATCCACTACTCTTACACAATTTAAGTAAAATAAATTACAATAAACTAATTTATGTCAAATGACTTGCTAATAAAACCTAATGTTCATGCTAACTGTTAGCCTTCAATATGAATTTCAATATTACCCACATATTAGTTTATAAGAGTGATCGCTCAATATACCGCTGCATTCTACAGTCTACGAATTGACGGCGACTCGACCGGCTGCGTACTCGCTGATCCCGGTTTTTCCCGCTTTCTGGAACCTTCACGACCTGGGAGGTTTCTCACCGCTATTCTTAGGGTTTACGTACTTTAAACCCACCGCTAGTGCTGTGAACCTATAGTGCAGTGTCTTTAGTGCTTCATATATACTGTTGTGAAGTATACGCATACCACCCGCTGTCTTGGCGGATGCTCAGTCAAGGCTGGTCCTTCAAAATATCGCTCCATCTTCGAGGGCTGTTGAGAACGAGGAAGAGGTCTGCTCTGGCGTACATTGCCCGGGTAGTACTGGGTCGGTGTGGCTGCTAAAGGTGAGTTGCTGTTTTACTCTCGTTGATTGTAGAATGCAGTGATTCCCATAGGATCTCTATCTCCTTTTCAACAGACGCTAATATCAAAATATTCCGACCTATGGTGATACTCAAATTTGTGTTGAGTAGAATATACAAACCTTATAACTAGGTTTAGCGCTCACACCGTTCTTTTGGCCTTCGAGCCGCATTCATTGAACCTAATATCTATTTTACTACACCGCTTACGCTTTAAATAACTTAATTACACATATTTTTGTATTTACGCAATAAGTAAATAAAAGGTAGATTGCAAATAATCACGCCACCGAACATTCTTGCTCCTATCGTTGCACAGTGTTGCAGACACATTTCGCAAATCAGACGTTTCACACTTTGTCTATTATTACCTATATTATAGCTCATAATGCCGCCTGGAAGTGCAGGTGGTTTAAAGGGAATTGAAAAGTTAGAAATGGACTTGAAAAAATATAATGCTAAACGCAATAATTTATTTTCCCGCTTACAAAAAATCTATAGCGAGGCTACACACGCATTTTCTGATGAATCATCTACGGAAATATTCTTTGCTAGTACTGAGTCTTTAGAGTATTTACGCTCAGAGTTTAAGGAAATTACTGATCAAATAATTGATGCTGAACTGCAATTAAAGCCTGACTCTGAACCTAATTATCAAAGTGTCAATGCATTTGAAGAACTTTATTGTTTTTGTAAACGCACCTTAACTAAGTTGTCTGCATCGGCAGCAACAATCAAGTCGGATTCTACAGACACCAAAAATAGTTGTTATAAAAAACCAGCTGTAAAACTGCCTAAGCTAGATTTGATAGGATTTTCTGGTGACCCTATTAAGTGGCCTATGTTTTACGAATCATTTAAAAATACGATTCACAATAACTCTGACTTAACTGACCATGAACGTATGCAGTACTTGATTGGTAAGCTGTCTGGCCGGGCACTTTCCGTTTGTGCGGGAATCACACCGAACGCCACTAACTACAACATAATATGGCGGACGCTAGTCGACAAATATGAAGACAAGCGTTGTCTCGCTTCCGCGTATTTAGATGAAATGTTTAATTTTAAATGTTTTAATTCCGCCAATACTAAATATTTTGAATCCTTTTTGGAAAAATTTTGTGGAGCTGTTTCTAGTCTTAAATCTCTAAATTTAAATAATTTATCGGATTTTATTTTATTTTACCTCGCATTTAAAAAACTCGATACAGAAACCGCTCGTCAGTTTGAAATGCATAAGCGTGACTCATCTTTTCCTTCATACGATGATTTGGTTGCCTTTGTGCGCGAACAATGTAAGGTACTAGATCGCACTTCGTCCATGAATACCGTCACTTCTAAACAAAATTTATATCAAATTCGTAATAAACCTACTCATTCTTTAGTAGCCGCTACTCACACTTCTTTCGGTAATTATTATAGCCGCTGCGCGTTTTGTAAACAAAATTCGCATAATAAATTGTTTCTTTGTACGACATTTAAAAATTTATCAATAGAAGACCGCTATAACGTTGTGAAATCTCACAATGGATGCACCAATTGTTTAAGCTTAACTCATTTAATTACAACTTGTAACTCAAATAGTCTTTGTCGAAATTGTGCGTCAAGACATCACACGCTGTTATGTCGCAAACGAGCACCGCTCGGCGCCGGCGGTGCGCCGCCGTCACATCCCGCGCAGCCGCCGGCCCCGCGCGCTGCTGACGTGAGTCATGATGTCGGCTCACGGGAGCGTACACGCTTCTCCACCGCCACTCCTTGCGCATATGACGCCGTGCGACAGAAACCTGTTACTGAGAAGGATAACACAAACGCGCAAAATATTTCGTTGTGTAATATGTCGCCGCCGCTCAGTAAAAACGATACTACTTGTTTACTTGGTACAGTCAAGGTATACGCAGCTGATTCGCGCGGCAAGTTGAATTGTGTTCGTGCAATTATCGATCCCGGTTCTCAATCTAACTTTATAACTACAAAATGCTGTCAAAACTTAAATCTTTCTTTTAATAAATTACCGCGCGCTGTTGTCAAGGGCATTGGTTCATCTCCTAATCCAATTAGGGGATCAACAAAATTAGTTTTATTTTCTCGTTTTAATGACATATCAATATCGATAGATGTGTGTGTTATTGACCGCATTACAGACGATCTGCCGACTGTTAATATTGACAAAACTTTATTTTCTTATTTACAAAATATTCGTCTCGCTGATGATGAGTTTCATTCTCCCGGTGAGGTTGAAATTCTCATAGGCGCTTCATTTTTCGCCGATATTTTACTACAAGGCCGTGTTACCGGGCCACCGGGCATGCCTACCGCTTTTGATACAATTTTTGGTTACATGATTCTAGGTAATACATATACCGTAAACACCGCTCATAACAATTCTATTTCTTTAACCGCTGTTATACAAACTGATTCAAACTTAGACAAAACTTTGCAAACCTTTTGGCAGCTCGAGGAGGTATTGCCTTGTCAGCCTATCTTGAGTTCGGCTGAAAGGGAGTGCGAAAATATTTTTGTTAATAATACTAAGCGCGATAGCACAGGCCGCTATTCTGTCGCATTACCTTTCTCGGATGATCCCTCCACCTTGGGTGATTCATACTGTACCGCTAAAAAACGATTCCTGTCACTGGAACGCAAACTTAATGCTAGTGTTGAATTACGCCAAGAATACGACAATATTATCCGCGAATATATTGATAAAAATTATATCTCTCGCGTTATTGACACTGGTGATCATTCAGGTTACTTCATACCGCACCATGCTGTACTACGACATGATAAAACTACTACTAAGATACGCATGGTAATGGACGCTAGTGCCAAGACAGACTCGAATGTCTCGTTGAATGAAGTTTTACATACGGGACCTAACTTACAAAATAATTTACTGTCTATATTAATTGATTTTCGTATATACAAAATAGCTTTCACTTCAGACATAAAACAAATGTACTTGCAGGTCTCAGTTAACGAAAGGTTTCGTAAATATATGAAGTTTTTATACCGCTTTGATTCTAGTGAACCGATTACTACGTACTGTTTTAACCGCGTTTGCTTCGGTTTGAGCTGTAGCCCTTTCTTAGCGATCCGTGTGGTAAGACAACTTTGTCAGGATGAACGCGACTCGTTCCCGCTAGCTGCTCAGGTCGCTACTAACAATTGTTACACGGATGACATTTGTTTCTCCATGCCCTCCGTCCGGGATTCCTTACGCCTCCGAAATGAGTTGTTAGGGATGTTCAAGGCCGGAGGCTTTGACCTAGTAAAGTGGTCCAGCAATTCACCTGAATTGCTTGATTCACTGCCAAGCTCTCACCGGTACTCAGTTGATGTTCCATTTAGTGACTGTGATGACTTGAAGGTGCTGGGTGTGAAGTGGTCTCCAGTTACCGACGAGTTTAAAATTTCTGTCTCGCTTACTCCACGCCCATGTACCAAGCGAAACATTCTTTCTGTTATTGCTCGTCAGTTCGACGTTCTGGGTGTCATAGCACCAGTAATCTTATTTGCTAAACTTATTCTCCAACAATTGTTTATTTTAAAAATTGATTGGGATGAACAACCGCCCGCTGATATTTTAAAAATATGGAAAAATTACATTACAGAACTACCTTGCCTAGAACAATTACGTATACCGCGTCACCTTGAAGTTTATGAAAATTCAAATATTTCGATAATCGCCTTTGCCGATGCTAGCGAGCGAGCTTACGGTTGTGTAGTGTATATTCGTTCTGTATCCGCTTTAAACGAATTAATTTCTGTTAGACTTGTATGTGCCAAATCCAAGGTGGCACCATTGCTTGTTCAGTCTGTCGCAAGGCTTGAGCTTTGTGCAATTCTGTTGATGTCGAAGCTGGTTCGACATGTCATAAATATGATAGAATCACGTCATAAAATTGATAAGGTTTATTGTTTATCAGATTCTATGGTCGCTCTTCATTGGGTCCACGGTTCGCCTCATAAATTCAAAACCTTTGTTGCTACCCGTGTTACCAAAATTTTGAATTCACTTCCCGCTTATTATTTTTATCATGTGCCAGGAGAGGACAACATTAGTGATTGTTTGTCGCGAGGGTTGTCACCTGCACAAATACTTAACTATACTCCCTGGTATACTGGACCGTCCTGGTTGAGTAAAGATTATTCTAGTTGGCCTATTACCGCTATAGAAAATAATTATAATCCCGCTGACTTACCTGAAACTAAAGTTGCATTAACCGCTATTTTAAATGATGCTACTCATCCGCTCCTTTTGCTATCGCAGCGAGTATCCTCTTGGCTGTTGATGCTCCGCTCTACAGTTTATGTTCTACGCTTTATTAAAAAACTTCCCCGCTCTAATAGTAGAATTTCAGCCAGTGAAATGCAAACTGCTGAAATTGAAATATTAAAGGCTGTTCAATATACTTACTTCGCTTGTGAAATAAATTCTCTTCAACGAAACAATCGTTGTTCTCCCGCAATTAATCGCCTAGCTCCTTTCCTTGACACCAATAACCTTGTAAGGGTTGGTGGCCGACTACGTCACGCTGACTTGTCTTTCGAGCAACGACACCCTGTGCTACTTCCTCGTAAAGACAAGGTAGTCGAGCTTATTATTATACATTATCACCGCTCTAATTGTCACACAGGTTCTGTGGCTCTCATGTCCATTCTGCGACAGAGGTACTGGATTCTGTCATGCAGAAGACTTGTTAGAACTTGCATTCATAAATGTAACTTTTGCTTTAAAGTGAACCCTAAGCCTACTTATCCTATGATGGCTGACTTGCCTGCTTGCAGAGTAAATGAAACGAAGGCATTTACTCACACTGCCGTCGACTACTGTGGCCCTATAAATATAATTCCCTATAGGAAGCGTGGTGTTCGCTCCATAAAATGTTACTTATGCGTTTTTGCGTGTTTGGTGACACGAGCCGTGCATGTAGAAATAGCATCTGATTTAACCACTAATGCCTTCTTATCCGCACTTAAACGTTTTCTATCTCGCCGCGGTGCAGTATCTTGCATGTATTCGGATAGAGGAACCAATTTTATTGGTGCTAAAAATAGTTTTTCTGAAATCTACAAATTCTTAGATTCTGAAAACTTCCAATCGTCTTTCGCTAATGAACTTGTCAACAATCGAATCGAGTGGAAACTTAACCCGCCGCGTAGTCCACACTTTGGTGGTCATTATGAAATTTATATTAAGGCGTTTAAAACGCATCTTTATAGAGTTATAGGTACGCAGCTACTTACATACGAGGAGCTCTTGACTGTGCTCACACAGATCGAATGTGTGATAAATTCAAGACCACTTACGCTGCTTAGTGATGATCCATCGGAACCTAGTGCGTTAACGCCTGCACATTTTTTAATGTCAAGCCCATTAAAACAATTGCCTACCTATGACGTGTCATTAGATTCTAATAATTTACGCAATCGCTATTCTTTACTGGATCAAATGTTACAATCATTCGCGAAGCGATGGAAGCAAGAATATTTACACTTGTTGCAGTCCAGAACAAAGTGGAATACCGCTTCTAACCCGATCTGTATCGGTTCCGTTGTACTCATTGTTACTGACAATATTTCTCCGCTTCATTGGCCTCTTGGCGTCGTAGTTGCTGCTTATCCAGGCAAGGACGGTATCATAAGAGTTGCCTCTGTAAAGACTTCGACGGGCGTTTATAAACGACCAGTCGTGCGTCTTTGTACGCTACCATCTCAATGACTTAACCTTAAGTTACTTGTCCCCTACCCGTTGTTCATATTCAATTACATTTTCATTAAAACCGAAGGTTTTAAGGCCGGGGGCAATGTTCATGCTAACTGTTAGCCTTCAATATGAATTTCAATATTACCCACATATTAGTTTATAAGAGTGATCGCTCAATATACCGCTGCATTCTACAGTCTACGAATTGACGGCGACTCGACCGGCTGCGTACTCGCTGATCCCGGTTTTTCCCGCTTTCTGGAACCTTCACGACCTGGGAGGTTTCTCACCGCTATTCTTAGGGTTTACGTACTTTAAACCCACCGCTAGTGCTGTGAACCTATAGTGCAGTGTCTTTAGTGCTTCATATATACTGTTGTGAAGTATACGCATACCACCCGCTGTCTTGGCGGATGCTCAGTCAAGGCTGGTCCTTCAAAATATCGCTCCATCTTCGAGGGCTGTTGAGAACGAGGAAGAGGTCTGCTCTGGCGTACATTGCCCGGGTAGTACTGGGTCGGTGTGGCTGCTAAAGGTGAGTTGCTGTTTTACTCTCGTTGATTGTAGAATGCAGTGATTCCCATAGGATCTCTATCTCCTTTTCAACAGACGCTAATATCAAAATATTCCGACCTATGGTGATACTCAAATTTGTGTTGAGTAGAATATACAAACCTTATAACTAGGTTTAGCGCTCACACCTAACAAAATAAAATAATATTAATTTCCACGAGATTTGAACCGTGGTGGCTTTGAAATAAAAGAATAGGCAAAGTAATTTCGCGGACTGAACAAATATACCGCCACCCTTAAATCTAAGCCCAATGATAAATGAGTATTATATTTGGAATAACACAGAACATAAAACACAATAAACAACAAATACAAGAAAAGAAAGAAAAATTGAAATAAAATGTCAATAATTGATCCATTTCAAATTTAGTTGAATTTCGTAACCAAATTGAAAATAGATCAGTCACTAACAAACAAATATTAAAAAAAAAACAAACTAAGAAAATAAAAAAAAATAAAAATATTTAACTGAAAAAGAATTAATAAAAGAATATTTAAATTTGAAGAAAACTATTTTTAAAAAAGTTACTGATGTGCAAATAAAATCTTTAAAATAATCCTCTAAAATTTGTGATAAATTATTTAAACGAGATATATTATTTAACTGAAAAGAATTTACAAAAGTATATTTTAATTCAATGAAAACTATAATTTTAAAGAACCGTGTTTGTATCAAATTAAAGTAATTCTCTAAATTTTCTAATGAACTATTTAAATAAATTAAATTTAAGTTAATCATTAATTGCAAGAAATTTTACTCAACATTAAAATATACTAAAGAAACCAAGATATTTAATTCTCCGCAAAATAAAAACACATTTAATAATTTATGCAAGAAACAAACAGAAAAGTGAAACGTAAAAAAAATGACTTACCGATGCTGGCCGCTACCTTGACACCGACCACTACACTCAAAATTTCTTCCAAGACTGCCCCAGCGCACGCGGCTCTCGCTTTCACATCGTCCTAACCCCCCTCACCCCTTTACCTTAATTATGGGCGTATGCATACTTCATAATCTACAATTATAAACCTTAATGCTTGTTAAAACGAGAGAAATTTGCTAATCACATTCCTACTTACCTCAAACAAACACACAAAAAATTACCACGCGGGGTTTTTCCCAAAAAAATATTAACCATTGCACATTCGTTCCTTACGTTCAACAATTTAAGGTTCATTTCTATTTAATCTGGCCTGAGACTGAATTCCATGGGAACGCTATCGTAAAACTATTGTCTTTTTTTTTTGTGAAATCTTCCAGATATTATTTCGTAGCCTACTACACTATCGAGATGAATTTAAAATATTATTTTCCTCATACTTGTTAATTACTTAATATTATGATTTTTATATGCATACAGTATTGTCTAATTGATTAATTTGCTTATATCTACAACTAATAATAGAGGCTTGTCCGTTACAGTAGGCGTGCTAAAGCGCGATAAGGCGCGTCTCGTATATGCGTGAGCAATAATGAATCATCACTACTGGTTCAGCGAACACGCCAAAATAACGTGTACGCGAGTCCGACTTTTTAAAGTCCGAGATGTGTAAGCGCTTATGTTGAAACAAACGCAGTTAAATGCCCAAAATAATAGCTAATCTGAAATCGCCCTTAACATCTCAAATCCTAAAGTGAAAATTACATGAAAAAGCTCTATGCGTACAAGTTATAACAGTGTAACGGTACGTGGGCAGCTGGTCCAACTCTGGCAGTATGGTCCACTAATCAAACACGTTTCCCGTCACTATTTTATTTTATTAAGTTAGTTAAACAGATTCAAATGGTATATAAAAGGCACTCTGAAAATAATATAAAATACACTGTAGAAACTAAACAATAAAACACTTAAAATTGATACACAAGAACATAAAAAGGTTTTACAAAAGGTACTCACAATTTTAGTGCCTTGATATAATTTTATAAGTAGGTACGAATTAGTAAAGGCCCAAGCCGAGGTCAGAGCGAGACCCTTAGGTACGTTAGTAATGTAGCTAAGTATGTGTTCTGTGACACGGTCAGTAATGGAATGAATCAAAAATGAACCAAATGTCATGATGAATGATAATTTTGAATTTAATTGATATTTTAAAAATACAGCCAGTAATAGCGAAGACGATGGTACTATAACATGGCAATGTTATAGTACCACGTTACAACAGAACATTTTTATTTTAGAATTACCCTATTCCAAACTCGATTCGTAACATACATCATACCCAAATTATATCTGGTACCGTGTCGCAAAATCATAAATAGTTTTCAGCGCAGAATATACAGTGTCCGTCATATTTTTTATTTTTTGCATATTTTATCTGATCAATGTTTGACGATATTCTGGTGCAGATTTCGTTTCAGAAAATATGTAGATTAAAATAAAATTCAATTTTTATTTCAACTGCGTTATAACTTTCACGTGACTATTGTAAATTTTTAGGATTCTATGAAATATTCTCAATATTTTTCCACTGTGACTGGTTGATGATTACCATAACAGTAAGAAGCTTGGTATCGATCGGGTCCTAGGACACGAAGTAATTAAGGGTAAAGAGGAAGCTGTGACTCTATAGCCGCTCAGCTATGAGCATTGGGAGTTGTTTAGTCGGTAGGAGTCTGACATAACCTCGTGAGGCGGTGCCTGCACGTATATCCATGAAGGATTCGCCGCTTCCTCTCCGCATAGAGGTGAAAAACAGTCATTTTACACTTCGATCAGGCTTACAGGACACTATGTCTAATAACCGCAATCTCAATTTTGCAATGCACCTTGCAATAAGAACTGCAGCCCATGTAGTGATTTCTGGATTTCAGTAGAACGCTGGTTTTCAATTGTTTAATTTGATTCATACCCGGATTCTGTTCAAAACTTTTAACTAGCTGATAAACTAGCTGACCCGGCGAATTACGTACCGCCTAACAGTCGATTCTTTAATGTTTTTTTAACACTTATTCTGCTATTCTAGACCCGTTCTCCCGGATAGCAGAAAAAAAAAGGTAATAAGTCTACAATTACATTACCTATATTATTAATTTAAAAAAAAAAATCTCTCCTCAAGAACCATCCTCGTACTTTAAGGATATTATGGAAAAAGAATTAGCGAAATCGGTTCAGCTTCTCTCGAGATTTGCGCTTAGCAACACATTCAGCCATTCATTTTTATATTATAGGTCTATCTCTTTTATAAAAAAGGTTAGTACCTCAACTTTACAGAAGACCACAGACAAATTTTGTGGTTTTGTGATGGGCCCCGGCCGCCACAAGAGGACGCCACCATTTTTACTTTCTCGTATACGTAGCATAGAGGAAGTCTTGCAATCGTCAAAAAATTCGACCTCGAGATTTTGACGGATTTACACGTTTTAGACCTCCCTGAGTCCAAAAAGAAATTTTTGCAATTATGTCAGTGTGTGTGTCTGTGCGTTAGCACGATAACTCGAGTATGATTTAACTTATTGCAACCAAATTTGACATGTGTGTATGACATCAAAATATAAGGTTCCTATCAACTTTTGAGCCGTCGATCACAAAGGTTAAGCAACCAAGTGGTCGGTACTCGGATGGGTGACCAAAATTTAAAATGCATGTACGACATCAAAATATAAGGTTTCTATTGACTTTTGAGTCGTTCCACTACCACCACTCCCGATTTTTTCATACGTAGAGATGCAATGCACACGTGTGGTCGGTAGCGGCCTCTATAGCACTGCAGTGTCCGCGGTAGCCACCACCGGCGGCGTCAAAAATAGTTAGCAAATAGGCTGGCTGGTAGTTCCTAAATACTTCTTTTTACGTACATTATGGCCCTATCTCATTAGGGCACCATGGTAGCACAACCAATTGCTGCCACGAACAAAACGTACACTCCAGGTTTATGGAGAATATCTCGATGAAGTCGAAAGATTCACGTATAGTATTCTTTCTATAAAAATTGGATATTCCCGCAGGAATAAATTTTAGAGAATGGGGGGCTATTATCATTTCGTTCGATAGAAACGTTAGTATCGTTTGCCACTTGCCTAGGCCCTCAGGTGTCGTCTTGGTTGCGCAACCAACGATTCATTTTGTTCGTGGCACCGGTGGCGGCCATCTGCGGCGGTGACTGGCGGTAGTCTACTTGCGTGGAGGCTAAGGTTACCAGAGCCGCACGGGGTAGAAAAGGAAGTCTCCTTTTCTGGTTGGCAGTGTCACGTCAGCGTCTATAGGCAACGGTGACTGCCACAGATATAATAATATCAATCTAAGGAGATCGGTCGAATCGCCAAGTTCATTGAAAACCGAGTGTCACGTTCAGCCTCCGTACTACATAATATGGTTCTAGTTGAGCATACCGTAATATACACTATCCATTGCGCGCGTCATAGGGACTGCGAAGCAATGAAAGTTAAACATAGCCGCAAAGGAGATCGGTCAAATCGCTATGTTCAAAGGAAGTCCGAGCCGTGTCTGAGTGACGCGATCAGCGGCCGTACTACATAAAATGGTTCTATGTAGTTGAGCATGTCGTAATATAGGTATACTATTGATTGCGCGCGTATTAAGGACTGCGAAGCAACGAAAGTTAAGCACAGCCGCAATATAATACAATTTGTAAGATAGTAACGCATAATTTGAAGCGATTGTGTTTTTATGAATTAAAGTCGGACTATTTGTTTAAATATTGTTTTTTAAAAATAAATCTAATTTTTTCGGTTCTTACGAGTGAATAGTTATTACATTACTTGATAAATAATTCACTGCAATGATTCCATGTTACAGTTGAACAGGACAGCATTTTGAATGAAAAACGGATATTTCTTTCTAACATACGTACGTATTCACTCGACTTTATCGGATGGCGAACTGGCGGCAATGTATGCCCACTGTGCATACACTTGTCACAAGTTAAACGCCGGCTTGGCCTGTCTCGTTGTATTATTAAAACTGTGGTGACTGCTTACTACCGCGCAGGCCATACGCTTTTACTCCAACCAAATAACATTAAACAACAACCAAAATAGTATCTCACAGGTAAATGAGCATACATTTTAATGTACCTTTCTGTAAGGTTCTCACTAACTCAGTTTGTAGTTATTCAAAATAGCAAAATAAATAAAATACGATCCTCAAAACTAAATTACAACTCTTTGTATATTTTCTGAACTCAATAAGAGATCTGAGGAAACCGTCATTAAAATTGTAATAAACCCTTCAGGCAGGCTGATTTTATAAAATAATTTGTACATAAAGTTCATTTAAGCCCTTACCCTACATAGGAACTCAATTAAAAATCAGTGGGTGGTGAAATTGCGTTTTCTCATCAAACGAATGTCAACTCTATTAGCACATGCTTTTGATATGAGGACTCTTGTTTTGAACATTAAAGGATTTGAGGTGATTTCCGTATGAGTGTGTGTGACGTTGAAGGGGACGTCTTTGAACGTTTATTGATTTTTATTCCGTGTACTAGTATTTTATTACTACAATACAAAATAGATATTTTTTTCAACTCGTATTACACAGCTAGTTAAAAAAAAAGATTTTGTAAATGCTTCCCTTTTTATTTTTATGGATTTCCATTTTGGTGCTTAAAAATAGTGAACTACACACTTTCTGTAAAATTGCATTATTTCAGGATATAGAATAGATTACAACTTTATAGCACATCTACGCAATTAACATTATATTTTTCGTTACCTTCCAGTGTGAAATTATGGTATTGTTAGGAAAAAGGAAGAACGAATCGTTACGAATCATGACGTCACCACAACCACAGCCATAAAAGCAATCGTTAGTTCGCTCCCGCCCCTCGCGCTGTCCAAAAAACGTCCTACTGGACCCCGACGATTCAATCACGAGCGCAAACGCCTCGCTACCGACTCCAAACAACACTACACACTCTAGCACTAGTGTTACACTTTCTAATCACCGCACTCGTCGAACAAGGGTGCGTCGACCCGGTCTACACACGATGCGCTATACCCGGTACAGATATGTGCCGGGGCGCTTCTCGCCGTGTCCTCCACAACCCGATGCGCCCGAGCCGAGGTCCGAGCCTTTAGAGGCACCCTCGGGCGTGTCGCTCCCTTCCGATCCGGACGACCTAGGGGCGCTAGGCGGTCGAGAGACTCCCCACAGGGGAGATGCTCGTTCGCCCAGTAATCCCCTAGGAACGTCCGCCCTACAGGCTTGAGGACCCCTCAAGGTTTTCGCCTTCTCAAAAAATCCGGTGGAGCAGTAAATGCCATCAGCGGCAAACTGCAGAAGTCTAACAAAAAAAAAATAAAAAAATCCCGCCTCATTTGCTTGTCGGACGTTGAAAAGTGAGGTCGGTTGAAATGGTGATCGATGTGATTTGCATTGAGACATTTACTTCATCCTTATTATTCGGTTATTGTGTAAAGAGTTGTTTTCTGCGCAATCGCTCGTTATTCGTTGTGAAAATCTAATTGAAAGTAAAATTGTTTCTTTATCTCTATTATTGTTTATTTTATTCCATTCCTGATTCCTAAAAGTATATTAAAAAATAGTATCTTAAAATTTTATTTTAGAGTGGCTTAGAAAAAGCCCTGAATTTTTGATCTGTCGGTCCGAGACGCCGTGCACCAGTAGAGGTGTAATGCTTATAAGAAGTTTAATAAACAGTGGCAAAAGATGGTTACACTAGATCCAGCATGCAAGGTAGCGGTTTATTGGGCGATGGGATGTAGCGATATTTGAAGATATAGGTGATGCGATGCGATACGAGGAAAATATATACACAGGAGGTCAGGATTCAGATGTTGTCGCACAATTTCTGAATCAATAAATAAGTTTATGAGTTCGCGGGTTGAGACTACGATTTATTTAAATTACCTAATACAACAGACCTATTTAGACACTATATAAACGCTCGACAGTTTCTTGACAGCGAGTTAACTCAGTGACGACTCAGACAAGACAAACCTGTCGAGCACGCAGCCAGCAAGCAAGCGAGCAAGTAGCACTGACCGATATGAAGTTCGCAGAAATTTCCAGGTGGCACACCCTCGTTCCGGAGCAACTACAAATAGGTCATTAGTACAGACTCAGTGTTAAAGCAAACGTGATCATGACTAAGATGCGACATGTAGATCATTCTCCTAAATTATGTAAGTGTGTTTTGCGAAAAGAGCCTAGTGGGAATTTCTGGAAGAACCCATTTCTATCGGCAAATGTTTTCAAAACTACCTATCTGATCAATTTGCGCTATAAACCGGCCCTCTCTTCAGTAGTCTTGTGGCAACAAAAATTACAACACTAAAGTTTCTACCCCAAATACGTGTTCAGGAACTGAAACCGTAACAAACTCATGAGGATCCTAATCAAACCCTCCGCGAACTAGTTCTGTTAAGCTTTTTGAGCAAAACAAGCCTTTATCACTTAGAGAGCCCCAGGTAACGGCCGTTTTCAAACTAAACACTTCTCATATTAAGGGAATTAGAACCGAAAACGCGGCAATAGGGAATTAAAGGTACAGGTGCAGAGAATTGCCGTTGGAAATTGTAGGATGAAATCGACGAGGTTGAGGTCGTCCCTTACTAAGGACACCTTTAGGACATTAGCTCGATATTAACTATTCATGTCGTTAAAAGAACGAAATTTCGTGTCATTAAAAACTTTGCAAACTCAAATTTCTTTATTCATTTAGGTACAATTTGTACAGTTATAAAAGTCAAGTTTGATGCCATCGGTTCAAGAGTCTACCTAGAAAAAAAAATCTAGTTACTAGATTATAAAATCTAGATTTCTCTAGCAAGCTTTGCATTTAAATGTACTAACGAATTTTTTATTATATTGTCACACTGTTTCTTCTTTGCCTCCGCTTCGTACAGAATCAATAGCATCTATAAAAAAAATAAGTACTGTACTGTGCTGTGCAAACCCTGACACTTCGTTGGCAACATCGCACATCATCAATTTGAACTTTTTAAATCAACTTTTTTACTCATTATACAGAAATGAAATATCAAGACAGCGCGTCATAAATAAGAAATGTATGATTATTCGTTCGTAATCTACTGTAGGCACTGTAATGTACTGTAGGTATTGTAGGGTCAGCAATTTAGTGTCGCGTAGCACGTAGGTAGTTGAGAAGGAGAAATACAGCTACAGAGATTAGCGGAGAATATTAACATGCAATAAAAATTCACAATACTATTTATTTCACAATACAAAGTACAAGACGGAAAAAGTCAAGAGAAAAATCAAGTGACGTTTGTCAATCACGGATGATGTATTCTTGCGACCGGCCATAGAGGAATAAAAAGTATGATATCAAACTGAGTGCCTACATCTACAATTCGTATTCTTCTGCTATCATTCGAATCTACACTAAATCTTTTGTATATCTCGATACTAACGTTTCGAGAACAAATGGTAGTCAGTCGTCGGCTGCGTTAGAATGTAGTGTTAATATTTTACATGAATATTGTTAGGTAAACGAGGATACATCGCTTAATTTCTAGCAGCGATTTAGACAAAGGTCCTATGCGTTTATCAGTAAGTTGAATAAATAGAGTTACTCATATCATCATCCACATTCGTCCGCTCCTAGACATGGCCCTCTTCTATGTCACGTCTTCATTAACAGCTACTTGGGGGCAGTACAAGACCAAGGGAGTTTAAAGAGCATAGTCGTGGCAAAAGTTGTTTTAAATTTGCGGCAGATGGTAATCATATGTTGATGCTGATGGTGGTGGATGGTGAGGTAGGGCACAGAAGACTAGCTAGTCGAATTTGGAGTACTCCACCTGTAGTATTCGCACTAACAAAAATGGTTAGTGGCCTTCTACTACATAGGGTAGATCATGAGATCTCCGTTTAACGCTTTCTGAAGGTTCACAAATTGATATAGGCAACAACAATACAATGCACGCACGTACCTGGGACTGCTGCTGCACTCGTTGAACTTTCACCACGATTAGAACTTCACGAGCAGACGATCAAAGAATAGCTATGAGTAGCTGATCACATGCGACGATGGCTTAGAGTGTAGGTGTTAACACGATCAAGACGCAATTGCAAGTTCGTGTGTGTTCGATACAGTGGCGAACGGGAGCGTATCAGCTACCCGCAATGCAAAAGCTCCGAACTATTAAAAGTACCGCGCACATAACAGCCGTTAATTTTGGCTGTTTTGTGTTGCCACATTGATTTATGAAACTTCGATTACGGTAACGGAACACCACCTTACCAGAAGACCACAGTCAAATAACACTACATTTTTGTAAGGTCACCAGGGGGTAGGGAAAGGGATCAGACATGGCAGCGCGTGATACTCGTATATCATCATACGCATCACCATAGAGTATACGTTACGGTGACTGCATACCATCAGGCAGGCCGTATGTCTGACAAGCAAATAACATTAAAAAGTTAAAATTAAGACTCTTTAAAAACATATTCAAAAAGTAGGCGGTGGTCAAAAGCTGGACTGCTGTGCCATATTTGTAGTGAAAGAAATTCTAAAGCATTATGATTTGAAAGTGCATTTGCTGAAAGCCCGAAGGATATTAACAGACTATTAAAATAATTAATATTACTAAAATCAAATCAACTTGGAACCCCCATATCAATATAGAGGTAAAATTGGACTAGCCCCAGTCGAACTACTGTTCGCAACTACCCACGAAACTGGCGCATATCAGGAGTTCATAACTCATAAATTACTGTTTCCTTAGTTGTGCAGAACTAATAAATTTCAATACGTTCGAACTTCGTAATATATCGGGGCGAAATTTCATATGAGTACGTAGGTACAGCTTGCACCGATTATGGGTATAAATAAAAAATAGTTGCTGGAAATTTTCACCTGGAATTTAGAAAGAGTATGTAATTACATCAACTGGATAAGGTCGGTTGCGCCACTTTGCTTAAATAACTTTTGTTTTTATAGACCTCGTTATTTTAATATGATTAGGTACGCGATCCAGTATTTATCGTATCCTGAAGTTTATGTGGCTGAGTACCTGTGGCCGACCGCTGCTATCTGCTACTTAAATATTCGCGTGCTCGATACGTCAGTACGCATGAAGAAAGCGATGAGTTGTCAACGACGTCACCATCATCTGTGAAGCTAAGGGTTGGTATTAGAGACACATGTGCTCGCTATATAATTCTGTTTTATAATCTGCCTGAAGAATTTTAATTATTCTTAAATAAACCACATAAGAAGAAGTGGTGTGGATACAGATAAAAATTGCCAGAACCTAGCCATGTGACCAGTCGATTGCGTTGAACGTCTAACGAAAATAATAATGTATGAAACTGACGTTTTAATGAGAAAGCTCAATGGCGACCGTAGTCAAAAATAAGCCTCCCATCCACTAGCGCTTATTTCGTATGACTTGTCCTCATATATGACCTGTAGAGAAACATCGTAGGGATAAATGAAACCGTTGAGGCCACTAACTAAATGTCACCTCTACATGTTTTCTTGCGACTTTATCATTCCTTCTCAGCCCGAGAGGAAAAACAATCCTTTTGTCACCACACGAACTGATACTAGTGGATGGGGGGCTAATATCATTTCTTCCGATAGAAACGTTGTATCGTTTACCACTTGCCTAGGCGGTGAGATAAAATCAGGTGAGTGTACTAATTAAATTATTGTAATTAGCTTAAGTTACAGGTTTGACAATGATGACTAGTGATGTGCTTCCAAGAGCCTATCGAAGGGTTGTTTTGGAAAAAAATGGTAATATTAATCCAAAACAACCCATGAAAGCTAAACTACCAAGTGTGCGGTTGACAGTTTGTATATAAATCCGTCATTTTTAAAGTCAAATCCATAACAATTGGTATACAGCCTTTCAAATTAAGAAAGGAGTATTTTAGAATTTCTCGAAATTCAATCCCTAAGGGGATGAAAATTTGTATAGGAAGTCCGTCATTTTTATAGTGAAATCCGTACAAATTGTTATATAGCTTTTCCGTTAAAAATTAAGAATGACATATTTTAGGATTTCGTGAAATTCAACCCCTAAAAGGATGAAAGTTTTTATAGTGAAATCCATACAAATCGGTATATTGCCTCTCGGTTCAAAATTAAGAAAGATGTAATATTTTGGGGAAAAAGTTTCTTCGCATTTTTTAAGAAAATTCAAAACATTTTTTAATATAGTTTATTTACATTTAACTAAAGTATGTAGGTACCATTTTGTTCGACAACTTTTTGCCATCTTGTAGGTAGGGACATGATCCCATTGCTATAGAAATTTTGGGACTTCTGGTCAAAATACCGCGACAAGTGGTTTTGGCAGTCCTCTCGTTATGTTAACCTGACACTGCCTAAAGAATTCTGAAGAGACCGAAACAGGTGGAAATCTGAAGGTGCAAGGTCAGGACTATACGGCAGATGCATTAACACCTCCCAGCCAAACTCTCTTAATTTTTGCTGAGTGGCTAAAGATGTGTGAGGTCTAGCGTTATCATGATGAAAAACCACACCCCTTCTGTTGATTAATTCCGGCCGCTTTCTCTCAACTTCTTGCTTAAATCTCATCAGTTGTTCGCAGTAGAGTTCAGAATCGATGGTCCTGCCTGGTGGTAACAGCTCATAATGAATAATGCCCTTCCAATCCCACCACACACACAGCATCACCTTGTTGCGAGTTAACCCGGGTTTCGCCACAGTCTGTGAAGCCTGACCGGCCTTTGACCACGACCTTTTTCGCACGTTCTTGTCGTACGTGATCCATTTTTCATCACCAGTTATCAGCTTCTTCAAAAATGGTTCGGTTTCATTACGTCGTAATAAAGAATCACAAATGAGTACACGGTTCATTAGGTTTCTTTCAGTGAGCTCGTGAGGTACCCAAATGTCGAGCTTTTTTGTGTACCCAGTTTTTTCACCCAAATGCGCCAAAACTGTTTTGTGGTCAATTCCCAGTTCTTCAGCTACGTCGTAACTACTGACATGCCGATCTTGCTCCACTTTTTCAAAAATGGCATCCATTTTATCTGTAATAGGGCGACCAGAGCGACGTGCATCTTTGACATCAAAATTTCCGGATTGAAAACGCTTAAACCAAATTTGTGCTACTCTCACAGACACTGAACTAGGTCCATAAACATCGCAATTTTTTTTCGCGGCTTGCGTTGCATTTTTACCTTTTTTGTAGTAAAATTTTAAAATGTATCGAATTTCTTCATTAGATTCACTCATCTTGGCGGTACGAAAAACAAATGAAAATAACACATTTTCCTAATTTGAATTTGGAATTATGTTCTTTAAAATTTAAACTTTCAATGAAACCAAAACCAGCCAGATACAAATAGTATAGCCAAAGAGACTTTATTACAAGTTTATACATACTATAATGCGAAAAGACTTTTTCCCCAACCAATATTTTAGGATTTTTCAAAATTCAACCCTTAAAGGGATTAAACAAGGGATGAAAGTTTCTATTGGAAATCCAAGAAGGATGCTGTATCTTCCCTTTTGCTTTAATATAAGGCTCAAAGTAACTAATCCACGGAGACGAAGTCGCGAGCAAAAGCTAGTCATTAATATTATTGAGTTGAATATCGCATGAAATGTGAACCATTTTCAATGATATCGAAACTTTGGATAATAACGACGTTCACGTAATGCAACTGATACCACACTAACTTTACCGATGAAGTAACATAATTAAAAGACTACAGAAAATTATTACATTGCGATACTGCGAATCACAACCTTGAAATTTGTTAATATGGTTCAAATTACAGTTTCAATCGGAATTCCTAGTATTCAGAGTTTCATGTCAAACGTAAACTTGCCACTTATAGGAAACTACGGTATACGGTATCTAATTACCTCCAAACTTCGCTTTTCACTTCATTCGTCTCAAAGGTCTAAAGCCACTGGTGCCACAACACTTGAATTATGTAAAGTTATACCTAACCCTTTATTCGGTGACGAGTTGATTGTAAGTAAAAATAATATATTTCTTTATATTTATAGAAACATGCACCACGTTGTATTCCGTTTTTCAAATAAGTACTTTAAGAACCAATACTGATGGTACACTCTAAATCATTCCAGTAGTCCGGGTAAATATAAATCTGAAATACAAGCTTTATTACTACAAAACATGGATTAAAATTAGTTATGGTTTATTACTGATGCTGTCACTTTTATTTGCTGAATGAAAAACAGAGTTAGCATCAGTTTCAAACCACGGCTAACTTTATTCCGCGTTTTATAATAAGGGGGTATATCTATGTATAACCTTTACGTAGAACAGAAATTAAGTAGTTTTTTAGACTATTGTTCATTAAATATTAGTAATTGTGTTATTCAGTTATACAAAATGAACTTAAATTATTTTACTGATAATAAGTAAGTAAGATTTCCCTTCGATACATAATTTCTTTGACCGTAAAATAGCTCAATACAGCATTTTTCTTTGTCTTTTTCAGCGGTTGAACGCTAATCTCAGGAACTACTGATTCAAATTGAAAAAACTTTTTTGTGTTGGATAGTTCATTTATTAAGATAGGCTATATGTCGTGGCCCGATCTTATCATTGGCCAGATCATGAAATGTGCGGCATATCATGAAATGCTACTGGACCATAAAAATCTCGACCACAGCCCATTATGTAAAAATGGTAGTGGTCAGGAGTGATCAGTAGATTCAAGGTTATTTTTTTATGATCAAGAGGAGTGGACTGTTTGTGGGAGAGTCTAATCTACGTATCTGTGTGATCGGTAGGTAGACGATATGCCCAAGCATTTCATGATCTGACCAATTACGCTAAGACCAATAGGAGCTGAGCATCAGTGAAAAATTTTACAAAAACGGAAATATTGCTGGCCCAGCTTGTCTGTGATAATTCCGTTTTGAGTTTACGATCTACACTGCGATTAGGCGGAGTGAGTGGAGCTTCGATGATGCCTTACTACGCGTATTGAGGCTGGTAATTGCTATCTTTGCCCAGTTAACTCTTCTTCAATAGAAAACTTGCTATGTGACTGCGATTCTTTAGCCAGGGTTCTAATGAATGTCCTGGGAATGGCATATCCAAGGTCAAAGTATTGCAGACTTTTCAAGCCCAAGAAGCAACGAGAGTAAAAGGAAAAGGTAGATACAAAAGACCTCGATGGGTTGAAGTATGCCATGAGGAGACTCAGGCCCCAGTAATAATAGAAGATGAAATAATACTTCGATTCTTTTTACTTTCTCGCATACGTAGTATAGAGGAAGTCTTGTAAACGTCAAAAAATTCGACCTCGAGATTTTGACGGATTTACACGTTTTGGACCTCCCTGAGTCCAAAACTGTTTTTTGGATTATGTCTGTGTGTGTGTCTGTACATTAGCACGATAACTCGAGTATGCTTTGACTTATTGCAACCAAATTTAACATGCATGTAAAATATCAAAATATAAGGTTTCTATCAACTTTGAGTCGTCGATCACGAAAGTTAAGCAACTAAGTGTGCGGTCGGTACTCGGATGGGTGACCAAAATTTAACATGCTAGTTCGACATCAAATTATAAGGTTTCTATCAACTTTTGAGTCGTTTCCGGTATACGAGAAAGTCAAGGGGAAACCACAGCAGATTTTTTCAATTCAGTGATAAAATACAATATAAATACAGCATCTCAAGGGTTAATACAACCATTTGGTAACTTGTTTACTCATTCCATGCAAAACTAACTCCGCTAAAGAAATTAGCTGGCACTTGCAAGGTGAGTGGAGACACGAGTTTTAATTTATTCACCACGCAATTTGAATTCTAAAGCAAGTATGGAGTAGACGCAATGTTGAGTCGTTGTAATAAGTTGCTTGTTATAAGCTCTGGTAGTTATGAAGATTAGTGCGTGTGTAGAAGATTTGATAGTCCCCATGAGAGTTGGCTTTGTCCCTAAGTTTCCTTGTTCCTGTTGAATTGGGATAAAATATTAATTTTATCACATCTTTGCGAAAAGAGCTAGTTGGTTCTACGTTTTACAGGGACTAAAATATCGTTTTTATGCTTAGGGACGTACAATTAATTTATTTACATACAAGAACAATAATACATGACATAGAAATAATTAGGGGCTATTGGTTATTCTCATTCCTAATTCAAATCTATCATATAAATCTATTAGATTTGAAATCCTAATTCAAATCTAATGACGGGCTATTCTCATTCCTTGAAATACACCTTCCTTGAATTTCATTGAAATAGCCTCTAATTATTTCAATGTAATGTATTATTGTTCTTGTATGTAAATAAATTAACGTACTTTTCGTACCTATTCATAGGTGCATTTATTTATTTTCTCATAGAGGGTGATAAAAGGCAGAGTGTCCACCTCAGGAGCAACTATTTTAAAACTCTAGCGACGTACTTTGAATTCCTTGCTGCGGTCAGGATTCAACTTTAGAATCCTATGCTCCACTCTGGATTCAAAAAACGCTCTCGCTTTTAAGTATTTCTATTCTCCCTTAGTAAATAATCTACTATTAAGGTATTAGTAGTGATTAATAAGCGTAACAAAGGGGCAAAGTGTAGAACCCTGGTAGTGGAAAATGTTTGTATGATGAACACGAACATTTGTTCACGAATCATAATTGTTTATAAATTTAATTACTTTATTTATTTCAAAAATATGCTAATAAGAAATTTATTTCTAGCTACTGTGCGATAAAGAGTTAACAATGGAAAGTTAAAAGTAGATAAATTCAATAATTAATTATAAAGATACGAGGATATTATAAACACAGTTAATACAGCCGGATAGAAAAACAAAGTAATATTATCGTTTAGATTTGCATTACTTTCAACTCCGTTTTTGCTCGTTCAATATTCTATAGCAGCGAACAATACTCAATGTTGTTAGTAAGAAAAAGGGGGAAATGTGATCCACATAGTAATTTTTCGTATTCCTTCAAACTCTTGTAATTTCATCACGTCTTTCACCATTATCCTATTATAATGAGATTCGACAGGAAAGTCCCTTCGGTATTGCCGATGACGCAACGTTGAAATAATTTTGGGGTAAATTTTTTCCTCGCGTTATTCTTGATTTAAAGTTATCTGACGCAATTAGGAGTGTTTGAAATTTATATCATATTAAATAGAACGAAAGACAAGAAAAAAAAACTCTCATAATACAGCCTAAGATGGGACTCGAACCCGCAGATCCAAGCGAATGTTCTTACCTCTGAGCTACACAAGACTGATGAATCACAACGAATTTGTTCAAGCCTTTAATTTTTGATTGCGTCACACGCTGACTTATGCCTCAATGTGACACATTACATCTTCAAAATCCTGTGATATTTTAGCAAATACCGTCAACCAGTTATGCTATACTTTGCTTTTTAAAAACAATGAATTTTGTATCTTATTTTATTTAGCATGATTTAAAATATTTGACCTTTATACCAAATTAAATAGGATATATACTTGACCACATCGGACCACACTCGCACAAAATAAATTAGTTGACTAACTTTTGACGAGGTCAAGTTTACATATCGCGATGCCCTTTCCTAGAGAGCCTGTGACATTTAGTGTGTATTTTATCCATTTAGCATGTAATAATCATCATATCACCCGAGAGACGCCCACTGTTGGACATATGCCTCCCCCAAGGATCTCCAAACCAGTCGGAGATCCTTGGGGGAGGCCTATGTCCAACAGTCCTGCGCTGCCCGCATCCAGCGGCTTCCCGCGACCTTTATTAGATCGTCAGTCCACCTACGTGATCGCCAATCGAGGACCTTATCGACATCTACATATTCATTTATAAATAAAGAAGAATTCGTTCTATCGAATAATGAATTGGATTTAATAAACCTAATCACCCTAACTGAATCAGAGCCAATTCCGAGACTTTTGTCCTAGAGCATGAAAAAAGATCTTTTAGGAAGAGTTACCGAAAAGATCTCTTTTCAAAAATAGATGATTCACGCACAAAGTAAGAATATATTATGATTTATTCGGTATCGAATGTCTATTATTTGTTACGCATAACATATTTGTAAATTTATTTATAAATTTAATTTCTCAATTTCATGGAAACAAGAATTTTCATTCTCAAAGCTCTACTCGCAATATCTTAAAGGTATATTTCTATATTAAGCATCATACGACGTGTCAAGGTATATGAATTCACGGGAAATACTTGAGGAAATGCTTTACTCTCTGACGAAAGGTAATGTATGGAAAAGTAATCCCCTGGTACTTATATTGCAGCTCACATAATTGAATTTATTTGCCAGAAGGGTGACAAATATACATTCGGACATCGTTAAGTTGCAATCCAGTTTTCAAAGATACAGTTAACTTTATGGTTTTGTTCTTTTTAGGGTTCCGTACCTCAAAAGGAAAAAAACGGAACCCTTATAGGATCACTTTGTTGTCCGTCTGTCTGTCTGTCTGTCAAGACCCTTTATCTCAAGAACGCGTGGACGTATCAAGCTGAAATTCACATGAAATACTTAAGTCTATTGTTCCTTTAAGCTGTGAAAATATCAAACTTCTAAGCCAAGCCAATCAAAAGATACAGCTGATTATGTCGATAATTTCAACAAATTTCCGACACTCGCAAAGGAATCAAAACCTACAGGATACTTCCCGTAAACTCAGAATCTTGAAATTTGGCATGAAGCATTATCATATAATGCAAATATAGGAAAAATTGCGAAAATCACATTTTTTTAGTTATATAATAAAATAAAAATATTTTAATAAAATGAAACTTACTACCTTATTTCTCACGAACGAATAAAGGTATCAAATTGAAATTTATACCAAATACCTAGGTCTATTGCCCCTTTAAGCAGTGAAAAAATCAAACTTCTAAGTTAACGCGATCAAAAGATACAGCAGTTTATACCGAGGAACCCTCGGTGTGCGAGTCCGACTCGCACTTGGCCGGTTTTTTTTATTCTCTCTTTCTTAGGTCGTGTCATAGATTTATAATTCTTATTCTCTTATGCATGGGGCTGAGGCTGTGTCTCAGAGCACTTCGAACCTATGGGATTTTTGTACTTCCCCTTTCCTTATCACCTATCCCCGCCAACATCGAAAACATTTTGTATGAGTTTTACGGTGTTGGCGGGAATAAGGTCTATAAAGATTTATAATTACTGACGTTTTTAGATTGGCAATGAATCGACTAGGGTGAGACCAAAAAATGCACCAACGTGTCATTAATGCGCATGTGTGCGTGATAATTAGTACTGCAGTCTGACAGTTGCTGTCTTTTCTTCATGATTTACAGGCTGACCTAGGCCGCCTGCGTATACGTGAAACATTCTCGTCTATCTGTCTCACTCTAATATATGCGTTCTCTTTCTCTTTCACATTGCCGATCGACAGTTGCCTATGTCTATGTATGGTATCGTAGTTATAATGTTTACCGTATCTGTGTTCTATTGGTACCTAACAGTAAACCTGGTAACAGGCGGCAGAGACGTAGGTTACAGTGGGTTAGTCACTCAAAATTCGCTGTACCTCGAGAGTGTGGTTTGAAAGAAGATGCAGTGACAATTGAAATTGAAATCAAATTAAAATAAATTTATTCAGTTTCACAGACAAAATTAATGTATATCACTACATAGTATAAAACAAAGTCGCTTCCGCCGTCTGTCTGTCCCTATGTATGCTTAGATCTTTAAAACTACGCAACGGGTTTTGATGCGGTTTTTTAATAGATAGAGTGATTTTTAAGGAAGGTTTATATGTACAATACTTGCATATTTACATAAGCATTGCACCCGTGCGAAGCCGGGGCGGGTCGCTGGTAAATCATAAACAAAAAAATAATAGTTTACAAAAACTAAAAAAACACGATTTTATATTAAATCTGACTAAACAGTGAAAAATAACTTTTTAGTATATAAACTAAATGATGTTATGGAATAATTTTTGTGTTAACAAACTCGTAAATATTTTTAATACTAGAAAAAATATTCACGCGGTTTTTTTTTCTAGAACTAAATGATGAACGCAAAGTATAATAAAATTATTATTTACAAAAAAGCGTGGGGTGCTCAACAATAAAGTTCTTGAAAATATTCGATCGGTACAATTAAATTGAGCATTTGTAAACACAAAAATTATTCCATAACATAATTTAGTTTCTATATTAAAAAGTTATTTTTCACTTTGTAGTCAGATTGAATATAAAAGCGTGTTTTTAGGGTTCCGTACCTCAAAAGGAAAAAACGGAACCCTTATAGGATCACTTTGTTGTCCGTCTGTCTGTCTGTCTGTCTGTCTGTCAAGACCCTTTATCTCAAGAACGCGTGGACGTATCAAGCTGAAATACTCAGGTCTATTGTCCCTTTAAGCTGTGAAAATATCAAACTTCTAAGCCAAGCCAATCAAAAGATACAGCCGATTATGTCGATATTTTCAACAAATTTCCGACACTCGCAAAGGAATCAAAACCTACAGGATACTTCCCGTAAACTCAGAATCTTGAAATTTGGCATGAAGCATTGTCATATAATGCAAATATAGGAAAAATTGCGAAAATCACATTTTTTTTTAGTTATATAATATAATAAAAATATTTTAATAAAATTAAACTTACTACCTTATTTCTCACGAAGAAATAAAGGTATCAAATTGAAATTTATACCAAATACCTAGGTCTATTGTCCCTTTAAGCAGTGAAAAAATCAAACTTCTAAGTTAACGCGATCAAAAGATACAGCAGTTTATACCGAGGAACCCTCGGTATGCGAGTCCGACTCGCACTTGGCCGGTTTTTTTAGTTTTATAAACTGTTATTTTACTATCCACTTTTTAGTGCGAATAAGAACCGCCGATTGAAGTACTTATATTATTTTAAAAAATCTTAACACCACCAACTTAACTATGACAACGCCATATAGTGACGTATAACTGAACTAACATTCCAAACGTTTTATTTATTAGTCCTGGCTATTCTAATCAGAATAATGGGATATTGTTATAGAATTATTGTAATGTCATCGGACTTTGATAAGTCTACAAGTTTAAACGAAATCTGACCTCAAAGTGGGTCAAAATCGAGCCCAAACTAGTCATTTACATACAAACGTACACGAGTTACAAACATTCACGAGTTACAAACATACAGGTGAAACTAATATTAAGCGTGTTAAAAATACACATTATGAAAAAGTGAAACCAAAAAGGCCACCACTCAGCATATTTTGCAGCATGCACAACACCTGCAACGCTGGTATTCTGTGGAAACCCATGTATACGTATGTGTGCTGGCCAACAGACTACATCGATACAAATTTACTTTAGAAAGCCATACCTACTCAAATGGTTCGGTAAATGTAGAAAGGATAAGTGAAAGTAGCTTGTCGAAAAGTACATATAATCGGAAATGAACGATGGTGCAGGACCGGGAAGATTTTAAGCGAAAGTATATCGATAAAATCGAAAGACATTAGAAAAGGGCCAGGTCGAAAGTCTATGAGAACTGTAATGGCAGTAGATGAATCGAAAGATATATCTATTTAAGGATGGAAACAAGTAATCTCTGCCTACATCTATGAGAGAAATACTGACTTTATGTATTCTAATTCTTATTTTTATGCAAGGGGCTGAGGCTGCGTCTCAGAGCACTTCGACCCTATGGGATCTTTTGTGCTTCCCCTTTCCTTATCACCCATCCCCGCCAACATCGAAAATTTAAATATATAAAGTCCTCTGGTTTAGGGTAACCTAAACCCAGGACCTTTAGTCGCCTATTGGCTAGTGCATCGCAGTCACATAATATGTGCTCAATGCTTTCTTCCTCCTCACCACACATTCTACAGATGGGGTCTTCAGCTTTGCCTATTGTACACCTATTGTAGGTGTCTTTAAGTGGCCCGTTAGAGCACCTATGAGGCAGCGGATTTGGGTCCTGCTGATTCTTCCTATTCTTTTTAGGTAGCCTATGTGCGAGGATCCTAAAATTTCTTTGAGTGTGTCAGTCGGGGAGTAGACAACCATTCCATGAGGTGCCTCTTTTGACAATACTCCTTTAGTGCCATTTTTATGGTACTTCTAGATAATCCTACAAAAGGCTCGGGCCCATTGAGGTTTTGTGCCGATGCTTTTCTTGCTAGTTTGTGACTTTATGTAAGTACTAGCTGTGTCGGCGACTTTGTTCGCGTATTATGATGTTATATAGTCTATAGCCTTACTCGATTAATGGACTATCCAGCACAAAAATAATTCTTCAATTTAAATCAGTAGTTCTTGAGATTAGCGCGTTCAAACAAACAATCTCTTCAGCTTTATAATATTAGTAAAGATACTTTATTAATCATTTCAAAACATTGCTCTTAATAACAGGCTAATTAAAAATACCTAAGACCTTGAAAGTTATCATAAGACCTATCTGAAATTCAATAATTCCCCGTTTATTTTCAAGTAATCCGTTCATGAATAAAGGAGGTATATTAAAAGCCTTAACACAATTGTAATACGCAATTAATACTTCGAATACTGTAAGCAAAAATAAACCTTAAGTCTTTGGGCAGAGGCGCTACACAAAAATTGATATTGCAAAATTATGGAACAAGATTGACAGGGTTGAGAGCCCCTCTTTTCAGATAGTAAAGCCCAAGTTCGAAGAATTTGCTCATTAAGTAATGACAATGAAAATTATTATGGTATTTAAACCATAAACTAAACCTAAAAACTTTTATTTCACAAAACGCAGTAGTGACAAGAACTTTCCTATCAATCTGTTTAGTAAGTTACTTGAACATAGAGCGTAGAAAGCACGATTTAAAATGCCGAAGAAATTTTTAGATACAAATTTAGATACAGTCCTTTATACATGTCGTCGCCACAAAAAAGACAGCTAGTGTTTGTCATTGCGTGACATTACCATAGCATTACTAAGGCAAAGAGGCAACAAATGTTGTTGTTGTTTTGATGTCCAATTTCAGCGCTTATGTGACTTATCTACCTCTTTTTAAATTATAATAATTATCATTGGTTATGATGATAAACTTTACGTGAAAATAGTATCTACCTACTGAAAATAGGTACTCTTACATAATTTTAATTAATAATGATTGCAATATATATTAAAAAAAACATGACAGTATCGACCTAACCAATGAGCAATCTTTAAATAAATCTTTAAAAATTCATAGCCCTATTCATTCAAAAAAGCTCCATAGTTTAATACACCCTTATCAACAAGTTGGGCTATCAAATTTTATGTACTTCAAGGGTCGAATTTAACCCTACCCTTAGGTCGTGGGGCTAGCGCATAAAGTGGCGTAATACGCATTTCTTTGTAGGATGTTTACCATGTCTCTTCAAGCGGGATAGGATAGGAATTTCTTTGTTACTTTGCATAAGAATGAAGAGCTGTGTCTTTCTCTGTATTGCCGAGTAAACAAATAATTTCATATTGAATTTTTACTTGTGACTACAAATTCTTCCGCGTGGAGATTTTTTAAAATCAAATATAGCCTATGTTACTCTAGCATAATGTAGCATTCTAATGGTGAAATGATTTTTGAAATCGGTTCAGTAGTCTTTGAGTTTATTCGTAACAAACATATTAATTTTTCCTCTTTATAGTATTAGAATAGATTAATCTGAAGATAACTGACTGAGAGATATTCTTAACCACGTGCTGACTGAGAGATATTCTTAACCACATGCTTCGCATGTCAAGGTTAGGTATCGCAAAATGACGTCATACGCGCGGTGGTAAATAATCCACTTACAACAGAATAGATTAACCTGAAGATAACTGTGATAACGTAAACAATTTGGTACCTATCTGGTGGAGCTGGGGTGGTTGGAGTAAACTAGCCCACAACTTCTGACGTAAAACAAGCTCATTGGCAGTCGAGTTGTGGAAATTGCCCGTACGAAGTAGCACAGTCTTCGCTTAGTCTTATGGGTGGTAGCATAGCTGATACGAAGCATCCTTGAAAAGCTGACGCATGACACGAAGCATCACATTTCCAAGGATACTTCGTGTCAGACTCGCCACCGCCCATAAGACTAAGCGAAGACTGTCATGTGCTTCTTCGTACGGGTGATTTCCGCCACTCGACTGCCAGTAAGCCTATTTTACGTCAGTGGTTGTGGGCTAGTTTACACCAACCATTCCAGCCAGATAGGTGCAAAATTGTTTTCTTTATCACAGTTATCTTCAGGTTACTCTATTCTGTTGTGGGCGGATTACTTACCACCGTGGGTATGACATCATTATACTATACGACGTGCGTAGTACGTGGTTAAGAATATCTCTCAGTCGGCTTTTACGATACCCATTGGATTAGAAACGGCTGTCTTATTCGTGACCGGGATCTTCCGGGTTAAAAATAGATCATCATAATCAATCATCAACGCGTTTGTAAACGCAAAAATAAAATTATTCCATAGTGTAAGGTAGTTTCATCTTAACTGAGCGTCAAATATTTGCAAAAATATTTCGTTCGGGTCTTAGAAGTGCAAATTTCAAAGATTTGATGAAACAATGTTTACCATTAAAAACATAAGCACCAAGCTCTGACAAATTTCGACAGCGAAAAATCAGTGTCTCGGTGGCGTAATTGGTCAACGCATCCGCCCGGATTGTGGAAGATGCGCGTTCGAGTCCCGCCTGAGACTAGTCGATTTTTTTCAGTGCATTTTTCTAGTATTAATATTTACGCGTTTGTAAACGCAAAAATAAAATTATTCCATAAATAATACTTATCATTATCAACAGCTCATATTATGTCCCCACCGAGGGGCTCGAGCCTACCCCACATTAGGGGCCATTAGGCCTTAGTCAACCACGCTGGCCAAGTGCGGGTTGGTCGACTTCACACACAACTTTAGATTTTCTTCATAGGTGTGTACATGTTTCCTCACGATGTTTTCCTTCACCGTAAAGCTTCGATTAAACGTACATATGAATTCAAAATTTGAAAACACATTGGTACGTGGCGGGGATCGAACCAGTGTCTGCCGGGTGGGAGACGACGTTCTTACGCACTACGCCACCGACGCCCTAAAAATTATTAGTATAATAGTAAATAATTAATCAATACTCTAACAATAAAGCTAGTTTCATATCCACCCTAATTTTAAGAGCCATAAAACGAAGTGTGACTTGTATAAGACCTGATATCATGTTAGTGCCATCAAAAAAGCTTCACTTGAGTGCTAAATTGTATTTTCTGTAAAAGGTCGCAGTTTCTTGGGTGTAAAAGACATTATTTTTAAGTGATCCGCGTTAAAGATAAGGTTAAACTATTATGCGCAATTTAGAAAATGGAATTAGTTCAGATTTACAGAACTTTTTAAAAGTAAGCAAACTAAGAAAATTATTATATACTAGCTTATGCTCGTGACTTCATCCCCGTGGAATAGTTACTTTGAGTAGCATTCACATTCACACCTTCACTCTTTTAACAATTACTTTTTGAAAAACCTGAAAGAAGTGTTTCTCATTTATCATTAGGAGTACTCCTGTGAAGTTTCCAATAAAATAGTCTGAATAATCTTGTTTCCCCTTACATTTTTTGTCCCTTTTTTTTTGTTAGTGTAATTTAGTTATCCTCTTAGGTAGGTATTATCCTCTATTCTTGCACCCATACCCTGTATTCCGTCTCTGTATTATCATTTAGCCCAAGGTTGCCTGGTAGAGATTGCTTTTCAGCAATAAAGCTGCCTACTTTGTACATCTCTTCTGCTATTTTTTTATTGTATGTGTTTATTTTGTTGTGTGCAATAAATGAGTAATATTAATAGATTATTATTAAATTTTCATACCCCATTTTACCCCCTTAGGGGTTGAATTTCGAAGAAGCCAGCCTTATCCCTTGCCTAAATTAAAATGAAATTCAGTGCAAAATTTCAGCTATCTATCTATTTTATTCGAAACTTCAGAGGAGTACTCCCATTGATAAATGAGTATTTTTACCTTGTAAGTACGATGACTTTCGACACTTGCTAATTTTAAAGAGTAGGTACTTGCATAAGTTTTTAAGCGAGTTAATTTTTTTTTAATACTATTTTATTGAGTTTTCAGACATGACGTGTCAAAATAAAATGTCATTTAAATCAAAAGCACTAAAGGGTTACGCTAGCTCGTGCTTGCGAAAGCTTCGCTGCCGTGCACGGAATGAGCTTCAATCTTCCCTTCATGTTTACACGTTGCAATCGCATTGAACAATGACGTCAATGAGCAATATTGAAGCAATGCCATTGAAAGCGTTCGAGCTTTCAAAGTGATTGGGCAATGGCATTGAAATGTATTTTTTTTTATATAAAAAGGTCAAACAAATGACTCCATTCCACCTGATGGTAAGCAAAAGCGGAATACAAATGCGAGAGATAAACGCCGCGCTAGCCACCCTATTTTGAAGGAAGATGGTGGTATTAGGGAAAAAAGCTCCTCAGAGCACTCGCCATGGTACAGGCGTAAGCGGTAGAATGCAGTCAATGACGCAACATCGCGACGCAATTACAGAGGCTCAAGATGTTTAGTCACCATTTCGTCCCCGATGATGCAGGTCACCCGACGCTGCAACGCATCGAGTAATTACTTGGCGGAGCCATCCCACAGGTGCGAGCAATACTCAACGCATGATCGTACTTGCGTCTTGTACAGCAAGCACAGTTGATGAGGCGTAAAAAAATGCTGCACCTTTTTTAGGACTCCATGTTTCCGTGAAGCTGTTTTTATCACGCTCTCGATTTATACCCTCAGATTTAAGTCTCTGCGAGCCTTCATACCAAGCAAGGTGATATTGCTATGTAGCTTCAATGTTGTGCCCTGAAGAAAGAGAAGGTAAAAGAATGGCAACGTTTCATCCGTAAACGCGCACACCTGACTTTTGTAGGCATTGAACTCAACCAAATTTGCTGCACGACATTAAGAAACAAGGTCCAGATCTCGGTTGAGTTCAACGACACGATTCTCACGACTCGCCACGGTTTCCGCTCGTCCAGCCTTTGCGTGGCCGAAATGTAGTCTTTTGCATAGCAATGGATGTTCCCAAGAGGAATCATATCATTGATATGCAGAACAAACAGTGTAGGGGATAAAACGGAGCCCTGGGAACACCGACATTCACTGTCAGGAACCGCGAGCTACATCCGTCAGAGAGGACACAAATTCTTCGCTCATACAGGAAGTCGGCCACCTAGCTGAACAGGCAGACCATACGTCGGAAGCTTGGAGAGAACACTTTTGTGCCAGACCCTGTCTAAAGCTTTGGCGGTGTCAAAGCTAACAGCCAGTGACTCGCTACGCTTGTTATTCATCATCATCACCAACAGCTCATATAATGTCCCCACCGAGGGGCTCGAGCCTACCCTACATTAGGGGCGATTAGGCCTTAGTCAACCACGCTGGCCAAGTGCGGGTTGGTCGACTTCACACACAACCTAAGAATTTCTTCTTAGGTGTGTGCAGGTTTCCTCACGATGTTTTCCTTCACCGCTTGTTATTGCTATATGAATATTCTGCGTAATGAGTATTCTATGAAATTACATGAGTAAATTTTTATGTGAAGAGAAATTCTATTAATTTATTATTATTAAAACAGGACTACGTACAACCTACCTACCTAATGCTATCGTGTTATATGTTGCTTCACAAAGTAGCTGCGGTGTGTATGTGTGTGCTTCATAACATTAAGGCGAGCCATCTGCACCAACAAAGATTTATAGTTACAAAGAAAGTTTCAAACAACTACATTACTGAAATCTCCATACAAAACGAAAATTTCATAGCATTTTAAACAAAGCGTTGTACTAAACTGTTTTTAAAACTGAAGCAACTTTTCGCTACTTTGTCTTGTCTTATTAAACGGGCTCTTGAATAATTTATTTACCTCATGGAATGTAGGTCGTATACGCAAATTGGCCTTTCAAATGAAGCTAGGCTTTCTCCATTCTGTATTCATTTGTGAAATAAAAAAAGCTAGTTGAAGAGGTTACGGTTTATTAAAACAGACTTTACGTTCTACAGTGCAGATATTAAACTTGCAATTAGGCTTGTTGGAGATTTGGGAGCTACGGTGGGAATAATTCAGTGATGAATGGCTTTATACACTGATTCATCTGTTTGGAGTTCAGGTTGACATATGGGAACATTTACAGAACGACAAAGTTGTATGTCACTTGCTTGGAAGTTGTGTGTTGTGGACACTTCTCCATTCCCCCAGGTTTGGTTCTAATGGACAGCTATGACTGTCCATTAGAGACGTGTGAGAGTAATGTGCGTATAGACTTCTCTTGCTTGTCGCTTATTGGCGAGTGCCATTGTCAGTTTTTAGCCAGCCCTCGTCTAGTGGTATCCCTCCTTTCCAGAGATTGTCGGACTTTAAAAAAGGGAACATATATTCATAACAGATCATTATTTAATACCATTCGTCAAAGGACCCACCTAGGATCTTGATATTGCTGATAATATCTCGAAATCTATTATCTTCTAATTGTACGAAACACTCTCAAGAAAAAATCGGGAGCGGTCTCCCCTTGACTTTCTCGTATACCGGTAATGACTCAAAAGTTGATTGAAACCTTAAATTTTTGTGTCATATATGCATGTTCAATTTTGGTCACCCATCCAAGTACCGACCGCGCACTTGGTTGCTTAACTTTCGTGATCGACGACTCAAAAGATGATAGAAATCTTATATTTTGATGTGATGCATGCATATTAAATTTGGTTGCAATAAGTTAAAGTATACTCGAGTTATTGTGCTAACGCACAGACATACAGACACACAAACATATTTCCAAAAACGGTATTTTTGGACTCAGGGAGATCCAAAACATGTAAATCCGTCAAAATCTCGAGGTCTAATTTTTTGACGATTACAAGACTTCCTCTATACTACGTATACGAGAAAGTAAAAATATGTCTTAATCTGTCCAGCTACAAATTAACATGTTATAATAAGTATAGGTAATTAGCTTATGTGAGGAATTGTTATAATAACGCGACTCTACCAGATCTCTACCGAATATATTTAGTCATTATTATCTAAGACGTCATTCTGTACCAAGACAGGACTCTTGTTTCACTAAGAATGTAAATAAGAGCACGAGGAAATTAATGTACTGTTCGTTTGATGTTTCGTGTATTTTTAATATCACGGATTTAATTTTCTATCATCGTCTCGTCAATGTTCAAATTATTCTAATAATATTCTGTCACTTACCCATTTCGAATACAAATTTAGTACTATTTTTGTTAACGTAAAAGCATCTACACGATGTAAAAAAATATCATAATTATCTTATTTCAGGAACTCCTTGTAAACTTTTTTCAGAGTAGTTTTCTGCTATATTATATTTTTAAGAATTAGGAATGGAATAAAATAAAAAATAAAGAATTATTATCGTAACTTAAAACAATTTTACTTTCAATTAGATTTTCACAACAAATATCAAGCGATTGCACAGAAAAGAACTCTTTACACAATAACCGAATAATAATGATGAAATAAATGACTCACTGCAAATCAAATCGATCACCACTTCAACCGACCTTACTCTTTAACGTCCGACAAGCAAATGGGCCGAGAGCGAACTAACGATTGCTTTTATTTTTCCTAATAATATTTAATTCATTCTTAAAATAAAATAAATAGCTATATTAAAATAAGTTAAGATTTTTTATAATAATTAACAGGTAAAATTATTTTAAAAAAATCACAAAAATAATTAATTTCCTAACGTGAATAATTTAACAACTAAAATTGCGTATAGAAATAGTTTAAATCTTATGGTACTAAAATTTACTTTATAGGAACGGTGCGATATAAATAAAACACACATCATAAATAAAGGACATCACACAGAAATCTATTTTAAATTAAACAATGACTGAAATCGATTCATTAATTAGTAACTAAACAGACTACTTTCGGGGCGTGCGTTATTTCTGTATTGTAAAAGATTGGCCCATCTGCAACTAAAATCAACCTAAATATTGCCAAATTCGTATTGTTGGTCACCGTTATTACAATAATCCAAAACTCAGTGAAAGTTTCTTCACACCACTAAATATAATATAATAATTTATGACACGAAGCGAGCTCGAAGGAACTAGTAAGGAAGTCATCTATCAAACTGCTTATTTTGTGACCCTCTAGGCTGCCTTGAATATGTTTTGACGATTCCTATGCTCATTGAAGCGTGAAGGGGACAACTTTTATCAGAAATCTTCTTTGGCCTGAGAAAATTGCCAGTCACGAATTAATGTTGTGCCCTTTATAATACTTTGTGCTTTAGCTTTTTGAATATAAGAGTCACTTAATCTGTTGATGTTAAGGGGACGATAATTGCTGGCGAAGTTGCTCATGTCAGCGGACCATCCCACGCGTGCATAGCTAGCTCATAAAACACACAAAAAACTATAAATGTTTCTTAACAAGGTGCTACTTATTCTCAAAGCGACGTCACCTCATAATAAAAAGTTGTCATTTGAGACTGAACTCTCTGAAATTATATAGCTTCTATTTTTTTGTAATAATCAACGACATTTATCTGTTTTAAAATTTTTTATTTTGTCTTAAACTACTAACATTATATCTAAACTATAATTGATATCAGCTTGTGATCATATCTATGAACACCATCAACTTTATTTTTCAGCAACTTGTACCAGCCCGGAATATGTTCGGTGCATTTCATGCCACCGAACACCGCGACTGACGTCACCAAACACGCATTCACTGCGCGCCTTCAAAATGTTTTTAGTTAATTATTGCACAATGTTTTGTCGCCACGGCCGAGTGCATTCAATTATCATTATAATTTTAGCATAGGTTTGAGCAATAAATATTTTTTATCATTATCAATTAATCGAGCATTTTGTTTTATGTTCATAACCCGAACAATAAGCGCATTGAAATGATGATCTATGAGATAATTTTTTTTGACTTATTTCCAATGGTTCCAAACCCACCTGTGTCACTTTTTTATGTCAGTGGTCTATTTTTAAGATTTTTTGTATACATTTAAAATAAACAATTTTTGAAATGTTTTCAGTCTGGTTTAATGTTTACTTAAAGGATTTGATACAGAAAGCACCCCATGAGCGCGGCCAGCGCCGTGAAGATTTTTTTTTACTAATTTTGCAGGACGTATCTGATGACCTTCTCTGCTTCACTGGGGTTTTTTGGTGAATTCGTGGACCTATGTGGTACCTACTGTGTTAATATACAGTAGTCACTCATAAAATTATTTCTTTTAACTTAGATAGTTTTTGACAAACAGACATATAAACGATAAAGACTAACTTATACAAAAACTGTGCAAGTCTGACAATATTACATACAAATTCTTTTGTAGGATAACCTTTTTGAAGGATAACCTCTGTTTTTTTTTTATTTTTAATAAGTTTAAAAAACAATGAGCGACAACAGCGACAAATATAGCTCGTCAATATTCAAGCTTTCATTTACAAAATTAACTACCATCCATAACGAAATAGAAATATTAAGCATAATTTCTTTCCCAATAAAACTAGCTGAAACATCAAATAATTTATACACCAACATTCGGACCCGGAATAAAGGCGTCCCGCCCTTACAGACGTCATACAGCGCGAGTAATTAAGCGACTGAGCCCTTATTAGTCGGTAAATAAGTCCGTCCCTCTCTCATTTTGAATTTTCCGAGCGCACTCAGCTTTTTGGATTAAAACGTAACGTAAATTTGTGGAACTTACGAGCGGGTGGAAGCATTTGCACTGCCGTATTTTCAAGGTTAGTACTTGGTCCTACGACGTCTGTGACGAGGCGACTAGAAGAGTCATTTCATTTGGAGTTTTTATTTTATTTTACTATATTTAATACGCTGAATAAATCCATACGTTTATAATTCCTAACTAAAGAGGTTAAGCAAAGCCTTATGTTACATTTGCATACACTTATTTTCGTATTATAGAATAAGTTTCAAGAATGACCGCCGACTTGTGCGTCCTACGTCTCTATCACTTTGTGCGTGATAGAAAGTGACAGACGATTCTCAAGACATGTTTGACTTCTGAGTGTCATTCTGTAATACAAGCCTTAGAGCACCTTCACACTAGCCTTTGTCCAGCGTCAGCGTTCGATAAGCGTAAGCACAGCGTAGACGCCGCGTCAACGCAACGTCTGCGTCGCGTTGTTTGGGCGTTTTCTTTGCAGCAAATTGAATGCTTTGCAAGCGTCGTGGATGCGCTACGCGTTCCTGTGGCGTCATTAACAATAGTGTGACCACATATATCAATGTAAGGAGATCGATCAAATCGCTGAGTTTATAGGGAGACCGAGTGTCGCGATCAGCGGACTACATTACCTAGTTCTAGTTGAGCATGTCGTAATAAATACACTGTTGATTGCGCGCGTATTAAGGACTGCGTAGCAATGAAAGTTAGGCACTGCCGCAATGTAATATAATTTGTAAGAAAGTAGCGCAGAATTTTAAGCGCTTATGTTTTTATGAACAAAAATCAGACTTTTGTATATTGTTTCTTAAATATAAATCTAAGTTGTTCGGTTGTTACGTGTGAAAAGTTATTCCATTACTTGCTATAATCTGATTCACTGCGATGATTGCATGTTAGAATTGAACAGGACGGCATTTTGAAAAAAAACGATAATTTATTTCTGATATACGTACGTACTCACTGGACTTTAAAAGACGGCGCAATGGCGGCAATGTATGCCCGCGGGGCTTACACTCGTTACAAGTTAAATGCCAGCTTGGCCTATCTCCTTGTATTATTATGCGTGTGAGTGTGACGAACGCTCATCGAACGCCGATGTCGGAAAAACCCAGTGTGAAGAGGCACTTAGAGTCACATCTCTCAGTACTTACCTCAAAATAGTGAGATTTTTTTTTTACTATTTTGCGGTATTCGTCGAATCGAAATCGATCAAATCACGGGATATGATTAATTATCTGTTCTTATCATAATGTCCCTGCTTGCCCGGAACATAATTATAAAGTCTATCAGAATAATACTGTTATTCTGATAGACTTTATAATTATGTTCCTTGCTGATCTTGCACAGGACTTTTATACATAGGAATTTGTGTTGTTTTTTTTCGTTTTATACGTTTATTTCTCTTGTTTTCTTTACTGTTTTTGTTCTGTGCTCGTCAATAAATATCTTTCTTTTATGTATGTATGTAATATAAATGTTTGCTAAAGTGAGCAAACTTTTTATGTCTTTGTTGAGGACCGATAGAAATTCGCTCGTAACAATTTTAAGTCGCGCTGGGAGTAACACTTAGACAGATAAAGGAATTATTTGTGCTCGAGGATCGGATTATTAAATTTCTTTCCGATATGAGACGGATATTTTATTGGATAATTTTGGAGTCTTTCTTATAGAGTACCTTGGAAAGGAAAAATGGAATAGTTACTCCAATTTATTTTAAAGATAAATTCTGAGATATAGCCGCCTTAGGAGGCTATTAGCGACTCAGAATCTCACACATTGGTGAGCTTGCAACTGCCTTGGTTGGTAATGGTAGTTTCGCTTAGTAACCGAGTCAGCGTACATATAAAACTTATTAAAAGAGAATTTGTATTTTTGTTTCATATACTTTCACGATTAAACTATTCATTGGGTGATTTTGAAATTTTGTGTCCATGTAATCAGGTGCTACATACTATAATTTGGTCTGAGGTCAGGGTAAAGTATACCTAACACATATGATGACTTTCATTTACAAATAACGGCTATTCCTGAGAGCTAGAAGAGCATTTTTTCTTCACTGAACACTCACTGGTACTATATAATACGTATATATATTTTTAATTATGATCTTCTTTAATAACGTTGTATTTATTTGGTATTTTATGTCTTCATTCTTGTATGCACTATTTTGCTTAGATATTGAAGATTGCTACTTAGAAATAAGACCGGCTATTGTATGTACTCTGTGTAGTGTTTGTCTTTGCGTATTTCAGTTAAAATGTGCCTTAAAATACACTTTTATTTGTAAGGGTAAAAACTTTTACAGCTAGTGAACATGACTTGTGTCACTAGAAAAATGCGCTGAAAAAAATCGACTTGCCTCAGGCGGGACTCGAACCCGCATCTTCCACAATCCGGGCGGACGCGTTGACCATTACGCCACCGAGACACTGCTTTTCGCTGTCGAAATTTGTCAGTGCTTGGTGCTTATGTTTTTATGGTAAACATTGTTTCATCAAATCTTTGAAATTTGCACTTCTAAGACCCGAACGAAATATTTTTGCAAATATTTGACGCTCAGTTAAGATGAAACTACCTTAAATTATGGAATAATTTTATTTTTGCGTTTACAAACGCGTAAATATTAATACTAGAAAAATGCACTGAAAAAAATCGACTTTCTTCTCTTTTTTCTAGTATTAATATTTACGCATTTGTAAACGCAAAAATAAAATTATTCCATGACTTGTGTCGTTTTTCTCCTATGCTTATCTGCTGATTTTGAAAACCATTGCGACTGTAATATAGGAACATAAAAACAGATATTATCACTGTATTATTTTGTAGAAGAGACGCAAATCCTAACAAGTATACCGCATGAAAATCCATTCTGTGTTTCTAGAGATTAGCGAGTTTACAAAGACTGAGGGCAGATTCGCCGGAGTCTTTATGAGTCCTATTTTAGGCGGAAAGGACTGTATTGTGAGGATAATAAAAATAAAAATGTTCCTTATCTGTATTGCTTACAAGAGCGCTGCGGAAAACATGCATGTCTTGCAGCTGCTTGCGAAATCAAGGTGTTTTTTTTTTTGATCTGACAAAGAAGCTCTTGGCATTCATCTCACTTGGTGGTAAGTGATGATTAAGCCGAATGGAATCGGCCTTCACATGGAGCCGTCAACCACAGAGGGAATGGCTATCATATCTACAACCACAGAAATAATAATAAAGTGGATAGAAGTGCCTTAGTCGCGTGACCTTGGTGCCGCACTTGTGTCTCGTAGGACACAAGTGCGCGACTTGCGGCTAAGTGCTGCTCGAACCTTCGGTGTGATAAACATGCATTATAATGGTGTTTTGAGGAATTGGTTAATGCGGAAACTCGTCCAGAGTGTGTAATTATACTAATAACATTTCATTCGAATGTATTAATAATACTGTTTTTTATCAAAATCTGGCAAAAATTTAATCGCTTAGCATTAGAACTTCATCATCATCATCAACAGCTCATATAATGTCCCCACTGAGGGGCTCGAGCCTACCCCACATTAGGGGCGATTAGGCCTTGTAGTCAACCACGCTGGCCAAGTGCGGGTTGGTCGACTTCACACACAACCTAACAATTTCTTCATAGGTGTGTGCAGGTTTCCTCACGATGTTTTCCTTCACCGTAAAAGCGTCGATTAAACTTACATATGAATTCAAAATTTGAAAACACATTGGTGCGTGGCGGGGATCGAACCAGTGCTTCCCGGGTGGGAGACGACGCTCTTACTACGCCACCGACGCTTCTATTACCGACCTACCGACGCATTAGAACTTATAGGACGTGAATCTCTCACTCCCGCAATCACACACACAGAGACAATGTAGGAACTCCATTGAAAGAAAATGTGTTTTCAAGGTGAAAATTGTCCGCCACTAACTTAGGATGTAAGGCAATAAATATTTGCGACAACATAAAATATTGCCATATTCTTCTCACCGCATACTAGTGGAATTGGTGTTCGATAAAAGATGGCATTTTGAAACGACAGAGCATAATTCATTTTCCTCCTCTCTCTCGTCTCTCCGTTGGTCGGTAAAAGCTGTGAACGTATTTCTAGATCATTAATATTTATAATGCGATCTGCATTCGCTTTATGAGTATTGCACCTATATTTCTGTAAGCAATAACTAATATTAACGATCGCAAGGCAGCAAGAATACTGCGCGCCATTTCTTACAAAACACAAGTAAACATACTCGTTATTAATAACTTGGGCATTCGCATAAACAGCACATCACACACGCACACAATGCTAATAGGTCGCACTATACCTATTAGCATTGTGTGCGTGTGTGATGTATATCAACCAAGAATATATCGGCAATTTTGCACTACAAGAATATATCGGCAATTTTGCACTGCAAGAATATATCGGCAATTTAGCACTACAAGAATATATTGGCAATATCGCACTACAAGAATATATCGGCAATTTTGCACTACAAGAATATATCGGCAAATTCACATATTCACTAAAAAAACTATCTTAATATTATAAAAAGGCAAGATTTATATGTTTGTAACGAAAGAACTCAAAAACTACTAGAACGATTTTGATGAAATTTGGTACTGATATAGATTAGATATTAGGAAACCATGTAGGTTTACCTTTCATCTGCTATTTTATCCCCACACAGGAATAATCCACTATTTCATCCCCACACAGGTCACAATTTCAAAAATGCTACAACAAATATTTATTTATTTCTCATCAAGTACTTAAATTCTAATTTTCATGCTTAGATAAAAGCAAGGTTTCATGGTTTTATCTTCACAATGACGAACTGCCATAGAGACTTTCATCCCTTATATCCACTTTAAGCCTTTTTTCACGTTAAAAAGTAGCCTATGTCCTTTCTGTTGGACACTGTTGGACAAAGGTCTCCCCTAAGGATTTCCAAACCAGTTGGTCCTGCACTGCCCGTATCCAGCGTTCCCGCGACCTTTACCAGATCGTCAGTCCACCTTATGGAGACTACCGACTCTGCACTTCCCGGTACGTGGTCATCACTCGAGGACCTTTCCGCCCCAACGGCCTTCGGTCTTCCTCGCAATGGTTCTCCTGCGAACCTCACCATTTTTGAAATAATCACGAAGAGAAACTCCGAGTATAGCCTTTTCCATTGCCCATTGGGTGACCTTGAGCCTTCTTATGAGAACCATTGTGAGCGTACACGTTTCAGTTCCATTATGTAATCACTGGCAACGCACACGAATTGAAGACTTTTGTCTTAAAACACTAAGATGGGCCGAGAATATGCCGCGTCGCTTTCCGAACACTGACCAGCTGGTCAATCGACGAATCCAAGTTTCTGGAAGTCGGATTGGATAGAGCTCTTCCAGAAAGAGGTATAATCAATATTTGTACCAAATTTGTTCAAAATCGAACCAGTAGTTTTTGAGTTTATTCGTTACAAACATATAAGAATCTTTCCAATTATAAAGTTGAAACATTCTCTAAGCACTTATCCCAAAATGTTTATTATATAAAACTGTCCACCCGTGCGAAGCTGTGACGTGCCGCTAGTAAACAATAAATTTCTACGAAATAGAAGTAAACAAAAACAAGTAATCAAGCTACAAAACCTAAACACGACCCTTAGCCCTCAATGCTTATGAAATTTCACCAAAAGTTATCGTTAATTTATTTCGGTTATCCTGTACGGCGTTATTGGAATGCCAGATATGGCGGGTTTGACCAATAATAACATACCAGAAGAACACTTAATACAAACCCCTTACTTATGTTGCCACAGGGGATCGCGACCCCTACTATTTGCTTCAACGCAAGACATAATTATAACATTTATAGGTATCAAAGCTATTATTACTACGGTAACGGATTGAATTGTGTATTTAATAACTTTCATAACTATAAATATTATAAAAATAATCGAAATAATTTATAATCGGAAGATGATTTTACATGAAACGTTTCGGTGAGTAATAAATGTAGGTGTTTAAAATTTACTCAAGGCGCCTCCGTGTTTCCTCTTTAGTGTTTTTTGTTAAGCTTTTAGTAATTTCTAAAGAATAAATTCTCTAAAATGAATAAGAGTCCCTGTAACTAGGTACACAAACACGACATAGACTGACACTAGAAAAAGTTGCTTTGTGAGCAATGAACTTTGAAGTCATAGTTATTGGTTTTTCTATTACCATTTTACTTAGCACTGGAGCTTGGTCTTTTCTTCTGACCTGATAGCCAGTCATCATTAGGCTTTAGCTAAAATTCAGCTTCAACTGGAACCCTCAACATCTGAGAGATTGGTTATCGTATCACTAATAATCGGTACACAAAAGTGCTGTTACACTTTTTACGGCGGCCTGTCTAGCAGCCATCTTCTTATTATTTTTTTTAATAAGAAGATGGCTGCTAGACAGGTGACCTTAAAATAATATGCATCTTTAACACGTACTTACGTACCAGCAGAACATTAAGCAATTTTCTTCGACTTAGTATCATGAAAAATCACACTTTCGAGAACCTATAGTAGTACTATCGTGTTTGAACAGAGGTGAAATTGTTTAAGTGATAAATCAGAAAGGCTCCCCTTATTATTTTGCGGGGGAGATTGAGTTCCAAGTGTTTGCTTAGCTTCGAGGGTCCCAACTTTTGGAGATAGCTTTTTATAACAATAAAGTTTGTCAGAGTATATTGCAACGGTTTCTACTGATTTTCGCAAGGAAATGAATAGGATATATCGCGGTCGCCTACGTAAAAGGGACATTATACTAAAGAAGTAACTAAGTCTTCAGTGAACCAACAAACAAAAGCCGTTACTAGGACATACGTTATACTCTCGAATGAATCGGAAATCCGGGTAGACCAACATCTCTTTCTGTGTTTTGTGATCCAAACCGACTTCAAATTTGTATACGGGTTCAACCCAAGGAGTGTGATACTCAATCACCAAACTTGCAACACGAATAACTTCATTCTGAAATCACGCCACCACGAAAACAGTTTACACGAATAATGTTTGCCCGAATCAATGTACCACGAAATCTCAACGACGATGTGAGAAACGTCCTTAAGTCGCTTCTGGCACTCCTAACTTCTCGTCGCTTCGCTCCTCTCCAACCTATGCGAATGTGTTTACGTTGAACCGATCCATCGGCCAAGTATTTTTTAGATCAACTAACCGTCGGAGTACAGTGTTATTGATTTGATTAGTTGTTATTTGATTTCGTGGGAGACTACACCCATTGCTGGATTATGGCCTACCCCAAGGTCGCTGGGGTGAAGTGGCAGTGAGCAGGGTACATTGCGAGGAGGTCTCTGATTCGGGTAAACATTATTCTTGTAAACTATTTTCGTGGTGGCGTGATTTCGGGATGGAGTTATTCGTGTTCCATGTTTCGTGATTGAGTAATAATGCACAACCCAAGATCCAACACAAGTGCCACTGCACCGGAATGTCAATTAACTAACAGTGTTGGATCATTATCACCATCCTTTTAGTCGAGAGACCACACCCATTGCTGGATTATGGCCTACCCCAAGGTCGCTGGGGTGAAGTGGCAGTTGAGTGAGCAGGGCACATTGCTAGGAGGTCTCACGGCCGTTGGGCTGGAAAGTCCTCAAGTGGCGACCACGACGTATCGGGAAACATAGCATTGGTAGGAGACCCCCACAAGGTGGACTGACGATCTGGTAAAGGTCTCAGGAAGCCGCTGGATGCGATCTGGTAAAGGTCGCGGGAGGCCGCTTTATGCGGGCAGCACAGGACCGTTCGGGTTGGAGATCCTTGGGGGAGGCTTATGTCCAACAGTGGACGTCTCACGGCTGCCTAGACATATTCGATAAGAATCTCCGGGAGCCGCTTTAGTACTTCAGTGCTTACAGAAGTTCTAGACAAGACGAAATCATTCAACAATGTATAAAGCGATTTATCTTATCCTCAACTGTGGTCGGTTTTTATTTTGTTTTGAATCTACATTTTTACGTAAATTGTGATAAGAATATGCAAAAACAGAAGTAAAAATATTATCTTATTTTTTACTCGGTAAGGCCAGTGTTTACAGAGATGATCTTAATGAGATTAACTCGAAAATTAACGATATGAAGATAGCACGTGCCGACTTGAGCTCCCGATAAAGGATCGAGGATTATTAATGATTATTAAGAAAAGTTTGCTTCTAATTTCCATTAACGTTTTCGGTTATTAGATTAAAATTTATCGAGTGTAATTTTCAATTGAAATTAACATCTTTAACGCGAGAACAGACAACAAAGGATTCTGGTTTTAGACGAAAACATCTTTTAATTAATTGCGTTAATTAGAATTCTAAAATTAATCCTTTTGCCCGATAACGGAAGGTTCACATACGTTTCAAATGAGTTCATTTCCCTTCTCAGGATATGATTTGTTTTCTTATTAATGGCAAAAGCCAATTAACTTTCAACGGACCTCTTAAGAAGGTCCAAGTACAGTCGACCAAATTGAATCATGACCCACCTTAAGATCATTTTCCTACAGTCACTCTAAACAAAGTAGGATGAAATTCGCTTGAACGTACATTTCTATGTAACGAACCTGTTATCAATTTGTTAGACACTGACAGTGTCTAATAAATATGGCTTTTTTTCAGACTACTTGACATTTGACACATAACGTCATTTTATTTTTAAAAATATAATAGTTATTCCATTTTCTCAATACTTAAAAGAGTTTAGATTATGAACGACATCTTATTTAAAATTCCAATTGAGACTTTAGTGCAGTGACAAGAAAGATTAAAATTGCATAGATCTCTGACCCGTAATGACGCATTTTTATTCATATTTAAAACGTACTAAGTGCAACACGCATGATAGCGAAGAAAACCTAACTAAATTTATGATTCTAAAGGAATGATCGGCCATGTGGGTCATGATTCAGTTGGTTCGACTGTACATAAGGTAAAGGAGAGGGCTAACTTCGGAGTTTCTCTACGCGATAATATCAGATGAGATCCGCAGGAGAACAAAGGTCACTGACATTAAGATGATAGACTGTACCAGATGGCCTAGACAAGTCGCAAATGATACAAATCGTATCTACGAGTAACAACGTCAACGCTAACATTTGATAAGGCGGTCACCATGAATTTTTTTCAGTATTATGTCAGTGTCATACATTGAATCCTTTTCGTCAAGCGTTCAAGGCATTCGATTGGCCATTTATATAACTATAAACTATAAATAAAATATAACTATAAATATTATAAAAATAATCGAAATAATTTATAATCGAAATATGATTTTACATGAAACGTTTCGGTGAGTAAAAAATGTAGGTGTTTAAAATTTACTCAAGGCGCCTCCGTGTTTCCTCTTTAGTGTTTTTTGTTAAGCTTTTAGTAATTTCTAAAGAATAAATTCTCTAAAATGAATAAGAGTCCCTGTAACTAGGTACACAAACACGATATAGACTGACACTAGAAAAAGTTGCTTTGTGACCAATGAACTATGTAGTCATAGTTATTGGTTTTTCTTTTACCATTTTACTTAGCACTGGAGCTTGATCTTTTCTTCTGACCTGATAGCCAGTCATCATTAGGCTTTAGCTAAAATTCAGCTTCAACTGGAACCCTCAACATCTAAGAGATTGGTTATCGTATCACTAATAATCGGTACACAAAAGTGCTGTTACACTTTTTACAGCGGCCTATCTAGCAGCCATCTTCTTATTATTTTTTTTAATAAGAAGATGGCTGCTAGACAGGCGGCCATTTATCTAAGGTCTAGAGGTCTAGGCCCTCTGAAAACGCAGCATTGCTAGGTCTGCCATAAGGTGGGTGACTACGATGTAATAAAGGTCCCGAAAAGCCACTGGATGCGGGAAATAATTCTTTGGTCGGCAGACTAAAGCACATAAGTCATTAATGTTGATATCTTAAGGTGGTAACTTATCAATATCTTTAGAAAATATACATAATTTTCTATTATTTGTATATTGAAAATCTGGTAGATTTCCTCAAAATCTGTAAATAAATAACAAGGGATTATTTTAGGCCCACATGACCAGATACCACCAGTTTAATTAACTTTACGATCTGACTATTTTTGAAATCACTGACAAAATTTGTAAAGATATATGACAAATGCAATATGATATTGCAAATATTATCATTGTAAATACTGTTTATAAACATTCACAGTTGTAGAAAACAGCTATATATTTCAATGACAATATTGTTTCTACAATTTTGTAATTGTAAGTTGCAAACCACATAATTATAATGTAAAGTTTTTTTACATTCTTAAATCGAGGGAGATTTTAAAAATCTTGGAACTTAAAAATACTTATTGTGTTTTAGCATTTGGTTTACAAAGTGCTTTTCTATTTGTTTGATCCATAACGAAATTCATGAAGCACATAAAAAAACACTATTCTGTCTCTAAAATTTATAAGAATAAAGATTTCTGTCGGTTATGTAAAATCACTTAAAATATATTTAAATAAAAATATGGTATGACATCGTGGAACAGTTGAAATCTTTAAGTAATAACAAACCATTTCTTCTTATATAACAAGTAAATATCTTCACTTATTAAATTACGAAATAGTACTACAATTTACAAAATTTATGCGTTTAATAAAACAATTTAACCTATAAATATGTAAATTGTAATGCGTAAAATTGTAGGTACTATCGAGGAGTCGGGACTTACCATTTTGAAAACATTTTCGTTTGAAACCCGTCGTTTTGAGTCCTTTTTGTTGACCCCGCCTTCTATTACAGTTGACCAAAGGTAGACCTCATTTTATTCTGTAAGACATCTGGTCGCTCGACATTAAAAGAAAAGTTCATTGTTCAAGTCTTTACGGCAAAGTTTGCCAAGGCAATTGTATTGCATCACTCACTCCTAAACACTATTGATCAATAGGCTAGGTGGTAGTTGTTGACAGTGTTAGACATAAACAAAAATGACGCTTAAGGTGATTTGTTATTACACTGTCCGGCTCCTCGATAGTACAATTTTACAATTTTGTAATTTGTCTATCATTGTCAATTTGAAAATTGTAATCTTTATCCAACAGAAACTTGTAGATGTGTATCCTGAAATCTAAAATTACAATTTTAGGACGAGCTGAGGGACTTAGTGGTTCCAGTTCCAGATGAAGCTAGCTTTCAACTTCTTAATCATCTATTACCATCATGTTAGATTAAGGACAACAGTCATCAAGTATTAAAAAAGAGAGTCAAGAAATGCCATCGCATCTCAACAATTTTCATTTTTTTATTAGACCAGGCAGAAAGTCGCTTCAAACAGATAACAACGAAAGAGAATAAATGCATAGCGAAACGGCTTTAACTCGCCATGGAAAAATTGAACGAAAGTTAGTTAGTTGGTGCGGTATTCCTCATAAATTTTTAAATTTCTCAGACCACTCTTAATTTCTCACAATTCTTCTAAAGACGTTTTCAAACTTCTTAAGTACTTGAACGTGCTGGAATACAATTTTTTACTATAGGAATGTTTAAAAGTCGCCAAGTGTGATTCGAGTTTTTGCAGTAATGGTTCTTCCGTGGGCAAAGCAGCATGTAAAAGCTAGTTTATTATTTATAACAGGGACAACGAGCATGTATATCTACACATGCACTTATGTTTCGCTCATCATCATCATCAACAGCTTATATTATGTCCCAACCGAGCGGCTCAAGCCTACCCCACATTAAAGGGGAGATTAGGCCTTAGTCAACCACGCTAGCCAAGTACGGGTCGGTCGACTTCACACACAACCTAAAAATTTCTTCATAGATGTGTGCAGGTTTTCTCACGATGTTTTCCTTCACCGTAAAAGCGTCGATTAAACGTACATATGAATTTAAAATTTGAAAACACATTGGTACGTGGCGGGGATCGAAGCGGTGCCTCCCGGGTGGGAGACAACGCACTACGCCACCGACGCTTCCTAAAAAACTAGATAAAACTGGATATGAGTAAAACATGAATTTTGGTTTTAAGTTACGTACTTTTTGGGATTCTTTAGTCATTCAGAGAGAGAAGCTAGACTAGTGAAGGGGAATGCTGGTTCATCAGGAGGCCTCCTTAACTCTAAACCTCAGTCACAAGTCACATGCGCTGCTCCTGTCTCCCCTGTCTGCAACGCTATGGACTCTAAACCCGCACGGTGAAGACATGAAATGATAAGAGTTTTCGCCTCAACGTATAAATGTACAGATCTCTAAAAACTAGATAAAAAGCTTTTTTATGCATATTTAACGATCTCTTTTATTTCACGTCGCATTTCCGGCAAAATAAAAGTTAAACTACTCTAGAAATTGTACTTTTGATTATTATTGGAATAAGTTGCATTCATTTGTAATAATTTGTGAATATGTCCTGGAACGGCTTTAAGGGTAACGAAATGTTACCTAATTTTTTTTATGCTATGAGATGGCAAAGAAGCTTGCGGCCCACCTGATGTTAAGTTTTCACCGCCGCCTATAGACACTTGCAATATTAAGTGTACCTAAATCACTTAACACCGCAATTGCGTTTGCCATCCTGGGGACTAAGATGATATGCCCTCCATGCCCAATAATTACACTGGCTACCTTTCTCTCAATCCGAAACACAGCGAACTGCTTCACGGCAGAAATAAGAAAGGCGGTGGTACCTAGTAATTAATAAAATTCTGCTCGATCCTTTAGGAACTGTTTTTTTTTTCTTTAAGGTTTAGCGGGTATGCAGTGCTTTTTTGCATGTATGGTTTGCAGGTCACTGGATGGACTGAAGGTAAACCCAAGCAATATGAATATCATATAAACAAACTTTTCCAGATAACTTTGACCGAAAAGATAAACAAAAAAAGGAAAATAATGTGTAATGGTTGCAGAATAAAGTTAAAGCTTTACAAATTATTACCGGCTCTGTATGATGACCTTAGACTTCTTATTAAGAGTCATATTGGCTCCGCCCAATCGCTTATTATCGATCTCTCTCTAACTTTTGGAAATAAATGAAAATTTGTGTAAGATCTTAATTAAGACTCATGATTGATTGATGACTCCGAGTTCGCGTCGAATATAAAGTTTTGTATTTGACTTGTTTAAGCAAGATTAAGGTATGATTTTTTTGGAAAAGTTAGCAAAAGTGTACTTACTTAATAACAAATTTGATAAAAACAAGTTTTGAAGGAAGATTGCCTTTATTGCTTATTTCTCGAAGACTACACGGAGTAAATGGTTTAAGTGTGTTTTGACTTTAACTGGTTGGGAGCGAAATGATTAAATTACGGTGACCTTTAGAGCCTCCACTTTTAATATTAGCCCCGGTTCAAAACCACACACTTTATAATGAAATTTATTAATTTTATTTGAAAGCTAAGCACAATGCCGCAAAAAACAGGCATCTGGTATACCTACTAAAAACTGCCGGATGCATATCGACGATTGTGTGGAAACATTTATTTATCCGCACAGTCCATCTGCGGTTGGCTAATCGTAACTTCTCCTGTGGCGAAGGGTTTATTAACATGCACCTTCACAGCGCGAGCTCTAAAGAATAATCAAACTTCTAAAAAGGAAATCGGGTGTCACTAGCCAGTTGCCAATAGGTTAATTGACTGTGATCTATTGTACGGTTGAAGATCTCCCTAGCTTTCCTCCCGAAGCTAACTCCACCTCTCATCGAAATAACAAAATTGGAGAATAATTCAATCCCCAATATCCTTTTTCACAGCTCCCACAAAATTTGTTACATACCACACACATTTATTGAATTCCGCGGATCATATTTGCATTTGTTCACATTTTTATTCGTTAGTAGACACTGATCTCTCTCTCGCATCAGAGTAAAAACTGAATCGGATTCAACCGGGTAATCCTTTCAATTGAAATATTTCACGCAACGTGGAAAGTGCAAATCCATTTTGTATCTACGCGAAGTGAAATTAAGCTACATTTTTGGAATGATATTTTTGTCGTGATGTTTCCAAGTTTTGACTTTTGTTTGTTATCAAAACTTAGCTTATTTGATAGAAAATTAGTTGTGGGATATGAAAAATTAAATATTTTCATAAAACGAAATGTAGGTATAAAAAATTGGATTTCATTAATCAAATACCAATATATCTCTATTTACAAGTATATTAAGACTACATGAATCAACTTGCGTCTGTGTCAGATGTTTTTTTTTTGTCATTTGTTAAGTATAACGTATAACTACACAACTTCTCCACCTTAAGTCACGGCAGAATGTTATTATTAGTTTCCTTTCACCCCAGTTCATCTTTATATTCTTCTTGCACTTGTATTCTTCTCACTGTTTCTTTCTAGCTTTCATCATCTCTTTGTTTTATATTTATTACCGTCATTACCTATTCTTAATCGACTATATTTTGCTAAGGGTGAATAAGGTTATCTGTGGCGATATTTATTTATTTGATATTACTTACATTATTCAAATCGCGCTGTTTGTAGGTAGTGTTTTATCCATCGGTTTCAGATGCAGATATCTTGGGTTCAATCCTCAGAGAAAATAATTTGTACTCCGTTTGGTTGATCTTAAATCTAGTTTTAATTCTGCCTAGACCGAATGTTACCATTTTATCAAAGTCTATTGTCATAATAGAAATGTAATTAGCATTATTGTGTTCCGGCAGTTAATAATAAGATTATCGGTTCCAGTGGTTGAGGGTGTTCGCTCCGGGTGCTTCGAGACTTTCAGCTTCAAACCTTATCCCTTGGGCCTTATCATCAGTTATCGTCAATTATAAAAACCAGTCAAGTACGAGTTGGACTCGTGCACGAAGGGTACCATTATCTATAAAAAAAACGGCAAAAAAACACGTTTATTGTATTGTAGACAGGGCTATGCTTGGAGTTTCTCTGCGTGATTACATCGGAAATGATGAGATCCGCAGGAGAACCAAGGACACCGACATAGCCCAAAGAATTGCGAACCTTAAGTGGCAATGGGCAGGGCACATTGCGAGGAGGACTGACGGCTGCTGGGGCGGAAAGGTCCTTGAGTGGCGACCACGTACCGGGAAACGCAGCCTTGATAGGCCCCCCACAAGTTGGACTGACGATCTGGTAAAGGTCACGGGAAGCCGCTGGATGCGGGTAGCGCAGGAACGACCGATTTGGAGATCTTTGGAGGAGACCTATGTCCAGCATTGCGTCTCTGGGCTGAAATGATGTATTGTAGCCCCCTTAAGTATTTATTTCATTCTGTTTATTAGTGTTTATTGTTATAGTGGCAATAGAAATACATCATCTGTGAAAATTCCAACTGTCTAATTTTCACGGTTCATGAGATACAGCCTGGTGACAGACGGACGAACCAACGGACGGAAAGCTGATTCTTAGTAATAGGGTCCCGTTTTACCCTTTGGGTACGGAACCCTCAAAAGCGACCGGCGGTTAGATTATAATAGAACTAAAATAGCTTTATTTGCAACATCAAAGTCCCAATTAGAAGGACATAAATAAGTGATAAGATTTCCAAGAATAAATTTTAAGTTAAATTCTAATCAAATAACATTACACAAAACGGCTGTTAATCATAAACAGCTATTAATAAATGCTCCAAATATAGTGCCGAAACCAGTAGTACCTACTACTAATGCTCGTTGCTTTGAGTAGCAAGAGAATCGATGCACAGATACGGTGCTGAAACAGTCACAAGCGCTTTTACGTACATCCGAATTATAGCTTTTAGTACAACTGCGATATGATTGATGTGTACTTATCTCACACGTGAATTGGGATGCATCCCAACTGTAGTTCAAAATTCATCTTTGTCGCTTAAAGGACTGGATGTATAGTTTATAATCTTTATAAAATTTACAAAAGTGATGGCGCTTTTTTAAATGACTATTATTATTGTTGTCCGCAGATTTCCTCTGCACCGTCATCGAGTCAGAGTTCTCAGTATAGGCACAGATAATATAATACTTGTAGCATTGTTTATTTATCAATTTTTCAAAGTCAACATCGTCATCTGACAAGTGACATTACGTTCCGTTTCGCATTAAGTTTGACATTTAGGCAAAGTGATAAATTCTATACCCAGCGACTTATAGAAAAAAAAAAGAAATATTTCAGATAAAAGTTTCTTGTCTTTGTAAGTTGTATCATGTTTCAGTTCGATATTAGACCTTGTATGGGTGTCTGTATTAAATTTTTGCACTTTGTTTTTGAATTGGGGCGCGTTAGTGCGTTTTCTCTGGTCTCGTCATTATTTAGGTGACGTTAGGCTTACGGGGGTCATATTAGTTGTTCAAAATTCATTCAAAGTAGTTTTTCACAAAATTCATATTGACAAGAATTCTTCGTTCATTCGGATGTATGGACTCACTTTCCTTTGCCTCAGACGTTAAAAAACCATAGGTAGGCCGACCAATCAGGGACGTTTGTTTTTGCTTGTCAGATTATTCATTCGCATTTCGAATTTCAAATTCAAGGCTGAATTTATTTTGGAGAAACATTATAAACCTTCATGATATTAACATATGCGAGGATTATATTAACGAAGGAGAACTATTTTCTAATTTGAAAGGAAGATAATTCCGTATTTACATAATATCCTGGAACGGATAAATAACCGTTAAGGAGTTAATAATTCACCCGAAAGGTAACTATAAAACTCTTATCGTTTTTCAATTATTCTGAAAGTTAAAAGTAAATTCTGTGATTGCCTTGATTTTGTGTTACAGTAAATTAGTAAATTCGGTTGTAAAAACCGCCTCATCTTGTAAAAATTGCCTGACTACCTACTAAGGTAATTATATTTTGTCAGGTTCGAAATTTTAGGCAATGAATGATCTATTTGTTTGAATTATGAATAATTCACATCTCGAGATATCATATTCTAAGTACTGTTGGTCGGGTTTCGTAATTGCTCAAAGATTTGCCGTTGTTTTATATTAGTTTTTGGACAAGTTGTGGTTCCAAATCCCTCTTGGGGTTTTATAATGAGTAGTATAACATTTATTGATGTTGTTTTATTATGACACATCTTCAGGGTCGTCTGAACGGGTTTAGAGACCCAAATTTCCATTACAAGTATAGTCGGCGGGTAGAGAAACCTGCGCAGAACCAGAGTTTGGAGTTGTGAGATCAATTTGGAAAAGTGACCGGTGAACTACAATATATAGAGAGAGCTAGCTAGTGGCTGATCTATCAGAGCCAAGACACAACGCACTGATCCAGGTACTGTAACTGAACCCCCCTTTAAACAAGATATTTTAATATAAGAATACCTATATAAAATTTATACAAGACAGAATATAAGTAATTTGTTTTCAGGAATTAGAATTTCCTAAGGCCAATATCGTCTAGTACCCATGTTGTGAAGTAGTAACCAAAATTCTTTTAGAATATAGAGAATGAAATATGGACAGCATAAGAGAACTTATAACGTGGAAATTTAATAACGTTCTTTAGTAATTGCATAAAAAAATAAATAAGGAAGTTGAAGCTCCATCCTCGCTTCAATCGGTGAGTGACAAGGCCAATGTCAATCCACTCCCCCCTTCCAAAACCACAGGAAGTTCCTCATTAAGAAAACCTAAATTATAAATATAGAAACGCTTGCCAACACTTTGCCATGGATTGTGAATGTGGTGTGATTTTAAACCAAAATGTAAGGTTGCAATTGATTAAGATTGAGTTCACCAAACTTCTGACATCCTAAGTTTGAATGAAAATTATTCCAACCAAGAATATTTAAATTCTGAAAAGGAACTGAGTTGTGAGTTCAGCCAGCGCTATTCGCAATGTATTGTTTGTGTTGCAATACATCCCTTCCTTAATCTAAATAATTCCGTTTTTTTGTTTGAATTAGATCCATTCTGATCGTGTCGCGATCACCGTAATGTATCGTTCAGAGAACTCGCACAAAATAATCACTCGCTTAATTTTGGAGCATGTGGAGTGTATTTAGTCATAGTCTCAGCTGCGTGTAGAGTATTGGTTTTATTTTGGTACGCAAAGTCGTTCATTTAAACTGACTTATTTAACCTATGCCCAAACTAAAACCAGGTGTATATCCATAACGAAATGTCTCCAAACTGTCCCATACTTACAATGTTATTAAAGAAAATATAAAATTACATAGTTTAATTTCGATAGTTATAATTTCTTGAAATATGAGTTTATTTGAATGTTGCTCTTCATAAGAATATTAAAGAATTTATAACTAAATATCGTGAAGCACAGTCGTAAAACAAATTCTCGAATGATCTGAAATTCATAGTAGATAAATTGGGTTATAATAGTTTAAGTATAGTTTTTAGAATAATCTGGAATTCACAGTAGGTAAATTGAGTTATAAAGGTTGAAGTATAGTTTTTAGAATAATCTGGAATTCACAGTAGGTAAATTGAGATATAAAGGTTTAAGTATAGATTTCAAATTATAGTTTAGATTATTTCAATATTAAAATAGTATAAGTTTTGGTGAAAATTCAAGTTAATAAGTTCTACTTTGTTTTATTACAGGGTTAATGTATTCACAATTAATATCTTATTATATTTAATGTCGTTTAGATTTATCCTAACCATATTGTAATAATAATAATATAATAATAACAATATATTTTCACGCTCACACCAATCATCCAGCCGGAGGCAAGCATCATTTAGAACCTGTGCCACGGACACCAGATAACGGACATTCCCTTTTCCAATATATATATAATAACTGTAGATATCTTTATAAATAAACCCAAACAAACATACAAACAATCATGACTCGCAACCAAACACTCGCGTTCGTCACACAAACACTCGCCGCCACCAGGACTCGAACCCGGACCGCCCGATGCGCAGCCAGCCACTCCGACCACTCCACCACGACGGCGTGTCCCCTTATACATAACGAATATTACCTACCTACACCCTAATCCAAATAAAATATTAATATTAAAGTTCCGTATGAAATAAACTCAAAACGTGAACCAACTGGACCGAATACCCTTTGTTGGTTTGTCACGTCGGTATACATACGCCCATAAAACTACAAATCGTCACTTGTCACGAAATTTATCCAATAATCCGTTATAACATAACAAGAAATACATAGTTTATCAAAACAAAACAAAACACAAAACAAAGTAATTAAATTGAAAAGAAAAAAGTCACACCCATAACAACCACCACCTTGTCATTTTAAATTGAGTAATTACATTATTTACTATGTCCTAAATTATATCAAAACACTAAATCACTCAATTTTTAAATGACCTGACTTGCTTGGTTCCGAATATATATATTTTATATTTATGTATATTTTCAAATGACAAACAAAATTGTCAATACAATTATGAAATAATAGGACTGCAATATTTCAAACCAAGCTAGTCTAAACAAAAGCACAAACCTACGTAGTCTTCTCGATCTTGGGTCTCCAGCTATTTCTGGAAGAAAATAGCTATAAAATACACCCCCAATTTAACTACCTAATAACCCATAAGCATGGAGACCCCAGATCTATCTGGATCATTCGGAACATTTCCTTGAATCCACGCCGGCCGCCAAATCACTAATCCACTCCACTTAAAAATCTCCTCCAGACTCCTCGCAGTGCCCGCCTTGCCACCTGACCACTTTACTTAAAAATTCAACACTGACTGTCCTGTTCGCAAGTTTTTGTTTCTACGTCGTCTCGAACCAACGCCCTATTTCCCTAACTTATGGGCGTATGCATACATTATCATCTACAATTATAAATCTTAATGCTTGTTAAAACGAGAGAAATTTGCTAATCACATTCCTACTTACCTCAAACAAAACAACAAAAAAAACGACACGGAGGTTTTTCCCAAAAAAGCTATTAATTATTGCATATTCGTCCCTTACGTTCAACAATTTAAGGTTCATTTCTATTTAACCTGGCCTGAGACTAAATCTCTCGTGGGAATATTAGTGTCATAAACGCACCGATTTATTGTCTTTTTTTTTGTGGAATCTTCCAGATATAATTTCGTAGCCGACTACACTATCGAAATGAAATTAAAATATTATTTTCCTTAAACTTGTTAATTTACTTAATATTATGATTTTTATACGTATACAGTATTGTCTAATTGATTAATTTGATTATACCTACTATTAATATGATTATAACTACTCATAGAGGCTTGTCCGTTACAGTACACTACACTAACCAAACGGTAGCGGCTGACTGTCGAAGAGTTCTACAAGTACTCTGCAGAAGGTTGTCTCATAACGCGTTTACTAATAATTTATACATAGTAATACCCAAATTCCACTCGTTAACGATCAGAGCAGACTCCAGGACCCTACCTTTCATTATTTTTATGGTTGTATTTTACTATTAGATATATAAGTTAGAAGGTCTAAATTGTGTAAAATCTAAATTGTGTAAACTAGGTATTTTCAAGGAAGAGAATTCTCACAAAGGGATATTATTTGGAATATGTAAGTAAATAACTTTTCTAGTGCAACAAACAGAATATTGTCCACCCTAAATAAACATTGTACTGCCAAACCATCAAATTGTTGTTTCACTTCATATATACCCATTTAGGAAAGGAAAATACAACCACGTAAAATCAAGTATTACATACTATACTTGTAGTATAGGACTAGCTTTCGAGCGGTACCAGCTTCGTATTTCTGATACAATGTCAGTATTTTAAACACTTAGAAGAACATAAACAGTTACCTACAGTGATAGTTTCTTTAGAAATTACAAACTTAGTACGATTTTATTTAGTGACTCAATTGGTTGTATCATTTAGCGCCACCGCGAAATTGTGGTTTTTAATTTGTTCGATAGAATAGGATATAATAGAAAAAAAATATTCACACCACATAAATCTAGCATTACAGGTTGTATTGAACAACAACTTTAAAAGCAGTTGTGAAATTTATTTTTTTATTTATTGATTATGATAGATACACAATCGACAATATCAATGTACATTAACAAGTATGCAAATAATATGTGTAAACATAGTGTGCAAATATTTTAGGGTAAAAGATATGTCTTTGCAGGTACACAACATTATCAATAAAACTAATAAACTAAACAACATTCTACAAAGATTGGTATTCACTGAGCACAATATCGGGACGCCCGTAAAAGGCCTGGACGCTGCGCTGATAGCTTACTCAGTATTGTAAGAAGATGTATTAAGTCTTGTACTGTAGTTGGTATCTACCAACTAGGGAGATATTTCAGTTGAATCTGCATTCATGCGTGCTCTTGCATAGTACTTCATGCATAATACGCAATCCCATTTATTCGATTAAATCGATTTACGACATACTGATTCCCTAATCGATCAAACTGTCGTTTCACTAAAAAATCTTAAGTGCGCGGTGACTCTTTACTTATAGCCAATAAATATGATTTTGTTTCATTTCATTTTGAAGTCGGACCAATATTGGCTACTCTCAACAACGTTAAATTCGGCATTCGATCTGGAATGGATGAGAGCATCTCTTAAGGCTCATCTTCAGGTGTACCATGGTATGAAGGAAAAGGCGAAAGCGCCTCGGTATGTGATTGTACTGGTTATGGCGCAATGATAATAGACCAATTCTTCATCCCCTTCTGCGACGAGAATTGATACCATGATGATCTATATTTCGTATCAACCAACTAAATTGATAACATAAACTACCTTTATCTAATACACGATAATATAAAGAACTTAGTTCAAACCTGGGAATTGTAGAGCTTAAGTTAAGACAACTCCTCGCTAAGTTAGGAATATGAATTCAGACGGGAACTGAGCGGAACTTGGCTAAGCAATAAGTATATACCGTTGTATCAAACGATAATGATGACAAAGCATCTACTGTGCATAGTAAAGTGAATTCAACCAAGAATATTGTTGCAGAAGGAACATTAGTATTGTGTGTAGATCGTGTCGTAATAATTATCAATTTAATAGCTTTGTTTCTCTTTTAGTAATAGATGGATGGAGTCAAATGGCAATCCTGTGCAATGATAAACAGAAGTTGAGTCCACATACAAAAAAAATCGGGAGTAGTCTCAAAAGTTAATAGCAACCTTATATTTTGATGTCATACATGCATGTTAAATTTTGATCACCCATCCGAGTACCGACCGCGCACTTGGTTGCTTACCTTTCGTGATCGACGACGAGTTGAGAGAAACCTTATATTTTGATGTCGTACATGCATATTAAATTTGGTTGGAATAAGTTAAAGCATACTCGAGTTATCGTGCTAACGCACAGACACACAGACATACAGACACACACACATACATAATTCCAAAAACGGTATTTTTGGACTGAGGGAGGTCCAAAACGTGTAAATCCGTCAAAATTCGAGGTCGAATTTTTTGACGATTACAAGACTTTCTCTATACGATACGGTATACGAGAAAGTAATAAATAGCATGAGATAATACACGCGCTACAGTGTCGTCATTCCCCTCGCTTTGCCGACCTGCAAAGTCTTTACACCTCTTTTGAATGACCCGGAATTTACCGTAGACAATGAGTCGCACAGTCAAACCGTGCTAGTCACATTGAGACTGCTTTATTCTGTGACTGTCATTAGAAAAGCCTCGTGCAATGCCAGCAAAAAACATTTTCTCTTCAAATCGGCAAACACCAAACCTCACTATTTAATCGGTCGCAACTGAATAATCAAACGACACGACTGTACCGAATGCCGAATGGCAGGTCAATAGGCAATCGCACGTATTATTCAGAGTAATAGCGCGGTTAATGTTTAAGCAAAACGCGTAAAAGACGGGCGAGACAATTTGGTTGGTTTATTGTGAAGTTATAATGGACGAGGACTGCGTATTTCTTTCATAGAAATATATTTCACAGAGATATAAAACATATTGAAAATGTGTCTTTTTTGTTAGCTAACTTTAATTGTAAGTGAAACTCATAACTTACTACATTAAGTAATTGTTGTATCGCTCTTTTCTTGAAAGTTCTTAAATTGTGCCCCCTTGGAAAGAAAGGTACAAGCTGATTCTACAACTTGGTTGTGCGGGTCAGAAAGTTGCGAGAGAAACGCACGATGGTGGATTTCCAATCACCTAAATTGTAGGGATGGAATTTGAGTACATTACGGGTGAACACTCCACATGATATATACGGTAGAAGATGCAAAGAGAAGTCATATCTCTACGCAGGGAAAAGGCTTTTTTTAAATTCTATTGCAGATTGTCTCTGATGACATTTTCTGCGTCAACGGCTTTTTAAGAAGGCCGAACGAACGGTCGAACGTTCCTAGGGGATTACTGGGCGACCGAGCATCTCCCCGGTGGGGAGTCTCTCGACCGCCTAGCGTCCCTAGGGCGTCCGTGTCGGAAGGGAGGGAAAAGGCTTAGCTGATCAGAATACGCTTGATTGTCGACGATTCGAGCTGATCTCCGCTGAATACAGTCAAAGGGAAATATGTTGGGGAGGCCCAGGGATGACAACATGTATTCCATAATGTGATCGATCTTTGGCCTTGGATAAGTTGTATAGTTGCAGGTGATGATCCAATATGAAGTACGGTCTCAATGGTATAACAAAGCAGGCACCTACCCATACTAATATAGTCCTCTAAATAATTATGGTGTTATTATGCTACTTGTGTCACTGCGACCTATGAAGATCTATATTGACTAGCGTCCAAGTAAGTTCTATTGAAGCCTTACATGTAGCCACTCCTTTAGCTGGGCTTTGTCTAAAAGTAATAAAATATTCCCAGCTTGTACTTTTTTGATGTCATTGATAAGTGTCTCCCCAAAATTCGTTTTTTTTTCCGTTCCAATATATTATTTACATTAGCGGATTCATCCCCTGCTTTGTAAGAAGCGAGATTTGTGTTAATCTCGGATTTGTTTCTCGTACTCTTCGAAACAGAGTTGAAAGCGTGCATCGATCATAGACATCCTCATTCATTATCATTAAGAGCTCTTCGAATCCGTGTCTTTTAATGTCAATTGGGTGCTGATTACTTGATTGATTGCATTACTCCAGCAATCCAGCCTTGAGATTAATAGCGGTTGGGGGTCGTACATCTGAATTACGTATGTGAATATTGGCTTAGTCAGGTTCCCTACTTGAAACCGAATGCCCCTTACTCGAACATAAAATACCCGAAAACCTTTCCGCGAAAAACCATATAATCTAAAGATCATGATCTCCACAGTTCGCTACATCGTAGCATCAAAATCTCAAATGATATAAGCCCGGTCTGAAGCATGAAGATATTATATCCGTTTATTAGACTTTTTTACTCAAAAATCGACCCCACTTGCTCATAAAAAATGTATTCCTGAACCTACCAATCATACAAATATGATCGGTAGGAAATTAATTTTAATGTTTAACATAAGCTTTTATATAAGTAGTGCTTAGGGGGAAAAACACAAAGTTTTGAAAAGGCAAATTTGTACAACTTATCAAAAGATCTTACCTACTTTGTACTGTACCATATTGTGCAAATTTTAGTGAATAAATGAATATGAATATGTAAGTACTTAGTTCATTAATATACCACGTACATCAGACTCAGTACGATCAGTCGAGCTTATGTCATTCGAGATTTTGCAGAAGTAGCGACCTATTGAGCTTTTATGGTTTTTGGGGGACATTTTTTCGACTGTTTATTAATGGAGCAAACAGCATTCGATTTCAAGTACGAATACCGGCTTAGTCGTATACCAGACATACTCGTATATTAGTGTCACACATAACCCTCCAGCGCTTTTCTTCTGAAATGTACAACTAAATCTCAAGGACAAAGACGATTCATTGGAGCGTGTATCTTTGCAGAGGTTAAAGCGTAGAGTACACATAGATCGATTAACCCGTTAACTGGGTAGGGGACGACCCGAGCCATTAGGCGGGCAAACATATTTGTATCATTAAAACCCGACCTAGTGCTAAAGAGCTATAGAGAATTCTTTGTAAAAATATTCGGCAGTAGATCTGAAATAATAATAATAGGGGTTAAAGTATGAAATTGCCGTCATTCGTCAGTCATTATTCATTAGTGTATAATTCCTATAATACAATAGCTATGTCCATTATTCTTTTTTTATTTTAAACTTCATCACAAGGACTTATATTTATGTATAAAATTTTATTCTTATTTTAATTTTTTTCATTAGAAATACATCTTCAAAAACAGCTCGTCCTAAGAGGTGCCCGTCTCCGTTATAAAAATATGTTCTTTTTTTACATGTGTCAATTCTCAATTTTTCTCTTAGTATCCTATAGCTTAATGTTGTCTAAATATATTCACAAAATTACACAAAATTTAGATTTGTGGTTCCTTAAAAAATCGCAAATATATTTGTATGGAAAAATAAATTTTCGTTAAATTCTCCATACAAAACGGCAATTTCATACTTAAACCCCTAATAATATATTTCCACGCTCATACCAATTATCTAGCCCAAATTAAGTACCATTAAGAACTTGTGTTATTGATTCTAGATAACGGACAAATTTAATATACATAATAATATAGATATTTTATAAATAAACTTAAATAAATACATAAACAACCATGGCTCGTGAACAAATGTTCGAGTTCATCACACAAACATTTGCTCCTACCAGGACTCGAACCTGGACCGCTTGATGTGTAGGCAGCCTTACTGACCACTCTACCACGACGGCGTCATGGAAATGGATAAATTGAGTGTAGACAAACGTAACAAAAGAACATTGCGAAGAGGTCTGAAGGTCACTGGGCCGGAAAGGTCATCAAATGGCGGCCGTGTACCTGAAGCGTTGCTGGGCTTTCCCTTCGCATTACTACGAAATGTCATTTAATAGAAACAAAATAATTTGTATTGATATTAACTTGCAACAGCTGCCGCAGATGTTATAAAAAGTCAGTGTTTTGTGTCACAAACTCACGATCCACTTGAAAGTGAAAAGAGACCCTGCACATTGTCCCTCGAGTGTTCGAGTTAACACTTTTTCGGTACTCGAATATCACTCTGCCCCTAAAGACAGATGTGTGAAAGCTGTCGATAAACAAGATCTTTACTACGAGTATTAAAAAAATTAAAACGAGAAAATAAAAAATACGTTTTGTTTTTTAACAAAGTCATTGGGCGATAATAATAAATGGTTGTAGGGCTTTCAAATAGAATAACACCTTTAGTAGAGAACCTCGCTTCTCGTGAGATATTTTGGGGCGATAAGGGGTAACATAAAAATTTTCAAATGAAACAATGTAAGCAGTCTAGTTTCATAAGTATATTTTTTTCAAAATTTGCGGTTAAATTGTTAACCTGAGTATTAACTACAGGTATTATTCTATTTGAAAACCCCCCACAACCATTTATTATTATCAGAGAAATTCAAAATTTCTCCATTTTCATGTATCAAGAAAAAACTTGAAAATTTTTCTCACTAAAATAAAAAAATCGGGAGTGGTCTCCCCTTGACTCTCTCGTATACCGGAAACGACTCAAAAGTTGATAGAAACCTTATATTTGATTTCATACATGCTTGTTAAATTTGGTTGCAATAAGCGAGATATCGTACTAACGCACAGACACACAGACATAATTCCAAAAACGGTATTTTGGAAGTCACTCATTGAGAGCAATCTAATGAACCCAAACATTTTACGTCTGTTGTGGTTATGAAGATTTGGGTATCCTGAAGATTCTGTGTGAGTAAGTGATGCTGTGGCGTAAAGCAATATCCTTAAAATTACAGCATACGAAATTCCGAATCAATAAGACCTTGTTCCGATAGTAGATAGTCCAATCAGTTGACTAGTTGACTTACCAGACTTTGTTTAAAAAAATCTTGATATTTTTTTTTATTTTGAAGTACGAAAACCTGTTTGTATCTTGTTTTAGAAAATGTTATTTTACCCACTTCACAATGTTTTTGTTTTGTTTTTTCGCTGTGCAGCAAGTCTTTTTTGATTGTGTACTGTTAGGTGTATTATTATTAGTTATTATGACTGTGTTCTAACTTATTCATGTTTGTAGTACCTATCTGCACACTAAAGTGTTGCTCGATGTCAGTGCCATTTAAACAACATCAACGGCTGCCACTGAAAGTCAGCGTCTTAGCGTCTCGACTGGGACATAAAGCTGAGTGGTAGTCCGTTATGGTTACATAGAATGCATGTGGTTTTTTCTATTTATATTGTGTATGTGCGTAACTTTATTATTTGCATTACTACGCCGAATAAAAGTTTTTTCGTTCTATCTTTCAATCAAAACCGAGTATTTTGTACTCCCCTGGAGATCGAACCCAAAACCTCTGGATCTAACTCCGAAGATCGAACCACTAGACCACTAAACCTCTTTCAATGAGAATAATTCGACATACCTATAATTTATCGATGTTAATCACTGACTTCTATTTATCGATCCCCCAGGCAAATTTGACCTTGCCGAATTATTAGATAAACCTCGATTAAATCTTTCAGTTTGTCTTCTCAATAAAGTTATCAAGGGTAGTTATAAAGTTATCGAGGATAATTATATTGTTCGTGTATATTGCTGAAGATGAAACTAAGTTTGCTTATTGGTTTATCAGTCTACCCTTAATACATGAGATGCAATGTTGGTAAGCCCCACAAGGTGGACCGACAATCTGGTAAAGATTGTGGGTTGCTGCTAGATGCGCGCAGGGCAGGGCCGATCAGGGAGGATTTTTGTGGAGGCCATGTCCAACAGAGGTCGTCTCTCGGATGACATGAATCATCATGTCGTCAATCACCATCAGGTGATTCTCTGTTCAAGTTCATAATTCTAAAAAGGTTTAAGCAGAGCCTCATGTAATATTTAGTTTGCTTATTATATCACCGCAGTTCCTCAAAATAGTGACACGTTGTCAGCCTATCAGAATGGGACAGGTGTATGCAATCTAAAAAGTAACTAATCCTTCAGTGAGCCGCAAACGCCGACAATCAAGTCATATGTTACCTACATTCTAAGTAACTCGGCAGCCCAAAATATATCTGTACAAATACCACGAAATTTACATACTTCTAGACAACATAATAGAGACTATTTTCGAGTCAAAAAGAGGATTCAGATAACACTATCTAAATTATGGCTAAGTGGATTGAGATGAAACTTTATACGATAAAAGCTAGTTTGAATAAGAAACTTGGCTTGGTTTATTCTGATAAATTCTTAACATAGTACGGTAGCGTAATAAATAGGGTGTTTGAGTACGAACAACTAGGACGTAGCAACGCAGAATATCTGATAGATTCGAAAACTGAGCAGTTTTGCCATAGCGCATTCGTTATATACAATCCTTATCCATAATTTTTGTAAGACATTGGCACGAAAGTTAGGAGGAGGTCAACAGCGCCAAGGTCCTGCGTTCTTCATAACGCTCACAAAAGCTAAGTTACTAAGTACGCTGTCGATACTCGGATGGGTGACCGAAGTTTTTTTCAAATCGAATTTCCTCCGTGCTTCGGAAGGCACGTTGAGCTATTGGTCCCGGGTGCTGTCGAAAGATAGCAGTTGTTCACAGGGTTGGTGTTAGATAGGTGGAAGTAAACTCTAATACCTAATCCTTAAGCAGTATTGTCGATATCAAGGCATACTGCACTGAACCCAAATAAATTGGGAGCATGGTAGGAAAATAAATGATCGCCATTTTCCATAGGTGCTTTCTAAATCATATCCATTGTAAGGTGACCTGGATGAGATTCTGAGGAGGTCACCCTTTGTACAAATTATTCTAATTACTGTAGGGTTGTAGCATACTTATCAGCTCGGAAAAGTAACGTGACCGTATACGCTACGTTCCATAGCGTTCATAGTAAAAAGAGGCGATCGTATCCGTGATCCGTTCCCTTTCTGTGCACTTGTATTCGTCTGTGTATTGGTTGATGTATAAGAATCGACAAAGTTGCCGGTGTTCCACTTCGCGTAGCACTGACGTATACGATTTACAGCGACTTACTTGGCAACCGGATTGAGCCAATAAGAGCAGAGAATGTCGTCGGCAACGCTAGAGCGACTGCGCGGAGGGGAGGCGACTTGCGAAAGCGGAGTGAAGACGCTACGCCTTATTGGCTACGAAATAATATTTTAATATTCTATTGGCCGCAATTAAAAGTAGGCGGGACTTGGTGCCGCTTAAAGGATTCGGATTCGTCGAAGATCACCGACCCTGTGGAACGATGCAGTGAAGGAAGCCTGCCAGGGAACTCTACAGACGACAATCCGTAAGGCGGAAGACCGTGGAGAGCCTTGGTGCCCAAAATGACGACCTCAAGTGATCACGACCCTCAGTCATGAGGAAGCGAGGAAGAAGAAGAAGAAAGGATTCTATTTGCTAAATGGAACACCGGAAAGTTTGTCGACTGTACGTACATACATATACAATAAAGATATCATATTCTATTCTTAGTTGGAGAAAAAAATGTTTTGGATCTATAATAAAGAAATGTCCAGAAAATTCCCATGTCTTCGTTGTGTACTTCATAAGAAAAGTCTTACGTGTCTCTTTCAACAAACCCCAGATTGCCGAAAACATTATGTGCTCTGACACAACATATTACATGTGCAAAATTTATCTATTACTTACCCATGAGTGTTTAGCAAACAAAGATCAATTACGTAACCCGTTGGCTTTGGGGACGAGACGCGTAGCCCATTAGGTCTGCAAACATAAAACATAAGTGATAAGGAGACTCGACCAACTGAAGCGGTGTCAAGGAAAAATCTATCTTAAGCCGCATACGCAATAGGCTTAAATTTCCGTCATTGGTAAAAACCAACGTCAACTTCAAAATTATGGGATTAAAGTTTTCAAAGTGGGTGATTCGACAAATGTGTAATAAAATCAGCATACATACTTCAAAGTGAACGCAAACTTTTTATGATTTCGATTCTTTGTAGCGACAGTTTACGACATCGACAATACCATATCGATGGTAAGTTAAAGGTATAGACAGTTGGAGTGGACTTTTCGGATGGTTTTCTAGCGCTCCGTCATTTCGACACTCGCTTCGCTCGCTCTACTCGCAACTATGTTCTTATCACAGTTGTAATTCTATTCTCTGTGGTTGTAACCTAACCTAAACGGAATGGACTAAAAGGTCCACTCTTCTATTATGTATACAGAGTGAATTTTTCAAGTGGGCCTTCAAGGCCAAATCCTAAACTAAAACCTAAACAAAAACGGCTTCATTAGATTTTTGAAAAAAATAATGATCATCGCTTTGATTATCGCTTCTACCAAGTTGGAACAAGACATATTTTATTAAAATTTAACATTTTCTATTAGTTTCCTGTACATCATTACTTCCCAGAAATCGATCCTTATTAAAAACACTATCTAATGGTGTAATAATACAGGTTGTGTTTTTTTAATCATTGGGTTCTATTCCTAGCTGGGAATTGCTGCTTATTGATTTTTCAAAAAGCCAATGATGCAGTTTTTGTTTTGATCAAAATCAGGCTCGCGACTCCTTTGAGCATTTTTTGATATTCCTTATAGTTTAGAAATTGGCGCTGAAGACCCATTTGAAAAATTCATCCAGTATGTCCGTTATCTAGTATTGATAACACAAGCTCTTAAAATATTTAATATGAGCTAGAAATTGCGTGGACAAATAAGTACTTCCTAAAATGGCCACTAAAGTGAAATTATATGTTAATAAAAGCGTTCTGTGTTACAAACTTAGATTAACTTTAATCTAAGGTTACAGACGAAATAAATGTTTAATGTGATATATATTTTTTCCAATTATCTGAATTATCATCATCACCATTTCAACCGAAAGAAGACTACTGGTTTGATGGACTTATGCCGTTTTTCCGCTGGGAAAAAAATGTTTTACTCCCCGCCGAGGGACGGGAGGGGTATGTGGGACTCCCCGGCAAAAACGAACCCCGGGTATACCCTCGAAAACAACCCAATGGCAGGGGGATGGCTGAGGGTGGGGTCCACGTCCGGAAGCCTCCTCGTGGCGGACCCTGGTAACGTAGTGGAGAAACTTTCTCGCCCGAAGTCCCCCGGGTGCAGTCCGATGGCTGCTCCCGCTGTCCTCGTCAGGAGGACGCGCCAGGTCGAGCAGCCGTCGTCGGTAAGGAGGCGGCCTATAAGGCTGGCGTTAGTCGGTAGCCCCTGTGGGCTGCTGGCAACCAATTGGTGCACAAGGAGTGACTAGACGGGCAGCGTTGGGACGGTCTCGGTGTAGTTGCATTCACGTGCGCAGATCTCGAGCCGAGGAGGTCAGGCCGGGGAGGATGTTTAGTGGCAATGAAGGGAACGCCTTTACCTCGAGTGCCACATATTCCCTGCGGTTGGCACCACCCCGCAGGGACGATGCGTAATCATTTGACCTCCCCGTCAACAAAAAAAAGGGTGGGTATCTGAGGGTGACCGTGAGTGTTCGGCCACCCTCGTACGGCTCGGTGGTGAGTAGTGGAATGCGGGCGAAGCCACCGCCGCGCCCGTCACCCGCTGCTCATCACCGTGGAATCTCCTTTAGTCGGTTATGCATCCGCCTCCTCCTGCCCGCTAGCTCCCCAGCATGGCGTTTACCACGCTTGGAAACGCTGCACGCATCAGCGATCTTTACCAGATCATCGGTCCATCTTATGAAGAGCTTACCAAAGCTGCGTCTCCCGGTACACGGCCGTCACTCGAGGAACTTTCCGCCTCAACAGCTAGGGTTACCAACTTTTTTATATCAAATATAGTACTTTCGAAGCTATTAACTTTAAAAATATAGTAGATGGCAATAAAATAAAAAATAAAATAATATGTAGTTAAAATATGTACTTTATTTTTTAAAGGAATATTTTTTGCTGTTCTGTGCCTTATTAATTAAATTTACGCAAAATATAGTAGTTTCGGCTACTATTTATTTTTTAGAAATATAGTATTTGATCTCCTAAAATAGTAACATACTATATTATACAGTAGGATTGGCAACCCTACCAACAGCTGTCAGTCCTCCTCGCAACGTGCCTTTTGCATTGCCTCTACCACTTTCGTAATTAAATTCAAATATAAAGCAAACTGCATTTTAATAAGAAAGCAAGTGTGTACAATTTCAATTTCTACAAAAATTTATAAACGTGTGTCTAAATATATTTTCGCAATATTCTTTTACTTTCCTTGAAGACAGTTTATTATGTTTTCATAGAATTCTCGTTATATGAGAAACTCCGAATTCTTGTTACACATTCAGTCTTTAGAGGCTTGATTTAGGAAATATTTTAAACGTAAATAGGCATACCTTAGGCTTTGTGAGTTTGCTGCGAATATTATTACGTATACTTAACATCATATTTTTTTTGCTTTTAGTGTGAAAGGGGAAAGTGCGTAATTAAATTCTAATTTATAAGGGCAAAAATTTTCTAATTACCAAAAAAAGTTTTGAAACCCATACTACTAAAAAATGTGTTCTGCTAGGTCAGAACTGCAACCAAAACAAAGCGCAAGCCAAGCGACCGGGCGAAACGCCAGAAAACAATTTTTTTTTGTACACTACCTTACAGCGACTGTTTTTATAAATATCTACTTATATGGTGGCATTTTATATTATCAATTAACACTTTTGGGTTAACAGTAGCCTGTTTTATTAAATGGTTGTAAGTCAAACATTACCTATTTGTGAGCTAAGTTGAGTGTGTTTTTCGTTCTATTTTCAATTTTGCTAAATCAATTTATGCCATCATCAACCAATGTGCGGCTTGCAAATGCGATTTATGTTTACCATAAAGCAGACAGATTGTTTTTATTCAAAAAAGATGTATCTTAATTTTTTTAAAGTCAAGTAACCGCTTCCGTGGTTTTGTCATTTGACATAACCCATCACAAAGTACCTACTACAGGTATAAATCTATGTTCAGTTGACGGGCATATTATGTGTGAGGCCATAACTAAACGAGTCTATCTTGTGCGGCGCGTACAATAATGACAAATGTGCGTTCACCTTTAAGCAGTTATCAAATTAGCTAATACCTACAACGACTTAAAACTTTGTCAAGTAAATATCGCAAAAAGTCGTTAGCAAAAGTTTGATATTACCACGAAAATGTCTGGCACATTTCTAATTACATTATCACCATCGTATATCTAATGCAAAGTCTAGTGTAAGCAGTAATTAATTACAATATTAATTGAAACAGCCTGTTGTATAACATTTGCCGTACATTGACGGCATCTGTGTTTATTTTGTGAACCCTTTGTGGTTGTAAAGACGACTCGACAAGTTCTCGTAAGATGATATTGAGTAGGTACGTCGCTTTGTTATGCACATCGCTTGGAAGCTGGGATCAGTTTGTTTTATGTTAGACTGTGGCAAATAATGCCTCGTGTTCTTTAGCAACCTTGACTATTTTAACTGTTAGGTAAAATAAAACTTAATGCTGAATTTATAGGTAGAAATATTTTCAAAACTTCATCATCATCATTTCAGCTGAGACACGCCCAATGTTGGACTAGGCTTTCTCCAAGGATTTTCAACGCAATCGGTCTTGCACTGAGACCTTTCCAGATCATCTGTCCACCTTTTGAGCGGCTTATCAACACTGCGTCTGCCGGTATGCAGCTGCCACTCGAGGAAAGGTACACAGGATAAAATACTCACTGATTTTATACCAAATCATAAGCATAAACAGATTGTTCTGTGCACATCCCATTTTTCATACTACAAAAATTATACGCAATGCATTACGCTAGCATTGCGTATAATTTTTGTAGTATGAAACAAAAACACATTTCTACCAAAAGATAGTGTAGGTATCTGAATACATTCTGCAAGGTGGGTGTGGACGTCCGTTACCAATCAATGAATGGTGGGTAGAAAGGAACATGCACGTAGGAGTATCGGCATGTGATGCCGGCAGAGTAGAATGGCATCAGCCCGTATCCTCCAATAGATGTCGTATAAAGCGACTGATGGATCAGCAAAAGGGATATTGAGCACCTTATACTCCGTCCACCAATCCGCATTAGGCAAGCGTGGTAGACTACTGCCTAAAACTCCTTCGATGACAAGGGGAGGCCTAGCAGTGGATCGAATTATAAAGGCTGTTATGATGATGATGACGTAGGAATTTAAAAACAGTTGTACTCTATCCTCCGATAGTAAGCAAAACTGGAGTTCAAATTTAATGACAATTTAGATGCCAAAGATGATACATCATGTTTGCACTAGCCACCTTACATCTTGCTGTGCCGCAAGATACTTCCTCATGTCTCTTTTGAATAACCCTGACTTGTAAGAAGGAGGGAACAAGTGCAGGGAATTCTATTTCTTGATTGCACGATAAAGTAATGATTTGACAAAATTATTTGTTCGCATGGAAATGGTAGCTACTCTCTTTCGGCGGCAATGAAAGCCAGAACGCGCAGGCCTTAAGATGGAAGGGAAAAATATCTAATCAATTTCACACAAACTTCAATTCATACGGTCTCCTAATTACTAAGTTTACTGTGTTCAATCTACGAATCAATCGCTGCGATTTCCAATTCAGTATGTAATAGCTTCACCCATTTACTTTAGGAACATGCAAAGACATCGCGGAACTGCATCACATGTAAACCAGTTACAGCAACACGCAAACATGTAACTAAACTGCTTCGGTCTGAATATTTGATTTAGTTCACCGGATCACGATAACTTGGCATCGTGCTGGCTTGCTCACGTTGAGCATCCGTCGTTCGTATCTAATTATGTCACAGAGTTTCTACCAACAGTCAAAGCTATTATACAATTAGAGATAGGGACAGGGTCTGCACAGATTGGAAGGAATTATGAATCTCACGACCGCTTGCGTATCGCAGATAGAATAAGGAACGGGATTGTAAACGGATTTCTCCAAATCAGAGCATATGAGCTGCTCACATGGAGCGCCCTGCTAGGAAGTATTTTATATATATTATAATGTTATATTTTGCCGTTTTTCTGTGACCCCTTTGGATGCCATACATTATTGGAATCAGGGTGCTGTGCTGTTGGTCTTACTTCTGTAGTGCTTCGAAGTTGTCAGCGTAAGCAGGAGTTTATTATTTGAAGCCAGTCTTCTGAAAAGTGGAGGTAGGTACCAAGGGTATAATTGGTCCCGCCCAGACTAGCAAATGGCTGAAGTTTGTCCCACCCCTATGAATTTTAATTCAACCTCTTTCAAGAATTACAACAGCCAGTATTAGGCTATTAAAACTTTTGTAACTGACCAGTTTTTTTGCCACGAATCATAATGCATGCGACTTAAACGTAACAGCAATGACATTCCAATGTGTATTTTTACATGCAAAAATTCTTAAATAAAGTTTTGATATTTTGCGACAAAATTTCGCAGAAAATAATTAAGTTCAGGTCTCAGAAATGAATGCTGGTAATAATGATTCTAATTATACTTCCTAGAAACACTAATGGTATTATTCGATTAAACCGTAAACGAAAGGTGGATTTAGTTGCATTTTAGTTGTTTTATTGCATTTGCAAGACTTAACAAATAAGTCTTTAAAATTACTGAAGTATTTTTGATGATTGATAGGGATGCTTTCTCTCTCTCACCTGATGGCAAAAGATGGGCTGAGACAGAAGCAAGCTTGACCCGAAATCTTATAAAACCGAAGGACTGGCTACCCTTATTACTAACTATCAGAAGGAACACGATAATGATGTTAACTTTATTATACACTACTTCTGTTATCCAAGCACTATTATTATGTCGACTGGCTTTGATAAGATGATAATGGCTAGCCAGGCAGACTTAGAACAAGCCAATCTTCTGTAAAGCTCAGGTCTACCATTCCATTTAGATTCGAATCCTTTAGAAGCTTTAGACGACATTTAGTCCAACAGATGCGTCCTGCCGACTTAAAATATAAGTTTTCTGAAATAATGTAATCATAAATAAATATCTCTTTAATAAACATAATCCAACATTTCATGAAGCTCATTTACAGACCCAAAGATTTCCAAAATCCTCGCCTCTTTAATAAAATCTTTCTGTGGCCAACAGTATAAAAAGTCATTAAATAATATTAATATATCACCATTTTCCAATTCAAGTTAATTAAATTGTATCTTGTGAAACACAATGGAGTTTAAATAAGAATTTGCAAAATTTATTTTTATTTAGGAAAACCTTGTTGAATCTTCCAGAAAATCGCGACGTCGATCTTATTGCTGTTCCGGGCAGCGGCGACTTGGCTTGAATGCGTTTCCGAAACGGACGTCGGTCGAGAAATCGAAATGGGTTTCCTGCTTGAAGTCCAATGCCCTTTGCTCGAATATTAAATACTCGAAAACATTTGCTCAAAGAAGCATAAAATCTACTCTCAATTCTGAGCTCATTAGAATCAGAAATCAAATCATAGCAAACAACATTGATGCATTTACGGCTGCGTAATGGTAAAGACACCAAAATCAATTTTTTAAACTGTATTCGTAAACGGAACCATTATCCAGGAAAGACTAATTATTCTCTAGAACTTAAACTAAGTTCAATAGTAATGTGTCTCTGGATACCTACTTATTATGTGGTCGAAATTAGCGTACATTTATGGGATAGAGATATTAATGTGATCTGTGTACCTATTGTCATAAAACCTTTATAATTCGACCCACTGCTGGGACACAAGGCCTTTCCTCGTTATCGAAGGAGGTTTAGGCAGTAGTCCACCACGCTTGCCCAATGCGGATTGGTGGACGGAGTATATGGTGATTGATACCCCCATTGCTGATCCATTAGTCGCATTCTACGCCACCCATTGAAGGATATGGGGTGATGCTATTCTACTCTGCCGGCACGACATGGCTTGTGTACCTATAAAGAATATTTATTAGATTTAACGATTGCTATCTTTCGACAGCACCCGGGACGATCAGTTTAACGTGCCTTCCAAAGCACGGAGGAAAATCGATTTGAAAAATTCTTGGTCACCCATCCGAGTACCAACCACACACTTGGTTGCTTTACTTTCGTGATCGTTACTAAGAACGCACAACCGCGGCGCCATCGACCTCCTCCATTTACATAATTTATGTATGTAGGGTAATGTATCCAATTATCAGCACTGTAAGAGATCATCAACCTTCAAATAGAATTATTTTTTATGGAATCAAATTTTAAAATTTTTATTGTGTTTATAAAGCTTAGAATTTTATTAAAATTAGTAAAAAAGATTTTTTTTTAATTAATTACAACTTTATTAGGCATTAAGTTCAATTTCTTGAAAAATGGACCATAGTCACATTTATTAGCACTGTAAGCACCAAAATGGCACTGACGTACCCAATAAATATAATTATTTTTATGGCATAATTTTAAAATAAATTATTTTATTGATTTTTAATAGCCACTTGTAATTATTGCCCTCTATTTAGTCAGTTTGTAGTACCACCAATTATAAATGAGTGTATAAATTAAAAGAGAATCTGTTCTGTGGTACAATCTTACCATCGATGTGTGAAAATAAACAAAAAGTTTCTAACACCGCAAGACAACAGGTTAAATACTGAAATACTACGCCACTTTAAATATTATCAACGCTTAATGCTAGTATTAAAACTTATAAGTAACGTAATATGTTTTTACACTTGGTAATTCAAAAAATCTTAAATTTTTAGTTTTTCTCCGGAGTGATGATAAATTAGTGCAGTGCTAGCAATAGGGTGTGTATTATTGAAATTTAATTCGAAAAGTTATCATCATCAATATGAAAAAGCTATTGCTATTGTTTTAACTATTACGAGCGCCCCTAGCGGAAAGAAGCACAAATGACGATTACCATACGAATTGAACTCATAACGCAATTAAAACTTACACTAAGGGTACTGATGTATAGAATGCTAGTATCTTTTGATAAAACGCAACTAGTATTCCCTTGTACGTCATAATTTCATAACCGTTATAATCTACTAAATTAGAACTGATGAGCAATATCCTATTCCTATGTAAGTTTAGTGAACCCAAAAAGTTGGTTAATCACCAAATGGTAAACAATTAGAAAACTACAGTAGTTGTTTCCGTAATATTAGTTTTAAGGTCCACTGTCTACACACGTAGCTATAAGTAGCTTAAGATTATTTATATTTTTTAACTTAAGATTGTTATAATAGTTAATTTATTATTTATGACATACCAATAAAGCCGTATGGCCAAGTGCTATGGCTAACCTCGACAATCATCATTTTCCTTCCCTGCTCCGCATTTATTTAGAGTAGGTGGGCGCCGCGGTCGTGCATTCTTAATAATTCGATCACAGGAGGTAAACCTCGAAGTGCGTGGCTGCTACTAAGATGGGTGACCAATAATTTTCCAGCTCGATTTTTTTCCGTGCTTCGAAAGACACTTAATGTGTCTTTCCAAGCACAGACAAAAGTCGAGCTGATGGTCTCGGCTGCTGTCGAAGGATATATAAAAAACTAAAATATATTCGTAGACACCCACGGCCACGTAATACACGGATAACGTCACGAACACATGCAGATACTGACCCACACAGTTCAACGCAGCACACACTATACACGCTGATTTCTTTCCAATCGTACTGTGCGCTCGCCGTGAGAGTTTTTCAACATGCGTGGCCCGATTGAACCACGCAGCTACCATGCATATTGCATATCCTTCGTAGCGTGTATAGCGTGCGCGGTATTGAGCTGCGTGGTTGATATATCCAATGAGTACACGGTGTGTACTAAGTAGCGTGTCCGTGGGATGCAGTGGATTAATATTATCACTACCATTTTCATACAAAGCGGAGCTTGACACAAGCGCGTAGTCTCTCCGAGCGCTGCAATGGAGCAGCGGCTTAACAATATACGAGTAACTATCACTATTGACGTATAATACATAGATCAGACAAAGAACTAATAGAAATTCAATAAGAGTGGCATGATCAGGACATGCCATAGAATTAAGATGAAAGTATTTTGTCTTATACACGTATGTGAAGTCACGTATTAGCCAGAGTTTCCTCGTTGTATTATCATAAGATTAATTTATTTCACATGCCAGTTCATATTCTGTATTCTTTGACAACATAACCTCCCTGCCCCCTTACCCCTCCTTGGCAAGTTGTTCTGGATTCTATCTCTAGGTTTAGGAGAGTACAAAGTGCACGGTTAGGATATCATCAAAGATATCAACAGTAATGTAACATAGTTGCTTAGCAACGTTTGTTTTCACATTTATCGCAGTATACACAACTAAATTTTCTCAAATATTTCTTTTTATTATTTACAACATCATGGGTAAAGGTAGTTTACTTATGTCGTCGTCTTAATTATCACCTATATAACATTAGGTGACATGATGCATAAAAATAATAAAGATGTTGTGCTGCATTTTTTCTCTTTTTTCGCTAAGTGATTCTGGAAACGGCGACTGTAAGTGCCAGATACTTTAACTAGTAGCCGGGAGTAAAATATTAGTATCTCAGAAATGACTCAGCAAGCAGAACTGACTACAGCAGCACATCTTCCACCCATGATGTCCTGACTCAATTATTTTTCAACATCACCACTTATGCAAGTAAAAACCGCATGCAATTTGCACACTCTCGAAATATGTTTTCAATGATAGTAACTTTTACGCATAAGTGACGTCATACTTGCATGCAAGACTTGTCTAATGGAATCGCCTAGAGTCTCTGACCCCTTGTACCAATTTAAGCTGAAATCGATTTTAGTGTGCTCAAACTTTTTCAGAGACGGATGATGATGTCATGATAGGTACCGTTATATGACACTTCTTAAAGTTATTATTCCAGAGGCATTTCTTGCGATTTAGAAATGGTGCAAGATACTACCGAATTTAATCATTTAAAAAAAAAAATTGTTATACCATGGATCGCGCTAATAAAATAATAAATGTTCTGTTGCTATGGGCATACATTTCGTACAACTCATTCAATTGAAGGGTGGAACCGTCTATTAATGGATTGATTTGATACCAAAGAAATACGGTCTCTTTGTTATTATTTACAATTATTAAAAAAGAGACGTATGTCAAGGGAAAAACGCAAGAAATTAGACTTAGAAAAAGATCAAAAGATATTTTTTTATATTTAACGAAGACTAATGACTATACATCAATATAAAAATGTTGATGAAATTAGTTTCTTGTGTCGAATTCAGTAATTTGCCAACGTTTGAGACGGTTTTCACTTGTCACGCTTAGCAAATCCCTTGCTAGCTTATTAACATGACCTCCTAGCCTTTGCTTGTACCTGATGCTGTGCTGTTTGACCTCATCTTTGACAGTCAGCATTTCGAGATACTCGTGGATTTCGCTATTCCTTGTAAACCATGGTGCCCCGGCAATCGTTCTCAATGCAATGTTTTGAAACCTTTGCCGTACTTCTAAGTTCGACATGATTTTATTGTTTGATGCTATTTTTAAGTTTTGTTTTTGATTGTAAATTTTTACTTAGTAGTTTGGAACTATATTTCTGATATTTATAGAATGTGCCATTTAACAAAAAAAAATGTCGACATACATAATAATAAGCTTATTATATTTATTTTTTTCAACATTTGTTTACTCTTTGTATATAAAACAGTTTAACAATAACACAAGTTTTAATGATACTCAGCTTAGGATAGTTAGTGTTAGTAAAGGTAGTAGTGTAAGATTCCGCATGACACAGGTCCTCACGGGGCATGGATGCTTCGGGGGATACCTGTGTCGGATCGCCGGAAGGGAGCCGACTGCCATATGCCACCACTGCGACGGCTGTCCCGACGAGGATGCGCAGCACGCGCTCGCGGAGTGTCCAGCATGGGCGGAGGAGCGGCGAGCGCTGACAGCTGCTGTTGGGGACGACCTCTCCCTCCCGACCATCATCACTAAGATGGTCGAGGGTGACAGGTCGTGGCAGGCTGTCCTCGCCTATTGCGAGGCAGTGATGAGGGCAAAGGAGGACGCCGAGAGGTTGCGGGAAGCAGCCGCCCTCTCTGGTGTCCCCCGCCGAAGGACGGGGCGGAGGAGGGCGCTTTTTACACGCCTCCTGCCGCCGTAACATCTTGGGCTTCGGGCAACGGTGAAGGACCGTTGTTCGATTTGCACAGCCCCGTTGGTGTACCTGCGCACGGTATGCCGACGTTAAGCGGGTAAGTTGTGGGGGGGTGGAGGTCTTCTTTACAGGCCTCCCCTTTTTGTCTCCCACAACGGACTCCGAGGTGGGACTGGTAGCGGTCGGACCGTTTTACTGGCAGTGCGGCGAAATGTCCGGGCCATCCCGCGCTGTCGGCAGGTGGCGGTAAGATGGTGCGTCGCTGAGGGGTTTAGTGGGTGAGAGCCCCACACACCCCCCTGGCTCCCTCCCTAGGCGGTCGGGGGATAGGCTGGTAGAGCTTCCCCTCAGCGTCAAAAAAAAAAAAGGTAGTAGTGTAAGAAGTCGAAAGGGAAGTACTTCCACCGGGCAAGGTGTTGTATGCCCAGGGACAGCGGTCCTACTGTCTTTTTTTTTTGGAAGCTATATCAGATTGACTGATGACATTTTCTGCGTCACCGGGTTTTTAAGAAGGCGAAGACCTTGGGGGGTCCTCAAGCCTGTAGGTCGAACGTTCCTAGGGGATTACTGGGCGACCGAGCATCTCCCCCGTGGGGAGTTTCTCGACCGCCTATCGTCCCTAGGGCGTCCGTGTCGGTAGGGAGCGACATGCCCGAGGGTGCCTCTAAAGGCTCGGACCTCGGCTCGGGCACATCGTGTCGTGGCGGAGGCGGGGAGAAGCGCCCCGGTACATTTCTGTACCGGGTATAGCGCGTCGTATGTAGACCGGATCTTCGCACCCTTGTTCGACGAGTGCGGTGTATAATAAAAAGTGTGTCTAGTGCCTGAGTGTGTAGTGTTCATTTGAGTATTACTCGAACGGATCGGGGTCGAACTGTCTGTAGTTGGAACTTCCATATATAGCGAGCACCTTGGAAAACTTCATTTGCGCGATTCAGGTTTCCATACTAATTGTCGCGCTTGTATGAGCACTGCCATATAGCGCCATCTCTGTGTTCTATGAGGAAGCGGCATTAGCCGCCATAGTAGCTTATAAAATTTATCGCTTCGCTTGCCAGCGTCAATGGACATTGCCCCTTAGAAAATAATGGCGTACACTAGTTTTCAATTTAGAGCAATCATGCTTATTGTTATCCTTTTAACTCCATGCATATTCTATAAGTTTTTGTTTAGACAATAGACGGTAATTGGACGAGTAAGGTACACAGAACTTCAAGAAGACGTAGAGGAATGAGTTTCTGAATTAAAGCATTTTGAATAATGAAATTGCACTAATTCACTTTACTGCGGCTTGCTTAGAGTGTGATGCTGCTTGGCGGTTCACGTGTTTTGAATTTTCAATGAATTCTAAGGCCTCTTGTTTTAAGCTTAAATTTTTCTTTTCGTATATTTATAGAATATTTAGAAGCTTCTGAAATATCGTGAAGTAAGTGTGAGGGATTTACAATCCAAGTATAAAAATAAATTATGAATATACACATACTAAAGTATTCATGTATGGTTAGTGTCGTGTAAAATGAATATATGTTTGTTAGTGCGCCTTGTGTAAAAAAAATGTTTACAGTCCTGTCCAATCCGTGTCTATTTGTACCACTTTTATTGTAGTAGTATTAAGTTCATTTTGTTTGTGTTTTTTTAGTTACTCGTACATAGAAGTCTTGTAATCGTCAAAAAATTCGACCTCAAGATTTTGACGGATTTACACGTTTTGAACCTTCCTGAGTCCAAAAATATTTTTTTTGGAATTATGTCTGTGTGTGTGTCTGTGTGTTAGTGTGTCTGTGTGTCAGTGTGTCTGTGTGTGTGTCAGTGTGTCTGTGTGTGTGTCAGTGTGTCTGTGTGTGTGTGTCAGTGTGTCTGTGTGTGTCTGTGCGTTAGCACGATAACTCGAGTATACTTTAACTTATTGCAACCAAATTTAACATACGTATATGATATCAAAATATAAGATTTCTATCAAATTTTGAGCCGTCGATCACGAAAGTTAAGCAATCAAGGGTACGGTCGGTAATCGGATGGGATCCAAAATTTAACATGCATTTATGGCATCAAAATATAAGGTTTCTATCAACCTTTGAGTTGTTTCCGGTATACGAGAAAGTCAAGGGGAGACCACTCCAGATTTATTTATTTTGGTGTGTAATTAAGAGTTTATCTATCTATCTATCTTACAGTAGTTTTTAAGCAAATGATGGCGTGATCTGATGATTTGAGGAGGTGGAGTTCAAATATAATGAGCTAGTACCAGAACAGACCGTACTGACCGCCTTCGCCTAGCCCATATAAATGCTTCTTCGTACCTTTGAATGACCCATAATTGTAAGAAGTACATGTCTCCTCTTTCTCCTGATAACGCGTCTTCCGAAGCACGGAGCAAATCTGAATACAAACCGTGCATTTACTTGCATAGCTTTGTGATCGTGACGAAGAACGCTGATGATTTCCATTAAAATTTGATACTGGAATTATGTTCTGCGTTGTAACTTTTACAATAACTTACTTACGTAGACGACAAAACCGAAGTTTAAACTGCACAATATCTATAAACTGTCAAACACAACCAATAAACTAACTTGTCCAATATCAAACTTACACTGTAATAGTGGTGCATGTCATAAGAGGTAGCGTTTTAGTAGTTTAATTTAATTTCTTTAAACTAAAAGACAAAGAAAAGTCCTCTATGGCTCGAACACTCTATAGTCTCTAGACGTAATAGCGACTGTGTAAAGACTAGTCGACTATAAATCCTATCCTATCGACAAGAAGTCCGGTGGAGACGTGATAATATACCTTGCTAAAAACCAGGTCATGTCGAGAAGGTTATTGCAACATGCCTAGTTGAACAAGCATACTCTACGACTAATTCGTAACCGTTCACCGAAGCTAATATAAACTTATGTTACTGGAGTGTCCTATGAACCCTGATGACACTCTGGCCCGAAGGAGTGATTCACTAAACAGAGCTTAGCAGAAAGAACCCAGTGCACTATGGGTCGATGTTAATTGATCACTCCAACATTGTCTTATAAAAGGCATTCTTTTGTAAGCTGGAGCTAGTTACCACGGACTGACACTCAAAGTTAAAGGCAACTACAATACTTCTTAAAACCTGCTCGTAATATGGTAAGTTTGTCAAATTTTGGACTTAAAGAGTCACTGATGGATATCCACATTTGACTGTTTGAGCCTCTTATTGTCTAGTAGGAAAGAAAAGATATTGGAATGTCAAGGGTGTATATATAACAGTTGTTCTTTGTGATAATTTTACTAAATCATTAAAATATTTTATGTCTACTAGAATAAAATAGTTGCAAACTCTTAATTTTACGCTAGAGACAAAGTGTTGTTGGGGTATAGTTGATCTTTTAAATGTCTTTATGAATAATAATAAAAAATATCATACATTTCCTAATTTAGTGTATTTTAATGAATAGTGCAAATAATAGTGTCTTATAGACGCGACAAGCTGGCGACCTGTCGCTATTTGGAGGAACTGCATGGCCTACCTAAAGTTCTGCTTAACTCTCTTCGGAATAGTCTCACTTACGATCAAGTAATAGTGCACTTCAACTTGACTACGGCCCATTCAGATTTATTACTACCCCGCTACCTCTTATGAATCAGCCCACTCAAATGTGGAAGTAAATTACAAAGGATATTCTAACCTACGGGTGACTGAATTTAATTCTGATAGCAAGCTTGATTTTATTATGCGCTTCGCTCGGTCAAAAGCGTAACACGATGTTAGGGTGGCTGCTCAAATTTTGTTGTACGCTGTTACTGTTTTGGGTACCAGGATAATAGATTTTAATCTCAATTTTGGGTATATACGCTTAAGGTTCACAATTGGACTAAGTTGAAGCGCTACCATGTTCGCTCTTTTCTGCTTTAATTATTCTCAGGTGTCGGAATCGCACCAACTTCAAAAATTGTACCTAGTTATTTATCTCGAAAAAATATTAAACAAATAAATAACTATCAATAATAATAATATTTTTACTAAGCTTTTAACTCGTTTTAAAGAAAAATAATAACAAATAATTATGTTCCCTATTACAAACATATTCTTTAGCACTTTTGATCTTGCGTAATAAATTGGAATTCGCACAAAGCACAACACGTTTAATCATTTCAAAGCAAAATAAGTTAGCAAATTTTGTTACACGATATTGTGTTTTTTCAGTTTATCAATATTGTGCAAGCAAACAAACAAGCAAGAAAGCAAACAAACAAACAAGTACAAGCATGTAAGCATGCGTTAAAAAGTTGGGCCAATACGGTTAGGCGAAATAAAATTAGGATTAAAAATTTTAGGTAAGCTGAAAAGCAGTCTTTTTTCACTGTTGTCTTTTAACCTTTGGCGGTGTGATGCCGGCAGAGTAGAAAGCATCACCCCATATCCTCCAATGGAAGTTGTAGAAGGCGACCAATGGATCAGCAAAAAGGTATTGATCACCTTATACTCCGGTCACCAATCCGCATTGGGCAAGCGTGGTGGACTACTGCCTAAACCTCCTTCGATGACAAGGAGAGGCCTTGTGTCCCAGCAGTGGGTTGAATTTAAAAGGCTGTTACGATGATGCATCATTATGTAGCTATTAATAGAAATACCTATTGTTACCATACCAAGTCATTATACAATAGATATACTGTTATTATATGATTTTATTACACTTACAAACTAGACACATAATTACTGATAAATATTTCCTATGGATTTATACTACAATTTAATTTAAATAGGCTCGCATTTGACTCGTGCCATGTGGCGCCACCTACAATTCTCTTGTCAAAGGAAATCGCGTGATCATGTCGAAACACTTTATCCCCACCCGACGGAATTGTGGTGGCACCGGACGGCACGAGCGAACAGCAGTATGAATTGTGCCGGCGTGGCGAACGGACGTCTTCGAAATAAGTGTTGCTCGTAATTTTGTAAAAGTGCCTAAAGTGTGTAAACCTTAATAAACGACGGTGATTTTGGAATTAGAGTTGTTTCATTTAACAACTCAGAAGTGGGATCAAAGTACCTACATCGTCAGGGCCGTTTATTCACATCCATCAAGAAAAGAAAGGTGCGTATATTGTTTTGTGAACAGATTTATTATACATAGCATTTTTTTTCTTTGAGTAAGAATTAAAAATAGTCTTATTAAATTTGATTTGCATAAATATGCTCGGTCTGCCGATGTTTTAGAGGATAAAACTTGTCCTGGTTGCGGACTCTTGTTTGATGGTTCACTGAAGGTTTAGTTGCTTTTGGGTTAAATTCCCGTTTTATGTAGGCGACCTTCACTATATTGATGTGGCTTTAATGTAAGCAAGTCTTGAGCAGGTCATCCCTTTTAGGATTATAAGCCCGAAATTATTTAAGTACCCGTATGTGTGTTAAATCATTTTGAACAACTTCGCCAATCTCATTGAACATTTGAAATATTAATATTTAAAATATTAGTTTAACATTTGAAATATTAGTGTATTTTATGTCGTAAAATAGGTGTGATTATACTATGCTTTTATAAGGTATAGTCAAGTTCTTCTTCATTATCTTAAAAAAATTCCTGACCATTTTTAATATTACAAACGTAACACAACTATAAATCTAATAAATCTATAAAATCTATAAACCAAACTTTTTTTTATAGAGATTAAAGTGAAATATTTCCAATATTATATAATAAGCGAAGTAAGAAGTTTTTAATGCAAACCTTAACCCCTTAACATTTCTAAGTTTCAGATTTGAGGAGAAAATGAGTAGTAAAGGAGATGCAGAAAATATGAGACAGTATCCAAGACGAAAATCCAGATCGAGGAGCAGGAGCATTATACTTGGCACGGGATCATTGAACCGTACAAGTAAACGCAAAGATTTAGATTTGATGATAGATATAGATAATAACCCGGGACCCTCATGCAATGAATTTGATAAATGTGGTAGAGGCTCCAGGCAAGCGCAGCGTAGAAGCTCAGACTTTGAGAGTTTAGAGAGAATTACTAGACGTCGCAATTTAAGGTCTGATAGCAGCAGCGAAGATTCTAACACTACTCGAAGGTACCATCAGAGATACAGCCGTTCACGACAACATTTTCGGCGCTCACACAAGAGAAGATCTAACAGCTCTGATGTGTCGCCCCCAGCAGCGCGAAAACCCAGGTATGATACTATTAAGCACAATAAAGTTAATAATAATACTGTTCGTAATGAAGATACCTCCAACAGTCTCCTTACTCAATTCGTTAATGCCATTAAGGATGTATCTCGTACTAGTACGCACAAGCTATCAGCGATCAACAATGTTGTACCCGAATTTGACCCGTTATCTAAAAGCCAGACTATTATTAATTGGCTTACCAAAGTGGAGGAATGTGCAGAGATATATGGCTGGGATGAACGTGAAGTCATCCATTATGCTCTGCCTAAATTAACAGGTTTGGCAAAAACATGGTACCAGAGTCTACCCAGCGTTAGATATTCCTGGTCGGAATGGAAAACAAAACTTGTAGAATCATTCCCTTACCGAGAAAATTTTGCTGAGTTACTAACAGAAATGTTATCCTTAAAAGCTAAATATGGTGAGTCCTTAGAGAATTATTTTTACGCCAAACTCAACTTGCTAAATAGATGCCAGATAACGGGTAGGAAAGCAGTTGACTGCATTTTATATGGTATCGATGACAGGGCAATAAAACTAGGTGCACAAGCTGTACAGTTTGAAACTCCTGAACAAGTATTGAAATATTTTAAGTCTGTGAAGGTAGGAACAGCTGATAGGGATTTTAATACAAGAAATAGAAGTGATAAGAAGTTACTTAGTAATTTATTACCAAACAATACTAATAGGAACAATCAAATTGCAAAAGGGCCAATTAAATGTTTTAATTGTAATTTAGAAGGTCATCCGAGTTTTTTGTGTCCGAAACCTGTAATGAAATGTAATAACTGTAGACGTATCGGTCACAGAATTATATCGTGCCCTTACATCCGCTCTGATCAAGCAAATAAAGACGTTAATAGCAGTACAAAAGAGAAGACTGTTTTGAAGGTGTCACTTGATATCCCTGTGCAAGATGAAACAGACCCTTGCATTCCAAGTATCATGATAGGTAATTCCTCGGTCACTTATTCTCCCAACACGAAAGATAAATACGTTATGAATATTTATGTCAATGAATCTCTTTTATCGTGTTTCGTAGATCTCGGTAGCGAATGTTCCTTGATAAGAAAAACTGATGCATTATCATTAAGATTAAATTTTATGACGAATGAACTACCTTTGTTAAAAGGTGTAGGACCAACATTGGTTACAGCAATAGCTCGAGTGCGCGCAATGGTCAAAGTGCAAAATATTTCCTTATCTATTGAAATGTATGTTGTTGATGATTCTGTCATTTCTCAATCGGTTCTATTAGGGCATAATTTTACTGAAGATCCAACTATTATAATTACAAAAACATCTTCTCGTTTGATCTTTGAAAATTGCTATAATTCAAGGAAATGTTTGTTGTTAGTCGCTGAAGATAGTGATCTAAATCGGAGTGAATTAAATTTAATACCAATTAAAACAGATATAATGTTTAGTGGTAAAATCTACGTTCATGGCTCAATCAGAGGAATACCGGGTAGTGATTATTATCTGTTACCTGGAGAATATGAACTGTTAAATGGACGAGGTAAGGTTTTAGTTCAAAACTTGTCAGCAAATAAATTAAAATTTCATAAAAATAGTTTGATAACGAGAGCTTTTACAATAACTAAGGTCGAAAACATTAATAAAATTCAAACGTGCAATAACGAAACGGATGATATATTATGCGGCAAAAATATCACAGACAAAGAAAAGCAAAAACTTAAACAGCTGTTACTTACTTACAAAGATTGTTTTTCAAAAAGTTTACAAGATTTGGGATTTACACCAGAGACTGAGATGACAATAAATTTGCAAGATTCTGAGCCCGTTGTATATCGTCCGTATCGTATGTCGCATACAGAAAGAAATGAAGTTAGAAATATGATTACAGAAATGCTAGATGCCAACATCATACGTGAATCATCATCCCCATATGCCAGTCCCATAGTATTAGTGAAGAAAAAAACAGGCGAAAAAAGACTCTGCGTGGATTATAGGGCTCTCAATAGAAAAACCATTAAAGATCACTATCCAATACCCCGCGTAGAGGATCAACTCGATTCCTTATCTGGAAATTCTCTTTTTATTACGTTAGATCTAGCTTCTGGTTATTACCAAATTCCGATTGCTGAGCAGTCCATACACAAAACAGCATTTGTTACTAATGATGGGCAATATGAATACTTAAGAATGCCCTTTGGTCTCGTGAATGCACCTTCTGTATTCCAGCGTACAATTAATAAAATATTATCATCCGCAAAAATCAAATTTGCCATAGTTTACATGGATGACATACTTATTCCAGCTCAAAATTTTGATGAAGGCATGTCAAGACTGGAAGAGGTCCTAAAACTATTGAGAAAAGGCGGGCTTACCTTGAAACTTTCAAAATGTAATTTCTTTTTTGATAAAATTGATTTTCTTGGTTTTGAGGTGAGCCGAAATGGCATTAGACCAGGTAATAGGAAAACTTTAGCAATATCAAAATTCCCCGCTCCGAAAAACCAGCATGACGTGCGTCAATTTATTGGACTTGCCAGTTTTTTCCGCAGATTTATCAAGGGTTTCGCTATTATAGCTCAGCCGCTGACTGATCTCTTAAAAAAAAATATTCCCTGGAAATGGTCAAAAGAACAAGAAGACTCATTTCAAGTATTAAAAAACAACCTCGTAGATCGTCCTGTACTGGCACTCTATAACCCAAACGCAGTAACCGAATTGCACACGGACGCGAGTAAACATGGCTTGGCTGGTATTCTTTTACAAAAAGATCCTGATAACAATTTACGTCCCGTCTCTTACTATAGTCGTAAGACCACAGATGACGAAAAGAGGCTTCATTCCTATGAATTAGAGACTCTCGCGGTCATTGCATCTCTAAACAGGTTCCGTATATATTTGATCGGTATTCCCTTTAAACTACTCACGGACTGCAATGCCTTAAGAAGCACATTCGTTAAACGTGACCTGATTCCGCGTATAGCCCGTTGGTGGATCCAAATGCAGGAATTCGACTTTAACATAGAATATCGCCCCGGATCCCAAATGTCACATGTCGACGCGCTTAGCCGAAATCCTGTCGAATCGAGTTGTTCCTCAACACCACAATCTCACGTGTTAGATATCCTTAAAATTACTGAAGACAATTGGCTCACAACTGTTCAAATGGCAGATGATGAAAGTAAGTCTATTAAAGAAATATTAAGTAATCCCGAGGTAGGGAAACATGCAGATATTTATAACAACTATAGCTTGAAATCTGGAAGAGTATACCGTAAAATTGGTGATAGTCTTAAATGGTTAGTACCAAAGGGAGTAAGGTGGCAAATTCTTAGGATGAATCACGATGATATTGGACATTTCGGATTCGACAAAACTTTATCTCGACTAAAAGAATCTTATTGGTTTCCCAAGATGAGACGATTTACAAAAAAATACGTTAACGCATGTTTAGAGTGTTCTCACCATAAATCTCAGGGAGGGCCGGTAACTATAGAATTACATCCTATCCCGAAAATTGAAATCCCATTTCACACTATTCATGCCGACCATTTAGGCCCGTTTGTACGTAGTAAGCGTGGCAACTCATACTTATTAGTAATAATTGATGGTTTTACCAAATACGCTAATATAAAACCAGTGCGTAATACAAAATCTAGTACAGCAATTTGTGTCTTTATAGATCACATAAGTTATTTTGGCACGCTTACACGTTTGATTACTGACAGAGGATCGTGTTTTACAAGCAATTCATTTAAAGACTTCATAAAATCAACGGGAATAAAACATATATTAAATGCGGTTGCAACCCCTCGAGCAAATGGTCAGGTAGAAAGGTTTAATAGGACTATTCTGGACGCTTTGTCGACCAAAACCCATGGCAAGGACGATAGAATGTGGGACGAACAGATCCCCCATATCCAATTAGGACTTAACACTTCCATCCACAGCATTACACGGAAAAGCCCGTGCGAACTTTTGTTTGGCTGTAAAATTACTGGTAGGTCTGAATCGTTACTAAATGATGTAATTGACGATATACGTGTAAATATACCACCCGAAAGGCTGGATGAATTGAGAAGAGAAGCTGGAAACTTATTAAGAGTACAGCAGGAGAAAGACAAGGAACGTTTTGATTCGAAAAGGAAATCTGCTTATAATTATAAAGAAGGTGAATTAGTAAGGGTTGCACGTGAAGTTAACACTAATGACGGAAAATCAAAGAAATTGGTGTCGAAGTACCAAGGTCCATATCGTATCATTAAAGTACTCCCTAATGATAGATTCCTTATCAAAGATACACCAATAACACGTAAAAATAACCGCGTCTACGAGGCTATAGTAGCAATTGATAAGTTAAGGCCTTGGTTGAACTTCGACACAAATTTCGAGAGTAGTTCTGATGAAGATTTAAACGAAATAGAAAATGATGTGAACTCTGAAATTAGCGCTGAAACTTAATTATTTTTGTATGTTAATTTTCATAAATATGCATTTCTTTTGTATATCGTTATTAAATGATTGTTATTATACTAAGAATTATTTACTGTAACTAGATACTAGATAGATGTAGAGATATTTAGAAGATAAGTAGTTTTCTTTAAAGTAATACTTAAATATAAAGTTGTGTGTTAAATAGTTTTATAAAAATTAAGTATAGATAATTAGAAATTTGTACGAGGACGTACCATTATTTAGGATGGCCGAGTTGTTACCATACCAAGTCATTATACAATAGATATACTGTTATTATATGATTTTATTACACTTACAAACTAGACACATAATTACTGATAAATATTTCCTATGGATTTATACTACAATTTAATTTAAATAGGCTCGCATTTGACTCGTGCCATGTGGCGCCACCTACAATTCTCTTGTCAAAGGAAATCGCGTGATCATGTCGAAACACTTTATCCCCACCCGACGGAATTGTGGTGGCACCGGACGGCACGAGCGAACAGCAGTATGAATTGTGCCGGCGTGGCGAACGGACGTCTTCGAAATAAGTGTTGCTCGTAATTTTGTAAAAGTGCCTAAAGTGTGTAAACCTTAATAAACGACGGTGATTTTGGAATTAGAGTTGTTTCATTTAACACTATGAAAAAATCCCAAATGAAAATACCAAACTTTTGAGGACGCTCGCCCTTGCCCACTTTTTGAAACAATTCCCAGTTACATCATTCTTTTCGCATACATTTAGGGAGAGTACGGTAACTTTCGCTCAATTTCATTTTAACGGCTAAGGGTATTTTTTGCTTGGAACCGCTATCCGAATTGGAATATCTCTGTTAAAAAGTCCTTTATTGAATTTTTAAATATTAACGTCCAAATGGAATTCACGCAAACTTTTCAAATGTATAATTCTATGGAATAGGATTATCTTATTTCAAGAGAACAGTTAAGAGATTGCACACGATTATAATGAGGGCATTTTAGATACCAGATGGCGCTACCTAGACAAGAGGTCTCGGTGTCCAAAACAAATAGCAAATATCAAATTCCTGGGCTGGCGTTAGTCGGTAGACCCCCGGAGATGCTGACCACCAATTGGTGCACAAGGAGTGCCTAGACGGGCAGCGTTGGGACGGTCTCGGTGTAGTTGCGCTCACGTGCGCAGATCCCGAGCCGTCCCGCAATAGCGCACTGGAGGTCAGGCCGGGGAGGATGTTTAGTGGGTATGGAGGGAACGCCTGTACCTCGACTCCCACATATCCCCTGCGGTTGGCACCACCCCGCAGGGACGATGCGTAAATATATTTGACCTCCCCGTCATAAAAAAGGGGCAATTAGGCCTTAGTCAACCACGCTGGCTAAGTGCGGGTTAGTCGACTTCACACACAACCTAAGCGTGTGTGCACGTTTCCTCACGATGTTTTCCTTAACCGTAAAAGCATCGATCAAATCAAACGTACATATGAATACCAAAATTTGAAAACACATTGGTACGTGGCGGGGTTCGAACCGGTGCCTCCTGGGTTACACCGCTCTTACGCACTAAGCCACCGACGCTTCTCGTCAAAGAATTCTAAAATTCGTTTCGTTTGCCGAGTTTGGTAGCCAAATTAATGTGCGCACACATAGCTGAGTGGATCAACTATGTGTGCGCACATTAATTTCGGTAGCCTAAACCTAGGGCCCGTATTACAGAATGACACTCAGAAGTCAAACATGTCTTGAGAATCGTCTGTCACTTTCTATCACGCACAAAGAGATAGAGACGTAGGACGCTCAAGTCGGCGTTCATTCTTGAAACTTATTCTATAACACGAACATAGGTCTGACAAGAAGTCTTTGCTAAAAAAAAGTGATATATCAGTTTCAATAACATTCTTATTTATTTAAAATTATGGCTATAGCTTCGATAAAAAAACCGACTTCGAAACTAAAATAGGAAAAATTAAAATTTTATGTTTAAAAAATCTATAAGTAGCAATAACCTACTTTGTTTTCTAGAAGTCGTTGCCAAAGACAATTGTCTTTGGCAACGACTTCTAGAAAACAAACTTCTAGAGAACGCACGAGTTGGCACCAACGTCAAAAAACATAGCTGGTAAATACATATATACTTTTAGACTTTTTTAAACATAAAACTTTTATTTCTCCTTTTTTAGTTTGATGGCAATTTTTTTTTTCATTGAACAACAATTTATTTTTGCATTTTAGTGGTGTTAGTACTTTAGTACTACTTAGGTACGGTAGATGGTTATGCAAATCGGTTTACAACTCAAAGTTATCGATGATTGAAGTGAAGATCGGATTTTTGCTGCTATTTTTCAGAATAATAAAATAACTACAATTCTCAACACAGTAAAATTTTCAGAAAACAAACTCGACATTTTGGTTTTTAAGGCAAAAAAAGAATGATAGGAATTATTGGTTACTTTCGAAGATATCGATGCATAAAATTTAGAAAAGTTGGAAAAATCCGTATTGCGACTGCATATTTTCACGATTAAAAAAACTACTAAAGTGATTAATGTAAATTTTTCACGGGACCATTTGAAAAGTATACCCTAATATAATTTAAATAAAAACAGAATTATTCAAATTGGTTTAGCCCTGGTTTGGCCATCTTTGAGTAATCGGGGAACATACCTAAAAACAAACATGAATACGAATTGAAAGCCTCTTTCTTTTTTGAAGTATTTTAATCAAATCGCAAATTATTCTAAATTCTAAATAATCTTTTAAATCGTTAAATAATTGCTAGCTAAAGATGAGTGATATTTTATCAAAAGGTATTAATTTAAATTCTTCCAATAAATTGGTTACTACTATCACTTAAAATCACAGATAGTCAAATTTTTCAACGAGGAGTGGTCTAAGAATTTAATCTCGGTTTTTTTATTAAAAAAAAACGATAAATTAAATATTTTTTTATTCAAAGACATAATGCTAGTCGTGCGCGTCGCACGAACAGATATAATTAGTCACATTAAACTTTCAAACAACAAAAGACGTTATCAATCTATACATGCAAAAAATTATATTTTTTTAGGTGACGAATCTATTTCTTTCAGACTATACACGTTTTGTTAGGCGAATAATAAAATTTTGGAATACATTTCCAATAAGTACTTCTATGTAATTGTGTAACTCAAAGAATAAGTTACAGTCCAAATAGAATGAAAGTAAATATTTCCAATATCTCACTGCCAGAAAGACTTTATTGTTTGTGGACAAATAAAATATATTAGTCCAGGACAGTATTTGTGTCCAAGGATCTGTCACTGGTTTTGTAATAACGAATTGAGTTTTTCGTGTGTTTTCATGTGGCGTGAATACCTACCTACTCGCATTAGCTATAAGTAAGTTTTGCAACTCTATGTTTACAACATGTAAATTAAATAACCAACACCCTGAATACAGGTGGTTTGGGATCGGCTTTTGAGTTGAATTAAAAAAAAAATAACGATTTTTTTTAAAAGAAACAAAAGTACCCAGAAAATGTTGTACAATATTTTCTGGGTACATTTTTTTTTTAAATCGTTTTTTTTTTAAATATTGAAATCAACTCAGAAGCCGATCCCAAACCACCTGTATTCAGGGTGTTGGTTATTTAATTTACATGTTGTATACAGGTTAGAAATAAAAAATGGACCCTGGAGGGGAAGTACCTTAAATCTTATAAATAGCTCAATTTACTGAAAGAAAACATTCATTTATTTTAAAACAGAAACATAATTGCATTCACAGAATTCTCAAAAAGCTTTCTCGAAACGAGAATCGAACCAACTAAAAAATAAAAAAATAACCCTTGCCACTTTATTTTATTAATCAATGCAGTTGATGCTAAAGATATTTTTACTCTGAAAAACACAGGGTCTTAGAAATAAAAAACATTATGAAATCTAACATTTATTTTTCTCTCGAATCAAATCAAATATTTAATGTTATTATTGTTGCTCGCGATTCTTCTTGGAATTAGTATAAAAGAAAGTTTGAAAGTGGATCGTTCAATTTATTTGCTTAAAACGTTTAATTTGTGTAGCAATTTAAGGCAATTTTGAAATTCGAACAGAATTCTTGGTAATGTTTATAGATTTCGTTTTGTCGAACTCAGTGTTTTGATATTTGTTTAGTGTTACCCGAGTTAGACTGCTACTTAACATCGACTGCATTGATTTGTAAAACAAAATGTCTAGGGTTAATTTTTTTAAATGTTTTATATGGTTGATTCCCAGTTCGGGTAACCTTGTTGAGAATTCTGTCAATGCAAGTTAAGTTTATTTTTAAAAATAAAGGAATTTTTTCCTTTCTGTAAATTGAGCTATATTAAAGATTTAAGTTACTTCGCCTCCAGGACCCATATTTTTTTCCAACCTGTATATATCATAGAAGCATTCCAATTATTTTAGAAAAGCATAAGTAGATTTTTACTAGGTGGTAGACCCATATGTAGGGTCATCTGGGTAGGTACCACCGCCTTTCTTATTTCTGCGGTGTAGCAGTTCGCTGCGTTTCGGATTGAAGGCAAAGGTAGCCATGAAAGGGCTTAGTCCCCAAGATGGCAATGCACTTGCAGTGTTAAGCGCTTTACCCTTAATATTTTACGTGTCTATAGGCTTCTGAGGCTTTTTTACCGCCCGAAATAAGTACGAAATTTTATGTCATCCCTGACCGGTGGGGCTGGGAATATGCCACTTTCTGATCAGGTGTGGCATAAAATGTGTTGTTCTTTTTATCTTTAACGGGTAAGCTCCTGATATGATGAGATAGGGATCTAACCACTAGACCACGGAGACGGGAAAACACAAATGAGAAAAGAAATTAATTTCATTGAAAACAATCACAAGTCAATATCACTGCTTCCAGAACCTGTGTTACCCATCTATATTTTGAATATACTAAACGACTAACTTACTTACAATATCCAGCAGCATCTAATATAATCAAGTTGCATATTCTACATATTCAATGACGTGGACATTTCTATGAAACGTTCAGTTGGGACGCAGCACACCAAGTGCTCAAATTGGCCTTGGGAGTATTATCTCTACTGTGACATCGGAATTGTTTACACTATTCAATGCAGTATTTCAGTAAAGCTTGTCGCGAACTTTGATTTAAAACAAGATTTAATTCATAGAGGATCCAGTGACGTTGTAAAAAGCTACGTTCCTGACTTCGAATTACGTTGGAGTGAGCCGATCAATAAACCTCCTGAAAGATGAAAGATTTTATGAGGAAGCTATGAATTTTAATCGTTATATTAGACACGCCTAGTACATCATAGCATCTTGCGCTGTTGTGAATGGAAATGAAATATTATGATTGAATTAAATTTAGGAGAGACATTGGCAACATGTCACTGTTTATAGAATAATTTTATTTTTGCGTATCACTGTTTATAGTTTCTGTCATTCGCTATATCATCATTGTCGCTATATGAATGATAACTTCCAGGCAATGTTGAGATAAATAGGAACGACTAAAATAAATGAAGGAAGTCATCGGTGTATATCAACAAACAAACATCATGCACAACTAATATTGGCACAACATAGTAGACTATGGACAAGCCAGGGCAGCACTGCCAACAATAATATACGCCTATCCTAAGCCCTTTTATAGCTAAGCAAGTCGCGTCTACGTCTTCTAGTAGGCGCTTTAACCGGTCATGGCAATATAAATAAACCTTAGGTATAACAGACAGCTCTATATACAGAGGATGTATGGAGGCAGAAGAAACAGCCGTTCACGTCCTGATGGAACGCAACTCAGTTAACTCGGTCTTCCGGGTAGACTCCATAATGTCTTCAGAGACGTCAAGGCGTTGGCAAACATCCTGGAAGAGTTTGGCTGTCTGGAATGATCCGGTTTCTCACCCTCCGACGCAAAACAGGCACATAGTCGTCGAGTTGCGGAAACTGCCCGTACGACAAAGAAGAAGAAGTCACGGTGTTCTGATAAATGGTTGTGATTATATTAAACTAGCTTCCGTCCGCGACTTCGTCCGCGTGGACATGTTGTATATTTTAGAAAACAAGAAGTTTTACAAACACTTCATGTATAATTGCTTGTAAAATTTCTTTAATTTCAATAATATTTAATTATAGTCTTATTAAGGCTATGTCCCACATATATTTTATATTTTTGTATGCAATAAAAATACACTTCTTTTCAAAATTATTTTTACTTTTGTAAAGACACTAAACATTTATAATAAAATTAACATAAATAGGTAAAATGACTTGACTAATCCGGTCCACGCCGGTCCAACTGTAATTACTCCTCCTAGGGAGTTTAGTGAAAGAGCAATTTCTGCCCACTTTCTCTTGCATTCCTGCTTCCCTTGGGCAGTCCTTAAAAAGACCCTGGCAATAGCGGCGTGCTGCTCCAAAAACTCCACAAGGGCTTCTATTTGCAGAGTGGATGGGCGATTGCGATTGGACATGTTTTCTGCAAATGTTATTTACACAAAACTTGGAAATTTAACCCCCTTAGGGGTGGAATTCCCAAAAATCCTTTATTAGTGGATGCCTACACTGTATAGGTATCTATGTGTAAAATTTTAAGTTTTTAGGTTCAGCGGTTTGGGCTGTGCGTTGATATCTCAGTCAATTAGTCAGGATTTTATATATAGATATAACCTTAATACAAATCATACTAGTCCATAATAACAACTAATGTCTCAAACATAAACAAAACTAAAAGTTGCTAAGTCATAACACAAACAATGCCGCAACATTCAACAGTAGGTTTTAGCTTCCAAAACATTTGAGCAGCCAACCTCATTTTTCGCCTTAGAGACACCTCCGCCCAGTCACATGACTAAAGTCGTACCAACTGGGTTGTGTAATTAAACTTCGGCGGTAAAACTCGACGACCACTGAACCACAACCCTTCTAGTGTACATTGTGGGAGGAGCTTGCAAAACAATGTGGCTTTGTTTATGTTGGTGGAAAACGAATCGTAATTTTTAAGGAGATGATGTTAATTACTCCACAAGTCAATAACAAGAAAGATGTAATCGGAGTCAAGATGAAGAAGTCAGAAAGCAAATAAAAAATAGCTTTCTGGCTTATTCATGGTTCCTCTTGATTTGGCGCTTATAGGTTGGGATGACACAAAAGCCGCTGCTCCACTGCGGCGCTTGGAAAGGATACGCACGTGTGTCTAGCATCGCTTTGTATGAAAATGGCAGTGATAACATCGACTGCAATCCACGGACACGCTACGCATGAAATGAATAAAAATATTTTTACACATTATAAAAATATTTTTTGCCAATAATGTATTGCGACTTAGCTCGATTTTTTATAATGTTTCTTGAAGTCTCAGGTCTATGCCAATTAGCTGCAAAATCGACCGATGCCCTTCAATTCAACAAAGTCCAGGCCAACGATCTTATTTAACCCGGCTCTGTATAGGTATTCGGTAGAGTCATTGATAACCACACTGGGATAGGCAAACATTTAAACGCTTCTATATTCCATATAAATGTGTATTAATTTTATGTTACTTTTATATGATTTCCATCTGTTGTTTATGTGTCATAAATAAATAAAAAATCCAAATGTTTGTTTGAGGTCCGTGCCAAACTTTGGTACCGACCTCAAAAACATTTAGATTGTTTTAAACATAAAATTTTTATATCTCCTTTTTAGGTTTGAAAGCGTTTTTTATATAAAAATATTATTTTTTTCGTGATTTCGTTGATGGTTATATAGCAAGAGTTGTTTGTATTGACCTACCTGTCAAGATGGCTTTGTTACAATAGTCACTGTAAATTCACCGTGTAGATATAAAAGTTTGTAAAATAATAATAATATAATATAATAATATATTTCTACGCTCACACCAATTAGAAGAAATTCTGACGGTTAAAAAGTATTTACTTTCTCAAGTTCAAAGTTTTTTTTATGTTACGAGATGGCAAACAAGCTTGCGGCCCACCTCTGATGTTAAGTGGTCATAGCCGCCTATAGACACTCGCAATATTAAGTCTAAATCACTTAACACCGCAAGTGCGTTTGCCATCCATGCCCAGTAATACCTTTCCCTGGCTCCCTTTCCCTTCAATCCGAAACACAGCGAACTGCTTCACGGCAGAAATAAGAAAGGCGGTGGTACCTACCCAGACGACCCTACATATGGGTCTACCACCTAGTAGTTCTATGTAGATATGTGTATAATTAAAGAAGATTGTTTATGAAGTTCTTCGTCATTTGATTTCACATGTCAAATTTTATATAGTTTTTCTATATCACAAAATATCGTCTTCGGCAAGATATCGTTTACTTCCTTTTGTACACAATCTTAGTACTTTACAGACAGTATCATCCATGCTAGGCAAATTGTTAATTAACTCGCAACAAAGCTTCCAATGCTTCAACAACTCTAACAACAGGTTGCCGTTACATGTGAATTCAAGACCGATATAATTAAATTTTGGGTGTGCGTGTCCAGTTATTTCGAGTACAGTTTGCACGGCTATTGGAAAACGCTTTTACCGACAATTTTTATGTTAGAACAGTCCCTATATGTAGTCGAATGTAGGTCTTAATTTAAGGCCTTTGTTACAAAACTCTATTCAGTCGTGATTTGTTATAGACTAACACTTTTGTATAAATAGATTAATCTCAAAGAGAGATCTCGACTTGAGTATTTTGTTGTAACACTGTCCTTTGACTTTCTCGTATACCGGAAATGACTCAAAAGTTAATAGAAACTTTTTATTTTGATGTCATACATGCATGCTAAATTTTGTTGCAATAAGTTAAAGCATACTCAAATTATCGTGCTAACGCACAGAAACACAGACAGACACATTTTTGGACTCAGGAAGGTCCAAAACCTGTAAATCCGTCAAAATCTGGAGGTGGAATTTTTTGACGATTACAAGACTATCTCTGTACTACGTATACGAGAAAGTAAAAGAGACATCTATTTCTTCCTCTAGCAAAAAAATGTCTTAGGACAATTAAAGTCTTTTCAAGGGTCAAGAATTGAAGTTCTTGATGCCATTGTTAGGTTTATATGTTTTTATGCATTATTTTAAATGTCAATTTAGATTGTTGTGTCTTTTAGATTGTTGAAAAATATTTAAAATTAGCTGCGGTTACTCAGAATTACTGTAAATCTGCTGTTGGCATTTCTGATTATGCATCATCTTGTTTGTAGTGACGTCTTAATTTGCAGTATTATTTGTAATTATTTAAGATGAAGTAACATCGAAGAACTCAAAGGATATATCCAGAAAATTCCGGAGAAAGTAGGTATTATTATGATGCTCGGTATTCAATAGGCATAGATTACTTGTTGACGGTAATGTTCTGTCTTACAGGTAAATTTCGTTTTTATTGCTTCCAATGTATTTTAGGATACATTAAACTTGAAACAAAATCGATATCATGTTTTTACGTGGTATGTCAAATTCTTTCTGTAGTGATTTCGATAGTCATTTTATATATGAGAATATCTTTCTACAAAAGTAATAGTCTTATTCACTGGAATGTTGTTGTGGATATGGATAATATAAATTTGTATACGGATATTTGGTATAAACGGAATACATCTTGAAATCTACGAAGTTTTGTGTGCAAGCACTATATAGAGAAATGTTCGTGATATTTTGTACGGGAATGTTCTGAAATAGTACTAGAAAGAATTATATTAATTGGTATTATTTTGTATTGTAATATTGGTATAAAAATAAAATAATAAATATAATATTTTTATAAATGAGTACACAGTGTCAGGATTGATAGACGAATATATTTAAATTTTAATAATGTCAACTACATCAGTCTATAATGGCCAGTTTTAGTTTATGTAAGAAAACCTTATTACAACACGCTCCCTTAAACTAACATTGGTCACATATTTATGCAATAGACTGTACCTACAAAAACACTAACAAAAACATACTAAAGTTAAGAACTTATTGACAAGTTGTCAAAACAGTATTTGTGTTTTGGATATGGCAGCGCCTTAGTACAAATGTCTGCCACCATTTCAGTTGTAGGTTTGTACATTATTTTAATTAAGTTTTGTGCAACCGCTTCCCTAACAAAATGATAACGGACTGCTACATGTTTAGTGCGTTTGTGAAATACCGGATTGTAAGCTAACTTTTGGGCAGACTGATTGTCATTGTAAAGTTCTATTTCCTTATTACAATCGTAAATAACAACAGGCTCAGAATAACCCAATATTTCACCCAAAAATTGCTTCAAGTACATAGCTTCTTTTGTAGCTTCACTTAACGCAACATACTCTGCTTCGGTAGAAGACAAAGCAACACAAGTTTGTTTTTGACAAGACCATGATACAGTATTGCCATTAATTTTAAAAATATATCCTGTAAATGACTTACAATCTATATCGCTTGCCCAATCCGCATCTGTGTATCCCGTTATATGAAAACTTTTATTTCTGGAACTACTAGCTTTGAAAAATAATTTAGTATTTAAAGTTCCTTTCAGATAACGAAGTACACGTTTTGCGGCGGCCCAGTGTTCCTCAGAGTAACAAGAATTAAACTGACTTAAGTATGAAACACTATAAGACAAATCGGGTCTAGTCATTTGACATAGAAACATTAAAGAACCTATTAGTTCTCTGTAAGGCAAATTAACATTACAGGGATTTTTATTACGTATAAGTTTTGTGTTTGGCTCTAAAGGTGTCTTGACAGGCTTACACTCAGTCATGCCAAATTTATCTAAAATTTGTAAAATGTAACGCTCCTGACTTATTGATAATTCACCACGACCTTTGTCATGAGTTATTTGAACACCCAAAGCATTATTTAACTTACCTAAATCCTTAATCTTAAAAGCTTTTGACAATGCATTTTTAAGTGAAATTGCCATATTTTTATTATTGTAAAACAGGAAGAAATCGTCTACATATAAAGATATATACAATATACTCTCTCCCGCCCGTTTCACGAAAATGCATTGTTCAGTGTCACATTGCTTGTATTGTAAAGTTAGTAATACATCTTTTACTTTAGAGTACCAAGCACGTGGGGACTGTTTTAAGCCATAGATGGCCTTTTTAAGAAGACAAACTTTAGACTCCTCACCTGGTTTAATAAACCCAGATGGTTGGGCCATATAAATTTCTTCGAATAAATCGCCGTTTAAAAACGCTGTTTGAACGTCTAGATGTTCTATGTCGAGACTTAGTTCAGTTGCCACAGTGAATAAAACTCTGAGCGACGTGTATCGGACTACAGGTGAAAACACCTCCGAATAATCTTCGCCTTTACACTGTGTATAACCCTTTGCAACTAAGCGTGCGCGATATCGTGAAATATTACCATCAGCATCACGTTTTATTTTAAATATCCACTTGTTTTGTACGATATTTTTATCATTAGGTCGGTCAACTAATATCCATGTCTTATGTTCATGAAATGCATCTATTTCTGTTTGCATAGCCTCCTTCCATTGCTCAGCATTGGGAGATTTTAAAGCTTCTGCCAGGGTAGATGGCTCTAGTTGATCGCCACAAAAGTTAGTAATTGGATTACCATACCTTATAGGTTCGTGATGTTCACGTGCAGGATACCTTCTCGGTTCCTCAGGAAACGTACTGCTTGTCGTAGCAATATTCGGTTCTTCGACAGTACTGGTACAGGTATCATTTGTGCCAGTTCCAATATTTGAACTTTCACCCACCTCATTCTCAGTATGCTCTACTGGATGGTCAGGTTCGTCATCTTCATCAGTCTCACTGTATGTAGAAAATGGGAACGGTAATACATGATGTTCATCTATATTGCGTTTTACAAATGAGAACTGATTTTCAATAAATTTGACATCCCTAGATAGAGTGATTTTATTTGTATTATTGTCGAATAACCTATATGCCTTAGAGCTGTCGTCATAGCCTACGAACATAAACTTTTTGCTTTTTGGCTCCAATTTTGTACGTTTATTGTGAATCACGTGAGCATAAGCATCACAACCAAATACTTTCAAATCATTTAAATTAATTGGTTTATTCAACCATAACTCCTCAGGAAGTTTATTTCCTATCTTTTTAGTTGGTGACCTATTAATTAGATAAACTGCGGTATGTGCAGCTTCGGCCCACAATTTTAAATTGCATTTGGAATCATATAGCATACATCTAACTTTATCAAGAATAGTGCGATTCATGCGTTCGGCTACCCCGTTTTGTTGTGGAGAATAGGGAACTGTCAATTGATGAAGGATACCTTTTCGTTTGAAAAAGTTTTGTAAATCCTTATTACAGTAATCCCTTGCATTATCAGAACGAATGACTTTTACTTTTGAAGTACACTGATTCTCTACCATAGCAATAAATTCTTTAACTTTAGAAGTCACTTCGAATTTATTCCTCAAGAAATATATAAATACTTTTCTACTATGGTCATCGATAAAAGTTAGAAAATATTTCTTACCTCCTATAGATTCGACGGGTAGTGGTCCACATAGGTCTGTATGTATCAAATCTAAGTTTCTAGTCGCTAACTCTTTCTTGGGATTTGATATAAATGGATCTCTTGAATGCTTACCTTGAATGCAAATCTCACACGTATTACTTAAAGTATTATCTGTAAAATTAAAAGTATCTACTTGATCACGTAATTGTTTGAGGCTTTGTGTGTTCAAATGACCCATACGCTTATGCCAAAGATCAATGGATTCCATCGTTTTAGTGATATTAGCATATATATGACAGGTGTCAAGTTGATAAGCTTTATCAACTTCTGAACCAGTTACAAAAACTTTTCCAGATATTTTACAATCACTGTCATTAAATATCCTACAACCTTTAGAATCAAACACAGTTACATATCCTTTCTTAACAAGATCAGTTACAGATAATAAATTTACAGAGAGATTAGGTACATACATTACATTAGAAATCGTATTTACATTATTATTAAAAAGTCTAATTTCTACATTACCAAGTCCTTTACATTGCAATTTTTCACCATTTGCTACAGTCAAGTCAATGGCAGCAATATCTTTGTAGTCTTTCATCCAATCCTTACGACCAGTCATATGATGTGTCGCTCCTGAGTCGATGTACCAAATATCATGGCTATCATTACATACGCTCAAAGCAAATAGAGACTTTGGATTATTGGACTTTGTATTGTTAGATTTTGGTTTGTTTTTGAACCAACATTCTTTCTTAGTATGTCCAGCTTTCTTACAATTCCAACACCACTTCTTATTTTTATTACTATCTTTGGATTTGTTCTTATCTCCAGAATACAGACATGTTTCAGTCTCCTTATCATTGCCATTCCATTTTGTGTCTTGTAACAATTTAGTTTTAATCAAGTCACTTGTTATGGTGACGCCGGAGTGCTCTAATGCCATAACCATAGGGTCATATTCTGTAGTTAATCCTTTAAGAAGTACTACGCCCAAAAACTCATCATCTACTGGCTTACCTATAGCACTTAGTTGTTGTCCAATAGAAATTGTATCATTGACGTATGCTTGCATGGTGCTGTAATCCGTTAGTTTGACGGAACATAATTTGCGAAGAAGCTGAAGACGTCTGTTCAATCCTTTGTCATCGAAAACTTTTTCTAGAGTATCCCACGCATCTTTAGCTGATCTGACATTTATCAGATGTGGAAAACAAGCTTTGTCGACCGAGAGATTTATTCTTGCTAAAGCTTTTTCATCTCTCCTGATACGAATATCGGCCGCAGTTGTATCACCCTCAGGGTAACCACTAATACATTGCCAAAGATTTTCGTGCACTAGACTGTTTTTCATAATGAAACGCCAGTCATTATAATTTTCTCGTCCTCGCAATTTTTCATATGACGAAAAACATGACGCACTTTCTTTATCCATTATGAAAATAGTTTTCTAAAAATTAGGACACTGATAGCGATAGGCCCATAACCTATTGTAATATTGGTATAAAAATAAAAGGGCTATTGTAATATTGGTATAAAAATAAAATAATAAATATAATATTTTTATAAATGAGTACACAGTGTCAGGATTGATAGACGAATATATTTAAATTTTAATAATGTCAACTACATCAGTCTATAATGGCCAGTTTTAGTTTATGTAAGAAAACCTTATTACAACATTTTGGAACGATTCCGATAGGCAGTAAGTTGTTTAAATGCTATCGGTCTTATATCCATTTTATTAAAGTCTCTATTAGGTCTTATTTGTATACCTGTAGACCTATGGAAATACTATTGGGCAGCCCCAGCATCAGCATGAAGGGGCAATTATTACTAAATAATTATTCTATGTGCATATTTTATACTAGCAATATTATGATTATTGTGACAACAAACATGTTTTTTTGCTTGTTTTTGAGATATTAAAAAATATTTAGTTGAATATTCACTTTACCCAGACAACAGAGATTTTTTTTAAAGATGGTTCGAAACCCTTCGTGTTTGAGTCCGACTCGCACTTGGCCGGTTTTTTTAAGTTTAGAGACTGTACATTATCTTTATCGTTTATCAATATTTCAAAATACAATTTTAAACTATTTTGTTATGGTAGGTAACTAAGCAATGAAATTTTATTGAAGGAACTTTCTTTGTAATTTTATAGTTTAAAACGAAGGCAAATTGAGACATAAATAGAAGTTGTTTTTTTACAGGTTAGTGAACGTATTCCTTTCAAGAGATCAAGTTTTTGGCACGCTCTGTATTCTATTTTTGTCAACAGGAAAGCAAACGGAAGTCTTGCAAGACGAGGGAAATTATTCACTGGCAAATGAATAGAGTCTGTTTTCAATGTGAAATCAAAAGTTAAACCAAAACTACATAATTCTTTTCGAGATTTTGTTGGTGCTGAGTTAGAAATTGTTTGAATTTAGATTTATGGTAGTGATTTAGTTAGCTTTGTGTTCTAGCTTGGTTTATTGGTATGATGAGCATTTGTTGAAAAAGAAAATTTGTGGACAAGATACATCGCTTTCCTCCGGTCGACGATAAAGATAAGTCACAAAATATCCTACTTTCTTCTTTCTGCTCTACGCCGTAATTATAAATAATAGGGGTTAAAGAATGAAATTGCCGATTTTTTCCTCATTATTCATTAGTGTATAATTCCTTTAATACAATATCTATGTCCATTATTCTTTTTTTATTTCAAACTTCATTACAAGGACTTATATTTATGTATAAAATTTTATTATTATTTTTATTTTTTTCACTAGAAATACATCTTCAAAAACAGCTCATCCTAAGAGGTGCCCGTCACCGTTATAAAAATATGAATATTTTTTTAAACAGATCTCAATTCGCAATTTTTTTCTCTATGTATCCTATAGCTTAATGTTGTCTAAATATATCCACAAAATTACATAAAATTTAGATTTGTGGTTCCAAAAAAAATCGCAATTATATTTGTATGGAAAAAATAATTTTCGTTAAATTCTCCATACAAAACGGCAATTTCATACTCAAACCCCTAATAATATACATAAATATTATGATGCTATCATAATTTGAAAATAAACTTTACAAATCAATGCAATTTTGTCAATAAATGCAATTGCAACGCCAGCATATTTCACTGCAGCATTTATTCCTTTGTAAAATTGTTCGGATTCCCAAAAGCCACATCCAGTAAGCAGAGCCGGACGGACAGAATCCGCAAAGTGGTTTCGTGTTGCGACGGACAGGTGAAATAGTGCGAAAAATTGCCCCGCGGTCACCAGGACACATTTGCTGGCCATCCGGACCGCACTTGATGCGAACAATGAGTATCCTTCTCCTGTACGTAATAGGATCCAATTGTTTCTTGTTTTCGACCATTTTGGTCTACGGAATTCCATTGTTCAAAGTGGCTATAAATATAAACTTGGCAGCGGCAATTCTTCTAGGGTCAGTTGCGAGCAATGTTTTATTTATATTATATTATAGTATATTTTAATAATAGTATCACAGTCCATTTAAGTTCTTTCAGTCAGACAACGAGCACGTTTAGACAGGGCAAGTACCGAACTGCCATACACTCGTTCGGTAGACGTTGGTCCACTGTATGTCTACTGCACCCTGTCTAGCATCACAAAAGCGATATTTTCCTCAACTTCAAAGACTGTACGTTTTTACGCTGTGAGTAGTATCTTGAAAATAGCGCTGTGGTCGTGCGTTCTTCATAACGATTGCAGTACTTAAGCTACTAAGTGCTTTGTTGATGGGTGACCGAAAATTTGGCTTCTATTTTTCATAATTAATAGTTATTTGTTCAACAACAACAGTGAGCAAAGTAATTTTTTGCTGTGAGTGCCGATATTAAATCACGAACCAGCGAAGTAGTCTAGGATAGATAGGCTACTTACTATACATAGATCTTAACTAGGCTACTGAGCGCAGTGAGAAATTGAAAGGAGAACAAATTTAGTGCCCACCAAAAAATAGTACCTACATTGCTAAAAAAAACAACTTTTGGTGAGACTTTACACTTTTTTGGTGAGTATTTATCCTTTTTTGTAGATTAGGTTAAGTTAGTATTGTATTCATTTAAATACAAGCCGATTTAAAGGCAATGAAGAGAGTGAAACATACAACTTTACCTTTCCAGCGAGAAAATTGTTATAGGTGAGATAAACAAGGCAATACATATTTATTTTTTTATTTTTATTTTACGAGATGCCAAACAAGCTTGCGGCCCACCTGATGTTAAGTGGTCACCGCCGCCTAAAGACACTTCCAATATTAAGTGTAAATCACTTAACACCGCAAGTGCGTTTGCCATCCTGGGGACTAAGATGATATGCCCTCCATGCCCAGTACTTACAATGGCTACCTTTCCCTTCAATCCGAAACACAGCGAACTGCTTCACGGCAGAAATAAGAAAGGCAGTGGTACCTACCCAGACGACCCTACATATGGGTCCACCACCTAGTTTACATGTTTATGATCTTAATATAATTATTGAAAATCAAAAGTAAGATTACTAAAATAATTTAGATTGAACGTTAGTCTTGTTCAGAGCTCGCAGCAAAAAGCGTTTTTCCTTCGAGATTTTACGAAGCAAAAGGTCTTTTATGGTGCTGGAGAGGTGAAAAAATATTTGAAAATGATGCTGAATTAAATACAAAACGAAAACAAGAAAAAATATCCCGGCCCGTCTCAGCACTTATGTTGACAGGATGTCTTTCTTGTGTTTTTTCTATTTTTCATTTAATTGGGTGTCTTTTTCAAATGTCTGGTGTACCTATTTTATTTCCACGCTCACACCCGATCCTATTATTAGCCCAAATTAAATATCATTAATCCAATACTAATATTATAAAGCCGAAGTGTTTGATTGTTTGTTTGAACGCGCTAATCTCAGGAACTACTGGTTCGAATTGAAAAATTATTTTTGTGTTGGATAGTCCATTTATCGAGGAAGGCTATAGGCTACATAATAATAGACATTAACGCGAGCGAAGCCGCGGGTGACCACTATATGATATATAACCATGACAAGTGAACATTGTTCATCACGTAAGCAATTGCTACCTGGACAGCTTGATGTGGAGGCAGTGTCACTGACCACTCCACCACGACCGGCGGCCTGCATATCATCATTATGCAGCTTAAGGCCCATAGCAGATGATGGACTTTATGTCTGTTACAGTCATGACACTGCCTCCATCGCGACATGATCTTTATTAGAAAGCGCATAAAGTTGAACTTGTCCTCTCATAAAAATTACACAACGTTATTCTCTTAATAATAAAGATCATAATGTAACGGACTGAAACGGACAAAAACTCCATCGTCTGTTATAGGCCTAATACTAAGTAGATTCTTATTTGTAGCATTATTTAATGGGTTTAGAAATTGATTGTTACTATTGTCTTTTAATATAGTTGAATAAAGAATCATAATCATAAATTATAATTACCATCATAATAGGCAACTCCGGCCTGCAAGGTAAGCACTGTGTAATGAACCACCTCACACCTATTTGTAATGAACCAGAATTTTATGGATCCTAGACTTTTTTATATTAACGATTTTTATCTTGGCGTGTCATCTCCTGCCAGTGGTCGACTATCATTAAGGCTGTTTGAATATTAGACACAATTGCGTGGAATATGGAAATTGTGCTCGGATTGAACCAAGTCAGTAGCGACACCGGTTCAAACCCCGCCACGTACCAATGTGTTTTCAAAATTTGATTTCATAATGTACGTTGGTGAGGAAACCTGCATACACCTATGAAGGAATTCTTAGGTTGTGTGTGAAGTCGGCCTACGGGCACTTGGTTTATTAAGTCCTAATAGTCCCCTAATGTGGGGTAGGCTCGAGCTCCTTGGTGAGGACGTTATATGAGCTATTGATGATTTGTTTTTATAGTGTCATCTTTGGATATGCTCGTTTCCCAAGGTACAGTCAGCTAGACCAACAGTTGAGTGTGTATGAGTAAAAAGAATGTCCGGCCTAGAAGACTTAAGAAATGAAAATATTACTAACAAATATATATAAAAAAAACAAGTCCTTATTAATCATGAAAAATTATTACAATTTCAATGAATATTTTATAGTGATAAATTTTCTTGAAATAGATAAAATAATAGATTAGAAATAATTAAACTAAATTTAAAATCTGTTTCATGGTCAAACACAGACCTTAAAAGACTAGAAATTAAAAGCAGAACTACACTAACTAAGTACAATTACCTACATCCAAAATCCGCTATTGAAAGAATCTCAATCAAACGATACCTGGGTGGCCGAGGATTAATAGACATAAAGAATCTCTGCAGTAGCCAAATCGAGAAACTTAGAACATTTTTTTATCTTAAGTCAGAACACAGTCCTTTACACGCAGCAATAGTCAAAGTAGATAAGCAATACAGTATTCTTAACTTAAATACCACAGACATATTAAATAAATCTATAAATAAAGAAGAAACAGAAAAGTTTAGGTCATGGCGTAATAAGCAACTTCACGGAAGACATTTACATGATATAGAAGAGCCACATATTGACTCCAAAGCCTCAAATATGTGGCTAAAACTAGGTTACCTATTCCCTAAAACTGAAGGTTTTCTTATTGCTATACAGGATCAAATCATAAATACAAAAAACCATAAGAAATACATATTAAAAACATCCGAAGATGATAAATGTAGAAAATGCTGTAGGCAGTCGGAAACAATACAGCACATTATTAACGGTTGCCCAACACTCGCCCAACATGACTACACACACCGCCATAACCAAGTCGCACATTATATACACCAAAAACTAGGTATAAAACATAAGTTGATTACGGAAAAAATCACTCCTTATTATCAATACACACCAAAACCTGTGCTAGAGAGTCCCAGCTGCAAGATGTACTTTGACAGAGCTATTTTAACCGACAGAACAGTTCACTGTAATAGACCAGACATCACATTCGTTGACAAAGTTAAGAAAATTGCATATTTAATAGATATAGCCATCCCAAGTACACACAACATCCAAAAAACCATATCAGAAAAAATAAACAAGTATTCGGAATTGAAAGAAGAAATACTAAGAATTTGGAAATTAGACAAAGTATACATCGTGCCATTGGTACTTTCAAGCACAGGGATAATACCCAAACAATTACTTCGCAGTATTAAATTGATAGATCTCCCGGAAAGTAGTTACATTACAATGCAGAAAGCTGCTATTTTAAATACCTGCAGGATAGTTAGGCGCTTTCTCCAAGACGATACGACAAATATACAACCATAGGAAATCTGGTACTTGGCACAGCCCGTAACAGATTTTGAAGCACTAGCTCAAAGCTGAGATATAAAAAAATAGAATCAATAATAATAATAATTCTTTATTCGTAAAAACATGAGTATACAAATTCAGTTGTTACAGTACAGTTTTACAGTCGTCCTTACATGTTTTTGCCATCAATAGCATACAAATATTGTTTAAAGGTTTTAAAAATTTCATTAAAGATTAATCATAAACATGCATGTCAAAAGCAGAATGAATTTATATTAATTGTGAAATCTAAACTACATTAATGACAACAAAATCAAATAATTATATAATAAAAGCTAAGTATATATATGTCAATGTCAATAGTATTGAATAATAATAATTAATAATAATCAAGTAAATAATGTCAAATTAATTAGGATAAATAAAATATGATTTTAATGTCAATTTCAAAATTAAATAATTAAACGTAAATATAAATACATTTTTTTGCTGTCAGATTGCATTGGTCCGTTATAAAGTCGTTTACAATTATGTTAAAGCCAGTGATTTGTCCTCCAAGAATTGCCTAACAGAATAATAACATTTGTTGATTAGGAACAAAGTAAGACGTTTCTTAAAATTACATAAAGATTCCTCCTTAATATTCTTGGGTATCTTATTGTATATTGAAGTTGCCATACACATAACACTTTTTTTTAGCAAAGATGTTTTATAACCTCCTGTGCATAATAAATTTATATATTGTGACCTTAAAGCTGCTGTTCGTTTTTTGGTACTTTACAATGATGTTTCATTTATGAAGTTGACATTTAAATTTAGTTTACGTGTACTTTTATTATAATTTAACATATAATTAAACCGATTGATAATAATAGATATTAATTAATTAATGTTTAAATTTGTTTGAAACGCCCAACGGGTATCAAGTTGTAACTAAAATTATAATAATTTCCATCTGTATTTTACACATGAAAGTAATAATGAAATCTGAATCTGTAGAAACCCTACGTCTTTGATGCCTAACAGTTTTCAATAGTCAACAACTGTGCCAAAAGTTCAAAAAATGACCCTTGATGAATTAGTACTGAGGTAGGAAGATGATGTCCGCAATGACCGCTCCAAATATTTGTATTCATGCCTAGTAAGTTTATTCCAAAGGCGTTGAAAAGCGCGTTCTTTATTTATACCAAAATAATTTCTTCCCCGCAGCCCTCATTTCAGAACGTAAAGTTCATATGTGCCGGCCAAAGTCAGGTAATTGGCGCTTCGGATGCAAAAACGACCCGCGGCAGGAATTCTAAGTGGGCCCTAAGTGTGAAGTAATGCCAATTTTACGAGACAAGCCTGGACTGAATACAAGATGCGAGTAAAAAGCTCCACGCGAAAGAGTTGAGTTTTTATAGAGATTTAGCCGTTTTTGAGGTACAAAAAGTTTTATTTAGTTTTTCTTATTACACAGGTTATAATACGTGAAGAAAAAACTGTGTACCATTTTAAAGCATATTTTGCATTTTAGTGTGAAACTTAGCATAATTAAGTACTTTAAATAATCTTATTTTTTATGATTTAATTACAAATGTACAGTTTTCAGAGTTTTTCCTGTAGCTGCTATTTGCCCGTCTATTTTTATTATTTCCGTACATTATATGTAATGCCGGCAGAGTAGAATAGCATCGCCCCGTATCCTCCAATAGGTGTCGTAGAAGGCAAAGGGGTATTGACCACCTTATACTCCGTCCACCAATCAGCATTGGGAAAGCGTGGTGGACTACTGCCTCCTTCCATGACAAGGAGACGCCTTGTTTCCCAGCAGTGTGTCGAATTGTAAAGGCTCTTATAATGATGATACCTAATTCGGGTTCGAACTGGGAAATGCCTCTTGCTGGATCAAAATGCATGACGGGCGCATGATAATTTAAAATGATGTAGATTTCCTGGCATAAAATGTCATCACCTTTTACAATATAACCCTTGTAATTATTTGTTCTCGGCTTTTTTTTTTGGTAGTTCACTGAAAGGTTTGGTTATTATTATTATTATTTAGATAATTCGGGGCTTTTTGCCTCACTGCGACCTATAAAGATCTATTGTGACTAGCCTTCAAGTAAGTCCTATTGAGGCCTTACATGTACTCCTTTAGCTGGGCACTATCTAAAAATGATAAGATATTCCTAGCTTGGATTGTTTTGATATCGTCTGGGTCGAGAATGTGTCTTCCCAAATGTCGGCTTCTTTTGTGAATGAGACATTCACAAGAGCAAAGGAGGTGTATTGGTGTTTCACGCTCCTGTTTACAGAAGACAAGGTTTGGTTATTTTTTGGGTTGTCTGTCACTATTTTGAAATACAGCATGGCCCTCGTGCCAGATATGAACGTCACGGTCCAGATGTGACTTTATGTGTACCAAATGTGGCCTAAAGTGTTAAAACTTACTTGAGTAGCAGAGTTGTAAGAGCAGCAGTGTAAGAGATTAAGATGAAATTCATCTTAATCTCACTAAAACTTTATAGTTATTAGCGTCCACAAAACTTGCTCACTTTATAACACACTCACTAATGTACACAATAATCACTTTTAAAACAGTACGATAAAGAATAAAAAAACCGTTAGATAAAATTTTCAGACATAACCAATGATATTATATTTAAAAAGAGGTAGATAGGTTACCTTTATACTAATTAAAAGTCAAAAATGGTCCAAAATGTCATCGTGTTACACGGTCAAATTAACTCGGCACCTAAAGTCTACGATTTCATGTTGTCGTATGTGGCGAGTTAACTAGGTCATATTGTAAGTTGTGAGTAAGACAACATGATATCTAGCAATAGAGTAAACGAGAAAGATATATGTTGTGCTATGCTCGGGTGTGCTAATTAGCTTACTTTTAGGGTGCCACTTTTTGCAAGCAAGTAACCTATCTACCTCTTTTAAAATATAATATCATTGGACATAACAATATATATTGGCAGTCAACAACCGTTGCATAGCAATGCGATTGTTCTCACAGCGTATCTTGTGCCTGCCAGTAACTTTAACATAAAGCTCTGATTAACCATTTTCAGATTATGAGCTCATGCTCTCACAAGTTACATTGCAATCTACGTAGAGTAAGTTACAAAATGAGCTCTTCCAAAATTCGCGGAGCACTGTAATTATTAGTTTCATCCAAAACTTCTACCGCAACACAAAACCTATTTTAAAACCAAGTAAAAAGCCATCCGTAGTGTAATTAATCTTTTACTCCGCTTTAAATCTTCGGGAACAAGTTCAAAATCTTGGCCGAAGTGGGTGTCTACCTCAGCTAACTATTTTAATTAAAAACATTGAAGACAAATAAAAAGGAAAGAATGCCGGCGAAATACAAATTGTTTCGGTTAATTGTTATGTCGGCGACGCGAATACAGGCTCATTTTGTTTATTCTGGAAAGTTCGCTTTTGACTCGTCGTCTTTGTGTGGAGTTTCAACTTGAAAGAAAATTTACGTCTGTACTTTTGGGGAACAGTGGTAATTTCAATTTGTCTTTTTATGCAAAAACTCCGTCAAGGTAATTTTACATTCAGACAATCTTCTTTATAATCGGTATTTTCTTATAAAACCATGTTAGCCTCGTGTCAAAACAATTGTTTTTAATCTACACTGTGTTCCTATGCAATAAGTTTGACTTGTTATTCACAAGATCAAATTGGCAATTTTCTGTTTTGGATACCTTAGTTTGCGAAATGTTATTATTTATTTAAAGTCACATTGAGCCGTGTAGTGCCTCAGAATAGTGACAGCTTGCCAGCCTGTCGCCTATATAAGAGCATAAGAGTTTCTCCCGAGTTCTTGCTGTAAAAACACGTGTTAAGAGACTCCACTTTTAACCTCCATCTACCTTACAATTGTCCGTTACTATTTTAAGTAAATTTTCACTTGACATTGGCGAAATGCCTTGCAAATCGCGAACACCATTTAATTAAAGTAAAAGAAGAAGAAAAGAGCAAGCAACTAAGGTTTTCTGTAATATAAAGAGGAAATATTTGATTGTTTGTTTGCATTGAATAGGCTCCGAAACTATTGAACCAATTTTGAAGGAATTCGGTATGGAGATATTTTGAGGACCTGGGAAGGACATAGCATGCGTTTAGGCGCGACATTAACGTGAGCGAAGCCGAGGGCAATCACTAGTTTTTACAAAAAGTTCAAGCAGATGACACCATCCCACCTGATGTTAAGCAAAAGTGGAGTCCAAATGTGGAGATAGCTAGTACCACAGACAAACCCCGCGCTAGCCTCTCTCACCTTGCCAACCTGCAAGATGCTTCTTCACACCTCTTTCGAATGACACGGGTTTGTAAAAAGGAGGAATGATATGTGCTGGCAGTGAATTCCATTTCTTGATTATACGACTTGTTTTGATTTGTCGAATGAGCCGCAAAATTTATTAGTTCGCGTTGGACTTGGAACGGTAGCCAGAGTTTGTCGGTGGCACCGTACCACACGCGTAGTCCTTAAGAACGGGAGATGATGAGAATAGGGAAAGGCTCATCACAGCACTCGCCGTGGTATAGATGGTGAAATGCACTCAATGACAATACACAATTACCTATTTTTACTTTCTCGTATACGTAGTATAGAGGAAGTCTTGTGATCGTCAAAAAATTCGACCGTAGATTTTGACGGATTTACGCCTTTTGGAGACCCGAGACCTGAGACCATAAATACCGTTTTTGGAAATATGTCTGTATGTGTGTCTGTGTGTTAGCCCAAACTCGAGTATCCTTTAACTTATTGCAACCAAATTTAACAATTTAACATGCATGTATTACTTAAGGTTTCTATCAACTTTTGAGTCGTTGGTCACGAAAGTTAATAATAAATTCTTTATTGTACACACAAATATAATTACAACATAGTGCAGGAAAAAACATGTACAAAGGTGAGCTTATCTCTAAAAGAGATCTCTTCCAGCCAACCCTAGCCTTAGTTTAAGCGTTTAAATGCGGGAGTATTGTGTACACGGCATATAAACAATATAAATAATAGTAGGTGCCTATCTAAACTTATAATACTAAACTAAGATAAATAAATTATATTTATAAATACATAATTTACATAAATATTTATATATTATTTATATACTATACAAATATATACCTACATATAAGCATACACATCTACATAAATATAAGTACATACATTTAATGTAAGTTGGAGAGATAGTGCTCTTTCAATTTTCGTTTGAATGTAGTCACAGAATCACTCTCACGAATTTCAGTCGACAATTTGTTCCAAAGTTGTGCAGCATGCACAGTAAAAGATTTACCAAAAAATTTTGACTTGGCGGTAGGTCGGACAAGGGTTTTAGTTATACAAGAACGCTTAGGACGGGAGTCAGAGGGAAGGAAATTAAAACGGGAGCGCAAATAATAAGGATGTTGAGGGTTATGAAGGATTTTATACAATAAGGAAAGGATATGTACATTTCTGCGAAGACGAATAGGGAGCCACTTTAACTTTGATCGAAATTCTGAAATGTGGTCAAACTTCCGTAAGCCGAAAATGAAGCGAATTGCCAGGTTTTGAAGGCGTTCCAGTTTGTTAAGCAGCTCTTCAGTTGCATCTAAATAACAGACATCAGCATAGTCGAGAATGGGGAGTAAAAGAGATTGAGCTAGCATAACTTTAGTTTTGAATGGCAAGAAATACTGAAGACGCCTGAGAGAGTGATATGTGAAGTGCATACGACGACTGACTTCATTTATGTGCGAAGACCATGACAGCGTGCTGTCAATAATAAGGCCTAAATCTTTGCTCTTTTCAGAGTACGGTATAATAACTCCATTATAAGAAACCTTAGCGATATTACCCCTGTCAAATTTGTTGGACATCCTATTGCTGGTAACTATTATTGACTGTGACTTGTTAGGGTTAACAAGAATTCCAAATGATGCTGCCCAGTCCTTTACTATGAGCAAGTCCTTGTTAACGTTGTCTACAGCAGTATTTATGTCATCCAAGTTACAATGCCTATATATCTGTAAATCATCTGCGTACAAGTGGTAGGGAGGAGATATGACCTTTGTGAGCTCATTTATAAAAACTGAGAAAAGAAGAGGAGAAAGGACGCCGCCCTGCGGTACGCCTGCAGTAAGGTGACACCAGTCTGAAAATGACTCATCACACTTAATGCACTGCCGACGTCCGCGAAGATAGTCAGAGAACCAAGCAATCACGGAGGGTGGAATGTTATTTGAGACAAGGATGGATAGAAGGATATCGAAATCGACTGAGTTGAAAGCACTGCTAAAGTCAAGAAGAACAATGATGGTTGCCAATCTGTTGTCCAAAGCCTGTCGAATGTCATCAGTGACGTTCAACAGTGCTGTCACAGTGCTGTGATGATGTCGAAAACCAGATTGAAATTGGCTAATAAGGTTGTTATGGGAGAGGTAGGACGAAAGTTGATTATGTACAGTGCTTTCAAGAACCTTCGACAGGAATGGGAGTATGGAAATGGGGCGGAAATCGGAATAGGTGGTAGGATTTGTAGCTTTCGGAAGGGGGATGACATGGGCTAGCTTCCACTCACTCGGAAAGGTGTTAGTGGTAAGTGAAAAATTTAAAATGTGAGTAACAATCACACTAACTTCATCCAATAGGAGTGTCAGCATATCACGGCAAATACCGTCATTTCCCACCGCTTTGGATTTAATGGATAGGATGCTCTTTTTAACATCATCCTCCGCGATTTCGCGAAAAGTAAAGGATTCACAGTCAGGTGGTATAGTGTTGTTAAGAAACGTTAATGTTTTATTCTTAAAACTATTATCTAAAATGACAGGAGGCTTACAGAAATACTTGTTTAAGCCGTTCAAGTCAGGTATATTATGGGAGACTTCAGGAGTATCACCCACCCCAAGTGACTTTAGAAATTTCCACATTTGTGCACGGGAGACATTTTCTAATGATGTATGGATATAACGGCGTTTGGCATCCCTACACAACCTGTTGCAGAGATTACGGAGCTTTTTGTATAACTGAAGATTGGCATCACTAGAGTCCTTCTTGAGATGAGATTTGGCCCTATCTCTGCGCTGCATGGCTCTTTTAATAAAAGGAGTAAGCCAAGGTGCAGGTAAATTCTTAACTCTTACAGGCCTGATTGGAGCATGAATGTCAAATAATTTAAGCATAAGCTTGTTGAAAATTGCAACTTTCTCGTTAATATTATCTACATTTAAAATCAGAGTCCAGTCCGTCTTGTTAAAATCCTCTCTCAGGCGATCAATATTAATGCCACCAAAGTTACGCTGAAATATGACTTTGATTTTACGTTTAGGAGGTCGGACCTTATATGAAAGGTATATAAGGTCATGGTAAGAGAACGGAGCGGTCATTTGGCCGTGAGAAGAGACTAATTTGGGTTTGGATACTATCTGTAAATCGAGAAGAGAAGGCTGACAATTAGGAGAATGGTGAGTAGCTGAAAGCGGTAACAGTTCAAAGTTAACAGAGGATATTGAAGATTTGAGTCGGGTAGACCTAAAGTTTTGCTTCAGTAAGCACGTATTTAGATCGCCCATAAGAATCACATGATCGTAAGTGGAACTTAAATTCTCAAGAGAAGATTCAAAATGTTGGAAGAAATTAACTTTGTCATTGGGACTATATACTACACCCACCAAGATTTTAGTGTGATGGATTTCAACTTGCAGAAAAAGATGTTCAAGGAAACCGCTATGGTCGTTTGGGGATTTGTCGATTACGGTGCATGGAATATTATTCCGAATGTATATACATACACCACCGCCACCAGAACCAATCCGGTCATTCCTGTAAAGCTTATAACCATAAAGAGAGCATAATGAAGAAGGCAGTGAAGGTTTAAGCCAAGATTCAGAAACCAAGATACCGTCAAATATGCCACTGTTAAAAGATGCAATGAAATCAGATATGTGTCCAACGACACTTTGGGCATTAATGTGTACAAGGTTGAGGAAGTTGGATTTACTTTGGAACACCGATTGAAGTTTTTTGTCCAATGAGAGTGCATCGGTATCAGAAGAGGATGAGATGTCACTACACGCACTTTCGTATTCATCAGAAGATGTGTCTGAAAAATATTTATCTAAAAAAGACATAAAATAAAAATATATAAATAATAATTATATCAGTACCCAAACAAAATATAAATAAAAACGTACTTAAATAAAATTATCAGTTATTAAAATACAACTTATCTATAATATCGTAAATTAAATAACTTCAATTACCACCAGCGAGAGTTGGCTGTATACATTGACAAAATTACTAAAAAGAATATATTGGCTGAAGGCATACAATGGTTAATATATATATTTTAAGTCAAAAACACAAGCAAAAGCCGTTACAAAAAGAAATGATGTGCTCAGTGCCTCGGACATTATTGATCTACATTTAATAATACAATCAAAAAAAGAAGATAAATATCGAATACACGGATGTATGGGCAAGATGTCTTTGCCTTCGCAAAATAGGGAGAATTAAAAATAAACATGACATATGTCAGTGACACGCAATTAACACATATTCTTTCTAATCTGTGATTAACATGAAAGTTGACAAAGTACTGTATCAATGTGAAATTACCTACGTTTATCTAAAGATAATTATCAAAAGTTGCTCAATCTAATTAGATAACGAAACAGCTTCACTTATCTGACGACGAAGGAAACTGTGACTGAAGTTTTATTAGATCAGTCATAGCAGAGATCTTCTTCTTAGTTTTATCTGGTAGCAGTATGACTATCATGCCTTCTGATGACCAGCAATTCCTTATGCCAAAATGTTTACGTGCTGCAGAGAAGACACCCTGTCTTGACTTTGTCAAGAATTCGGACACGGTTACCTTAGATCCTTTAAGGGCAGTCTTGGCATTCCAAACAGAGGAGCGTGCTTTCATGTTGGAGAAACGTACTAAAATTGGCCTGTTGCGATCTCTCTTAACCCCAAGTCTATGACACACCTCTATACTATCAGTTTGGACATGAGGTAGCTTCAGTTGTTTATTGAAGACGGCCAATACCTTCGCCTCAGTATTCTCACCAGAATCGTCCGGCAAGCCATGAAGAAGCAGCACCTTCCGCCGTGTGTGTGTTTCTACTTGATCAATGCCCGCATTGAAGAGCTCCAGCTGAGATTTAATAGTTTGAATGGCCTTTAAAACAAAAGCCTTAAATTGAACATATTCAGATGCAAGCGCTTTCACTGTTTGTAACTGTGAAGCTGACACTGGCGTTGAGGAATGTTGCTGCAGAGCCATTTCGAATTCCTCCATCCTTGCACCAAACTGTACAGAGAGCTCCTGCAGGTTTTCAGTGATTTGAGCAGTATCCATTGTGATAGTGAAGTGCCTTGATGAGATGGTGATAAAAACGTGTGTGATGTAAGATTGTTCAGAAATGTAATATCACCAACACTCACTGGTGGGTATTCTTAACACATTTGTTTAAAAAGAGTGAATATAAATTAAATAAAATACTAAAAATATTAAATAAAGTGTTAAGCAACCGACCAAAAATTTAACATGCATGTATGACATCAAAATATAAGGTTTCTATCAACTTTTGAGTCGTTTCCGGTATACGAGAAAGTCAAGAGGAGACCACTCCCGATTTTTGACTATACAACTTAGAAGCTGATCCAATCTTAGCTACAGCTATTCCCTACTTTTTAAAATTACAAATGGACTATAGAAGTTTTGTTCCCTTAATGTCCTCGTATAGCTCACATAAAATGTAACGGAACATTTAGAAACAAGAATTACCCACTTCCTTGAATAGTCTAAATAGGACCACAGTATTGTTTTTGTGCCTACGAATAAAGTTTCTCTAGTATTTGAGCATATAGACCTCATATGGGTAGAATAGGGATGCGCTGATCCGATCTGACGAATCGACGATCCGATCATCCGGTTGGAATACGATTAAAGATTTTTTGGGATCGGACCTTTTTTTGCGTCAGAAAATGTTTAATCCATACTTTAGGGCAGGTGGGACCACCCCAAAGTTATGTGGGACTCACCCTGTCAGAGCATACCCACTGAAAACTGACGTATTCTTCTAGGTCGTGGCTTTAACGCACACAGGGTACTTGGCGCAATCACTGTGTGCGTCATAGACGGGACGACATACCCACACCCGGGTTCACTGGGGTAAGGTCACGTCTACGGAACAGGATAGACGTTCTCCCGCAGGAAGGAACATTATCGCGAGTGACGGAGTCCCACCCCGTCACCCGCGCCCCCCATTATGATGGCTGAAGTTGGACATAGTACCTCCTTCTCCGGCCCGTTCTCTGCCTACGAACTAGTTCAGTGAGAGGGTCATCCTCCTGGGATGGGATCAGACCTGGGTAAAAATATAGGACTTTCAGAAGGTTTTTTTTTGTTAATATATTTTATCTTTGACGCCTTCATCTCATCTGATGGTAAGTCATAATAAGACTGAAAATGGAAACAAGCTTCTCCCGGAACCCTTTGAGTGACATTGCTAATCGCTCAGAGATCAAGGATTCGGAGTGAATCTCGCTTTCACGCCTTATGAGATGACGTTATCATAATTTCAGCTCAGAGCTACCCACTGTTTTACATAGGCCTCTCCCAGGATCTCCGACCTGATTGGTTCTGCGCTGACCGCGTCCAGCGGCTTCTCGTGACCTTTAGCAGATCGTCAGTCCACGTTGTGGGGTCTCCTCACACCTTTCCGCTTACAACCGCTGTCAGTTCTCCTCGAATTGTGCCCTGCCCACTGCCCCTTAAGGTACGAGGTAGAGCACAACGGAGTTGCCTCTCGAATTTGGAGCATCGGAACTTGGGTAAACCTCCTTATAACCTTACAGAAGACCACAGTCATTAAATAATACTACATTATTGTGGTGTTGTGTTTCTGTTGGTGAGTGAGTTTTCCAGAGCTCCACGGAGTAGGGAAGTGGATTAGGGTTGACATCGCGCAAGTGTCACGTCAGTGTTGCAAGCCGTCTAGGCTACGGTGACTGTTTAACACCAGGCAGGCCATATGTTTGTCTACCAATCAACTGACATTAAAACTTAAGGTTCGTAATTCTGTCGGCTATGTCGGCGGCCTTAGTTCTCCTATAGATCCCATCACTTCTGTCATGATCATGCAGAGAAACCGAATTATTTAGATTAACCGAATATTACGCCGCAGAATAGCTTTTTCTTTCTTTCTGTTCTTTTTATTTACTTTACAGTACAATACGCAATTTACAATATAACTGTAAATAGCTCAGACCATAGAATTATTTGTCTGCTTTTGGGCTGAGAGAATAGCTACTAAACTTTTGACTTTTATGACAGATTTGACAATACCATCACTAACATAATTATTCATATTCATTGGTTTTCTTATACGATAAAAAAAATCGAACCCTACTAACGCACATCCCTACAGCAAAGGTCCATAATGGGAAACGTGTGTACCGTAACAGTGTCATTTAAACTACACTAACACCAGTTGTAAATAGTTGGAGGCCGAAATTGCGCTGTTTGTTATGAGAAAGGGCAGATAACGCACCCATTAAGCTTTATTCTCTTGTTTACTGAAGAAATAACCCAAAAACAAAGTGTTGACAAGGTATTTTTTGTTTTGCTCTTGTTCTGGAGTTTGTTATGAATCTTCTGGAGCGGAAAGCCGCAAGTTATTCTTTTTAATGCCTGTTTTCTATAACAGGAACTAGGGCAAAAGTTAGTAAAGTTGATTTCTCGGGAGACTCTAGCAAATGATTCTTGAAAAAAGTTTTTTTTAATCCGGGCTACACTAAAGTGAACTTCTACTATAGTGAAGTAGTATAAAGATACAATGCGAAGGTTAGGCAAGTAATTATAAAAGTAATACAGTATTTTTTCTCTGTTTGAGTCAGTACAGTAGAGGAGACTTTGACAATAAAAACTGATAGTATAGGAACTGCATTTTCTTTAAAAAAAAAGCCTAAGAAAACACACCTAATTCATAGGTTAAGACCTAATATTTCTTAAAGACACACAAGGGTATAGAATGGTAAAATTTACCAGTTCTGCAATCAAGCAAAATAAGTTCATAATAAAATATGACAATATTATTTTAATAAGTTATTTTAATAAATATTTGCAAAAATAATCATAACGTGCTGGATCCATGTGCAGATAGAATTAATTAAAATTCTAGACGAGAAAAACATAAATCTAACATTCATCAGACTGGCAATAAAATAGTTACGACCGCCCAGAAAATACGAGACGAATCCGTTTTCAAGGTTCCATGCCCAATGTCCTTTCATATCCAAAAGGATACCATTGAGCCAACGAAGACGGTCCATTTATCGATACATCTGTCTCAGAGTTTTATCTCAGATAATAAAAGACTTTCTATGTATTAATTTTCTAATTGGGTCGCAGAATAATGGCAGATTATTGAATTAAAAAATTAAGAAAGTCTAAACGTTGCTGCTCTGAATATGTAGGAAAAAGAAACGATACAAAGTGTGACAAGTAAAAATAATGATCACGATGATGACTTTTCAAAAATAAGTGAGAAGATTTTTATGTACCGCACAACTGCAAGGAGAGAAGCCCTATAAGTTAATGTGACTTTGTATGCAATTTTTATGCCATCTCTAATTACTGAATGAACTTTTTCGAACTGTGGCTTGAGCCATCTACAATATGGATGGAATTGATCAAGGTCGCTTTCAAGTTCTTTTAAGAGATAGTGGAACTCGCCTTTTGCCTGTCTATTCCTATTCACCCCAACCTTCATTCGATTTTTTAGCAAATGTGTCAGAGAATTTGTAGGAAAACAATGTGGACGTGTGAACTTTCCGTGAGTTGCGAGTGTATTGACTGAAAATATTTTCATAAGACATCAGAATGATACTTATGTAGCAGACAAATATAAATCCGACTTAAATTTATTAATATCGCATCGGATAAGTCGCTCAAATTTGGACCAGCTGACCTGGGATACCTACTATTTACATACCCTCATCTTACACAAACCTACCTGTACCGACAACAAATAAATTGGGAACAATTTAGGTACTAAGAAGGATTAATTTGATCAGTACTTTAATGCAAGTTTGCATATATTTGCAATAATTCCTTGCTACACAAATATTACATTTGACCTCAATTCAAATAACCTAGCGTAGGTTCCGTCGAAACCTTTTTTGTGCGTCACAATTGCATGATTTATTTGATTGGATACCCTGAGTGCCTGAGAACCGTAAGAAACAATGTAACCTGCACAGATAGAATTTACGATTGAATTTAGCTATCTGACAATGTTGACCTATTTTCTTTGATTTGTGTATTGCGCAAAATAATGGTATACAAACAGCTTGTCTTTAAAAACTATGATCAGTATCCGCTAAAAGAAGGATTGTTTGCCAAGATTGTGTAATGTGTATAGTGCTTTATTTTTAAAACTCCTTTTACACACACGTATTATCAGGGGCGGCTTTATCTATAGTGCAGGGTGAGACCTCTTGCTGAGAAGGCCGTTTTGCAGCTGCATAGCAGTAGTCATATAAAATAAAATCACCAATGCACATGAGCGTAGCTAGGCTCTGCGTATTACAATTCTAATGTGTGCTAATATCTTGGCGTAACATGAATTATTATTTTCAGAGTTGCACAGTTACAATATCAAGGAACTTTAGCTCCTAAAAGTTGTCAATAATAAAGAACTGTTGTTAGAAATTCATTCACCCTAAAACTACGAAATAAATTTAGACAGGACAATATATGTAGTTAGTAATAAAATAGCAAGAAAGGGATGAATGAGAGAAAGATTAAGTATGCGGAATAAAAGTACGAGAAGTAGCAACAGCGGGAACTGGCGTGAAAGTAGATATTGAAAAACAGAGTCTCCTTAAGTAAAAAGGAGGATGTAGAGAAAACAAAAAAATATATATCAAGGAACCGTAGCTCTTTTTAGTTGTCAGGGAAGCTCTTGATCTTCATCTCTCTTGACCTTAAGTGATGATAAGGCTAAGGTAACTTAACCTGTTTCATATCTTATCGCCAACTGTCAAACACAATAATGCAGTTAACACTATTAGTATGGCGCCAGACTTAGATGAGATGGCGGTAGCTAACAAATCCTGCCACTTCTTACTGCTCTGAGAATAGAACTAGAAACTCTGGATCTAATTCTATAATTAACGATCCATATGCGCCTGAATACTTGAAATGTAAGTTTCAGTATTTGGGTGCTTCTCATAATCGTATTCTTCGATCAGACAGTAACCTCACTCTTTCAACGCCTTTTCACCGTACTGGTTTTATCTCTAACTCCTTCACCCTTCATGCAATACGACTCTGGAACGCACTCCCACCTCATATCCAAAGAGCAAAAAGCAAACTCGCTTTTAAACATCTGGTTCGCAATTACTATTTGGTTGGAATCTCCTACATAAATTTCATTATATCTATTCATCTGACATTAATATGTATTATTATATTTCGTATATATTATTATAATTATATGTATGTATATATTTACTATATGTTTATGTATGTTAAAAACCTGTAAGTATATTAAAATTATGTAAGTAAGTAATCATGGTTTTGTTAAGTAGCTTTGTTTTTATTTACATAACGGCAATCACTTTTTGCACCGCCTATTGATATTTCTGTACCCAGCTTTCCGGTCGACTGGTAGAGAATGCCTTACGGCATTAAGTCCGCCATTTGTTTCCTTTTGTGTACAATAAAGTTTAAATAAATAAATAAATAATTCCGGTGAGCGAACCACTAGACCACGGAAAAGATATCAATGTATGCACCTCTTTTCTCACTGCTGGCAAAATTTCAAAGTATTATTATGCCAAAAGTGTGACTCTTCACACGTACGCGTCAAATTACTAGAGACCATTAGCTTGGGCTTGCTTGATACATACAAAAGTTATTAATATTAAAAGCACCTTATTTTATAAGCCTATTTTGTGTTTGTGTGTCTTGGTGGTAGGGCTTTTGACGATTTAAAAGTACTTAGCAAAGTCCATTTCAATAAAGAGCTTTTTCATTTCATCTCATCTCAGTTCACCTAATTTCTTCTTATTTCTTCTCATTTCATCTCATTCCATCTATTTCCATCTCATTTCATCTAATTTATTTCATTTATTTCTAGTTTAAGTGTTCAAATTGTTCAGTTTTTACAGTGTGGTTTTATATTCTTTCAGAGTACCCTATATTACCTTAAATAAACATATAGTGACTATCTGCCTTATTTATTGGACCCATACTTAATGTTACCGATGAATACATCTAAGCTTTACATAAGAATTTGAGCCTTATCTCCACAACATAATGCACCTATTTCATTTGGGATTTCTATAAAGTGTGCCCCATACCGAGGTTTATCCATCTGCGTCTCCCGTGTTAGTTTCCTTAAAGGAACTGACAATATGTTCTAAAGTGAACATAATAAGCCTGTGCGTGACAATACATATATTTTCCGTATTTAACGAGCTTGAATATTGAATGGGAAACACCGGAAAATCCTGAAGACATCACTTACGCTTGAGCTTAAATAAGATGTTCTCGCGAGAACACGAGGGCGTTTTTATAGTTTGATTCAAATCGCAAGAGAAAGCGATTTCAATTTTGCTGCACAAATGAAATTAATACGATTTAAGTTTAGCATAAGGCACTCTATATCTATAGTTTCCTAACGGAATTAGAATTTCCCTTACACATTAAATAGTCCCTTTCGTTTGCTGAGGAAATAAGTTTAGTTGTAGAGTACAGGGTACAAGGTGTAGGGTACAACCTTTCTAATCGGTGGTATTATATATTACTTTACTAATTTTAATCATTATCATCATAAACAGCTCATAATTATAATGTCCCCACCGAGGGGCTCGAGCCTACCCCACATTAGGGGCGATTAGGCCTTAGTCAACCACGCTGGGCAAGTGCGGGTTGGTCGACTTCACATACAACCTAATGCTTTCCTTCACCGTAAAAGCGTCGATTAAACGTACATATGAATTGAACATTTCAAAACACATTGGTACGTGGTGGAAATCGAACCGGTGCCTCCCGGGTGGGAGACAACGTCCTTACACACTACGCCACCGACGCCTAACTAACGACTAATGTTAATGATTACATAAAATATATATGTTACCATACATATTTTCCTCTGCAATTATTATGAAAAAGATGACTCGTATAGATAACACCGTCAAATATGAGTTGGCGGTGTTTCTTTTTCAGACGCCTCTGGATGGATAGGATTGTCATCATCATGAATTTATTTCTAATATAGACGAAAGTGAAAATATGTTTATTTTTATTATTAACCGTAATAACATATAATGAAAATATCCTAATCCTTCTTAAAAAATCTGTGGTGACGCTGTCGATTCTACCTGGTAGTTAACAGCAATAGTCATTCTACTTAGATTATCATGCTTGAATGGCCAAGAAGGTGCCGGACATTGATTAAGGATCGTATTTAACTGTTCAGATCCAGAATGAACGACTAAAAATCCTTAATGAGCTACTTACAAATGATTAGTCGTCCATTTAGTATTTTTAGTCGCTCATCCTGGTATTTATAGTTGCTTGATTTTATTATTTCCCATTGATTAATATAAGTTATAATGGTACTGGGAGCTGTATTTTGTCTGAGCAAGCTTTTCTGTATTCTTAGATATCTGTCAACTTCATCTAGTAGACTATATTTTGCGATGTAAATTCGCTAGCAAGAGTAGTAAAACTGCTTCAAGACCCGTTACTCGCCTACATTTTATTCCATACGCCTACACTAGAGCAATGTGAGAGACCTGTCTGCTTATACCCTTAAAGCAAATGTGACGCGAACATGCCGTCGCTTTGAGAGCGAATTTAAGATTTTACTTTTAAAATAGCCAGTTATTGGTCCTTCCTATGAATTATTCAACAGTACTATCATGTAAGGCTTTATCGTGTCTTACTTTGAAAACATTTGAGCAATTTGGGTCAAGTGAACTTTAAAATTTTAGTATCAAATTCGAAGATGGGATCTTTTGTGATTGTTTTAAGTGGACGATTGAGATTCTGTATGAGACCTTCGACTCTAATGCTGCTTTCGTAAACAGTTTCTCTAGATGAGATAGAAGCTAATTAAAATTTATAGTTACGACTGTTTTCAATATGACTCAAATATCAGTTTTGAATATTTCCCTCACGACAAGATTTTGTTATTCGTGACTTTGGGGGTTAATCATTCCGACCTTTTTTAACAGATAGGCATTTACGAAACATCCTGGAGATTGATGGAACCTAAGGCGTACTAGTGTATTATTGCGACAAATGCATTATTGCGACATAAAATAACATCAGGTATTGACCAATTTTGGTCACATAGGAAGTTTATCATGTCCATCTTCTTTATATGGCACCCTCGATCAGTAAGGAATTGATAAGGATTATGAATGGGATGATATTCTTTGATAAGATGGCTGTAGATTAAAAGTACAAATTGGTTCAATCTTGGGGATTGACCCCTTCTGGATTATACTCCAGATGAGCGAACCACTAGATAACAGTGGCAGTATTATCACAATATACAGAACGATACAGTACTTTGACTCTATATATAGTGAGGAATCGACGCACGTACACATACAAACGTCGCTTACACGGCCGCTAAGCATGCTCTGTACCCGTAGTGTAAGTTTTTTAGTATAAAAAACGCAACTACTTTAGTTGCTTTAAGAGCTCAATTTGTATAGGAAACGTGAACAGCGCCCCTAGCGGAGAGAAACGCAAATCATGTTTTCCATACAAATTGAGCTCTTAACGCAACTACAATCGTTGCATTTTGATTACAAAAAAAACTTACACTACGGGTACAGAACGGCAAAGCCGGCAAAACGGCAAAAACAGTAATGTAAACCACGTTTGTATGTGTGCGTGCGCGCCGATTCATCACTATATATGGAGTCATAGTACTGTATCGTTCTCTATATTGTGGTATTATCTTCAGATTCATCATTATTCAGATATTTCAAATTAATAAAAGATCTTTGTCAAGTAATTACATTAAGATACCTACCTACTCTTAATTTCAAGATAAAGTCTTCGACTCTGCTGTGAATGTAATTAGAAACATTAAAACAATAATAATTATTACAGAAGGCATTATTCACTTCGTCTTTCTTTATTATAGTAATAACTAGCACTAGTAAACAAGATCTACTAACAGTTACGAATTAATTAAATACTGAGCATAATATCTAAGAATTTAATGGCCTACTAATTTCGTAACCTTGAAGACAGGTAAGGCAAGCAATTTTGAGGCCACGCCGAACGATATGAGCTCAGGGACCAAAACCCCGTCCCCCTAATAAATATAACGAGATATTGCCTCATATAATACCGAGGTGGCTTCAAATTGTTTGCCCCTTTAAAGGAGTTTCGACCTTAAACTGTTAATGCTAAGGCTAATATTAGTTACATTTAATATTATTAAGTGAACCTTCTAAGTGATGCGCGGACACATTATTCGCTGGTAAGAATGGTCGTTGTAAATTAATTTCTGTCAAGTTAACTTTGGTTAAGGGATGTTGTTATCTCAGCAAATCAGCCTTGGGCAACAACTTTCACGTTTTATTGGTTTATGTTAAAGTTTGTAATCTATGAAACCCTTTAGGGATTACAATACTTTAGTGTTAATTTATCCTTAACTAGTTCTCCACCCGCGGCTTTCCTCGCGTAAGATTGTCGCACGCCGCAATATCAGAATAATTCATGTGGTAAAAATGAGAGCCTTGAGGTATATGACTGGAAAAACTTAGAGAGAGACTAAGCAATCGTTTTAAAGGAGTAGTGTTTAAAAGAAGACAGACCAACAAGAATAGATATTTTATTAATCACCAAACTTTAGGAAAAGCTTAGTGTTTGAATCGACCAAGACCATATTTTGCTTCTAAAATCGCAATAAGAGCGTCTGCTAATAAGCTCGTACCTTATGTCAAAGGAAGGACCCACTTAACCTCATCTCAAGAAAAATATGAAAAACATCTAGTTATTTTTTTCGTTTAAACAGCCATCATCATTTATAGGAGACATGGAAATTGTAAAAACATTGTAAATATTCTTTTTGACTTGTACTTAATATTTAGTATCTTTTCTTTTCATTCTTACTATTTGTAAAAATACAATTTTACAATATTTAAACTCGAAGAATTATGATTAAATGGGTTGGGACTCTACTTTTAAAGGAAGATGGGCATTTTGGTACCCATTCCAATAGACATGATTTGTATGTAGTATCGTTTAAAAGGTCTTACCATGGGAAACATAAATTATTTTGGCCGCTTGTCCCAGATATTTGTACATTCAGAGATATAAATGCTGTTATATAGTATTAAAAATGACATCATCATAACAGCCTTTATAATTGGACCCACTGCTGGGACGCAAGGCCTCGCCTTTTCATTGAAGGAGAGGATTGGTGGCGGAGTATAAAGTGATCAATATCCCTTTGCTGATCCATTAATCGCCTTCTACGACAGCCATTGGAGGATATGGGGTGATGCTAGTCTGCTCTGCCGGCATCACATTGGCAAAAATGACAACACAAAAATGTTTTGATTTCTGCGTTTCTGTTAATATTGTTACTTCAAATCCGTAAAAACTTGTGGTTCAAGAAGCCTTCAGAAGAATGTTACAAATGTGAACCCTATTTCATTTACACTTTGGGTCTATTTATCCTTATAAGTAATGAATCCCTTAAACACACCATCCCTAAACCAGAAAGGTTTTCTTATCTGTTTGCGGAGTTATGAAAGTCGGTTTTAGTACTTAATTATGGAGTTCATTCATTCAATTATGGAGTAATTGGAGCCACAACGCGTTCAATGAACGTCTGATGAACTCGGAGTGAAGTCGTGAATGAACGAGCAATTTGGAATGGGTAAGTGATATAGTGTCTTATACAACGATGTACGCCTGTCAAGGTCTAGCTCAAACTTGAGCTCTTTAAAGGAATTTGGACGTTAAACTGTTGGTAGTAAGGTTAATGTTCCAACAGCGCGTCTCTGTCTTAATTCCTTGATCTTACATTCTGACACGACGTTGACGTATTTTGTAGAAAATGCCAGAAGTTATTATTTGTAATTAAAAGGGACGGGTTTTCTTCACAGCTTTAAGGATCGGGTTACATTTTTGATACAGTTCGACTTCGAGCCTCCTCGTGTTCTTGGATATAGGCCTCTTCCCTTCCTCTCCATTCCCGGTAATGTTGAGTCCGTCTCATCCAATCATTCCATTCGAGTGATATGTCCTGCCAATGCCCATTTCTTAGATGCTGTGGTTTTCAACAAATGTCATCATCATTATCATCATCAACAGCTTATATAATGTCCCCACCGAGAGGCTCGAGCCTACCCCACATTAGGCGCGATTAGGCCTTAGTCAACCACGCTGGCCAAGTGCGGGTTGGTCGACTTCACACATTCAACCTAAGAATTTCTTCATAGGTACAAGTTTCCTCACCATGTTTTCCTTCACCGTAAAAGCGTCGATTAAACGAATGAATTCATAGTTTCAAAACACATTGGTGCGTGGTGAGGTTCGAACCTGTGCCTCCTGGGTGGGAGACAACGCCCTTGCGCAATACGGTACCGACGCTTCACTTCGCTTTCAACAAATGTAACGTATTATAAAGGCATAATTACTACATTTGTAATACGCCACGACATTATTAAGAAAATACGGACATCTGGACCGCAAGGTTTCCCGCGCATTATTAAATGTATTTTTATAATAAAGGTTATAAGTTATTGAAGTAATAGTATGACATATAATTATCTCTTACAATAAGTTTAGCAATGCAATAATTTACTTAATAAAATATCATTATTGATATATTTTTATTTATTTCGAACGGTTCCAGACAAACAGACGGCCTACCTGGTGGTAAGCAGCCATCGTAACCTATAGACGCTTGCAACACTGACTTGACGCTTGCGCGCTACCACCCCTAATCTATATATCTATACCTATATTATAACACCATTATACCACCTAATGCCTATATAATAACACCATTATAACACCTAATGCCTATATTATAACAAAATTCTATAGGGCATAATTATGCCCTATCTTATAATGTAGGCTACCAGCCCTATCAAATGGTGTATATTATTAGAGGCTGTGTTTTTTTTTCAAAATCGTTGCATCCGATTCCTGGCTAGGATTATTGATTTTTCAAAAATCCAATAATGCAGTTTTTGATTTCATCAAAATCGGGTTCGCGACTCCTTTGATCATTTTTCCATGATTTGGCCATGAAGGCCTACTTGAAAAATTCACCTTGTATGGTGACGTAGTAATATGTGCCTTATTTATTGGACCCCTACGTAACATTACATGCTCAACTCTTTTTGGTGTTATAAACTATATATTGATTATTGTGATTATAACATTATGTATGTGTTAATTTATTTGTTGATTACGCGATTCGTATGTTATTATATTGTCAGTTGCTCGACCGAAATAAAACTGCGCAAAAACGTGGCAATAATACAACTTAGATTGAGACTGATGAATTGTTTGGACAGTAATATTAATTTGTCAGTGCCGAAAGAACGTCTTTTTTCGTTCGGCTCTGTTTGCGTTTCTTAGAGCCAGTGTTTTGAATAAACAATTATAGGTCGACTTAGGCTGTGTACAGACGAGATTAAAAGGTTTTATAGGTATTTCGCTTTTAATAAAGAAAGGGCTTTGTGTTTAATTAAAATTTTGTAGCAAACAAAAACGTTTGAGCTAGTTACTTATAAATTTTGTATTTCATTAAGCGAGACGTTTTCGCGTATTTTTGCTCAAAGCGTTTCCTTGTAGTTTTCCAGGTATCAAACAAGAGTATAATATAGCTTACGTTCGTCAATGTCGGTGATAGTCGCTTATCTTTAAGTGAGTGCCACAGACATATTATCACAGTATACCAAGAACAGTAGTTTATCTGCGGGCTGTCGGGGAGTTATTAGCCTACTCTTGCGTTGACGCTAGGGTTTGAAAATGTGCCGAGCGGGAACGAGCTGCAAGCGAATGTGCAATGACATAAAAACGCGTGATCACACCGAGACCATCTTATGCCCCCATATTTTTATGTCATGTGTGCGTCACAGTGCGTGCGTACACGGCGCCGAGTACGCACGCACACATTCTAATGGATAGCGGCCAGTTTGTATGAAGACGTATTACTGTTCTTGGTATACTGTATTACTATGGTATAAAGTTTGTGAAGTTAGGGCTTGTAGAGTTAAGGCGTGTAGCACTCTACACGCCGTAATTTGCTTGGCTTGGCTATGAGATCTGATAACTTTTTGACAGTGCAAGCCAAATGGTCTTGGCAATATTTTACATGAAAATGTTTTGGTGGGATATTATATTCTATTCTATACGATAATGAAATAAAATATATAGAGGCTTGAGGTTGTCAATATTTAACCTTATCTATAATGATATTAAACTCGTTTTATCAGTACTGGATTATGGAACAAAAGTTGTCTTAAAATATTAATATTGTTCGATTATTTATCAAACATCATAATATTATAGTGTAAACACTTGTACCTATTCTCTATTAAGCATAGTCTCTTAATAAAGTTTAATTTGCTCTTCTTGGTATGTGTATTATTTCGAGTGTCTAGCGCAAATTAAATTAATTTTGTTATGGAATTTATATAAAGAAATATCTACTATCAAGATTATTTACCCGGACTGCTGTGATGATTAAAGGTCGTTGCACACTTATCAGCTCGGAAAGGAAGCACCTTTTTTATTACCACGCTTATACACTGTGAGGTTTTTTTTATTTCGGGATAGTATGGGGAAATTCTAAACTATAAAAGATAGAGATAAACTCTCTTAGGAACCGTAATCTTAATTTTAGATAAAATAAAAATGGTATTTAATTTTTTTTAAATAGATTTGGAGATATCGGATTTTGTGAAAAAAAAATCCGTTGCGCAGTTTAAAAGATCTAAGTGTACAGATAGACAGAGCTACTTTCTTTTATACTATGTAAAGAAGAAGCCAAAGAGGATTGTTTTTATTTTCAGTTAAATCACTTATGGGAATTTACTGCCTAGCGACTTTATTATGTCATATTTATAACCGTTCTAACTTGATTTCCGATTTTATTGTTGCTGTGCCTCAGTTCACATCTGGCGCCCAACGTGGAGCTTTTATTTTTTTCTCATAATAATATTATAACATATTATTAATTTAACCATGGATAAGTCATTAAAAGTAAAGTTTAAGTACATATTGGCCTGGTAGAAAGATTGAGAGGTTAACTAGCGTAATGCTTTCGTAATGATATATCATCTGATATAATAAGGAGGTCGATGAAGCCGCGTTTTTGGGTTCTTCCTCGACGATCATAAAAGTTAAGCAACTAAGTGTGTGGTAGGTACTGTATGGGTGACCGGAAACAAAATTTCAACTCAATTTTCTAAAGCAGAGTACCTCAGAAGAGTATAGGCTCTGTTTTTCATCACTGGTGTTTTGACTTTCTCGTATACGTAGTATAGAGTAAGTCTTGTAATCGTAAAAAAATCGACCTCAAGATTTTGACGGATTAACACGTTTTGGACCTCCCCGAGTACAAAAATATTTTTTTTGGAATTATGTCTGTGTGTCTGTACGTTAGCACGATAACTCGAGTATGCTTTAACTGTTTTGCAACCAAATTTAACATGCGTGTATGACATACAAATATAAGATTTCTATTAACTTTTGAGTCGTCGATCACGAAAGTTAAGCAACCAAGTGTGCGGTCGGTACACGGATGGGTGACCAAAATTTAACATGCATGTATGACATCAAAATATAAGGTTTCTATCGACTTTTGTTCGTTTCCGGTATACGAGAAAGTCAAGGGGAGACCACTCCCAATTTTAATGGGATAACATTGTTTTTGTTTTATTTACACGACTAATGGGCTGGTAGGGCTTTTATTTCTCTTGTAGTATAAAAAAGTGATTAAAAAAGTATATCAGCTTGAGAGTTTATTTTCTTACAATCAAATGCCAACAAATGAAAGCCGTCCAAGCTATTACGCTCACATAAATATTTTATTATAATCCCTACCATAAATCTGTTTCAACACACTTCTCTTACGGCCGAACTTTCGTGACATTCCTATTTTATGACAAAATCATGTTATGATCGACCTTATATATGTTCGGTTATGACATCCGAAAGATAATAATATAAAAAAATCGCTACCCTAGCATATCCAATGTTAAAAGGGTTGCACCCGTCGGACAGAATTCTTTTGGTCAAAACTTCTACCATGCTCTCAATTTCTTTGCGGTCGCTGTAATAAATTTTGATCGATGCACTTCAGAACATTTTTACATTGGATTATATGGACACAGAACCTGCTAGGAATTCCGTTGTGGATGGTTCAATTGCCACCGTACGAGTGACCCCTAGTTGTGATGTTCTTCACGGGGCTTAAAATCTCCCTCATTCGACTTTTACGACACCCACGGAATGAGATGGAGGCGCATACTTCCCCAGACTGAGAAACCATTTTCTTGCAACTAACCTTTATCTTAGCTTCTCTTATTTCATAGAAAATCAGTCCTTCTACGTACTCTTATTTTGCAGGATGAATTCCTTATCCGGGATTTCCGAAGGACTACAACATAGGCTTCCTTAAGATAGATGTGAAGAGGCTCCTATTAGTATGGCAATACGCGTGTAATACTCCTGGTATTTCAAATGGCCCTATAAATACTCGTACTAGTAATAATAACCTTGATGCACCGGTTGAGAGAACAATGTTTTATTACTCAAGCATTTTGACACCTCCCTTACCTACCTAGAAACCCGCTTACCATCAAGTCGACCATTATGGTTGATTTCCACCAATGGTTTACAAAAAAGTAAGCAGGATATACACACGCCTTGACATACCATTATGCTCTTTGTGGAATTTCCAACTCCCAAAGTCGAGATACTTCTAGGTAATATACAATATTGGTTTACTAAATTCTGAAGATATAGAGCTCCACGTTTTGGTATTAAATGAAATGGATATCTAATTAAGAATTAATTAACAGTGTTTGAGGGTTCTATATAATATTAGGACTAATTATGGTATGCTTTGCTTATTTAAAGCTTTTAGTTAGTTGAGATGTAATTAGCCAAGTTGATTACAGAATCATTTGGTATTCTTACTGTTTATTATTCTAAAAATATACTTGATAATTTTGAACAATTATGTATTATGCCACTCTGGGGCTTTATAGTAATTATAATATTCGTTGAAAAACTTCTAGCTTTTTTATTACATACATATACAATATAATATAGTACTACAAAAAGGCAATGCTATTTATCTGCGATCTTCGTATTAGTATTCTGTAGTTATTTATCTTCATCGGATATTATTATGTTACTAAAAATGAGCATTTTAAACTTTATTAGTACCTAAATGTGGTGCAAAAATTTACATAAGGCCAGAGTGAACAAGAAAAAAAATATTTTATTTATGCAGCAACAATTTTTAAATTTATCTTACTAGAACTCGGACTCGTAAAATTTGGGAGAAAAAGACATTGAAAACAAGGATCTCAAACTATATTGGCCGACGGTACAATACCATGGATACAACTCCCGGTCACGCTGTGGAATTATTGAGGAATCCGGCTCCGTCCGGTGTGGGCTGACTCGTAAAAGGAGAAAAATGACTCAATCCCAGTGACGCATCGCCATTTCCAAGGTAGTTTTGGTTTTAACGTGTTGTAGTCATCAATTTATAATGCACGCGTCTCAGTAAATAATTGAGTATGTTGGCGTGTTCTGAAAAATAGCTTTACTATTTTTTCGTAATAATCAATTTATAATTTTAGGGTATTGTTCAGTTGCACCAAATTCGAGTGGCTAATGCGCTGTACCTTATTTATCTCTCGTTATAATAATAATATATTTCCACGCTCACACCAATTATCTAGCCCAAAGTAAGTATCATTAAGAACTATGTTATGGATACTATCTAACGGTTTTTTTTTAATATACTTAATATTTTTATATATTTTTATAAATAAACTTAAATAAATATATAAACAACCATGACTCGTCACCAAATACTCATGTTCATCACACAAATATTTGCCGCTACCAGGACTCGAACCTGGACCGCTTGATGTGTAGGCAGCTATACTGACCACTCCACCAAGACGGCGTCTCTGTAATAATACATGAATAAAAATCTTTGTGCCTTTGAATAAGCAGTATTACGCGCACGTACTTAATTATCTTACCGTTCTTGACTCAGTTGATCCCAGAGAAAACTTTTATTTTATAAAAAGGTCAAGAAAAGGACTCTATTCCACCTAATGGTAAGACATGGTCATATATAGGTTATACAGGTTGACTGGTAATTAGTGGCGGACCCGTTAAGGGGGGATAGAAGAGGACAATACTAGTCGACTTCATTATGGAATGTACTATCCGCGTTTCTGAGATGTTAATTATTTAAGAAAATTTAGAAAAACACATCCGAACGCATTAAATTATTACAGCGCGCTCGCTCACACCTCTAGTTGGTATGACCGAGCGCGCTATAGCAATAGTTAGCAGAAACGAGGGGCTGGCAAACCCCACTCAGTCCTCTCTTGCGATTTATTGCATTTGGATGTGCTTTTCGGATTTTTTTATAAAATTCTAAAATAATTAATATCTCAGGAACGGTTTGCTTTCGGATAGTAAATCCAATAGTGAAATCGACTAGTGCTGTTCTCTTCTATCTCCTCTTAACGGGTCCGCCACTAATTACCAGTCAGCCTGTATACAATACCATCACCCTGTCAGCACATATCACTTATAGGCGATGACAGGCTGGGCAAACTAATCTGCATAGTTTGGCTTCGGGGAGTGTGCTCTTGAACTACATGACTTTATTCCGCCATTTCCTTTTCACCACTGGTGTATAATATATTTAATTATACATATACATCAGTGTTTGGTGCGCATAAACTTAGTAGTAGTTTTAGTATTACTAGTTTAAGAATACGCCGCAGTCCGTCTAGACCCCCGATGGTAAAAAGGAGCCACTCTTTTATTTAATAATATTGCATATGTTGCAATATGATTAAATAAAGGAGTTGGCACTTTTTGCCGACTAATTGGCGACCTTTAATACTAAACAGAACTCTTAACGTAAATATATTTAGTGGACCAATATAAAGCCGTCTCTCCGCAAATCCCTTTCGTCCATCTGAAGGTCAGCATCGCTCTGGTATCAGAAACAAATCCGTGATTTAGCGCTTTCAAAATATCTAAACAAAACTCGACCGTATTTTCTAGTAAGCGTTCGCGTAAAAAGGATTCCGTTAGAAATTGGTTTACCGATAAGGGATGGGAATATGGTTGCTGACATTTTCATTGTTTATTTTGGTCACCTTTTGTCATATGGGGTTCACACTGAAGACCAGTGCTGTTGAGACTGTATCGGAGCACAGCAACATACTGTCTGTGGAACTCGTTGTTACAGCCTGCGATGTGCGCACATTATATTACCAGTCTTTATAAGTTCTTACAGATAGCCAACAAGTACGTCCTGCCAGATAAGACGGGCACTGTGGCGCCCCCGAACTGCTTTACACTCATCCGGGAAACGTCGGTCCACTGTATATTTACTTAACTGCACGCTGGCCAGACAAAAGCGGCATTTTCCTCAAGTGCAAAAGCGTGGAACAACTGTATGTTTATGTGCTGGGGTACTACTCTATCTTAGACGTCACCTCCACAAGACTGAGTCGAGACGATGTTATCGCCGTTCCACTAAGTTCAAAGGTTCAAGTGGGTCATTCAAAAGAAAAGAGGCTTGAAGAAGTAAGGGACTTTATTTCTCGCACTAGCTATATTTGCGTCTGGACTCCAGTTCTGCTTACCAGCGGGTAGAATGGAATCATTTGCTTGACCTTTTTTAAAAATAATGAACGCTTGCCTCAATATAGTAATAGGGGAATCAAACCCAGAAAGTAAATAATCATGAAGCAAAAAACTACGACAGATGTTAAACTCTAAAATAACTTAGCAGTGTAGGCAATTCAAATTCCCAGAATGTTGTGCATTTAAAAATCCTTCAAGTACAGAAATATTGAACGTAAATATCTCTTTTGTGTTGCTTTATTCGCCCGTACCATATATCTAATGTAGCCTCTTAGCAAGAAATCAAAGAATACAGAATGCAGTGAGCTCAGCTTAGAATGCAATGCAAAAAGCTAAAGTTTACCTTTTGATACAGATACTTGAAGTTTATTCCCGCTGACGCCATTATTATTTGTGACAATTTTATAGGAATTATCCTTCGTATTGTACAAGCATGGATATTTTTTAACTAATTCTATCAAATGTTCGGACTTATGCAGTATTTTAACACATATTCACTCGGACACTAAAGTAACCTTTGTAAAAATATACAACGTACGAGCGTAGCTTACCGGTAGCACTTCGCCGTTTGACGGTATATTACCATCTTAGTACAACACATCTCAACGTCATGGCGCGTCGTCAGCTAAGTGTGGCCCCACACTAGCCTTTCGGTCTTTGCTACCTAGAAAAGACCATAAAACCGGAACGCAAGAATGCAATACAAAATGTACTACCCATCACACACCTCGCGGTGTGAAACGGAAAGAACGCCCGGTAAGCAAGCAACGGGACCACGCCCCTCGGCGATTTTGCTTCATTCAGTACGCCGGTAGCTGTGCTCCTGCGTGGACTCGTTGCAGAGTTGCGAAAAATAGCGGGATCGACAGAATCTCATATTTTACATATTCAAAAATGCCCGTGTTGCAGTATATCCCTTTTTACAGACTTTAAAAAAGGGGGCATGAGTTCACCATCGTCGTACGATTTTTTACGTATTATTTCAAAGGTACACGAGTACCTCGTTCGGCAAGAGCTAGACTACGACTAAGCGCCGATTAAGAAAGACCGGCCACCGGTGAGTATGTTACGATGAACCCGTTTTTATGGTCTTTTCTAGGTAGCAAAGAACGACCGGCTAGTCCGGCCCCACGGTAAGCGTTCTAGTGCGCGCTGAACAGGGTCGGCGGGGAGACAAACCTACGCCGAACCAGAGTTTGGAGCTGTGAGATTAATTTGGAAGTGACCGGTGAACGAATATAGAGAGAGAGCTAGCTAGTAGTTGATCTATCAGAGCCACAACACAACCCACTGATCCGGTGCGGTAGGCATATTCCGACAAGTGTATGTCTTTCATCAGACGTATCACAAAACAAAAGACTAATTCATTAAGCTATGGTGGGGCCATAAATTTGTTCACATTGCACTTCGACCCATCGAGACCCATTTGCGGCTTTTAATTCTGTTAGCGTTGTCCCTTGGTGATCATCATAAAAAATGTCACCTCATGTAGCAGGTACAACGGATTATACTCAGGACACATTTTAGCCATTTCCCAATAGAGACTGTTCATGTCGGAGCATACCGCCCCGGGCGGTTCGAACACAACTTTTTAACTACCCCGGTTTGCTCGACATTTTGACGTAAATAGCTTCATAAATTCCCCTCAACCATGTTTATTTTCCAGACAAAGGTATATGCGGATTTTTGAAGACTACACGCTGCTATCTATTTTAAAAGCGCTTTTAATATTATTAGGGCTTATGTTAGTATAATACATTCCTTTCAAACTTGTTTAGCTTAGAAAACGTTTTTTGCTGTCAGTTCTTATAATACACAAGTCTGTGCACTTAGGGGAGGTCGATAACGCCGCGTTCTTGCATGCTTTATAACAATTGCAGAAGTTAAGCTGTATTCTGCCATGGATTTGATTGGTCGCTTACAATGGGCCTCATAGTCACTCAAAGGGCAATAAAGAGGGCTATCATATGCTCGCAGTTTCTTTCTGTGCTCATATCAGAAATAATGAGATCTGCAATAGAACCAAGGTCACTGACACAGCCCAAAGAATTGCGACACACAAATATTTGCCGCTACCAGGATTCGAATCTGGACCGCTTGATGTGTAGACAGCTATAATGACCACTCCACCACGATGGCGTCATTTAATCAGGACCAATGTCGTGGATCGTTTGTCCTTTGAAGTAACGTCTCCTAAATTAAACGTAGGCTTTGAGGCGCTAATAAGCTGTCCTAAGCGCGATAAAAACAATTTAAGAGATTTTACGTTTATTACTCCAAAAGTCAAAATTAACAATCAATCGATATGTCAAACAATTTAAATACGAAAAAAATATATGACAAATCTGTAAAAAAAAGGTTGGTATCGACAACAACCAATATAGAAAAACCGTGTCAGTTCTCCATACCGTTTCATAAAATTTAACTCCAACCTTTAAACAGTTTGGTAATAAATTTCAAACATTTCCCAGATTAAAACAACATAAAGACGAAGGCTGCGTAACTCTGAGGCAATGTGGTAGCTTTCAAAACTTGGTAACCGCAAAACACGGCTTGAGATAGCTTTGAGAATAATTATTAAATTGAGACAATGTTCCCGGAACGATCGCTGAAGATCGCGTCAGTTGTTACCAAGATTATAAGTAAGCCGAGGTCATTGTGTAGGTATATTTTATAATGTTTTTGCAGAGGCAGTAATAATTCAGTCTGGATAATAAGCTCGCAATCTATGCATCTTGAAGCCAGTTTGAACTCCAATACAGATTACAACGCTTTCAAAACTATAAACTGCGTCTCGTGGTTCACAAGCAATACCGAAGTACATGAATACCTACAGATTCGTACGATTAAGGAGCATGTGAAAAGGTACTGTAGAGCATACAATCACAGGCTTGAATGTCACAAAAATAAACCTGCATAATCTCTTCTACAGGATGGGGACAGTATATTCCAACTAAAACGAAAGGAAATAGCCACAATCTGAAGATACGAGATGACGCAAGATTGGGTGTAAATAAGTTTAACACGGCAGATAGACAATAATCAGATTCTTTGTCTATCGAACGTGGCAAACAAGCAAACAACACACCCAATTGTAAGCGGTCAGGAGCCTCTATACAGGTGACTGGCCATAAAACTACACGAAAAGCTATAGCAGATTGGTAAAATATTGCAGCGACCCCGAGATACAGACGATTAATTTTCAACCTTTAACGTATGCATTATAAAGCGCAAAATCGATTAATATTATACCTGATATGCTGTTGAATTGAAGGAAGAAGTGGAAAACTTAATCATACTACCCCACATGGACCTCTGGCAAGCTTATACTTTAGCAGAAACACAACACGACAAAAAAAACTTTGACTGCGGATTAAATAGTATAAAAAATATTAGGTTATTCTGGACTCTGTCTATTACTAAAATTAAGTAATGAAATTGTAAGTAATTACCGTAACATATAGATGTTTCAATACAACACCTCCCATTGAGCTATGAAAACCTTGTCTTGCCAACAGAAATATCCACTACCAAAATCACAGATTTAATAATACAAGGAGATAGGCGAAGCCGGCGTTTAACTTGTGACAAGTGTATGCCCAGTGCGCATACATTGCCGCCAGTTCGCCGTCCGATAATGTCGAGTGAATACGTACGTATGCTAGAAAGAAATATCTTTCAAAATGCCGTCCTGTTCCACTGTAACATGCAATCATTGCAGTGAATCAGTTATTTATCAAGTAATGAAATAACTTTTCGCTCGTAAGAACCGAAAAACAAATCTAAGTTTTTCGGTTCTTACGAGCGAAAATATTTAAAAAACAATATTTAAAGATATAGTCCGACTATTATTCATAAGATAAGATAGTGTATATTACGACATGCTCAACTAGAACCATTTTATGTAGTACGGCCGCTGATCGCGTCACTCGGACACGTCTCGGACTTCCTACGAACTCAGCGATTTGACCGATCTCCTTTGCGGCTGTGCTTAAATTTCATTGCTTCGCAGTCCTTATGACGCGCGCAATGAATATTACGACATGCTCAACTAGAACCATGTTATGTAGTACGGAGGCTGATTGCGACACTCGGTCTTCATATAAATTCGGCCATTCGACCGATATCCTTAGATTGATATATCTTAGACCAAAATACTATGTTATACTTATCACAGAACGGACGCTCCACCTTTGTGCCACAAGTCTGCTGTGTGTAATTGTAAATTAAATAACAAATTCTAATTAGTCTATGCATCATTTTTACTAGGTGGTAGACCCATATGTAGGGTCGTCTGGGTAGGTACCACCGCCTTTCTTATTTCTGCCGCGAAGCAGTTCGCTGTGTTTCGGATTGAAGGGAAAGGTAGCCAGTGTAATTACGGGGCATGGAGGGCATATCATCTTAGTCCCCAGGATGGCAAACGCACTGGGCGGTGTTAAGTAATTTACACTTAATATTGCAAGTGTCTATAGGCGGCGGTGACCACTTAACATCAGGTGGGCCGCAAGCTTGTTTGCCATCTCGTAACATAAAAAAAAAAAAAATCATTTTCTAATGAAACATTTATGCAATATTTTTACAATTAAATATCCAATATTTTTCCTAAAAATTAAGAATCCTTTGAGAATCTTTTGATAATTTTAAACAAATTAAATTTTAAGTAAGGACCTGCGACATGACATTGGCGCCCTATCTGGGACTAGATTGTAAGTCTCAATCACCCTTCAAGTTAAACAAGAATTTAATACAATTTATACGCCTCGATGAATATATTAAATTAAAACTAAAACAAAGATTATGTAAGTCACACTGGCGCCCAAACTGGGACTAGAACTTTGCCCGATATAAATTGTTAATTTAAATTGTCTGTGAAATAATTTTTGCGTTTACAAAAACAAAAATAATTCTAGTTCTAATTTTTTTTTGTTTCAATTACAACTTGTACAAGCTATGGTCCAATGCAAGAAAATAATAATAATAATCTTTATTTCTCATTACAAACATTAAGAAAAAATAGATGAAATAGTAATAATGGGTCCATATTGGCTCACATAATATTCTAAACCCTATTCTTTGTCTTACTACCGATTTGTGTTCATAATAATCACTCTTCATAATTTTATTTTTCGTACTTTTTTTTTCATACATTTTTATTACTACCAACGGAGCTCATAACAGTTAGTGATCATAATATTTTTATTAATACTGTTACTACCAAGAACTATTTTAAATACATATATTTTTTTCAGATCTTTTTTCTTCATAACATTCAATGATCATATTGCTTTAATTAATAATGTTGTCACTAAGAACATACTTCAACTCCTAATGTCGTTGTTCAGAATAGCTTACTTTATACCAGACAATCATCATAATTTTTGTATTAAGGAAGGCAATACTATGAAAATTTAGTGGAAAGATCGTATCGAATATTCAGTTCAGTAATAATTCAGTGAAAACGCCCTAAAGTCGCTTCTGGCACTCGCCGGCCGCTGCCGCGGCACATTCGATGAAATGTAAATTATACTACCTGAACAATACATCAATTGATTTTACTTTTTGATCAATAGCGCATGAAATAGACATCATGATTTTCAATAATATGGATAAATACACTTATGATTAAGAAAATTATAAAAACCAATATTAGAATAAATCATATTTATGAATATTATAGTTATTTATTCGAATGATTATGAGTTTCGATCATTAGCATAGGAAAATATATGTAAAATATATATAAAATATATACAAATATTAGTAAAAACTAAGTGTATGATTAATGATATTATGAATTTCAATGATTATGTTTTTAAATATGTAGTTTTTAAATTTTTTATGAAGAATGATCATTATGGTTTTAAATGGTATGAGAAATATTTTCGGACTTCCAATGATAGGAATTGAAAAGTTATGTAAGAAAAAGCGCATCCAGTAATAATACAAGTAATAATGTATGTGTGAGACTGATGCCTATGCTAGGTACTTGAGTACCGTATTATAAGTCTCCAGGCTCGCACTCCTTTATCTGCTAAGTATACAATCCAGTACATTAATGTGATAATTAACAAAGAATATTAATTTATAGGAACTATCTATTAGCTCTAAACAAAAAAGGAAAAAAAAATAATATAAAATATACATAATTTTCAACCCACTTACATAAGACCGCAAATGATGATTAGTTTTTTAATGGGTGTGTGAGTGGTACCTATATGTGAGTGCATATTATAGTGTAAAACAAGTAACATTATGGAATAATTCTGGCGTTTACAAACGTGTAATAGTAGTAGAAAAATGCACTGAAAAAAATCGACTTGCCTCAGGCGGGACTCGAACCCGCACCTTCCACAATCCGGGTGGACGCGTTGACCAATTTCGCCACCGAGGCACTGCTTTTGCTTTTGGAAGGTGCGGGTTCGAGTCCCGCCTGAGGCAAGTCGATTTTTTTCAGTGCATTTTTCTAGTATTATATTTACGCGTTTGTAAACGCAAAAATAAAATTATTCCATAGTGTAATAGTAGTTTATGCAACTGTCATATAATGAAGGGTATTAAAACACGAGTGTGAGTTTATGAAACGAGCGCAGCGAGTTTCATAATAGTAACGAGTGTTTTAATACCCGTGTTATATGCAGTTGCATACACTACTTTATCTACACTCATACATTAATTCAAATAAAACAACAGAAAAGACAAATATTACGTTTTCCAAAACAAGTGCTTTTTTCTCATTTTCTATTTGAATATGCTTGTTCGCACCGTATTGGAAACACAGATTTGTTTATTTTTTACTAATCACCAAGCGCTCCGCCAGAACTGTCTAATCAGAAGCGCCCCGCCCGCCCGCCGCCGTGACGCGTTATGCAGCGAACCAATAAGAGGGATTTCTTAACGCGACCAATCGAGCCATAGAATAATTACACACTAAAAACAATAACATGAGGGGCTCGTCAATTTTCCATTTAATTATTTTAAATCCTAATTAACCTTTGTTTGTTTGTTCCCTTTCTGTAAAATTATTATTTTTTTATTATTCTGGCAACAAACTATTTGTTGTGGCTTTTTGCAAATTATTAGGAGTCAAATTTTTTGTATGTGTTAGATCCCTTTGCCTTCCCGAGTATTTAAGAAAAATAACTGTATCATAATGAGTCGAACCGGTGTTATAATGGTCATTATGTTACAGGTTGTTTTTTTTAATTTTAATTTTGATTATCTGTATTAAAAGTATGTCATTTTATGTTCACCTTTGATATCGTAATTCGAATATTATGACATGAGTGTAGATAAATATTTTTAAAGCTAGAAAAATGCACTGAAAGAATAGACTTGCCCCAGGCAGGAATCAGCATCTTCCGCAATCCGGACGGCTACGTTAACCACTACGGCACCAGGGCATTGCTTTCGCTGTCAAAATTTGTCAGTGCTTGGTGCTTATGTTTTTACGGTAAACATTGTTTCATCAAATATTTGAAATTTGCGCTTCTAAGATCCGAACGAAATATTTTTTACAAATATTTGACGCCTAGTTAAGATGAAACTCGGGTTACCATGCGCAATTAAATCACTGGAGCCTGCATTGGTTTTCTTATAGTGTGTAATATTTTGTATAGTCCCCCATAATTTCTTACTATCCTTTTTAGCCTTATCTACTATACCTCTTTCGTACACTCGCCTAACCTTTTTAAGAAGTGCGTTGCAAAAATTCCTATAACGTTTGTAAGTTGTAACTATAGTTACGTCATCCAGATGAGACTTTGCTTTTTTATGTAAGTTGTGTCGATTTTTCATGCACTTAAGGAAACCAGGAGTAACTCAGGGCTTGCAAATCTTTTTACGCTGAGCAATTAATAATAATAATAATAAAACATTTATTTCAGACCTGTTATGTCCATAGATAGTTAGTCTGTTAGTAACAATTAACTCATAATTATGTTAGTACTATTTGGGTATATTAGCATTTATTTATTTTTATCTCACGAACGCGGGCTATTCCTGTGTGAGCGCTGAAGGGCACAGTGCGGGCACACCAAAATTCCACTACTTCCTACATACGGGCGGACGCTGACGAGCTCGTTAGAGAAAAAACTATATATATTTTTTTTTTCACGGTTAAGTGACACCTTAGTGATCACTTTAGTGTTTTCCTTAAAACAAAGTAACAAACACAAATATTTACAAACATTCGCGCTTATAATGTTAGTAGAATAAGTGCAAGCATTGTTTTTTGCAAAAGGCGCAGTAAATAACTGTCGCTTACGATTAGACCTAGTAGTAAGTTTCAGAGAAACATGGTTTTTGAATTGAAAAATAGTCGTAAAACAGCACTATTAGGTTGTATTAGAGTAGACGTGTTGAGTAACATAGTGCGATAAATTGTTACATTTCTTCTCTCTACAGTTCAGTAATGAGAGTGTTTTTCATTCGATCCGCGCACGTCGTTCTGCTGCCTGGTTTGGGGCCACGAAATGTGATTAGTTCCTGTAAAGAAAACTGAAGTGTCTGTGTGTGATTTTGAAAGAAAGGCTTTTTACTAAGCTATAAGTTTGTAAAATTTAGCTTGATCGCTGCGACAGATGTCAAAGTCACATTCCTAGGGCTGGGACAATGTTGATAGATGAAAATATTTATCGAATCAATCCGATTAATTAGGTATCGATTGTTGTTATGTGGCTTTAGTTTGGATAATTTCAACAGGCTAAAATTCGATTCTTTTCGACAATAACGTGACATTTTTATTAAAATTACATAAAATTCGTATGTCATGTTATTGTTACAAAAAAGCGAATTAAATATAAGGAAATCAAACACGATGATTGCAAAATATTGTATATAAAATTGTTCCATAAATAAATTTAAGCAAAATGGACCAATTTTTTAGATCGAGGTAAGTAACACATTTTATTATGTTTTTATGTAGTGTACACTAAATTAATTACCGTTTTCTCTAAATATTATTTTCGATTTATTCTATTATTTAGTCGTACATCGCGTACAACATTATTCTTGCAATCCTGTCAATAAAGTATGACGTTTTCGTAGAGTAAATTGGTAAATTGATTGTTACAAAGTTCTAAATTTACTGGGCATGTGGTCGATGACAGCTGTCGCAGCGATCAAGCTAAATTTTACGAACTATAATATGATTACTAATCTCGAAAACTACTGAACCGATTTGAATTTCGAAGTCAAATTACGTCACTTCCGATGACTCTTCTCTCTCGGTGCTCCAGTGCATCCAAATAATAACAGCAGATCTGTCTCAAAGGTGACAATAGTAGGAGCAATCTTTGGCTCAATAAAAGTTTAGGAGCTGCTCAGATGCTAAATATCTTTTTACCTTAGAAAGGTTGCCAAGTTTTTTGGATCTGGTTTTAGCAATGGACTCTATGTAGCGACCGAAATTAAGATCGGTAGTGATATTTGAAGAGTTGAAGCAGCCAATTTTATGGCCAAACAATCAGGGATGCAGGCGAGAAAAAAAATCTCCAATATACAAGGAACGTAACGCGCGTGACCCGGGCTTGTGATTGCGTCTAATGACATTGTAATGCGACCTATAAATGGCACAGGCACAAATACATGGCCTCTACGGGGTTTTCTTTCATTGTTACTACTTTTAAGTTCTTTTAGAAATCTTTTTGTATTTCTCTGTAGTTGATGCTAAGGACAAAATTTAAATCACTAGAAGTAGACGGAGGGGTATTTACAAATTAAAGTGACAAAGATTTAAAACGTTAGTGTTGTAATATGTTTTTAGTGGAATAAGCTAACTCATTTTGTGCCGCAGTTATAGAAAGGGAATTACGATATATGAGGCCTATGTCCAACAGTGGGCGTCCTCGGCTGATATGATGATGAGGAAAAAAAGGGATATAACTATAAAGAAAACAACTTTTACGGATTTAACTCGCGTGTAATTATATATTACATGTTATTATTATTGCCCGACGTTTCGTAACACTTTTCAGCGTTAACCGCTGAAAAGCGTTCAACGCTGAAAAGTGTTACGAAACGTCGGGCAATAATAATAACATGTAAAATCTAATTACACGCGAGTTAAATCCGTAAAAGTTGTTTTATTTATAATGTGTAGTGCTCGCGCAAATCTAAGAGAACATTAGAGATATAACTAATTTTAAATCCTAGGTATGTACCTGTTACCGCTAATGTGCGTAAATCAGTTTTTTTTATACTTCGTGATGGCAAACAAGCTTGCGGCCACCTGGTGTTAAGTAGTTAGCGTCGCCTATAGACACTTGCAATATTAAGGGTCTCACAAAATCACTCAACACTGCAAGTGCGTTGCTATCCAGGGTACTAAGATAATATGCCTTTCATCCCAGTAATTACACAGGCTACCTTTCCCTTCAATCCGAAGCACAGCGTACTGCTTCACGGCAGAAATAAGAAAGGCCGTCATCATCATCAACAGCTCGTATAATGTCCCCACCGAGGGGCTCGAGCCTACCCCACATTAGGGGCGATCAGGCCTTAGTCAACCACGCTGGCCAAGTGCGGGTTGGTCGACTTCACACACAACCTAAGAATTTCTTCATAGGTGTGTGCAGGTTTCCTCACGATGTTTTCCTTCACCGTAAAAGAAATTAAACGTACATAATTATGAATTCTAAACTTGAAAACACATTGGTACGTGGCGGGGATCGAACCGGTGCCTCCCGGGTGGGAGACGACGCTCTTACGCACTACGCCACCGACGCTTAAGGCGAGAAAGGCGGTGGTACTAATAAATAAGTAGTTATAGTGCAGATTAACTAGGTAATCTGCAGAGTATCTGAATGAGCCCGTTGACTTGAACAACTGTTTCAGTTCTTACATTAGCTAGATATATGTATCATCGGTATGTTCAGGGTTATTTTTTTTTAACCAAGCGAGGCAGACTTTTGATTTAAGGCAGAGTCTAATAGGTAGGTGGTACATTAATAAAATTCTATACTTTAACGGATCGATTTCTCAGTACGATCTGCTAAAGTGTGGAAAGTTACACCATACCTACTTTCCCTCAAAGGTCCCTTAAAAACTAACCCAAAGTTACAAATATATACCTATTTAACTTTAGAATCGATAGATAAGTACCTACTTTTCTAGTTAATGTAAGTAATGAACAATTTCTTCCACTTTAACGGACGGAACTTTTTCAGACACTGCAGATTACCTAGTCATTGCGCACATTAACGTATTCTGCATTCTAACGGTAACATATCAACCAACCCCAAATAAAGGGGACCTGGGTAGCACTAAGAGAGACTATTACTGCTAATTTTGATTGAAAACAAATTTCATGAGCGCAAATTCGCGGGCATAGCAGACGTTGTATATATGTTACAGTTAAAACTCGTTTTTAGTTAAAACGCGTTTTCTCTAGTTAGAAATATTTTTCACTAACCGCATTTGTTAAAACGTGTTTCCCGTAGTCAAAACTAGTTCTAACATCAAACCTGAGTTAAAAATTGTGTTACAGCAACTTGTTGGGAATTGAAAATAGGCTGTAAACTTTAAACTGGCATTGATTCCCAAAAACAATGCACTCCGCCTGGTCATAACAAAATAACCCTAACCTACCACTCAGCCATGTAGGTTCATAAAACACTAGACTCTCCCAAAAACAGTGCACTCTGCTTGGATTGGAATTCTAGTTGCAACAAAGGCATTTAGTAGGAACTAGTTTTAACTGGTTATAGCGCGTTTTAACTAAAAACTGGTTCTAGAAAAATGCACTGAAAAAAATCGACTTGCCTCAGGCGGGACACGAACCCGCATCTTCCACAATCTGGGCGGATTTTTTTCAGTGCATTTTTCTAGTATTAATATTTACGCGTTTGTAAACGCAAAAATAAAATTATTCCATAAAAACTGGTTTTAACTGTGACATATATAAATAGACTCCGTAATACCAAAACTCGAAGGCCAACGTACTTTTTGTCTGTCATCCTAGTGTAATACAAACCAAATAATTTGCACACAATATTTGTAGCATTTATTGTTTTCATATAATTACAATTGGAGGTGGCTGAATTAAGTGCAATATAATGTATGTTCGAGAATGGCGTTGCGTTGGAAGCTGTTAACAATTGTTTGCATAAATGAACAATTGAATGTCGGCGATATCAAGTATTGAGCGCTATTCGACATAGGAACTATTTGGTTCATGCTATTAGTATTGTTGCTGTTTCAATAACTGAAACATTTAGTGCATCGTTTAAGGCCCCTTTGTAGTACTGTATAGATTGTATTAAGTTAATCTATACTAATATTATAAAGCTGAAGAATTTGTTTGTTTGTTTGAACGCGCTAATCTCAGGAACTACTGATTCAAATTGAAAAATTCTTTTTGTGTTGGATAGTCTATTCATCGAGGAAGGCTATAGGCCAGAGGTGCCCACACAGTCGATCGCGATCGACCGGTCGATCGCGAGAGGTTTTGAGGTCGATCGCCTAGAATATGTACCTAAACCTAAAAGCGACGTACCTATAGAAACACCAAATTAAAATTTCTACTAAAACTATGCTAGTTTCGTTCATACGAGGAAGAAGTGAGAAATGTTCTGGATGAATTTCAAAGACGCTTTGAAGACCTAAAAAAATTGAGAATGTTTTGGCATTTATGTCATACCCATTCAATTGCACGAACATACCTACAAGAAATCTCTTCTAGCATGAGTAACTTGTTCAACATGGAACGTACAACAATTCAAGAAGAAATTTTGAAGTTTATATCGGATATCAACTTAAAAGCTAGAGCTGGCGACAGTAATCCTTTCTGGTCTTTTATATACCTGAAATGAACCATCCATTGATAAAGCAAATATCTTTCCAAATAACTGCGTTCTTCGCATCGGCATATCTGTGCGAGTCTGCATTTTCTCAGATGAAAATAATAAAATCAAAATATCGTACTCGTCTCACAAATGAGCCCCTAACATCCTGCTTGCGTCTAGCTTTGAGTGAAAAAAAAAACATATAGTCGAATAGAGAACCTCCTCCTTTTTTGAAGTCGGTTAAAAAAGTCTTAACTACGAAAATTTTGTGGAAAACCATCAATGTCATGCTTCGACGTCACGATAAATAAACCTAATATTGTAACATTATAAAATTATAGATATTATAATATTGTATGATAATAAAATAAAAATTTGAGACTTAGCATACAATGTAGTTTTACTTAAAGAATTTGTTTTGTTAATAATTTTTGATAGTTGTTAGTTCAAGTGTCGATCTCCTAGTCGTAAATTTTTGGTAGGTAGATCCCCATTGAAAAAAGTATGGGCACCACTGCTATAGGCCATATGACATCATAACATGCGAACAAAGTCGTAGGCACAGCTAGTACGTAATAAATAGCGCGATAAGGGGGCCTACGTATGGATTTTTTTAATGCTTAATAGACTGATCGTTTGACCATAACCAGGCCCGCTGGAAAGCGATAATAAAAACTAAGATGGTACTCGTTCGACTAGAAGATACTTGTTCACTCTGGCTTTAAAGATGTCCAGATTATAATGATCCGAGCAAACACACCTCGGCAATGACTTCCGCTAAGCTGTTCGCATAATGAGACAAAAAAGGTAAGTAGATGAATAAAATACCAATAAATGTTCTAATTCAATGTAATGATAAATTAAATTAAATAAGACCCAGTTTTCCTTCTTTCCTAAACAATTAAAAATTACGTAAGTATGTTATTAATCAAATAGTATTACGATAAACAACCGGTCAAGTGCGAGTCGGACTTGCGCACCAAGGGTTCCGTATCTATGAAAAAGCGGCGAAAAATCACGTCTGTTGTGTGGGAGTCCCCTTAAATATTTGTTTTATTTCAATTTAATATATAACTAAATGTTCTGTGAATATTTCAAGCGTCACCTGTTGCCGTTATCAATACCGAGCAAAAACAAGCAAAAAAAAATTGCTTAAATTATTCTGTTGTATGGGAGATTCTTAAGTATTTATTTGATTCTGTTTATTAGTAATTGTTGTCATAACGGCAACAAAAATACATTATCTGTAAAAAAAATTAACTATCAGGTTCATGATATACAGCCCGGTGACAGATGAACCGACGGACAGCGGTGTCTTAGTAATAGGGTCCCGTTTTACCCTTTGGGGACGGAACCCTATCTAAATTAGAGATGAAACGGATATCCGGTAACTATCCGGTATCCGGCCTAAATGTACTATCCGTCCGGATACCGGATAGTAATTCAATATCCAGCCGGATACTGGATACCAAAAAGCTACGTCAATTTCCCATAGTAAAATGCAATAAATTAATCTTTGTATGGCAATAAAATGACATAATTATGACTTTGATATTGAAAAGCCATAAGGCCTTCCAAATAACTAAAATTTTGCTTCTGAAATATCCACTCTAATGATAAAAGCATAAATAGTAATGAAATGAAATGAAAAAGCTCTTTATTTAAATGGACTTTGCTAAGTACTTTTAAATCGTCTAAAGCCCTACCACCATTTCGACGAAATAATTATTTTACTTAAATAATTATTAGTATGCTGAGACGGAGAAGAAATGGCGAAAGAAACTCCGCAGCTTACAATTTCGTAATGATTTCAAAACATCATTACATGTCCATAGATATATCAATATGAATAAATTACAATTTTAAATGCGTAAATTTGGGCAGATTTTACTCCCACGCATTTGGATCATTTAAATAATCATTTAACTTGTAATAAGCTTTTTTATATAATTTAGATTTTATAGTTTTTTTTAATTTATTAATAGGCAAGTCACTAATATTCTTTGGAAGCTTATTGTAAAAACGTATACATTGGCCCATAAAGGAATTGCTTATTCTGTGGAGACGAGTTTTATATACAACCAAATCGTGTTTCTTCCTAGTATTTACATTGTACGTATGACATTTCTCGGAAAAATTCATAATATTTTTCTTTACATATAGTAAGTTTTCCAGTATATATTGTGATGACACAGTCAGAATATTTATCTCCTTGAACTTTTCTCTGAGGGAGTCACGCGGACCCAGTTGATAAATTGCTCGAACAGCCCGTTTTTGCAGCACAAAGATGGTATTAATATCTGCAGCACTCCCCAAAAGAATAAATATCTAAACTACCAACTTTTAGTAAAAAGTTAGCGAAACCGCTCGAATTGACCTGATCGCGTTCGCCCCTGTAAGGCGCTAAACTCGTCACGACTGCAACGAGACAATGGGCAGAATATCCGGCCGGTTTTCGGTATCCGTCCAAACAACTATCAGTTTCATCTCTAATCGAAATGTACCAGTGAAGCTTTCATTAATTGCTAAGCAAACTTTCAATTCATACATTATCCTAGCGGCATTAAACTTAACATAAGACGGAGCGGAACATGCGAAGCGAGCAAAGCAAACGAGGTGGATTACGCATGAGACGACATAAGTTTGCCGTATTATACCCTCATTCTACATTTTAATCCGTACTTGTTTTGACAATGCCAACTGTATAATGATAATGTTGCGAAGCGTGTACAGTAAAACAAAACAATGCTACAGTTAATCCTAATTAATATTATTTCTGAATAATGTCGTATTTAAGCACAGTCGGCGTAAGGGTTTAATATAAAAATGGTAATTAAAATGATCAATCATTCTGCAAATAATAAATGCGAAAGTTTGTTTGTTTATTACGCTTTCACGACTATACCACTGAACCGATTTTGATGAAATTTTGTATGGAGACAGTTTGAGGTCCTGGGAAGGACACATGATACTGTTTGGCGCGATAACCGACATTAATGTGAGCGAAGCCGCCGGCGACCGCTAGTAACAAAATAAGGTTACTTCTATAATAGATATTTACAATAATACCTACATAGTAGTCATTCTGGCACTTCACATGACCGCATTTGTCAAACATTTGTGTTTGACAAATTTTACTCTGTAAATAATATAATGATAGTACATGTGAAGTCAAAATACATCAAAAGAACGTTTTTGGCTCGTTACTTGTTACTATTTTGAGGCCCTGCATGGTCATATGTGGCTGGTGTTTCTTGCGAGTTCATTGACCCTGAATTGTTGGAAGTGCAAATTTATTGAGTTGAACTGTTTGGGTTCAACTCTAAAGAATATGAATAGGGAAGACAAATGAAAAAGGATATCGTATTTATAAATATGTTAAGAATAAGCCTTACAAGGTAAATAATTGTTCTATCAGATGCGTATACCTTTTTACTTTCTCGTTTACGTAGAACAGAGGAAGTCTTGTAATCGTCAAAAAATTCTACCCCGAGATTTTAACGGATTTACACGTTTTGGAACTCCCCGAGTCCAAAAATACCGTTTTTGGAATTATGTCTGTGTGTGTGTATGTGGATTAGCACGATAACTTGAGTATGATTTAACTTATTGCAACCCAATTTAACATTCATGTATGACACCAAAATATAATGTTTCTAATAACTTTTGAGTCGTTTCCGGTATACGAGAAAGTCAAGGGGAGACCACTACCGATTTATTTCGACAAATAACGTTTTATTTGTGTCCTAAGCGAGAATAAGGCTCCTTCAGGGTTGCGTGAGAGTGCATCAACCCTAACAGCTGGCGTACCTACTAAAAACTGTTGGATCCCTAAGATCCCTTCTCTCCACATGACGAATGTATGCTCCCACATTCATCCGCACGCAGCTTTGCGTATATCCAGTCTTGCTATAAGTTCTGTCCATTAGGACCTTAATATGCATCTGTAGATCGGGAATGTGTAAGAGAAAGAGCATACTAACGCGTATATTAGAGCGAGACAGATAGACGAGACCATTTAACTTACACGCAGGCGGGCTAAATAGGCCTGTCAGTGTTGTAGAAAAGACAGCTGTACTATTTTTCAAGCACACAAATGCCCATTGGTGATTTTGTTTTGATCTCGCCCTAGTTGATTCATTGTCATTCTTTTAATGTTAGTAATTATAAATCTATGTTTAGAACATGACTAGGTACAACAATGGCGGGGTCCACGTCCGAAAGCCTCCTCGTGGCGGACCCTGGTAACGTGGTGGGGAAACTTTCTCGGCGGGTGTGTGGCTATTGATGTCAAGTGTCTTTGGCTTTGGAAGTCACATGCCATTGTCAAGTTGTTTTTGTTTTCCCACCACGGCTAGTTCCGGACGGCCCTTCTCAGGGCCATGATCGCGCCCGAAGTCCCCCGGGTGCGGTCCGATGGCTGCTCCCGGTGTCAGTCGGTAGCCCCTATGGGCTGCTGGCCACCAATTGGTGCACAAGGAGTGCCTAGACAGGCAGCGTTGGGACGGTCTCGGTGTAGTTGAGCTCACGTGCGCAAATCCTGAGCCGTCACGTAATAGCGCACTGGAGGTCAGGCCGGGGAGGATGTTTAGTGGGTATGGAGGGAACGACTTTACCTCGAGTCCCACATATCCCCTGCGATTGGCACCACCCCGCAGGGACGATGCGTAAATGCATTTGACCTCCTCGACCAAAAAAAGGTACAACAATGGCGGCAATGCAAGACAGTGTTAACATAATTACATACAATCATATAATCGTGCTCACGATCGCAAAAGCAGTCGAACAGAGCTTCAGGTAACATTCGGTAACACACAAAGCCATATTTGGCAGTATGGAACACAAAGTATCCTCAAAGGATTCAGTTGCCAGTCTGACGCTTAACCCAAAAGGTGCCCACGAAACCCAAAAATTTAAAATCTTTCAGTAAACAAACCAACAAAAACCAACGTGAAAAACGGTTAAAATATTTTTTAATGAGGTTTTCGATATTATCAGAGCCCCATCACACTAAAAAATATTTTCGCCAATAAGTGTCGTTACAAGGTCCTACAATAAGGCCAAAGTAATTATACTTTTCATTCCGAAGTTCCAATAGAAATAAGAAAAAAGAATTCTGTTTATTTTTCCCTCTCAAATGCTCTTTGATATAAAAATCTAGCTCAGTTTACCAACTCCTAATTAAATGTATACTTCTTTAGCACAAAACTTTTCTCCCTCATTAAACGGAACTGGAATATAGCGAGCAAGTTGTATTCAAAGCAAAGAAGAATTTTGAAAACACATTCAGACTATCTAGGGCCAGAGTGGGAGGAGGTTTTCGGGTTTATGTCACTTCAAAGTCAAAGTCAAAATTTCTTTATTCATTAGGTACAATTTGTACACTTATGAAAGTAAATTTTGATGCCATCGGTTCAAAAATCTATTAGGAGGCCATGTTCTGAGAAGAACCGGCAAGTAACTCAACAAGTTTTATCCTCCCTTTACAGTTTTTATAGTTATGATTTGGAAAGAGTCATAATTCACACGTTGAAGTCATAATAATAATTAATCATAATAATATAATAACATAATTTAACTTACAATAATAAAAAATGTGATTTAAAACGTCTTCCCTTACAACGTTGGTTGCACATTTGAATGTGTCCACACATTTTTATCGTCTACATATTCCTGAACTTTGTAATACGCTTTCTTTATTAAAATTTGCTTAACGTGAAGCTTAAATTTACTTTGACATCGAAAATAGATACATGTATTTTTTTGTATGACGATGAAGCATTCAACTCTCCTGACAGTAAGTGATGATAAACCAAGGTAACTCACACAATGAGTGATTAATGCCAAATGCTGTTAACACTGTTTTTCATGGCAATAGACATTCCAAAGGAGTTTCTCCCGAGTTCTTGTTGTAAAAACACGTGTCGAGAGACTCCGTTTTTAATTCAATCTACCGTACAATTGTCTGTTACTTTATTTATGTACAGTCAACATAGGGCTATACAAAACGATCGATTTTTTTAAGGATTTTGTTTTCCAAATTTTCCCAATCGATTATGCACTTTATATTGAATAATCTTAGGTTGAAAATCGTTTGAAGAAATTTGACAGTTTTGTATAGCCCGACGTGCTGCTGACTGTACATTTTCACTTGACATTGGCGAAAATGCGTAATCTTTGTGTCGCGATTGCCATTTCTTTATAAGAAGAAGAAGACTTTCCAAATCGAATTTAGACATAGACATTTAAAACATCAAGAAATACATACATTAACAAATACATTGAATACAAACTACATATACAAATACATTGAACTTGTTGTTTTATTTTTATTTAGGTAGCATTTTTTGAAATGATTGATATTTTCTTAATTTGGTATACATTTCAATCAAGTTTGTTACCTCATAACTCCTTACTGGGTGTACGGATTTTGAAGTCTCTTTCAACATTTGGAAGCTGATGCTTTTACAAAAATCTAAATGTTTTTTGAGGTCGGTGCCAACCTCTATTTGGAATAAACGTTGTCACTTGTAATTTGGGACCGACCCCAAAAAATATTTAGATTTTTATAAACAGAATTTTTATTTCTCCGTTCTTATTTTTTAAGGCAATTTTTTATTTTTGAAAATTTTGTTTGTTTTCGATTAGAACGAATGAACATGTTGTCCCTTTTTTGTTAATAAGGAAGGAAAGAGACAATACTAAACACTGTGAAGTTCGTATAATCGAGTACAGTCAGCTTTATAAATATCTGAGTGTCAAGACTGATCAAAATTATCTAACAGACAAAAATTCAATATTATATGCGCTGCTAGAGTATCTTATTGTTGTAACCATCCAGAGTAGTCAATATTATCTAAACAACACAATTCCAATATTATGTAATGTGTTAAGATGACCAATAATATATTCGCGAATAACTATTCAATTGTATCTAAGCACGCAAAGTTATCAAAAATATCTTGGTAGTAAAGAAAAGTAAACGCTAATCTGAGGTATTACGGTCCATATACTCCCTTCCTATAAACAAAGGTAAACGGACCAGAGCTGTCATATGCATATGTCATATGACAAATGCAGGGGCTCTAAATCTAAGGTATTAATTTTAACAAATTCTACAAATCATTATATTTATTTATATAAATTAATTGCTTAAATGCTGAAATTAAATGCTGATTAAAATTGCAATCAATGAAAAGAAAATATTTACAGATTTAAATGCAATTTTCTATTGCAACTTAAAACATGTTTGGATAAAAGGCGAAGAAATTTAATCGAATTTATATGTCATGGGTCATGAATAAGTCATCATCAACAGCTCATATAATGTCTCCAACGTACCCTTCATTAGGGGCGATTAGACCTTAGTCAACCACGCAGATATGGATACCTGTCAGTCGCGATTAAGGGACCACCTTTAACCGATTATAACTTTTGAGTATCTTCTTTTACAAATGAAAGGTTGAATTTAAATTGTTTGAGAACTTTTACGATAGGCTTAGTTTAGTTTATTATTCTGTATGTAAAATCATCAATGCAATTAAATACTACATACATTCTTTCCTCTTCTTTTAGGATATATTGCTCACAATAATGCAATCATCTGCTATGACACTGCTGAGAGTCTCAATTAAAATATTATTTATCTCCTCTAGTTTAAACTATTTAAAATAATATTAATGATATTTTTTAATTCTGTTACGTTATATTTTATTACCTTGGGTTATCTCTGATAACATCAATTCAAAATCGTTTAGGGAGTTCGTCCACTAGCGACGATCGCTGAGCTATATTGTTATAAAATATAAAATAATCAGAGTTCAATACTGAAACGCCTAGTTGCCACAAAAAGTTGCTCATCATTAAAGTCGGTCTGTATCCCGGGCGAATCGATTGTCGCTGTAAAGAGGAACTAGCGGAAATTAACTTGTTAAAAGAATTAATCACAAAATCGCTGACAGAAGTTGTCATAAAAATTCGTTTCTACCGTGGGCGAGTTCCCATGGCAAATTTTCCGTCTGAAAATTTTAACTAAATTAATAAAACATTATAATCGCAAAAATGCCAATTTGTAAGAAAAATCTGTGAAGGCCCTTAATGTCTAACTTTCAATCTATTGAAAATAAAATAATTTAGGTAAGTGAAGATATTTATGAGTGTTAAGGCGTAGACGACATCTGACGGCGAATCGGTGAAACTTTGCGAACCACCTTCACACCGGAGCAGCTGCGGGCGGCAACCGTTCTACGTTCACGACCCCTTTCAAATTTTGTATCCCCCCACATTCGTCTTATATCTCTTAAACGTAACGCATGTAAAATTCTTAATAAACGTTATACTGCCAGATAAACGGAAAATAAAGCTGTCATTGAAGAGCGCCCTACGTCCCTAACAAATTGGACCTTCAGTAGCCGGATCATTTAGAAGCGCGAAGAAAGGAAGTCGTTGGATTACTCTGCACATCGAGAAAGAAAAAAAAATCTACCGACATCGGAGAAGATCGTTGGAAAAGTATAGCGGATTTGGTCAGGCCATCAACGTTCCATCCACTATCCTCTCTGTCTCTGATTTGCGTTAATACGGTGTTAAATTTCTATTTTCTAGCCATTTGGTGTCAAGTAGTGTGCTACCACCAGGCAGTCAGCCTGCGATACGTCTGTGCCTACAAAACCGTGAGTACCTTTGTCTTACATAAGCAGCCAAAATGAGTGACGATGAAATTAAATTATCCACTGATATTAGTGCTAAATCGTTGCGTCGATCAAAATCACCCAATGTTGGAGGTAGCGTTATAAATAATCGTATCGCTGACCTAAAAAGGCAGCGCAGTACTTTTAAAGGAAGACTAACGTTGTTTGAAAAGTATTTGAGTAACTTAGAGCATAATATGTTAACTTCTAGCCAACGGGTAGAACTTGAAATGCGCATCAATTCTAACGAACAGTATTTCAAAAGGTTTGACGATGTTCAGTGTGAGATCGAAAATACGGTCGACGAACAAGATTTGATCACACATTTAGAGTACCGAGAATCGTTTGAACATCAATATTATTCGGTTATAAGTAACGCTAAGTGCCTGTTAAGCGAATATCAGCATGAGGAACATCATCAGTCCACAACGCAAATAAAATCAATGTCCGTTAAACTGCCGGACATCAAATTACCCACCTTTGACGGCTCATACGATAAGTGGCTTGAGTTTAGAAATTCATATATTACGATGATTCATAATCGACAGGACTTAGATTCAATACAAAAGTTTCATTATTTAAAATCATCTCTTAGTGGCTCTGCTTCCCAGGTCATAAGCGCATTAGAGTTCACCCCTGATAATTACACCCACGCATGGGAATTACTTGAGGCTAGGTTTCACAATAATCGTTTGTTAGTACATAACCACGTCAAATCCTTATTTACTGCACCCTCAATTAGTAAGGAATCGTCGTCACAAATAAGGAAGCTAATTGACACAATATTGCGTAACTTACGTGCATTAAAATCATTACACGAACCCACCGATAACTGGGATACCTTAATTATATACCTAGTTGTGTCTAAGCTGGATTCAGTAACGGAACAGGAGTGGGAGAAACACAAAGGCACTCTCATCTCCAGTTATCAAGGCAGTTCGAATACCTTAACATTACACGACTTACTCACTTTTTTGAGAAATCGAGCCGATATGTTAGACATGATTATGTCAAACAGTAATTTAACACGTTCGCAGTCGCACATAAAAACTAACGTTCCACTAAGTCACCCTCATCTGAATAAAACTCGTACACAACAGCAGCATTCGCAATCATATCTTGCAATTAATTCTAAAGGCGCATCTTCGTCGAGTAAATATAACCAAAGGAGTATACGTGTCTGTGTAGTGTGTAGTGGAAGTCATAATGCGTATTCATGTCCTGAATTTCTTAATATGTCAGTACACAATCGACGTAAATTAATAACCGACAAAAAACTTTGTGAAAACTGTATTCGTTCCAATACACACACACCGAAAGAATGCATTTTCGGTCCATGTAAAATATGTCACACGAAACACAACACATTATTGCACATGGACGAAAATAAGACGGATACTTTTAACTTGGTCGCATACACAGAGCACGGTTCGGGAGTTAACGTTAACACCGGGAAGCCAACAGATGACTGTGTAGGCTCGCAGACGCAGCGGTCGGCACTCGTCGTGGCTAGTAATGAGGCTTTGAAACCGGTCTTACTGTCAACCGCTCTGATAGATATTGTTGATTCGCATAATAATTATCATACGGTGCGTGCCCTTCTTGACAGCGGCAGTCAAAATTCTTTCGTCACCCAGCGACTATGTAAACGTTTAAATTTACCTATGATACAGTCCACAATTCGTGTTTCTGGCGTGGGACAAGCAGTCTCACAGTTAAATAATTCGTGTAAATTCAAAATTCGTTCAAAACTAAGCGATTTTAACGTCGGTATCAATTGTTTTGTTTTACAAAGCATTACATCGAAATTACCCTCGATAGACGTAAATACCGATTCTATACGTATACCTAATCATATAAAACTCGCAGATCCCACCTATAACATCTCTTCGGAAATAGATTTATTATTAGGTGCGGATATCTTTTGGGAATTATTGGAAACTGAGAAAATACGCCTCAGTTCCGGACCCTATTTATGTAATTCGAAACTAGGTTGGATTATTTCTGGACCTGTTTACAACCATAATCGTGTGCATAATGATAGCATTACATCGCAATGTTGTCTTGTGCAACTTGATTCTCAAATCAACGCTTATAAAGATAGATTGGGATGACAAGGTTCCATGTGAAATAGCGAAACAATGGCATTCCTATCTTTTAAAATTTAAAGATTTAAATAATATACGTATACCTCGTCATATCTTTAACGGTCAAGATATGCAGCATAAAGAATTGCATATTTTCACAGATGCATCGCAATATGCGTATGGTGCATGCGCCTATGTGCGTTCTTATATCGAAAGTAACTTATTAATAAACGTTCAATTATTGTGTGCCAAAAGTAAGTTAGCTCCGATAAAAACAATTAGCATACCTCGACTCGAGTTATGCGGCGCGTTATTAGGAGCTAAGCTATATAATAAAATTAAAAATGCACTTAATCTACAATTCGATAAGGTCTACTTTTGGACAGATTCAACTATTGTTCAAGGTTGGCTTCGTATGCCACCACAAGTTCTCAAGACTTTTGTCCAAAATCGGGTTGTCCAAATTAATGAAATAACAGGAGACAAGATATGGCTTCACGTAAGAGGGAAAGAGAACCCAGCGGACTTAATATCACGCGGCGTTGACCTAGATTCGTTAACATGTAAATATAGTGATCTGTGGTGGTACGGCCCATTGTTTATTCGTCAGATTACCATTGAAACATCAAATTTAAATGTCGATGAATTAGTTGATAATTATCTTGATTTACCGGAAGTAAAAACACAACATACCACTAATTTATTAAATAATACCATCACGGAAATTATTGATTTCAATCGGTTTTCGTCTTTTAAACGTATGACGCGCGCAGTTGCATACGTCTTGCGATTCTATAATAACATAAGCGCCAAGGTACGCGGTCGGCCACGTGAAACCGGTTTGTTGTCAGTGAATGAGCTCGAGTCAGCTGTAAATGTGATAACGCGCGAGGCACAAAAATGTTCCTTTCCCAATGAATATAATAATTTAATAAATAAACAACCATTAAAAATTAAAAATAATAAATGCATAAATAAATTATCGGGATTAAATATTTTTATGGATGAAAATAACATTATGCGAATAGGCAGTCGACTTTGTAATGCGAATGAGTCTGGTTACGATAAGAAACACCCGGTATTGTTATCTAGTAAACATCGATTGGCGTGGCTTGTGTGCGTGAGTGAACATAAACGATTATTACACGCCGGACCTCAACTACTTGTGTGTACGATGCGCGAGAGGTGGTGGGTTCTGAGCGCTCGCGACCTGGCCAGGCAAGTCGTGCATAAATGCATTACCTGCGCACGTATGAAACCGAAATTTCTAAGTCCCATCATGGGTAATCTACCTGTTGAGCGATTAGAGCCTGGGTTTCCGTTTAAGCATTGCGGAGTGGACTATGCTGGCCCCATGTTCATATTAAATCGTAAAGGCAGGGGCGCAAAACTAATTAAATGTTACAATTGTTTATTTATTTGTTTTAGTACTAGGGCCATCCATTTAGAATTGGTGAGCAGTTTAAGTACTCAAGACTACTTGTTGGCTCTAAAACGTTTCATATCGCGTCGTGGCAAACCTTGCCAGATATTTTCAGACAACGGTAAGAACTTTGTCGGCGCAGAGAAAGAATTATCGTTAATTTTCAAAAATTCTGAAGACATTTTAAATTTCACTTCAAACAACGAAATTAAATTCACTTTTAATCCTCCATATGCTCCTCATTTTGGCGGTTTGTGGGAGGCAGGGGTGAAAGCTTGTAAGCACCATTTACGACGTATCGTAGGTACTGCTAAATTAACTTTTGAGGAATTTGATACGGTATTGACGCAAATCGAAGCCGTCCTCAATTCCCGGCCCTTATCACCTCTGTCCACAGATCCCGATGACTACCTTCCTCTCACTCCAGCGCATTTTTTGATTGGCCGACCACTGACTGCGTCACCAACACCAACCCTCGGAGAAATATCCACGACGACAGCTACGCGCCTCGGGCGCTATGACCGTATAGAACAACTGCGACAACACTTTTGGCAGCGTTGGTCAAAAGAATACGTCTCCGAGTTGCAACGAAGGACGAAGTGGAAGGGCGAAGGTGAAGACATAGCGAGTAACAGTCTGGTGCTAATCAAAGACGACAATCTGCCTCCGATGAGATGGAGAATGGGTAGAATTACTCGTGTGTTCCCAGGAATTGACGGCGTATCCAGGGTTGCTGAAATTCGAACAGCAACAGGCATCATCCGAAGAGCGTGGTCCAAGATCTGCCCTCTTCCCGTTGATCCCGAGGAAACAAGTACGGAGAAGACTTAGTTGGAAGAAGGTTCTCCCAAGGCGGCCGGCATGTTAAGGCGTAGACGACATCTGACGGCGAATCGGTGAAACTTTGCGAACCACCTTCACACCGGAGCAGCTGCGGGCGGCAACCGTTCTACGTTCACGACCCCTTTCAAATTTTGTATCCCCCCACATTCGTCTTATATCTCTTAAACGTAACGCATGTAAAATTCTTAATAAACGTTATACTGCCAGATAAACGGAAAATAAAGCTGTCATTGAAGAGCGCCCTACGTCCCTAACAATGAGTACTCTGAACGCTTAGATACCAATGAACAGTTACGATGCGTACATATAAAAGAATATTTTAATCGTGTATATGTAATTGGAGATTTATGGTATGTAGATATATAAGACTGGTTATTTGTGTACAATATTTTGATTACTTTAAATGCAAAGATATTATTGAAACATTGCACCTAACATGTTTTTGAGCACCTTGGCAGCTCATATCATTATGAAGTTGACTGTACCTATGCGATATCGTTAAGACTATGTGCTAAACTTATACTACGACGTATAAAGTAAACGTATAGTTTCATTGTATTAACGAAAACGATCACTCATTTGGTGTTGCAAAAACTCATACTAGGGGTACCGTTAAGTATTAAAAAAAGCTCTATTGATTATTACGTAACGTAACGAGACGAGTAATCGAGTTAAAACATTTTTGGTCATAATTATAATTGTGACCTAAAATAGACGCGAAATGTAGCCACGCTTAATTTTTGTGACTGTTGCGTAGAACACACGAGCATCACCCTATAGATGTCCCCAATAAATATTACCGCTATACCCAAGAGCTGAAAGCTATTTAGATATTCACCAATCCCGATCCAGTCACTCTCAATTACCACTCAAAAATAAGCCCATGCGATTTCTAAATTGCTCGATTAAAATTTAATCCCTCATTTACAAGTCTCATGCTAAATTAAGAGACTTTTCACACATACCACAATCACACGATATCTTAGCGACAAAAAGTATTCAAACATATAGCGTCGCTGCAATATTGTCAGTTGCGTCGTGGTCACAGATTTAATAATACAAGGAGATAGGTTCAGCCGGCGTTTAACTTGTGACAAGTGTATGCACAGTGGGCATACCTTGCCGCCAGTTCGCCGTCCGATAAAATCGAGTGAATACGTACGTATGTCAGAAAGAAATATCCGTTTTTCTTCCAAAATTCCGTCCTGTTCAACTGTAACATGCAATGAATGCAGTGAATCCATTATTCATCAAGTAATGTGTGGTAAAATAAGGTAGTGTATAGAGCTGGAGTATAGTAAAATATGAAATAAAAGTTAAAATGTACGTGTAAACAGGAAAGTATATTGTTATGAAGTCAATCAAAATTTTACATCAAATATATACAAAGTGCCAACGTCAACTTTAAGTATAGAACTTAAGATTGTACCAACCAGTATTACAACATAATGGTAAGTACCGAAAAATTTAGACTTATATTTAAAAAACAATTAAATATTGTTTTTTAAATATAAGTCTAAATTTTCAGAGTAAACAAATAGTCAGAGTTTTATTGATAAAAACACAAACTAGAACCATTTTATATAGTACGGCCGCTGATCGCTTCACTCGGACTTCCTATGAACTCAGCGATTTGACCGATCTCCTTAGATTGATATATCTGTGGTCGTAGTAGATAAATGTGGTAAACTACAAAATATGGATAGGTTTGCGTTGCCGTTTGTTTCTGCAAGGTAGCCAGTTGTCAGTGCGCGGTATCCTGGTTGCAATTGGAAATGTGAGGACGAGATTGGCATAGAATTCAGAGATATATGTCTTAGTCACCGTGAAGCACTGTGATGTATGTATGTAAGAGGAGGAATACTAACGCCGCGCAAAATTCTTACGTCCTTGCAATCTGCTCACATCTCGGCTTACGAGAAAGGATATTTTCTCACATCTCCGATAGATCCATTGGCGATGAACGGAGAACGTGTCGTGAAAATAGCGACATCTGATTGCTTTCTTACAAATCTTCTCCCAGTATGTGTTGATATCGAGGGTTTTGGTTATTACAAAAAGAACTCTTGTAAAACAACAGTATAAAAAACACCACAGCTCTCCACAACATTACACTTTTAAATCAGATACATCAAACAATTAAAAACTGTAGTAATTATCAAAACAAAAATTTTTTATTTCATGTTGCATCTTCATAAATGTAAATTTTTTATCTATCTAGTCCATTTGTGGTGGAAAACTTCGTTGCAGTAATTTGCGGTTTTGCGATTGTTTATTTACATGAACGTTTAAGTTTCCTGCAAATTATCTTTTTATTTACTTTGTGGCAAACATGTTTACAACATCGACCGCGTAAAATGATACCGTAAAGAGAGACATTAATCACATACCTACATTTAACGTTGGGGGGTACCACAGAACAAATAAAAGAGGTTAGAAGTCGTAAGTAGGCGGGGCGCGCGCGCTGCAGGTTATGAGTAAACACTCATATTCGATCCTATCTGAAGAGAAAAAATATTAAAAAAAATAATCGAAAACACGCGCACACAGATAGATAAGTTTTTGAAACCGAGCATAAGAGGTTACACGATCAGTATTTCAGCAGTTTCATCTGTCAGAGTGGTATGAATGACGCCCACGCCAAACTGATCGTCTAACACAGTGACTGACGAAATACTAATGAAAATTTAAATATTTTTGAAATTTTCGTCAGTCTAGCGGGACTGATAAAATACTGAACTGATGAAATACTGATCGTGTAAGCTTACACGATATTTACTCGGATTTACCTCTAAGAATATTTACTCGGTCACTTACTCCCGGGAACTGTACAAGGACACTCGGAATTTGTTTGTAAAAATAATGATAAATAAACAACTTTAAAAAAAAAGTCCAACCGACTTCAAAAAGTTTAAAAATAACATATTATTAAAATGTGTGCTAGGTACCTGCTGTACTGTTTGAACTCGGTGCCAAGCCATGCCAATCGTTCAGCACCACGAGCCCCTCATTACCTAAGCTGGCGCGTTCGGTCGGTCGCAATCGCGGGATGGTGTGACCAATGAATGTGATGTGGCAGGCGGACCTATAGAATACCTAGTTGGCTTGGCACCGACTTCAAACAGTACAGCAGGTACCTAGCACACATTTTAATAATATGTTATTTTTAAACTTTTTGAAGTCGGTTGGACTTTTTTTTTAAAAGTTGTTTATTTTTCTATTTTTTGTGTTTTATGTGGAATAATTGTTGTTTTTTTATATGTATATTACGAGATGGCCAACAAACTTGCGGCCCACTCTTGCAATATTAACCATAAATCACTTAACATTAGAAGTGTTGCCATTCGGCGGATTACTTTATGGGTTTTGTGCCCCTTTTATGTCGGCGACAGGCTGGCAACCTCTCACTATTTGGAGGCACTGCATGGTGCATACTGCCAGAGGTGGTTTTATTTGTGAGAAAATGTTACAGTTTTGTAGAAGTTTAACATCCAAATACTAACTATTACGGTGCTTTGCCTTACATCATCAGCTCACCAAACAAGCTGAAAGAATACAACTGTCGGTCTTTAGGTACCTTTAATATTTAAAAAAATTATCATCCAACTCTTAATCGTTATGGAGTTTCTCCTTCCATCATCAGCTCACCTGTAAAGCCTGAAAGAATACAACTATCGCTCTTTAGGTACCTTTAATATTTAAAGAATTATCGTACAACTCCTAAACATTAAGGAGTTTTACCTTTTATCAACAGATCACCTGAATAATCTGAAAGAATACAACTATCGTTCTTTAGGTACTTTTTATATTTAAATAATCATCAACCAACTCCTAACAGTTAAGGAGTTATTCCTTCCATCATCGGCTCACCTGATTAACTTGATAAAATACAACTAGCGCTCTTTACGTGCCTATAGTCTTTAAAGATTTATCATCCAACTCCTAACCGTTAAGGAGTTTTTCCTTCCATGATCAGCTCACCTGAATAATTTGAAAGAATACAACTATCGCTCTTTGGGTACCTTTAATATTTAAAGAATTATCATCCAACTCCTAACCATTAAGGAGTTTTTTGTTTCATCATCAGCTCGCCTAAATTACCTTAAAGAACACAACTATCGGTCTTTAGGTAACTTTAATATTTAAATAATCAACAACCAACTCCTAAAAATTAAGGAGTTTTGCCATCCATCATCAACTCATCAACATGAGATGACTACCACACGCAATCATACTAGAATTGCTTTATAAAAAATATGAATAACTCTCCCTTTCCGTTGTTTTTCGAGGATTGCCCTCCATTTTCCTAGCTTAGCTTTGCATCATCAGATCCTGACTTGGTGACACTGGGACCACCTCAGGAGTATACATTATCGAATAAAAAAAAGAATTTTGAAAATCGGTTCACAAATGACAGAGATATCGGTGAACATACATTTACCTTCCATCATCAGCTCATCAACATGAGATGGTGACTACCAGACGCAAATGCTAGTATAGCTTTAGAAAAAATATGAAAAACTTTGTACATGCCTATAAAATTTGAGGGTTGCCCTCAATTTACCTGGCTTCCCAACATCAGATCCTGACTTGGTGACAATGGGACCACCTCAGGAGTAAACACTATCGAATAGAAAAAGAATTTTGAAAATCGGTCCAGAAATGACGGAGATATCTGTGAACATACATAAAAAAAAAATACAGACGAATACAGAACCTCCTCCTGTTGGGAAGTCGGTTAAAAACATCTAAGTGCTAATTCAAAGTGTTTTATTTAATATGCTTATTAAGCTGCTTTCGATGTTAATACTCGAGTACACGTCTACATTCATAGCAGTCACATTCGAATGCGATCGCAACGATCCGATTGTAGTTGCTGCGGAGCTGGAATATCCAATATTTCGTGACTGGCTCTGGATGTTTGCAGGCTGGTTCGGAGTATCATATTTCTCTTCGTATTTATTTCTTATACAACAAAGAGAACTGATTTTGGTTGACGGCAAAAGGAATTTAGTCTATTTTAGTTTGAGTTTATTCTTTGCATTTCGAAAAATGATTTTGAAAGGATCTCACTAAAGCTAGGGTTGGCTGGAAGTGATATTTGTTAGAGATAAGATCACCTTTGAACATGTATTTCTTCCGGTTGTACAATTGTAATTTTATGTGTGCAATAAGAGATTTCGCGTCGGTGGCGAGAAGCGTCGGTTGCGTAGTGCGTAACAGCGTTGTCTTCCACCCGGGAGGCACCGGTTAGAACCCCGCCACGTACCAAACTGTTTTCAAATTTTGAATTCATATGTACGTATAAACGACGCTTTTGCAGTGAAGGAAAACATAGTGAGGAAACCTGCACCCATGAAGAAATTTTTAGGTTGTGTGTGAAGTCGACCAACGGCACTGTGCTAGCGTGGTTGACTAAGGCCTAATCGCCCCTAATGTCGGTAGGCTCGAGCCCCTCGGTAGGGACATTATATGAGCTGTGGATGGTAGTAAAATAAATAAAACATTAATATTAATTGACTTGCGGTAATTTAACAGTAGAGGCGTTTGCAGTAGGTTATGATAGCACTCACTTATCAACATAAATTAGCCATATCATAAATTATTCCATGTGCAGCCGATAATTTTCTGTGAAAGCATTCTGAACGCAATAAACATTAGCAATAAACTTAGTACATCGAAAGAGTGACAAAGTCAGCTTGACGGAAACTCTGTAGCTTGATTTACATTAGACTTAAATATACTGATGTCTGGTAGGCCATCAGTCGTAAAACGTTCAACCCTCTGTATATAAAAGCAAGAATAATGAATATACTATATAGAATAATGAATAAATATATGGGTACACAGGAAGACCGAAGAAAAGATGGATAGACTGTGTAATACGTGATATGTCAAAGAAGGTTGTGTTGAGACGATGATTGATCTGGAAGAAGAATAATAAATTACGCCGATCCCAAAAAAAAACGTAAGTAGGACAGGTAAATGATGATGATGGTGATACTGGGAGTATATTTTTTCTCGTGGGAGGGACTCGCTAATTAGGAATCATATTGACTTACAGGCTTGATACTCACAAGTCTTCCCTTCACCTTAACCCAGTGACACCGAAAAGGCCATCTACAGCTTCTTCTTCTTTATATCCGCCAAAGAAATTACTATACCTTCGCTACTATACCACGCCCGCCGCCAGCCTGATGCCAGTTTACTCACTACCACGCAAGTGGCCACTTGGTGCAATGGTGTTCACAGGCTTCAGAAACTCGCTCAATCGGCTTTTAGACCCGGTCTCCACCAACGGGAGAGGAGCGAAGCAGAGATGTGTTTTAAACAACCAATAGAATTTCGTTATTCACATCTCGCCTCCACTCAACTTAAGTGAACTCTGAGCGGTGATGATTATATATGTATGGCGCGGTGATGTGAGCTTTGCTTGGCTGAGAATGAACTGGGTAGTGGTACAAAGCGAGACGTGAACTATGCCTTGCAAGATGATAACGGCGCGCTGCAAAGAAGATGTGTATTTCCCGCACGCAGCTGAGGTCCGCTCTAGCTAGCGCACATCTTCACCCTAGCCAGCACACATCTCCGCTACAGCCAGTACACATCTCTCTGCGCAGCTTCGGCGAATACACCCTAGCTGAAAAGCTTCTCTTCTCGACTACGCTTCGGACATCTCCGCTTTGGTCCAGACCTCACGACACCCAAGAGACGAGAAGGGATAGTCCTATTTTTGATCGGAAACTACACCAGAGTATAGGAAAGCTACAGAATTATTAAAAGAAGATACTTAAAAATATAGAAGATACTTCACAGACGAGAAATAAACAAATAACTTGAAGAGCACCGACGTTTCCTTAATAGCATGCTCTTTGTGCCTGCTTATTTACCTTAGTCTACAGTGCAGTTGGCAGATTTATTGCTTCAGAATGAAACAGCTAGCAGAGATTCGTAGTATCTACGATTAAGACATGCACTGAACTAGCGAGCACATCAAACAAGATTATTTTGCTTTTGTGTAAGTTTACCGAAAGCAAATGCACGAGCTACTGAAGAAAAATCCGAATTCGTTATAGGTGGGCCTATAATATCAGAAGAGTTTCTATGATTTCTGCAGGATCCCATCATCAGATCCTGGCCGTCTTCGAGTAATCGAGTAACATACATAAAAAAACCCGACGAACTGAAAATCTCCTACTCTTTTACTCTTTGGAAGTCGGTTAGTATTAATGATACAGTTAGGGAGATGGTTATATTTTGATCATCATGGAACGTGGAGCCGACTTATGTTGAGAAATCAAATCAATAATATTTGATTCAACGTAGAGTTTTACAAGTACTTGTTGATGTCATACATATGTAATTAAATTAAATAACATTTATACTAAACTAAAGCTATAAAGCTGGTTCGGAGAACTGTGTTCCAAACGACGAATGTGATTTAATCTGTAGTCGAACTAATATACTATTATATAGCTATCAAATTAATTTGTCGACGGAAGAGAAAATTTACATTCATGACAAATTCCGAAATAGCAATATTGCGAAATTGTCTAAAATAGTGAATATTCATAGGAACTACACAAAAGTGTTGCAATATTCCTCGCTGTCGTAGCAACAGCGTAATTAAATGCGCTAGTTTAGTGAGTTCCGTACAATTTGCAGTGAGCGAAGCGAGCTAAGCGAAACGGAACGAGAAAATGACGATTTGACTGGCGGAAGTAAGCCGAATTTCGATTGGTCGGAAATGTCGGTATTCCAGTTTCACTGACCGGAGTTAAGGCTGCGTATTCAGTTTCAAGGTTTTGAATGCGGTTTATAATATGAACTCAAAAAAGTGAAGAAGTAGCGCTACGGATAATAACATAAAATACTTAAACAAAATAAAATAACTTTATTTCAGGCAACTATAGACCCAGCCCATATTTATGTGTTAGTAACAAAAATAAAACCAAAAGAGAACAATTAAAAGGGTTAGTAACTTATAATTATGAGAAAACCTCAAGCTAATAAATTGGGTGGGACAATGCAATATATCCCTATTACTCTTGCTATTTACTCGTGTGGACACGCAGCCAGTGCCCCAGAATAGGTGAATCCCACCTGTCCGTCAGAGTGTTCAGAATGATGTTGGAGCTGCCACGAAGACGTTTCAGTAGCGAAGCGCACCGCTTCCTGATAATACTATGAAAGCCATCAATGTGCGCTTCTCCAAACATGCCCGACGTGCTACAAAAACGCGGCAGCCCCATCAACATTCTGAACCCATTATTATACTGGACCCGTAACACTGTACGTCTGCGTGTAAGGCATTGAGTAAACTGGTTCAAGGCCGATGTTTTAATCAGAGAGAAAAGCGGGTAGTGAAGGGTAGTGCCGGTGCACCATCAGGGGCCTCCTTAACCCTACACCAGGGTCACTAGTCCCTGGCACTGCTCCTGACTGATGCAACGCAATGGTCCCGGCACCCGCACGTTGAATCCATGGAATGCTAAGGCCTGTATTACAGAAAGACACTCAGAAATCAATCAAGTCTTGAGAATCGTTTGTCACTTTCTATCAAGCACAAAGTGATAGAGACATTTATCCTCGATACTTACAGTTCTTTACTAAAAAGGTCTAACAATTAAATCTTTTCCACCTGATGGTGTATAGAAGTGGACTATACATGCAAAGATAGCTCGTACGGGCGATAATGTTACCGCCGGGCCGCACTGGCCATCATTACCTTGCCGACCTATAAGGTGTTTCTTCATCCCTAGTATTGTAAGGATGGAAACAGGTGTGCTGGCATTTTTTGCATTTCTTGACTGTGCTATGTAGAAATGCACAGAACATAGATAACCTCTTATATCTATGTTCTGTGTAGAAATGAGTTGCCAAAGTTCAGAGTTTCCGTTGAAATGGTAGCCACAGTTTGTCGGTGACAAGGTAAACCAGCACGCGTAGTCTGTAAAGAGGGGAGAAGGTGGGATTAGGGAAAAAGCTTCGCAAAATTTGTCACCCATTTTCCACCTCAGGCTCTTCTGAGTGCTAAACTTAATTCCATTTCATTTTGTCTAAATTATTTATCTTTAGTAGGAGATATTATTTAGTACTAGAATAATATAAAAAGTGAACCCACAAGCCGCGAAATGTATAAGTGTTAAAACTACCCACAAATCCTAAGCAGCGCCTTAAAATTGAACAAAGAAAAACTCCGCTCGCTAACATACCATTAAATGCAGCGAAAAGCAAATGGAGGTAGCATAAACAAAAAATTGGCTTTTTGTTGTGCACAGCCGACGGCCTCCAGCGGAGATTTTAAAATTGAAATTTATATACCTTCAGGAGCAATTTGGATGTGACCACACGGGTGTTGCAGTAATTTTACGAGGTAGGTTATTCTGGTTACATTTCACACTAGACGACTTTATTGTGTAGCTTTTAGGGTTCATGTGTTTTGTCCATGCAATACAATCAAGATTTATAATTCTCTGAATATATCTTATTAGTTATTATTAGCAGTTTGAATTCTGTTTATTACATACTGAAGCATTTTACCAACTCGGCTGGGCAGCGTTCGGGAAGCTACGTGGCATATTCTCGGCCCATCTACCGCAGTGTCTTAAGACGAAAGTCTATACGTGTGTGTTGCCAGTGATGACCTACGGAACCGAAACGTGGCCGCTTACAATGGGCCTCATAAGAAGGCTCAAGGTCACTCAAAGGGCAATGGAGAGGGCTATGCTCGGAGTTTCTCTGCGTGAACATATCAGAAATGATAAGATCCGCAAGAGAACCAAGGTCACCGACATAGGCCAAAGAATTGAGAACCTTAAGTGGCAGTGGGCGGGGCACATTGCTAGGAGAACTGACGGCCGTTGGGTCAGAAAGGTTCTTGAATGGCGGCCGCGTACCGGGAGACGCAGCGTTGGTAGGCCCCCCACAAAGTCGCAGGAAGCCGTTGGATGCGGGCAGCGCAGGACCGTTCGGTTTGGAGATCCTTGGGGAGGGTTATGTCCAGCAGTGGACGTCTCTCTGCTGATATGATGATGATGATGATGATGATGAAGCATTTTTGGGTTCGTGTGTTTTGTCAATGCAATACAATCAAAATTATAATTCTTTGAAATTAGTTATTTTAGAGGTTGAATTTTGTTTATTACATACTGAAGCATTAAGTAAAGCGCCAAAAAGTAACAATATTTTTTTTAATATTTTTATTTGGCAACAGCTGATTCCATTATATTTTGTTATCCTAATTTTGGAGGAACTGGGAATACTCACATAGCCATTAGGAGGGACTTGGGGTTCGTGAAGCAACTGAGCTAGAGAGAGCTTCCCAATGCCTGGTATTCATGTGCCACAAGTATCAATCCTTGCTCGAAAATAAAGACTTCTAAAAATTATAAAGTATCCTGGAGAAGTCTACAAAGTTAATTGGATATTTTCGAAGAAAAGTTGGCAATTTAACAATAAAATACTAACTTTCCTTGCTTTATTATTAGTAAGCACGCTCGATTTATCTTAAATTGGAAAAAATTTATATCGGATTATTCATCTCTTTCTTGACTACGAGATTGCAAACAAGCTTGCTGTCCAGTGGTCCACCTCGTGGTTCCCTCAGCCCCGGCCGCGCTCAGGAGAGCGCGCTCTCCCACGCGACTTTATATCTTGTTTCACAGCATTTACAGACTACTTTAGTATCAAGGTTTTTGTTATTTTAACGTGTTTGGTAAATTATCTGCATTCTACATCATCAACTAGGCGAAATAGATTAATAGTAATTTGGCTACTCGTTTCTTTGTCGAACAATTAAGAAATGGAATTCATTGCCAGCACACGTGTTCCCTCCTTCCTACAATCCTGGGTCATTCAAAAGAGACGTGAAGACACCTTGCAGGTCAGCAAGGCGAGGGTGGCTAGCGCGGCAGTTTATCACTCGCACTATGTATCTTCGCATTTAAACTTCACTTCTGCTTACCATCAGGTGGAATGTGAAATACCATTTGCTTGAACTTTTAATAAAAAAAAATCGAAATAGCTGCCTGCGATCTGAGACATTCTGTTTTACCGCATTATTTATTAAACGTACTATTACAGTACAACGATCAAATCAGGAATGAGGGAAAGTATTAAATAATCAGTTTAATCTTATGTTATTGCGTTTGCAAGGACAGTGTTTGTCACTCAGGTAAAACACAATCGGCTTCTCATTATTTTATACTTATTATAAACACATCCAACATCGGTAATTCGCTCGATAGTCGTAGTCACTTCTAGTAGAGTCTACCTCAGTGAAGTACGAAGGAGCGACGTAAATAAATCCAAAAGTAGGTAAGCTTGTTTATTACCTTAATGGGTTATCGTTGGAATGTGATTCGAAGCATATTGTGAACATTTTGTTGGTTCAAGAAATAGTTGAGGTTATGTTGGAGGTACATTTTTATAGGCATTATCATAATTATATTTGGTTTTTGGAATGTCTATGACAATATAAGTAGTTTGCTATTATATTATCTACTTTTACTCAGTGTTAGTATTTTTATTTCCTTTACTCATCCGTTCTATAATTATTAGATGTTCCAGTAAGTAGATACAGAAATAAATTTTGTTGAATACAAATTGAATAATCAAGCATTGCTGCAATTATAACGCGTTAATCAATATGATTGACGATGACATATTAATTTATGACTTCCTCGGATAATACTGATAAATGTCTCCGAAATTGATGAATTATTTTGTGTAAACAGCCGTAATCCGGACTATCTTTAGTTGCTTAACGCATAATTGCAGTTTCATGGGATAATTTTTAAGATAAACGCAAAATCTAAGAAAGGAAGTGTACTTATTAGAGCGTAACATTTTTTCCTGGTTTATGACTTTTGTTTGTTTGTTTACTGAAGGATTGTTACTTTTTAGTTTGCTGTCCCTTTTATGTAACCGACAAGCTAGTCACCTGTCACTATTTGGTATTAAGTACTTCATGCCCCATACTGCCAAATCTTTTTTTTATGTTACGAGATGGCAAACAAGCTTGCGGCCCACCTGATGTTAAGTAGTCACCGCCGCCTATAGACACTTGCAATATTAAGTGTAACTTAAGACCGCAAGTGCGTTTGCCATCCTGGGGACTAAGATGATGTACCCTCCATGCCCAATAATTACACTGGCTACCTTCCCTTTCTATCCGAAACACAGCGAACTGCTTCACGGCAGAAATAAGAAAGGCGGTGGTACCTACCCAAATGACCCTACATATGGGTCTACCACCTAGTGAAAATCTGGCTTTGTATGTAACGTAATTTTACCTAAGGTTCTGCTCAACCCCTCTTGGGACAACGAGAGTGATCGTATATATGTATGTACAAATATTTATCAATAAATATTGCAATCTTAATTACCTAACTCGAATTTTATTTACAACATTCTGCAGATTCTGAAAGTTAAAATCGATCATTAATCTAAGCTTCATTTCTCACGCAATAAGTCCTGTAATCAGGAAAGCTTAGGCGCTTTTAATGGCCATCACGAGCCCATCGTTATAGGAAAAACTATAAGCAGCTTAAAACTCGTCCGCTTACAAGACTTATCCAACTTCTGGCAATTTCCACCTCTACGAACGAGCGGAGAACATCAAAGAAAAACAGTTTATTATCAATCATGGTGTACGGTATTCTCTTTTTTACCCGACTAGCCAAAAGGAAGAGTTATGATTTTAGCAGTCAATGTATTGTATATGGCCGGTAGTATTTACGTATGTTCCTCCGGAATGATGAATAGTTTAGGCGCTACCTAAACTATTCATACAATTTTGATGAATAAGGTGTCAATCGATTTGGTTGTTATGGTCCATGTAACATAGGCTACATTTCAAACAACTTTAACAATAGGAAGATCGATCTTACTTTGTAAACGCTTATGGAATAAGATTTAAAATTTATTGAAGAAATTTGACAGTTTTGGATAGTGACGTTGTCTACATAAAATTCACCTAAGTGCCATCTTGAGAGTTAACAAAACAAGAATATCAGTCCCGAGTTGCCAAGAGATGCAGATTTGTGCAGTTTATTTATATAACCATGACATGTCTTACCAAACCTTTGAGCATCCCTTTCTCTATTCTCATTTTCTTCATTACTAAACAAAACTTAATTTCCAGATAAGTTCGTAGACGTGTATACTAAGTATTTAAATGTTCAAACATCAACATGGGACAAGGATTACCCTGAATACATTATCCCTCAGCGTATCTACGATCCCGATGAATCTTTTTAAGGCACGCTTTTCAAATCAATACAAATTCAAGTGACCAGAGGAATTCTTCTTTCGACCACCATTTTAGTGAGCAGTCCACATTAATTCATTTTCATTCATTTCGTTTCCATCTATACTATAATGTATTGTTATGAACTAACGAAGTCACTATCATTTAAAGGAATTTACACGGGATTAAAACAAATCTGTCTACCCTCTTTCTAAGTCATTTGCAGTAAATATAAACTCGCATAGACCTCAGTTCATCCGTGACCATGGCCCATATAACTGCGCCGAAATATCGGAATAACCCAAAAACAGAGGTACGTGCTTTAAATACCGCTTTCCCTCATTTAAAGCATCTCTAAGCTGGGTGGCTGATTTGTCGTTGTCAAAAAGAAAGTAATTCACCATCATGATTTTCATCATCATAACCTTATACTCCGTACACCAATCCGCATTGGGCAAGCTTGGTGGACTACTGCTTAAACTTCCGACGATAAGGAGAGGCCTTGTGTCCCAGCAATGGATCGAATTATAAAGGATGTTAATATAATGATTTCCATTGTTTGATTTTGTTTTTAGATGTTTACAATAGGGATTCCTTAGACGTCAAAAGGCCTCAAACAAGCCAGGTGACGCCTTCAGCAAAAATAGGTGATACGGTGACTTTACCGTCGCTAATAAGTATGCTACCACCTAAAGTGAATAAAAAATCACATAAACCAAATTTGACATAATACACATAGCCACGTGAAGTACCACCATCTCAATGCTTACAAGGTGATGGGCAATTGTCAGCTTTAAGACAAAATAAACAAGACGCAATAATGTGGGACTAATTGACTAGACTCGCCGAGAGCCCACCTAAGCTCCTACTTACTCAAATACTACACACGTGTGGCAGTAATTACTCGTCTGTGTCGGGACTACTTATTTTGTTGATCGTTTCGCTAGTGGACACAGTCGTGCCTACTTAGTAATTTTATGTGTCGTAAATAATAACTGCCGTAAAATTAATATTTGCCCCGTGGTAAAAGCAATCAATATCTCATTTATTTCTGGTCCATCACAAGTATGGTACTTGTGATGGATCTTCTTCTTCTTTACGTATGATAAATGTGATTTATGTAATCTAATTTAATCTCAGCGGATTCCGTTTCCCGTTTTAGTTATATTACAGGGATACATCGAGTGAGCAAGTACATAACTGATATTGACATGTTCTCTTTGTAAGTATCTGTTACCGGCCAAACCCGAATTTAGGACGAACTAGTTTTTCCTAGGCCAAACCAATTAGTCCTTTATGCGATTTGGAGATATTTAGTGGCTGAGTGATGGGTAGGGTAGGGGGTTTTATTTTTTTATGACCAGGCGGAGTGCATAGTTTTTTTGGGAGAGTCTTGTGTTTTATGCACCTACATGGCTGAGTGATGGGTAGGTTAGTGAACTGGTTTGGCCTAGGGAAGATTAGTTAATCCTAAAATCGGGTTTGGCCTGTAACATATATAATCTAGCTATCAACTCAAATAAATTGTTGCGCAAATTCAGTTTGCTAACATTATAATTTGATCCTAAAGTAAATCCTTTGTTACTCTATGTTTATTATGTACCTAAGTAAGGCAGGAAATGGGTAGAAACTATTACGGCACACGCCACAGCTTAACATATTTGGTTTATTAACTGAAAATATCTGTTGAATATTAATAACTAACATGTGTGTTTATTATCCAGTATTTGTTACCAATTTGGACTCGGAAGCTGTGTGTTTATTTAAAGCATAAATGCACATTACAATGTTATAAAGGTTAGCCATATCTAATTAGGTCAAAGTGGAAAGTAGGTATCATTTGGTAATGTTGGTTTTATTCAAATCCCATATTTAAGTAACTATTACTGTTAATAATTTAGTTAATCGAGGCTGATTTTTGCACTAGACCTTTATATGTAGGTATTTATCGATTTAAGGTGCTGGGGATACGACCTTTTTAGTAACAGAATAGCCCGAAACGAGAGTGGCGTGTTCTACCGCAGACTTGACAATTTGTTACAAACGGTGAACTCGACGTCGTCTTTGTCTCTTGACCTTCATTACGTGATGAAATGAAATGAAATGAAAATGAAATGAAATGAAAAAGCTCTTTATTTAAATGGACTTTGCTAAGTACTTTTAAATCGTCAAAAGCCCTACCACCATTTCGACTAAATAATTATTTTTCTTAAATAATTATTAGTATGCTGAGACGGAGAAGAAATGGCGAAAGAAACTCCGCAGCTTACAATTTCGTAATGATTTCAAAACATCATTACATGTCCATAGATATATCAATATGAATGAATAAATTACAATTTTAAATGCGTAAATTTGGGCAGATTTTACTCCCACGCATTTGGATCATTTAAATAATCATTTAACTTGTAATAAGCTTTTTTATATAATTTAGATTTTACAGTTTTTTTTTTAAATTTATTAATAGGCAAGTCTCTAATATTCTTCGGAAGCTTATTGTAAAAACGTATACATTGGCCCATAAAGGAATTGCTTATTCTGTGGAGACGAGTTTTATATACAACCAAATCGTGTTTCTTCCTAGTATTTACATTGTGCGTATGACATTTCTCGGAAAAATTCATAATATTTTTCTTTACATAAAGTAAGTTTTCCAGTATATATTGTGATGACACAGTCAGAATATTTATCTCCTTGAACTTTTCTCTGAGGGAGTCACGCGGACCCAGTTGATAAATTGCTCTAACAGCCCGTTTTTGCAGCACAAAGATGGTATTAATATCTGCAGCAGTCCCCCAGAGAAGAATTCCATATGACATTATGCTGTGAAAATAACTAAAATAAACTATTCTAGCGGTATCTACATCGGTAAGCCGCCTAATAGTTTTAACTGCGTATGCCGCAGAACTTAGTTTACCCGAAAGTTTTACAATATGTGGACCCCATTGTAGTTTGGAGTCTAACATTACTCCTAAGAAAGTTGTTGTTTCCACAGGTTTCAATTCAACTCCATTTATTTGTACATTAGTTTCTACACGTCTCACATTCGGCGTAGTAACGTAGCAAATACCTCCTTTAACAACTCAACTCCCGCATCAATGGTGGAGCGACCCCGAGTGAACCCGAATTGTTTCTGATGAAATATATTATATTTATTGAAATGCTTTAATAGTTGATTGAGCATTAATCTCTCAAAGATCTTACTTAAAGTTGGCAGAATAGAAACAGGCCGAAAATTAGTGGGATCTGAGGTTTCGCCAGATTTAAATAACGGTATTATTTTACTGTGTTTCATCAGGTCAGGAACAGAATCACGCCAGAACCAATACAACTGTTAAATACGACAACTAAATAAGGAGCTATTATAGTTATAATGGATGAGATTGTTTTGACTGATAGTCCCCAAAGATCCATAGATTTCTTCAGGTCAATAGACTTAAAGGTATTTATAATATCTTTATAATTAACAGCTGTAAATTCGAAGTTACTGTCACAGGATGGTACATTTTGTTTAAGAAGCTGTTCAGCTGAGGTGGAAGACGACTGAAGTGATTTAGTAGCCAGTATGGGAACATCTGAGAAAAACTTTTCAAATTCCATAGCTACTTCCAAATCAGCTTTAACATTTACATTATTAATCTTTAAGTTAATATTGCGGCAGCGTGTTTGACTCCTGCCAGTTTCACTGTTAATAATATTCCAAGTTTCTTTAATTTTATTAGTAGAATTGTTAATTTTATTTTTTAAGTAAACTGACTTGGCAGTGGTACAGGCTCTTTTGAAAACTTTAGAGTAGTTTTTTACATAGTTAACAAATACTGGATCAAAATTATATGATTTTTTACTATACAAATCGTACAACTTATTCCTGCTATTGTAGATACCAGGCGTTGCCCATTCACTAAAAGTTAGACGATCACAGATCGTCTTTGTTTTTGGCACAAAAGTGTTGGTAAATTCAACATTTATTAGATTAAATAAAGAACTGTATAGCTTATCTGGACAATCATCATAAGGCAACCATGGCAGCTTCACACTTAAATTCGATTTAAACTTTTCAATTCGGCTTGCATTTATAGGAATAAAGCTTATTTTCGTTCTTCGCACTTCAACTTTTTTCCTAGGAAACGATGCTAATTGACCACAATGATCAGAGTGCAACATATTAATAATTGACTTTTGGCTAGGTGTTCGGTTTGTAAAAATATTGTCAATGCAAGTTGCACTTGTTTCAGTTATTCTTGTGGGTTCATAAAAAACGTAGTCCAAATCATACGACTTAAATAAATTTAAAAAATTACAAGTTATTGAATTTGTATCTAGTATGTTAATATTAAAGTCTCCACATATAACAATTGTTTTAGGACATTTACTGATTTTAAATAGGACATCCTCCATAATTTTTAAAAATTGTTCAAAAGGGGCACATGGAGGTTTGTATACACTAATAACAATGAATTGTTCAAACTCTATACAAGCTATTTCAGTAACTCGCTCAACAGACATACTTACTAGGTCATTTCTTTCCTTACATATAATATTCCTTTTAGTAATTATTAATGAACCACCATGTAATATGTTTTTTCTGCTGAACGAGCTGACAACATGGTGATTACTAAAATTGAACATGAGCTGATGGCTTTTTAGCCAGTGTTCTGTAACACACAGTATATCAATATTATTACAATTCATGAATAGCTCCAATTCTAAATCTTTGCCTGACATCCCTTGAATATTTTGGTGGACTAGGTTAACAAAATTATTTTTACAATTTTTATTCATTGCAAATGGGGAGGATAATATATCTAAAACCTTATAATTAGAATCTAATTTTTCATTATAGTTACTAGTGCCAGAGTTAGTCTCTTTTGTCTCGAAATTTAATTTAAAGAATTTGAGGAAAATTCCAAATTGTCATTGCTCAGCGTCCAATTTGACTGCCCAATAGAGGCAGAAGTTATAACCAATGAATTGGCTTGTTTAAAAATAAAATAACATAGCGATTTTGCTATTTGTTTTTTGTAAATACTACAAAGAAAATATTTATCTTTTGTCAAAAAAAATTTTTTAATGAATCCATTAAAATCAATAATGTCAAATTTTTTATTATAATTTGTCATTAAATGCAATTTCCTATTACGCTTAAATCTATAATCATTTTCTGCATGACTCAATGACTCACTGTAAGGAAAAGTAAATAAAATTATTTTCTCTACATTTAATTTAGACAGGCATTTAAAATATTTTTCCATGACATAGAAATTAGCATTGCCTCGTCTACCAATGAAAATAATTATGGTACTATTAGGGCTGTAAGTACCACAGATCACCTTCTGCAATATTTGGGTATAATTAGCACCTAGAATACAATAATTAGTTACAGGCCGTGCCATATAGTGACACATTGTTTGACCCATATTTTTGCCTAACTCATCACTAAACATAATAACATTGTTTTGTTCTTTATTTATGTTCACTTGAGTCCCACCTTCATCAAGATTATTGTGGGAACAAGTTTGGTTATCTACGAGTGAAACAATTTCGTGTTGTTGATCATATAATATACTTGAAATGCACCCTTCATTTTTTTGTATATCTGTAACGAGACAAGAACATTTTCGTTTTTTATTTAAAGATTCAAAACGCTCTGCATTGTAATTACACATATCTACCATGTCATTTGAAGCAAGTATTTGATAATTTAATTGTTTTTGGGAAATAGTCTGTATGTTTTTTAACATACTTTTTAAAGACTCTTCCAAACTGTCAATTTTTGTCTCTAATTGTTTACTATATATTGTGTAATCAGTAGTTGTTGCAACTGCATTACTCTTAATAATATTTAATTTTTCTATCAATTCCAAATTTAGCAATTTTTGTTTCTTAAAAGAATTATATTGTTTTATGGTTCTTTTTGTCTTATTTATAAACTTATTAACACGTATATATTTTTTTTTTAGTTTCTTAACACTACTAAAATATCTTTCTGAATTAATTTTGGGGCTATTTTCTACATATGACTGTTCCTCAATGAAGCCGGGACTACAAATGGTTAACTCATCGAACAAGCTTTGAGAATGTTTCTCTGTAGACAATTCTTTATTTTGCATTTCCAATTGTTTTACATTTTTATTTGCGAGGCATAAGCTAACCTCCAACTCATTTATTTTACTAAGCGACTGTTCATGTGTATTACTGCACTTTGTAAAGGATTTTATGATGTCCTGCATATGGTTGCATGATAATACCATAGTAACCTTGATTGGCCGATCAAAACTGCAAGTATTAAGTTTTGTTATGACACGAAAAGCTGGGATTTAAAAAGATGATTCCAGGACAGAGCGAAGTGGGTTAGAAAAAGGGGGCAAGCAGAGCAAGATCAAGAAGATAAATAATCATCACCCTACAGCCGAAATAGATCCTGGTCTATTTTTTCTCCTAATTCGCAGCACTAAAACTTCTGCCTTTCGTCATAAATTCGATCCCACCGCACGTATTTGTCCATGGCCCGAAGAGCTTCTAGAATTATTTTACCGATTCATAGTCTCCACTCAGAAACTCATTTGCTGCTCAAAACATCGGATCTTACGGCATCTGTGCGTCGCTTACTTTCTCTGGAAACTATGTTTTTAAAGTCTATCCATTTTTAAATAATAATTGGTTTGGTACCTACTGAGACGAACCCCATAGCATTCCATGAATTCACCTGGCGGATCCTAATACAAGGGTCCTGGAACATGACCCAAGTGTAGGTTGAAGGGGCCCCTTATCATGTAACAACGCCACTGCCCAGGCTTCTTCATCTGTCTCTCCATCTGTCCAGCCATATTTATAAATATATTTAACGAGAGCCGCTTTAGAAACACGTTCCAGTACAAAACTTCTAGACAAGCCGAGATTTTTTTAATAATTTATAAAGAGATTTAGTTCAAACTCAAATTATTAAAATTGACTTTCATAAGAAACTTAAAATTGTCTTTCATAAGAAAGTCGATTTTGATGCCATCGGTTCAAGAGTCTACCATGAGGCCTTGTTCTGAGAAGAACCGGCAACAAGCTGCCCTTCTTATCCCATTATTTTATTTTACCAATAATAATAAAGCCAAATCCCGCTATTGATATTAATGTCAAAGCAAGTCTACAACTTTCATTTCGTTAAGCACTCCATGCATAATCAAACACCAATAAACCTGTTCATTTACCCAACGAGAAACGGCGACAATTATCATTGATAGCTAATAATTCGTCAGTAGTCGAATGTTCAATTCACCTAATAAAGTAGCTTTTGACGTAGCAATACGCTGGAATTATGATATTGACTGGCTTGGCATATATATCCCGCTGAAAGGTTTTAATGCTAATTGAATTTATAGAACATAATATATTATTACTACTATTAAACGAGTTATTAGAAGTAATTAAAACAACTAGAGGCCATAGAATATCAACGCAGCTTTGTTTAATAGTCCCATAACTAATACAGGCAAAGCTTGAAAGGATTTCCCATTCAAATTCAGAGAACTTGGTGTATAAGTAGGGGAATCTTGTGAATATAGAAACTAGCAACCTGCACCGGCAACGCTGATAATACAGGCAACAACTCTAGAAAAAGAAAAATCCCAACAGACATGTAATGTTTCCGATCTTATTTGTAGTTTTCTTGACACGTTTTCTTAGTGACTGATACACAACATACTTAAATCTTCATCTCGAAAACTAACGAATTGCTGCCGAATTTATTTTGATGAAACTTGCACAGTTCCCTGAGTTTGACTGTACCTTTTTCCTTCCTCGCATACGTAGTAAGTATAGCGGAAGTCTTGTAATCGTCAAAAAATTCGACCTCGAGATTTTGACGGATTTACACGTTTTGGTCCTCCCTGAGTCCAAAAACATTTTTTTTGGAATTATGTCTGTGTGCCTGTACGTTAGCACGATAACTCGAGCATGCTTTAACTTATCGCAACCAAATTTAACATACGTGTATGACATCAAAATATAAGGTTTCTATAAAATTTTGAGCCGTCGATCACGAAAGTTAAGCAACCAAGTGTGCGGTCGGTACTCGGATGGGTGACCAAAATTTAACATGCAGGTATGATATCAAAATATAAGGTTTCTATCAAACTTTGAGTCGTTTCCGGTATACGAGAAAGTCAAGGGGAGACCACTCCCGATTTTTTTATCGGAGAGATCAAATGCATTTACACAGCATCCCTGTAGTACGATGCAACTAAACGGGCATCCTGCCAAGGCACACCACGACAGCACCCCGCGATTGCGACAATTCGCTTGTCACCGGGAAGCCATCTATGCCCGCCCTTTCAGGACCAACCGGTGCACCGTTGATTCGCATCCGCTCTCCGGCGAGACAGCAGACCGCCAGTCTTGCAGACCAGACGCCACTGAGCACAAGGCTCCACCGGCCCTGAAAAGGTCCTTTTCCCGCGTCTCCTATAGTGGTGCTAAGACTCAGCTCAGTTTAAGCCCAATGTCTACGCCATCTGTCCCCCTACCTAAGGCCAAAGCCATTCGTCATACCGGTCCCGCCCGAGGGAGCAGGCTCAATTGGGTCGAGCTGTGTCGTGTAGGCACCAGAAGCTGGCTTCGACAGGGCGGCGCTGCCTCCCATGACACCACCGCGGAAAACCAAACCAGAGGTCTCATCCACCCATGAGAGCAGGCGTGTCAGGAGCGACCAACCTCTCAGTTCCGCTCAAGGCGGTCCACCAGCCTATCGGCCGGCCAACCCACGACTCAAAGGTCCGCTGGCCCTATAAAGGGCCCTTCCGTTCCGATGTCAGCCGTCTGTGGAGGCACCAGACGTTGCCCATGGTGCACCGCGGGGAGGTCTCGGAACATAGCACCCCAAGTTTTGCTAGTCTAACTACAAAATATTTTTTGCAATCCGACTTATATGTTTAGACCCATGGACAAACATACAGATATCTCATGAAATTTGGTAAGCAGGCTTAGAAGCTGGTATAAACTAACTTATACAATAACTGTGCAGTTCTGATACATACGGGTCAAATTGATAACGTCCTTATTTGATAAAAATATTCGTAAATATTTAGTCTTTTCCACAGATTAGAGAGAGGGTATGTTTAAAGAATCTTTTTAAATTTTGGAACACATCACGTCACGGCCGCTGACCAGGGGGGCTATTCAGTAACTTTTTTTGACAGATGGAAGTGATGATCACCGAGTTAATTACATATCCATTGCTCATTTTACACAACAAGTGGCATAAGTGCGTTTCATGTAAAACAGCAGGATATGTAATTCACTCGGTGATTATCACTTTCTACTGTCAAAAAAAGTTATCGAATAGGCCGGCTGGGGTGTTACCTGTAAAGTTAGTTGAGATACTTTTAATGAAGTGTCAAAACAATTATTCTTCCGTAGATTTTTTATAGCATTACGAATTTGTGACGTCAAAAATTCTTATAGTTAACTGACTAAACATTAAATTATTTTGATACGCTTAAAAATCAAATTCTAGAGATAATTTAAAACGATGGAGATTTTCTGGCATAAAATTACATCACTTTTTACCAATTTAACACTAACTTAAGGTATTAAACTTGTAATGAATTCTGAATTGTGTCAACAACCCTAATTAATAAGAAATATTTTTAAATTACACACCACGTCACCGCCGCTAACTGCCCCGCCGAATTAGAGAAAATACTCACTACAGTTCAAATAATCAAATACAGTTCTAATTTTAAAATTCATTGCCGCTCTAGGGAAGGAAGCAATTACTATGAGTTTATCCCAGCCAGTGGCGGAAATTCTCATGTTCCACCCAATACTCAGATCAAACGCTACTTTCAGATTTGAGATATGAAAAATATATTTTATTCATAATTATCTCCTACCCGAGACTTGCAATAATTTCAAAATAGAATTCGGAGCACTAACACAGAATGGCAAATTGTCAATCCAAATAAGTCCAAGCTTAATTCAGAGTATATCTGTCTATCTGTTTTGCGTGACTTGATAGCAAATATCCAAATTCTCATTACCGGGTTAGAATAGATTAGAAAAGTCTTTATTTTCAACAACTTGGTGGTCTCCATAAAAACACTATTTGTATTTTTCGACATAATGAGCAGTATGTAAATTTAAAATAGTAAGGTTTATATAACAGTCATAGGTATACATGCTACAAATAATTAGTTATGGTTTCTAATATTATAAGGCAGGTGAATGGATTTGAATGGGTGTAAGGTACAGGAAGACTAAGGAAAAGATGGATGGATTATGTGAGAAGTTGTATGGCAAAGAAGACTGACCGATATGTATTTAAGAGAAATACATATTGCGCCAACTCCAAATAAAATTGTGAACAGGTCCTATTTCTGATGGCTGGACATTTTGATTCCATTCTAAGGTGTTGTAGATAAAGGAACATATTATTAGAAAATATTTTAAAATCCCGGGGTAGCAATAGAAGCCAGTCAATAAGTATTATATACATAGCGATTGGACAACGAATTCATTAGAGTTACCCATTTGTCATGACAATCCGAACACTGCTAGATCCACTAATGTACGGTTAACCATCTCATTAGCGCACGTTAGATCCGGAATTATGTTTGGAAACATGATTCAATATCCCTGGAAGGGATATTACATTTCAGTTTACAAGATAAACATGTGAAAGGTCAAGGGTTAAGTCCTAGTACGAAGCCATTTTGTGCTAATGGCAATGTCAAGCAAATGTATGAGAATCAATAAAATCAATGTGTACCCAGAATGATCTAAATCAAACTCCAGAAGTCGATGATGACTTGACTACAATTACTAATCGAAGCATCTCACAATGAGTACCTACCACTGACCAGTTTAAAAACATTATACTTGATGATGTTACAAAAGTCTTCTTTTTCCTACCCTGGCACTCGATTAAGTTTGAAACGGTGCAATATGATTTAGTAGTGTAATTACTGGGAATGAATGCATTTCATCTTAAGCCTCAGGATGACAACGCACCTGCAATACCAGGTGATTCTTTCCTTGTTATTGCAGGTGTTTATAGGCGACGGTATCGATTTACCACCAGGTGGGCCTTCATCTTGTTTGTCATATAGTCGTATAAAAAAAAAATTATTGGTTTTGGCATAGTTAACACTTCTTGGGAAAAATTGACAACAGTCAAAATAGTTAAAATAAATGTACAAATAAATCTTGAAATGGGTGATTTGCTTGTGTCTGACAGTGGCTATAAAGCCTTCATCCCGTCTTTTAGCACTATTCGGTTAGGCCTCGTAAGAGGAATCCCTATCGACTGGAGTGTCGAGTAGATAGTAGCTGACGTAAAGGTCCCAGAAGGGTGTGGTCCAGTGGTTAAGGCAAGACGTCTAAATTTTAAGGTTATTGTTGATGATGACAAAAACACAAAAACGTATAGTAATACTAGGGAAATAAATAACATAAGTATAACTTTAATGATATAAAAGGAAATAAGAAACAGTAAATTTTTAATAAATTGTAAAAAAGAAAACTTGTAGGTATTATAAGATACGAACATACATGTACTCGTATACCTTGGTTAAAAAAAGAAAAACAAATTAAAACAGAAAAACAAAGGCTCTATACGTAAAATAAACCTAAAAGAGACATGAAAAAACTCTTCTTAGGAATGCTGTTGTGGATGGTTAACTATTTTCATTTTTGAATGGTCTTTGAGTTCTATATTCTATAGACTTTTACACAAAAACTTTTTTCTTTATGTTATATTTCAATCTAATTCTGCAAACCACAAACTCTAATAATACCTTCCAGTACTTAGCTTAACCTGAAGGTTTTACAAACAAAGCCTCTGATACAGTATGTATTAGCGATGTCATCTTTCAACAGCAACTGGTACTAACAGCTTAACGTGTCTACCGTGGATAAAAATGGATATGACGTTCTTTATTCGCTCATTTTTTGTTTTATTTTGCTTTCATTATAATTGTGTTAATTATTGTGACGTTATCGACCTCTTTTAATAATAATAGTGTACCTTCTATTATTATTAAAAGAGGTAAGGATTCTGAACTAACAGATAAGGATTCTGAACTTAATTTTCAAAAGACAGGTCCACCTTGAATAGTTACCGCCAACGGGGACTACTCATTCCTATGTATTTCCCAAATGTTATTTAATTTAAAATCAATCCATATATGATGCAATACCCTCAGATCAAATAAAAAGTTTTGCGAAGATCGCAACGAGGCCGGTGTAGTTTTATTGAATAAATGCCTGCAATAAAACTACACCTCGCCCATCGCCCGTGTACTAACACAGTTACTTGCACACTCATTTAACGAAACTACGCCTTGCCTTGTATATAAAACCACCAACACTATATCTATAGAACCGGCTTCAGTGTATTCTCCGCAGCGCTCCGTCTTCACTTCTTTATTTGGTTGTAGGCATTACTTTTGTGATCTTAAAAATTCACTTTATTCATCATCATCATCTTTGCGCTTTCCTGGTTGTGAACTAGACGCTACGCGCGAGGGCCCGAGGTCCACCTTTCTTACCTTTCTTGCCCACTTCGCTCGGTCTTCGGCATCCTTGGTGGAGAGACCGTTGGCGCGTAAGTCCTCCTTCTCGAGGTCAAGCCAGCTTGGGCCTGCCTCTTTTACTGGCACCTGGCAAAATTTACTAATATAGATTGGCTACCCCATAGGAATTCACGGACTTTAAATGTTTACTGTCTTGACCCCAGACTGGAGTCACTGTTTTTCTTTCAGTCCAATTTATTTTGGGCCTGTTGCAGTATGTCGTGATACCGAAAATACTGCTCTAAATTTTGGCATAAGATTTTTACGACCGGCCGCTTGTCTAACACTACCCTCATTGGGAACGTCACTGGAGTCACGTTAACGTGACTAAAGACTAAGAGCCGATTTCATAATTAGGAGATATGTGACAATTAAATTGTCAGTTTATTTATGGACTATTTTTCAAGTAAACTCCAATTGGAACATACTTTAAAGCCGGCCTAAATCTTGTAGACGAGATGACAACTCTAGCATTCCAAGGATTCACAAGGGTGCCGGGTCTTGCAGAGAGGGGAGCAAGGCAGTGCCTAGGACTTATGACCTAAATGTAAGTTTAAGGAGTCCCTCTGTAATGCATTAACCTCCAGGACTCTAGCTACACTCTATATCCATATTTGATAAGATTTCGCAAGAGCCGCTACAAATACGAGTTCAAGAACAGAGCTGGAAGTTCTGGACAAGCCAATATCCGTTAATAGAAAAAACTTTGTAACTATGTTACATTTTCACTCTAATGGCCAATTGCACCAAGATTTTCGTTTTAAAATTTTGCAAAATGTAACATAAAACTTAATTTAATTCATAGGAATGGGTAGTTCCATTTCCAAATATATGTACATTTTTCACAAAAAAATTTAAAGTATAACTTGGTGCAACCGGTCGTTAAACTACTGAAATGATTTTGATAAAAAAGTATGGAGACAATTTGAGACGCTGAAAAGGACATTGGATACTTAAGTATTGGCTCGATAGCCGACATTGTCGTGAACGAAGCCGCGGGAACCACTAGTATTGTATGAAGGGTAGAACGTAGTAGGTATAAAATAACCAAACCAATTTCATGATATTATCTCTTCTATTCCAACTTTATTGCAGGGTTGCATTTAATTCAGCCAACGTTATTAGGTTTCCAAAGGTTGTGATTAATTGATATTTTAATAGTACTACCGGACCCTGCCTGGAGCCATATTTAACTTGCCACCTAGTTTAATAAAATAATTCCCTTTCTTCCACGGTATACCCTCATTAGTTTTCAAATTTATCGTCTCTATCTTTACGTAGGTTTCGTAAGAGATGGCATTTATAAATTCGGTGTTCCAATTTTAATTAACTTTTTGTTGCTGTGTGTAATTTAGTAGGTAGACAAGCATATGACCTTGAACCTATAGACGCTTGCATCACAGATGTGACAGTAGTGCGCTACCAACTTTAGTCCCTTGCTCTACCCCCTGACGATCTGGTAACCTTACTCACCAACAGAACTCCAATACCACAAAAAAATATTGTTATTTGACTGTGTCTTCCGTAAGGTTCGGGCGGCTGATCCGCTGTGCCTGCGTGCCCTACTTCTACTTTTTCTTTTTATTTTTATCACAATTTATTATTCTTTACAAAATATAAAGAAATTTAATCTTGAAATATAATAATTTGAACGCTTAGAAATGTTTCATAAATGGCTAAATTATACAATGTGTTTGTGGTCCGACCGACAAATTTTAAAGGCATTTACTACAAATAATTTCATCGTAAAAACCCTCATATGTGGTGTCATCAAATTCCGATTCAAATCAATTATATTTTATACCCATTACAAATGGCGAAGGACTCCGCCACATTTGGGACTGGTCATCACTCATCAGTACCTAGAATTTATAAATAAACCAAAATTACATGAAATCCCATAAAGGCCCTTCCATTGACTACACTTTCATATGTTTCAGTGGAACCCAAACGTTATTACGTCCCGGGCGCTTGTTATTAGGGATTATTGCCTATTCTCCAATGATTAATAGACGCTCCAACAGTCCAGGACACCTGTCTCCCGAATATGCTTAACTGCTAAGAACTCTTAGCAAAAATAAGTACGAAACATCATGTTGTATCATCATCGTTAAAATTAAATTCTACACAGAATATATTTTACACACATTTTACACAGAATATATTATAATATTTTTTATCTACACTCATGTCATAATATTCGAATTACGATATCAAAGGTGAACATAAAATGACATACTTTTTAATACAGATAATCAAAATTAAAATTAAAAAAAAAACCTGTAACATAATGACCCCATTATAACACCGGTTCGACTCATTATGATACAGTTATTTTTCTTAAATACTCGGGAAGGCAAAGGGATCTAACCCATACATTTGTCTTTTCTGTTGTTTTATTTGAATTTATGTATGAGTGTAGATAAAGTAGTGTATGCAACTGCATATAACACGGGTATTAAAACACGAGTGTGAGTTTATGAAACGAGCGCAGCGAGTTTCATAATAGTAACGAGTATATGACAGTTGCATAAACTACTATTATTTTACAAACACCAAGTTATATTATTATTGCTTACAATGGGCCTCATTACTCGCATAAGAAGACTCAAGGTCACTCAAACAAAGGGCAATCGAAATGAAAAGACATAGCCTAAAACGTGCTAAAAGGTTTTGAACATTATTGACACTGGGTAGGGCACATAGCGAGGACACGGTAATGTATAAATAACAATACCGTGGCGAGGAACACCGTTGGGGCGGAAAGTTCCTCGAATGGCGACCGCGTACCGGTAGACACAGCAATGGTAGGCCCTCACAAGGTGGACCGACGATCTGGTAAAGGTCGCGGTAGGCCGCTGGATACAGGCAGCATAGGTCCGATCGGCTTGGAGATCTTTGGGGGAGGCCTATGTCCAACAGGTGGGCGTCTCTCGGCTGATGTGATGATGATCTCATCAATAATTCGTGTGAACCACGACCGTGTGAAATGCACCTTGTCTATTGCGTTAGCTCGGAGAATAGAGAGGAAATAGATTATTTTCACGATCTCTGGCACGGATAACAGAGATTCTTCTGCTTATTTTAGAATTCTACAAAAGAGGCATAATTTTGAAATAGTGAACTGCAGTTGCAATATTCGCAACCCATTTGGTAGAACGGCGGAAGTTCTGGGACGTGCCGCGCTAACTGCGTTCAATAATATATATACTTAAGCTTCAAATAAGCTACAAATCTATACAACAATAATCAATAAAAAATATATAAAATTGTTTTATTCGACTGTTTGTCACTGTACTCCTCCATGTTTCATCAAAAACAGTTCTACAGATTTTGATGAAATATTTGTGTGTTTAAAAACTGTAAAAGTTTGCCTAGTCAATATTTTGCTCAAAGTATCCATCTATCTTCTAACTACGGAACTGTTTGATCTAGCGAAAGGGGACGCTCAACACACAGAAAGCACTCCATATTCTGGTATGAGAAACCTCTACGTGAAGCTAGTTTACACTCTCGTCACTAGATGTCACTGTAAGGTACTTTTATGGTTTACAAATTGAGAAGCATAATTATTATTTACTAAAGGTCGCCCGTGGTTTTGCACGCGTTAATTACGGTTATTATATAGTCTATATCATTCCATAATAAATGAACTACCCAACTCAAAATGAATTTTTCAATTTGAATTAGTACTTCCTGAAATTAGCGCTTTAAAAAACCAAACAAACTTACCAAATAAACCGAACAAACTCTTCAGCTTTATAATTAGGTATTATAAGTATATATTAGAAAAATCAGTATATTTTGCGTTGATTTTGCGCAACTCGATGAATTACAATTCTTACTTATCTGTGATGAAGATATACTTACATAAAGCATTTATCATCATGACAATTTTGGTCGGTAGGGTACCCTACTGTAGAACTTTCCTCTAAATTAAAGGTTCGTGAATGAATGATCGTGATTTGATGGTGATTCATTATTTTTTCAGGTACCGTTTTCAATTATCGTTTTTTACGACGACGTAAGTAATAATCATTAAGAACTTCTGAATACTAGATAACGGACTTTTTTTATATATCTACATAATAGTTTTTAGATAAATTTATGAATAAATATATAAACAACCATGACTCGTCAACAAATATTCGTGTTCGTCACACAAACATTTGCCGCTACAAGGACTCGAACCCGGACCGCTTGATGTGTAGGCAGCTATACAGACCACTCTTGTTAATTTTTGTACTACTGTCCTATTACTTACATTGAATTTGCAGTAAAAAAATAAGGACTACTTATCAAGATAAGAACTATCCTATCTTCAAAAGTTAAAATCGGATTGTTTGCTTTGAGTTCATCTCAGACAAACATCGTGACACGGGAATTATATAATAATAAAAGAAAGTGACGTCTGTGTAGGGAACGAGACATACCTCTCTTATCATCAATTCATACCTATATCCTTACGTAAATGATAATTATTAAGCAGATAAAACCAAAAATATTTTTAGACGATTGTGGATTAATTTTGATTAATAAAAATTATCAAGTGCTGATAAAAACTTTACACGTAGGTTATAGATATTAGAAATCAATCACGTTTATAACACAAATAACGATTAGATTGGTAGACAATTCTTTCTACCGTATTCGGGATTAGTGTACAAACATTACTGCTAACCGTGTACTTAATGGAGTCATTTACTTGATATTTTTCTTTTTACTTGATCCACCTAACACTGACGTGGAAAGTAAAATTAATTATTTAGTCCAAAACAAGGATTTAACACTGAGCAATGATAAACATGAACTAGAATCAAAATAGAATAGCAAAATGACGTAGGTAACTGACCAAGCAACAACAACAACTGTAACCACTGACCCTGACTTCATAATAAAAGAATATACTAAGCATGATAAAGATTATAAAGGTATACAAATCTTATCAATGAATAACAAAACCGATTTGGTGCACAAATTTTTATCTGCAGTCCACCTGTATTTTAAAAGATGATTGAAGGAGCAACTTTTACTAAGGAAGGTGCGATGTGACAAAATAATATATTAAAAGATAGACAATCTAAGTACATTCATAAATAAAAATAATCTATAGGTAAAAATAATGGTACAACTTAAGTAATATTGTATATAGGTAAGAGATAAGACGATTACAATGAGGAAAAGTAACACATGATAATAAAAAGTCCCGCTTCGAAAATTTACTGCATGCAGATTGCACTGTCCCTTAGACTGCAGTTATTTTATAAAAATCGTCTATTGATGTAGTCGTAAATAAAGTAGTTTGTGCTTTAAAAGCAATTCTTTCAAATTCGTTGGACCATGTTCGTTTAAAATGACAAACATTTAAGACAAATAGGTATAATAGAATAATAAAGTCGAGACCTTGAAGACATTAATATAGATTTTATTTTGGCCTTTAACAAGAATATTAAATATACAATGAACACGATGGATAGTGGTTAACATTCAGCTTAAATGGTATTACGTGTATTCAATAACTTTTTAGCGGATTAAGTTTATTAAACAAAATATTTTGAAAGATTTTTTTTTCAAATACTACGCCTCGTCTTTGGGAATCTCTAGCATTTTTAGATAACGTTTCCATATTTGCCTTATATTATAATTTACTAATTGAACCAGTTTGTTGTAAGAAAATAAAAACCATACAATCTAAAGCAAAGTAAATCAGTTTTATTAATATAACAATAAGTGACATCACATATAAAATATTCTATTTCGAGGAAAACACTATAGATATTAATGATTAGGATCGGGGAATTTAAATTGATAATTGGTATATGATAAAACTGATAAAAATAACGTATATATTCGTTAATTATAAAAAGAAAATCTACAGTACTAGGACATTTGGCAAAATGAAGTGGTGTTGGTTATTGGCGTTTGTAGTTTCGGCTGTGGTCGCCAACGAGCTACCATTGGCAGAGCCATGTGATCCACAGGCGTGCCAACTTCCAAACTGCAGATGTTCGTCCACAGAAATCCCTGGAGGCCTCAGTCCAAGGGATACGCCACAGGTAAAGCTAAGAAATTATTTTACTCACTTTAATGTAGCTTTATTTAAATTAAGCCCAATTTGGCTTATAATGGCATTTCTTTTCGGTGCATATTTGCTTTTATTTCAAACTTGCAATGTAGTCGAACAAGGCCACTATATGGCCCGTCCTACAAATTTCACAATCACATAAGATTTAAATTAGTTATGGAACTGTCCTTTGCCTCTTATTACTCGGACGGCATCGCTCCATGCCATCGCGAAATACCATAAATATTAGTTAGGAGGTTAAAGTTAATTTTTATTTAATTTCCGTTCCGCGCGGGTGGTACAGGCATGCATCATATGGTAGATCAAGTAATATAAAGCACTGGCAAATTTACTAAATCTATTTAAACTTTAATTTGGGAGTCAAAAATGTTAATTGACTTTCTTAACAGTATTTCTTTGTGACTTCATATCTTCATCTTTTTCAGTTTGTCACGATCACTTTCGACGATGCTGTCAACATAATCAATATCGAAACCTACAATAGACTTCTTGATAACAAACTCTCATCCAAGAACTGCCACATTGGTGCCACTTTCTACGTCAGCCACGAGTACACCAACTACCAGCTTGTGAACCAACTGTACAACAAAGGCTATGAAATCGCTCTCCACTCCATTAGCCATCAAACACCACAGACTTACTGGCAGAATGCTGACCGTGAAACAATCCAGAGAGAAATTGGCGATCAGATTACATTGATGTCTCACTTCGCTAACATTCCCAGAGATGCATTCAAAGGTAATACTAGATATAATCAGTATTATGTTGTCAACCGAGTTCGAAAAGGAGGAGGTTATCATTTCGACTGTATGGTTTTTTATGTTTGTTACCTCATAACTCTTTACTGGGTGTACCGATTTTAAAGATTCTTTCGACATTTGGAAACTCGTGCTTGTCATTTGGTCCCATTTAAATTTTATCGACATCTGAAGAGTAGTTTTTGAGTTATCCCTAATAATGCCTATTTAGTTGACATCGATGATATCGTAATGTTATCACTTGTGTGTCTAAAAGATCTCGAGATAGTTTCCTGAAAATTTATATTCTTAAAACACTAAAAAGCAAAAATAAATTATTTTTAAATAAAAAAACCGCCTTCAAATCTATAAACGGAGAAATAAAAAATATTTTTATAAAAATCTAACAAAAAATTGAGGTCGGTGCCAACCTCAATATATGGAATAAACGTTGTCACTTTTATTTGGGACCGACCTCAAAAAAACATTTAGATTTTTATTTCTCCGTTTTTGGTTTTGAAGGCGGTTTTTTTTATTTAAAAATAATTTTGAATAGGTAGTTCTGATCTGCTTAATATTCATCATAATAAAATGTAATAGTAACAAATTGGAATTTAAAGATAATTATTATAATTTAATATTATTGGACAACTAATTAACGTGAAAGTTGAAATAAATGGCTTTTTTTCAACTCGATTTTCCTGCGTACTTCCGAAGGCGCGTAAGCTGGCGGGCTGGTCAATCATGTGAGAGGCTAGAAATGGCAACTTGTAATACTCTAACTGTTCCCAAGGAGAGTTTGTGTCAGGCAGGAGACTGACCGTAAATCTAATAAGAGTTTCTCCCGAGTTCTTGTTGTAAAAACACGTGTTGAGAGACTCCATTTTTAACTCAATCAACCGTACAATGGTCACTATTAGTATCTTTTCTCTTGACATTGGCAAAATGATTAATTTTTAATGTGTCGCGATCGCCATTAACTTAAAAGATGAAGAAGAAAAAAATCTAATAAACCTGCAGCAGTATGCAAGACGTACTGCACTGAACCCAAATAAATTGGCAGGAGAAAGAAGAAATGACTCCTTCTATTCTGTAATTTTATTTTTCAGGTGTTCGCATGCCTTTCCTACAGATGACCGGTAACGCAACTTTCGAAGTGATTGTTGACAATGGCCTCGAATACGACTGCAGCTGGCCCACGGTCACCTTCAGGAACCCCGGCCTCTGGCCCTACACTCTAGAGTACGCTTCTACCCAGGACTGTGTGATTCCGCCTTGCCCTAATGCCTCCATACCGAATGCTTGGGTTTTCCCTATGATTAGTTGGACTGATTTGGAGGGCAACCCCTGCGCGATGGTGGATGCTTGTTTCTCCGGGTAAGTTAACCTTTAACGATTTCTGTTGCCATTTTCGTAGTAATAAATTTTCGTAGAAGGAACAAGTAAAGAGGCTGTATCCAATAACTAGTTTTAAGTAGCCAGTGATTCCCATGTTAATATTTAATGACTGTAGCAGCACCAGCAGTCATTGTGGCATCAGAGTACACCAATAAACCGATGGTGGTAAAATCTTTCCTAAATAATACCACCTTAGCACGCACTCACATTGCCTGTCATATCTATGTATCATTATAGTTGTACGTCTCATTACTGAGCACCATACTGTATAGGATATGCACGTCCATATTTCCTCATGTTATGTTCCTACCTTAAGTGGAATGGGCACATTGTGAAGAGGACTGACGACCGTTGGGGCGGTAAGGCCCTCGAGTGGCGACCACGTACCGGGAAACGCAGCACTGGTAGCATTCGCACAAGGTGGACTGACGATTTATTAAAGGTCGCGAGAAGCCGCTGGATGCGGGCAGCGCAGAACCGATTAGGTTGGAGATCCTTAGGGGAGGCCTATGTCCAAGAGTGGGCGTCTCTCGGCTGAAATGATGATTATGATGTGTTCCTAATAACCAAAAATTATAAATAACATTGAAAAGCGTCGGTGCTTTAGTGCGTAAGGGCGTTGTCTTCCACCCGGGAGGCACCGGTTTGTTTTGCCACGTGTCGATGTGTTTTCAAAATTTTGAATTCATAATATTCAGCTTCAGAAGTAGATGATCACTTTAGTACCATGTCATAGCAACGCCAGCGTTTGTGCAGTAACAGCGACAATTACGTATGAATTATTATTATGACAAGGTATTAAAGTGATCATCTACTTTTGATGGTGACGGTACTTTTCATCGACGCTTTTTGACGAAACCTTGCACACACCTATGAAGAAATTCTCAGGTTGTGTGTGAAGTCGATCAACCTGCCAAGTGCAGGTTAACTAAGGCCGCCTCTAATGTACACAGCATTGACTATTGAATTGTTCTTCTTTGTCCGTTTGCTAATATTTGTAATAATTTTATATTTTTTTTCATTCATCAAATTCAAACAGGTTTTCTGTGAATAAAAATCTTCAGTGAACTAACAAATTAAAACCAACAACTAGGATAGATGTTACACTCTGAGTTAAAACATACTCTTAAATTCATACACTAGTATAACTTTATAAATAAATAAATAAATGCTTTATTTATCACACAAGTAACAAAGCATGTTACTATAGGACTTATTTAATATCTGATCTGGAGCCTAAACTACGGCGACCACAGATTTATGTATATATCTGTGATGGCGACCATGTATTTCAGGACTCGTCCACCTGCAAATCGTGGAGAGATAGATATCATTAATAAGTTGCACTACATGTGAGCGCGTGCGTGCGGTGTGTATGTGTGTGTGTGTGTGTGTGTTTGTGTGGGTGTGTGTCTGTGAGAGAGAGAGAGAGAGTATGTGTGTGAGTGTGTGTGTTCGTTTGTATTTCATATACATTAGTTTACTTCGATTACCTATTAAAGATTCTGTTTCTTTATAATTCAGATTTAGTAGCCAATCTAGTAAAATTGATGTACTTTCTTTTCGTGTTCATTTCTTCTTGTTTACCTTATTTAATTTAATTTATTATACAGAACCTTACAAGGAAGTAAAACTCAGTAGTTATAATATTGGGTACATTTTTCGTTTCAGACCTCCTCTCGATGACGCCGATGCTTGGTATGAGTTCATCATTACCAACTTTGAACGCCACTACTTAGGAAATCGCGCACCATTCGGCTTCTTCATTCACGAATGGTACCTCTCAAGCAACCCCGCAGTCGAAGCAGCTTTGACCAGATTCATTGAGACGCTTCGCCACATCCCTGACGCATTCATCGTAAGAATACTCTTTCTTACTATTATTATTAAAATGATATATTTTCACTTATTTAGGAAAGCTTGCAGCCAACAAAAAGTAAAATTTAACAATATCTAGGAATATATTAATCTGAGGGCTAATAAAAAGTTTCCACTTATAACTGATATGGACCTATGCTAATTAATCATTTTGAAAAATTAACAGCCGCACAGTACAACTCGTTGTTTTCTAAAGGTTATTAATTTATGTTTATTTGCAAATGATGACAAAGAGGAATAACTAATTGCCAACCAAAAAGAATCGATTAGCCAGATGACACTTAAAAGCAGTACCGAACTGATGTGTTAAATAAGTCTAGGTCAGGATTCGCTTTTACCAATACATTAAAGGAGGATGCCTTATTAGAAACTGCGTTTTGCTTATAGTTTGTTCTTGTGTAGTAAGTAAAAAAGCTAGGTTTTCTGAATGCGTTTACGTTAGTGCGCAATCCTATAAATTCCAATAACTCTGAGTAAGCTACTGTGCCATGTTATGTCTACAATAAAGGACAGATCTGAAATATTCCTTTTTTCATAAAGAAAGTGAAATTAGCGACATCGTGCTTCGAAATCACAAAAAGAAATCCTAACACGATACTACAAGTTTATGAAGAATCTCTTTTGATATTTCTATATATATCTCTTTTTATTAATACGAAAAGTGTACATGCAGTCTGATTGTGAAATTCTCTGCATGACAGTATAATTTTGATTAATATCTAACCGTTATCGTTTACTCCGTGCTACCTACTTACTCAAGTTTTTGTAAGTATCTTATTAATCTACCTCCTTTTTAGGTAAATTCGAAAGAAGTTATTGACTGGGTCAAGAACCCAGTTCCTGTGAACGAATACAGAAGTACGCCGTGCAAGAGCTTCACTAGAACTTCGTGCTTCCCATCAGCATCATGTGGACCTTTGAACGTCCCTAATCAACCAGTAAGTTTAACATTGCTATTATAACATAGTTCTTACGAAATTATTGTATACATGAGTACAACACACAAAGTAATGTAAGTCGTACTGTAGCTAGAAGGTACAATAATATTCGTAAGGTAGCGCACGGGTCTCTGACGAGAGCTGAAGATCGATCTCAGTGGCGTGCCATGGGAGAGGCCTCAGCATAGAACTGACGCAGGCTGACGATGATAATTTATTTTTATTTCACTTTATAATAATAATAATTCATTTTCTTCAGGCAACACGATACGTGAGTACCAAGAAATTTATAGGTAAAACTAGAAGCCACACTACCAATAAATAAGTGAAATCAAAAAATTTGACCTTGAAACTTCTTATTTCCTAGATTTGTATATTTCTAACTAGATCACACGTATTATACGGTCGCGTGACCGTATAATACGTAGAGATCGTCTAATCTATAACTGAACTTTAAACTTGATGCTGACGGTCCCTTTGTGACTGATCGAAGCGTTCTGCGGCGTTCGTGTCTTCTAGCCGGCGACTGAATCAACTGAATGACCAATGACTATAGCAAGTTTGAGTGCGTTGCATGTGTACAATACATTGATTGTGCATGTAACAATAAGTCAATGCAGGGGGCGTCCAGTTTTAGATTAGACGATCTCTACGTACGTACGTCATCATATTATTTGTGCGGAGAATTAGAAAGAGACAGGTATGAAAAGGAAACATTCAAAGGTTACTTGGGGTCAAAAAAGTTGTCTTTACTGTATAGCGCATCTCATAAGGAGCCGTCTTTGAAAACGTCGAAAAACGAATCCTTAAGGCCAGTACCCCTAATGAGTTTGTTAGTTTTCAAGCTCGATAAAACGTATCGTCTCTTTTCATACATTGCTCACTAGCGCCTCTAGCGTAAACTATCAGAAACAGTGGGCAATGTATGAAAAGAGACGATACGCTTGATCGAGCTCGAAAACTATCAAAACTCATACTTAAGGGTACAGAACTCCTCCTTCATGAATTTAATTTCATGATAATTTATAACCTAAGCGCCTCCGTGGTCTAGTGATTCGTCCACGGGAATCAGATCCAGAGGTACGAATAGATCCCTAGGGAGTACAAATTTGGGGATCCCTTTCGTTGACATAATGTAGTTATTCCTAAAATACTTTGGCATATTTTTATTTGCATAATAATACTTTGGCATAATTGATTTTTGGCCGCATATGTAGTTTGGCATAATTTTAATTTAGACTAATATATTTATGCATATTTTTATATTGCCCATAGTCGCATAATAGTATTTTGTCGAGAGTCTAGAGTTTTATGGACCTACATGGCTGAGTGATGGGTAGGTTAGGGTTATTTTTTTTATGGAATAATTTTTTTATTTTTGCGTTTACAAACGCGTAAATATAATACTAGAAAAATGCACTGAAAAAAAAATCGACTTGCCTCAGGCGTTTTTTTCAGTGCATTTTTCTAGTATTTTTTTTTTACCAGGTGGATTGCACTGTTTATTGGAAAGTCTAGTGTTTTATACACCTACATGACTGAGTTTTGATACCATTATGCCTTTTTAAATTTATGGTAGTGAATGTTATGCTTAAACATTATTATGCTGATTGTATGTATTATGGCTAAAAAATTTATGCGTAAGTATCATAAGTATAAATTACCATATGCCAAGATATTTTGTGGTTTAAATATTTATGCAAATGGATAGTGAACCCTTCGTTTGACCTACTTTAAAATTACTTTTTTAGTAATATAAACAATTTGTCTTTACAGAATAGCTACTGGATGGCGATATGCAACACTTGCCCAGCACACTATCCCTGGCTCGGAAACCCATTGGGATTGTAAACTAACGAGATTAATTTATAATTTATTGAGAATAAATAATTTACAATTTGAACAGTGTTTTTTTTTAATTATCGTAAGTACCTAATAAAAAGCCTGAAATTAAATTAATTACGCTGTTTAATTACGCAATACAAGCTCTCGCTAGACGAGTTTCACCCAAGTTCACTTTACAAAAACACCCTTTGCTCGAATATTAAATACTCGAAAATATTTTCTTGAAGAACCATAAAATCGACAAATTAATCATGAACTCGACAGTTCGCTAAATCGATGCATCAAAATATCAAATGACACGCTCGACGGATCTAAGCGTGGCGCCACACTAGCCGGTCGTTCTTTGCTACCTAGAAAAGACCATAAAAACAGGTTGCTGCCAGCACTTTTATAAAGTGTGTAAAAACTGATATACCTAACTGCATATCCCATAAACACGGGAATTTTGGGATATGTAAAATAAGAGATACTGTCGCTCCCGCCATATTTCGCAACTCTGCAACGAGTTCACGCTGGAGCACAGCTACCGGGCGCATGAATGAAGCAAAATCGCCAAGGGGCGTGGTATCGTTGCTTCCTTACCGGGCGTTCTTTTCGTTTCACACCGGTAAGTGTGTGATGGGTAGTACATTTTGTATTGCATTCTAGCCTTCTGGTTTTATGGTCTTTCCTAGGTAGCAAAGAACGACCGGCTAGTGTGGGGCCACGCTAATGAATCAAAACCTGGTTCTTCGATGAAGTAGTAAATGGCCACGAGACTTTAAGTTATGTACTTTTTTATACTAGGTATGTATACTTTTGTGACTTAAAATATTCAACTACTATGATTCCACTCTCCGCTTGGACCTCCGTAGCAACTGGACATATTCTCAGGTGGACGGATTAGCAACTGGACAAGACATGTACAGTCCATGACATAACGACATCCTCTGTCCAGATGTTATCGTCAAAGGGTGCTATTATCAATTTCAACATGCCGTGTAGAAAATATCAGAAGAATAAAAATTTTCTTCTACCGCAAATGGTTGGATATTGACACAAATGTGTTCGCAACTAGCACTTTTGCTCAGAACTTAGGGTTTTTTATGGAATATTTATGCGTTTACAAATGCTGAGGGCTTTTTGTCAATAAATGAAATCGCAACAGATAATGATCAATGTAAAGTCTTTTTCTATTAAACAATTATTGGATGACACAAATTACATCCTCAGATGTAATTTGTGTCATCCATGTGATTTTTATCCGTAGCAAGACAACTGCTCACAGTTGTCTTGCTACGGATAAAAATTTCGGACAACTAACGTTGTAGAAGGCTGGCACCGACGAAGGAATTCCAAAATACCAAAAAAAAAACATCCTTTTTTTGTTCCTACAGTTATTAAAAAAGTAATCGAAAGTGGTTTATTCTAAAATAAGTAAAAGTTCTTATCACTGTGAAGAAACAAAACGTCGGTCAAAGCAAATTCTGATTAATAAGCAGATACAAAATATACTATAGGATTGCGTTACTGACAAAATTTCAGTTATGTCATGCGTAGATCGCCTACGTTCGTTATCTCGAAATTAGTTTTCACCCCGTATTCAGAAGTTACAAATGTTATTTTACTTAAATTCGTTTAGTTTGATTTTCCTTCAATAAAGACTTTCATTAGATATATTTCACGACTGTACTCTGTCATCCCATTTATCGATTATACCAAAGCATTCGATTCTTTGTTTCACGAAAACACATGAGAGTCCTTAAAAGAACAAACAATTGAACACAAATACGTCCGCTTAGTAAAGAATATTTACAGCCAGAGTACTGCGAGAATCTAATTAGAAAAGAAAGGTGAACCTTTCAAAGTAGGCAAAGGCGTACGACAAGGAGATCCCCTGTCACCAAAAATGTTCTCGGCCGTACTAGAATCAATATTCAGAGGTCTTAATTGGGAAAATCTCGGTATCAATGTAGACGGTGTCTCGTTAACTCACTTGAGATTCGCAGATGATGTGTTATTTGTAAAATCCCCGGAAGACATAACAAAAATGATAAACGAACTGGCAATAGAAAGCGAGAAAGTACGGTTAAAACTGAATCCGGAAAAAACAAGAGTAATGACAAACTCTACAAGGCTTAAGAAAATAATAAAATTGACTCAACTTTCACAAAATAGTTATTATATTAAAACATCAAAGAATAAATCAAAAGCCACCTGGTCGATAATAAATAAAACAAAAATCAATATGCCTAAGGAGCCTATTCAAAATATTAAAATAAACGAAAAATATGTTACACGTCCTATTGACGTTGCAAATGCATTTAATGACTTTTTTGTTGACGATGTGCAATACATAAAATCTATTACTAATATTAATTGCAATATTAATAATTATAAAGTAGAAAGTAGCTTAAATTCCATATTTTTGCGTCCCACCACTCCTGAACTAGTAAACACAATAATAATGAGTCTAAATAACACAAATAGTGTAGGTTTTGATGACGTCTGCACAAAAACTTTAAAATGTGTTAGTTGTAAGATTGCATTGCCATTAAGCCACATAATCAATTTAAGTATTGCAACAGGGATATATCCAAATAATTTAAAGATAGCTATTGTAAAACCACAATATAAAAAAGGTGATAAAGATAACCCCAGGAATTACCGCCCAATAGCCTTGTTATCAGTGTTTTCAAAGATCTTTGAAAAACATATTTATGGCTCTCTTTATGAATTCTTGGAAAAATATAAAATCTTAATTGAGGAACAAAAAGGGTTTCGTAAAAATACTACAATAAATGCAGCCATCTATGACTTGGTGAAAAGAACTATTCTTAATATGGATAAGAGAATACCGTCATGTGCCATATACTTGGACATGACGAAAGCTTTTGATCTCATAGATCATAACATACTTTTAGAAAAACTAAATTGTTACGGTATTCGTGGTAACGCACACAGTCTTATAAAATCTTACTTGGAGAATAGGTGGCAGTACACAGAACTAACTCAAATTTGCACTGCTACTAAGGAAGAAGTTAGTTATGTATCTGATCATAGGAAAATCAAAAGTGGAGTGCCCCAGGGCAGTGTGCTGGGTCCTCTGCTTTTTATCATATACATCAATGACATAATTAAAGTAACGAAACATCCTATGGTGCTATTTGCTGATGATTGTACGGTATTGATAGAATGTAGAAATTCATTAGAATATGAGAACGATATTAATAATACGTTTGGGGATATAGTTAAGTGGTTGGAATTAAACTACTTAAAAATCAACGTAGACAAAACAAGCTTCATGCAAATCACACAACGGAAATCGTGTCCTCAATTAAATATTAACTATGATAATGAAAGAATAAATGAAACTTGTGTCACAAAGTTCCTTGGACTTTATATAGACAGCAATATGTCATGGGAGTCGCACTCGATAGAAGTTATAAAAAAACTGTACCGGTTTTCATTTGCTTTATATAACTTGTCAAAAGTAGCTGACCGAGATACAGTCTTGACTGCATATCATGGTTTTGTCGCTTCAACCCTCCGTTACGGTGTAATTTTTTGGGGTCTATCTACATATAGAGAAATATTACTTAGAGCACAAAAACAATGTATTAGAGCAATCTGTGGGCTGAAAAGAACAGATAGTTGCCAGCCATACTTTAAATCTCTACGACTATTAACGTTACCCTCTCTCTATATAATGGAAACGTGCATTTTTGTGAAATGTAATTCTAAACTGTTTGAAATAAAAGAGCGTCTGGGTTATCTTCGTCCTCGGAACCTCAAAATTCGCACCAATATTTGCAACACCGCACTCATGCAGAAGAGTGTAATAGAAATGGCGCCTATAATTTACAACAAGTTGCCAGAAGAATTGAAACGTTGTGGTATACATAGATTTAAATTTTTACTATCCAAGATGCTTATAGATAGGTGTTATTACAATGTGAATGAATACTTAACGGATACTAAACTATAATTGTTACTTTAGTGAAATTTTATAATTACTTATATTGATATTTCCGTATTTTGTTGTGATAATGATATTATTTTGTTATTATTATTTTTTTGTTTTGTTTTTTTTCTCATATATTGTGATTTCTGACATTAATTTTGTACGTTGTCCTTGATATAATTAATTTTTTTAGTGACATTTGTTTCCGTTTTTGTTTATTTTATTTGATTTATGACATTTAAATTATTCCTATTGTTTGTTATAAGTACCTAGGTAATATGTTATTGCAATCTTGAATTATAAGAATGATAATTTATTAAGTTAGATATGACATTTAAATTATTCCTATTGTTGTTATAAGTACCTACATAATATGTTCTTGAAGTTTTGAATTATGAGAATGTTGATTTATTAAGTTAGTTATATAAAATATACGCATGGATTTCGTACGTCTTAATTAAGGCATATCATGGAAGAACTAAGGAAAAATATTGTCAACTGTACTACCCACCTGTGATAACGAATAAAAATATTTGATTTGATTTTGATTTTGATTTTTAAAAAACATGAAACCAATTAATACAACATCGTTAAAATTAGATTGGTTAAAATACTTCTCTATTGCATAGAGAAGTGAATATGTATTTTAATTTAGACAGCTTCATATTTTTTCGTGGAAAGACGGTATTTTCGACAGAATTTTCTTCTGAATCGACCGGAAGTCACCACTCCTTGTGAAATGACTAATAAAATTAATACTACATTATGTTATACCTATTTAATAACACCATAAATCAAAATCATTATCGATAACGGATATTGATAATATATCAATTAAGATAAAATTATTACAGATTAGAAATAATTCGTCAGTTATTCAGATTTGCGATTTGTGTATATGTTTTCTATATATATTATAAGGCAGCACGGGATTCACACATCAGTGCTATATTGTCTTGGCTTGCACTGGCTACGGTGACGATTGAGGCGGATCATATGCTGGGTTATCAAACACAATGCATAAACAAAACAAAGCCATCTAATAGTTTTATATGTACTGGTGAGGGCATTACAAAAGTGACTACCCAAGATTGATTGCCTGTGTTCAATATCGTGGAAAATGACGCGGCTATAGCAGGTGGCCATCAAGAGCACGAAGAAGAGAAGGTTCGGAGTTTCTCCCGAGTTCTTGCTGTAAAAACACGTGTTGAGAGACTCCACTTTTAACCTCAATCTACCGTACAATTGTCTGCTACTTAAAAGCACATTTTCACTTGATATTGGCGAAATGCGTTACATATCGCGAACGCCATTTAATTAAAAAAGAAGAAGAAGAAGAGAAGGTTCTTTGACAGTAGCCGTGAATGAAAACTTCATAAAGCTCGTCATAATATTATTCTATTCTTGGATGTTTTGATGCCGTACAATTAGTTATTACATAAGCATAATGTTCCCTTTTATATTCTATAATCAATGTATTTTTTTACGATCATTATCTTAGATAAAGTATTGGACTATATAACTCTGTATTACAATCTAAAAATCGCATTTATATCACTTTTAGTAGTGATGTAAATATTTATTTTTGGTAGCAGCTTAAGTATTTCCGATTATATATACTACAAATAATTTTTCAATTATGTTTAGTGATATCAAAATAAATTTTGGTAGATCAATAGATAGTGATTGTTTAATTTTAGGTTTTAACTGAAACACAGTAAATACAGTTTCTAATACATTTATTACTAACCCATTTACATCAAGTAGTAACTATATCATATTCAAAGTGGTAAATACTACAAGTCTTTGCATTGACTCCTCCTTTATCAGTATCTTAAGTTTACACCGATTAAGTACCTACACAATTATCATTTGATTTAGTAGACTTAGTATACAGATTATTATTGAAACATTTAAAATTACAGCAACCAACATTGGACGTTATGACTATGTTACTAACGAATGATTTAAATTGATCGGTAATTAATTTCCATCCAATAAAAAATAATCCAACGTCATAAAAAGTACTCTTATATCCCAGTACTGTCAATGAATTAATAGGTACATTTACGGTTAGAGAGAGTTTTTAAATGAAATATCTAATTTGGTATACAAATTGATTGACAAATCTAGTCCTATGAAAGGCTTTGTTACAAGATCATAGTAATAAATAACCACAATGAAGTCACGAACACCAATTTGATGCTATATTACAGTAATAGAGAATTATTTACATTGTCAGTAGTTAATACCATGGTAGACAAGGAGACGATTTCATATTTCCATATGAAAACCTACTTTTGTTACAAACTATGTCTACAAGGAATAAAGCTATCACATTCTAATGAAATAAGTTACTAAATCTAACTTAATTGAACATTTAAATATTTACATCATTTAGGTACCTACTTAATACTAAAAAGTGTTTCCAGAAGAATAACATTTTAAAGAATTTCAGTGTTATCGAATATTTCTGTGAGGTAGAAAATAAAACTATTCTACTAATTTTAAGTACTGAAACAATTATTTTATTTACAATTGAAACAATTTATGAGAAAACTACGAAAGCTTAATTCTTAAATACTTTAAAACTAGATTGAGTAAGAGTATTGTCATATTAACAAAAGCGTTATTTACAAATTTGTACATCGAGAGACACAAAATAAGTTAGTAATACTGTAAATATGTTAAAGCTTATCATCAGAAAAATATATAAGTAATTACTAATACTAAATCAGTCCATTCAAATAAAGATAGAGAATATATATTAGAAATAGATTGAATGAGGCAAGAACTTAGAAAATAAATTTTAATAAATACCGCTTTCACCTACAAAAACATAATAAATACAAAACCATAAATTTCCTAATCATCAGTTATCACCCAGTAAAGATATTGTGAATTTATGGAATAAGGATTATAAAAGAAAAGTAGATAATAAAGATATTAGATTGATGTTAACGTTATCAATAAAAAAAAAATTGCGGATTTGAAATAATCTATAATCTTCCTTCAGTCTTATATGTCTATATTTTACAGATTTATAGCATTAATAAAATTCAAGAAGTGAGCTTCTACAAAATGTCATACAAAATAAATACTCAGACAGTAACGTCTAAAAACATAATAACTAATAATAAAGCCTCAAAAATTTGCATTTGTTCACTGTAAGTCCATCCAAGTAACAAGAATATTATCATTAATATGAGATTCTTGCCTTCTTTCTTTCGTTTTGCAAATGAAATCAATCCAGAAATATGAGAAGGATGCAAAATTGTTTTACTGATAGGTACTTGTTTTGTCATGGCAGTTTCATTGCACTCATCAATCAAACGTTATATTTTTAGCCATTGAACTTTAAGAGCAAAATATCAACATAGATTGCATTGCTAGTTGAAGTTTCAGTGCTGGTATCAGGCCTAAGGACTAATATTGCCTGCTTCAATAAAGATAATGTCATTGCACATTTAGTGGTCCTTCTAGGAGCTCTCCTTGGCTTACTTCAATTTGTAAGTGAAATCGACATTCAACACAAAGATTCCTTTAATAAACATACTCTAATTGCACACATGATGATCTCTCTTCGAGCGGCAGAGCTCGCAGTGCACGCGGCAGCACCACACGAACCGACAGCGACATTTCTCCTCGTGGTCACGGACTCTGGTTTGGTAGCCGCGACCACAGCACAGCAAACGGCAGCCATCCAACCCCGCAGATGTACGGTTGCAAGTACGACCTCGCGTGCCAAGAATGCCCACTCTGTAAAAGTTAGATACAATGGAGTTAAAATTCACGCATATTGCAACATCTTCCACAATACTCCTCACTATAATGTGGCAGTAGAAAAACCAAATCAATGTAGATAATATCTTCATTTTTACAAGATTTAATTTATCTTGTTTGTATTTATATAGTTATATGAGTATGTATGATTGGGACATCTCTTGCAAGTGAATTTGAAAGTACCTAGTTATACTGAACCCTAGATTGAGGCATTGCTTTAATCAAAGTTTTGAACTGAGTGCGATGAAATTTTGCGCATACGTTTAGTTTGGATGACAATGCGTGATAACTAAGTGTTGTATTAGTTAAATGTTGTATTAGCTTGTATTTTGATATTTACAATAAGAGTAACTGGCAAACTACTTAATGTTCTTGAGTATTCACTCCATAGCATCGGTCACGAAATGCGAAAAACAAACGTAATAATAGAAGTTACAGTTATTAATTTGATAACAATAAGAGAACGTCGAATGAAATGATACATATCTATCAATAGATTAAATTGATTGAAATTTTTCTTATCAAACCAGAAATGCACACTGATAACAAGTCCAAGCCATAATTAAGTACCTACACGCCCAGCAGACCATTATATGAATAGATATGAGTAGAACTGTTTTTCTGACCGTTAGACGTGGCTGAGATGGTATATAGGAATAACTGTAGGTATGTAACAAGAATAAGAAAGTGAAGACGTGCGGGAGAGTATTGTAAGGGACAGGGAAATCAAAGAGAAGATAATATATCGTGTGAGAGATTATATGACAAATAAAAGAAGTCCATGTTAAGATGACGACTGATCGAGATGTAGCGATAAGAAACATTACGGTGACCTCATATAGAATTAGGAACAGGGCAATCAAATAAGAATCGTTATTTTATATCAATTATCAGTCTGCCATGAAGTTTTTATAACATTTATTATAGCAAATTCACTGCAAGATGTTTTTGTAAGTACCAGTTATATAATCATTAGGTAACGTGTCATATTATTATGCTTGATGGTAAGCATTTATAGGAGTAGACATTTGTAGGACCAAGGGAGAAACAATATGTCCTACCCTATGGAACTATTTTATAATATGTTTAATACTAAAAAAGGTACAGAATAGCACTTCAAAAACTTAAATGTCACTAAGACAAACTGAGATTCTCGTTACAAAACCTAGACCCTTAGAACATTATATGAATATACGTGGTCGCCACTCGAGGACCTTTCCGCTCCAACGGCTGCCAGTCCTCCTCGCAATATGCCCTGCCCACTACCACTTAAGGTCATTAATTATGTTTCAAATAGAACAAAAAATAACTTACTCTCCATTAGGTTCGCAGTAATCAGGCGAGTCTTCCAGGTACACCAGGTCCGTTTTGTTGGGTTTCTTCATGTCAGTGTGTATCGGCCGTAGTTTCCTTATGTTCTTTCCTCTTTTTCTATCCACTATCTGGAAATTGAAGAATAATAATCCTAAGTACGAGTGAGCAAATCGATAACGCCGCGGTTATCGATTCCACATAAAGATCAAAAGCAAGATTACCCAAAAAAGAAGAATTTCGGACGTTAGTATCGTTTGTATTTTTATTAGTAGAATATAGGCAAGCGTCGGTAGCCGGCAGGCAGGTGAAATTGTTTCTGTGTCATTAGAAATCGATCCTTGCAGCCGATAGACTATCAACGGACGTGAGGGTCAGTTTTGTCTGCCTAAGTATAATATAAGTATCAGTATAACTATTTTGAGCATGGCTCAAAATAGTAAATAGTAAAGGGATGCCGTACAGGCTGTATGTCAATAAATACTAAACCTATGAGTATTATGGCAAACAAGATATATATAATTTAATTCACGTAGAATAAGAATGCTGAGATGGATGATACCGCAATGCTTGAGGGTTTCTCGGAGCTCGCTTTCATTTTCAGCGTTATCAGGTTCTAAATGCCAGGAACTTCCGTGTCAAATATTAGAAAGAAAAGATAATGCTCTTTCATGCCCATGAATTTTGTTATGCTTTAATAGATTCCCTGTCTCTTTGCTTTCATCTCATCTGGTGGTAAGTCATGATAAGGCTAAGGGAGGAGTAGCTATACCTTATTATGCCGGTACACAATAATTTATTTATTTATTTAACCAACTTAATACTACCATTACAGATAATTCCAAGGCGATAGTACTAACACTGAAATCATAATAACTTATCTACTAACTTAACTATTTTATACACACAACAATTCAGACAAATAACTACAACTAACTCGCGAACAAGCGTTCATATATTCATCACCCCCACACCTAACACCATCAGGACTCAAGCCCGAACCGCTTTAAGCGCAGTCGGCGTTACTGACCACTTCCCCCTGACAGCATCAAGGATTATATCCATAGCAAATTAAATAAAGTGTAACCCTTTCGAATTCACTCTTAGTACACATAAACAAGTCTATATCTTTGTGGATGTTATTGAGGAGCCGTGTGGCGCGAGTGAGCGGCGCCTCCTGAAGCAGCTTAGTGCGCGCGCGCGGCACCGCCAGCAATGGTGGCCGCTCAACATACCTATCCTTCGCTCAACATACCTATCCGGCACACTCAGATTTAGGGCGCCTAATAGCTTACAATTTGTAATGTATCCTCTTAATAATTTTATTAAATAGGACGCCAGTGCGTAGTCCCTTCTAACACGAAGCTCATTATATCCCACCATACCTAAAATGAATAAGGTAGGATATTGTAGTGGAAAGAATGGATAAACACCATAATATTTCAAATATAAATATCTTATAAATTTATTTTGTACCCTCTCCAACATGAGACTATACTTAATTTCATGTGGTGCCCAGATAACCGCGTTATACTCAAGCTGACTCCTAACTAAGGCATTGTACAATGCAATTATTGCATTTATGTTAGTGAACCGGTATGCTGCGCGTAGGATGAAACCCAAACTGCGATATGCTTTTTTGCAAACGGTCGTAATATGGTCCCGAAACCTAAGGTCTGAAGTGAGTCGTACGCCCAAATCCCTAATTACCTTGGTCCTAGCCACTGCCACTCCATTGACCGTATAGATGTTTAATACCGGATGATGTGCACGTGCAAAAGTTATTGTCACACACTTGGAAGTGTTGAACTGTAACTTATTTGCCTCACTCCACAATACCACTCTATTTATGTCATTTTGCAGCATTTCACTGTCCCTTTGTTCCCTAACTGTAAGGTACAGCTTCAGGTCATCTGCGAACAATAAGCACTTAGCATTTTCTATCACACTCGGCAGATCATTTACCATGAGAATAAATTCAAAAGGACCAAGATTACTGCCTTGACTCACGCCTGACAAGGTATAGTAAGGCTCGAACATGTACCCCCCATGTTCAACATACTGCTGTCTGTCTCGCATGTAGCTGGCAAAGAGGTTCAACAGATGTGGCGTGAATCCGACGCTTGCCAACTTTTTTAATAGAACGTCGTTATCAACAACATCGAACGCCTTTCTGAAATCAAAGTAGACAACGTCTACCTGTGCTCCTCCGTCAACCACCGGCACCAAATCCGTCATGTATGTAAGTAGGTTACTAGTGGTACTCCGAGACGGCCTGAAACCATGCTGAGCTTCCGACAACTGCTCATCAACCTGCGAGTACAATCTTTTATGGATTGCAGACTCCAAAACTTTCGCCGCAGTCGACAAGACAGCCACAGGTCTGTGGTCTTCCAGTTTAGATGAAGGACCCCCTTTAGGTACCGGAACAACCCGAGTTATCTTCCACCTTCTAGGGAACACTGCCGAGCGTAAGCACAGATTAAATATGTGAAGTAGCGGTTCGGCTAACACCTCTCTACAATCCCTAAAAATAAAAGAAGGAATTCCGTCAGGCCCAGCTGAGGTTTTAGGTTTAAGCCTTCGCAGTGCCTCCTTAACGTCTTCCAGCAACAAACAATCTAAACTCACGCGTGCACCCTCGTTAATTCCAGCCGCTTGCGTTATGCTCTCACTGACGTCCAGGTTCGCCTTTTTTGGGCTATATACAGAGTGAAAATACCTCGCGAATTCTGTAGCACACTGGTTTGCAGGTATCATCTCACCGTCCCTGGTTACCCCACGTGGACCTCTATGCCTCCTTTTCGAATTAATATAATTCCAAAAAGCTTTAACAGAGTCCTTTAACAGAGCATTTTGGACACGGTTCTGGTATTGTTCAAGTGCGAGCTTTATCGTTTGTTTCACCCTAGTTCTATACTGCGCGTATTCTCTATAATCACTGTCCGCCTTACTCACTTTATATCGTTTATGTAATATTGCCTTAAATTTTATGTCGCGAATTATTTGTGTTGTGTACCACTCAGGGTAACTGTACCTTGAATTGCCACATTTTCGTTTTTTCCTTGGAACACAACTATCTATAATAGAATTAATTTTATCATAAAAATAATCTAAACTCTTATCTAAATCCATATTCCACATAGGAGTCCAATCCATAGACGCTAACGAAAAATATAAACAATTTATATTACCTTTATTAAAGTTCCAATACACCGGCGCATACTGTTTATTTGTAGTGTGAGTGTGACTCGCCCCACACATGTCTGATAAGTCAGAGTTAATACCTGTCGTCGGTGAAACGGACTCATAAGGCAATGCCCACGACGCGCTAATGCGCACTGTCACCACCAGCGCAGGATGTTGTGGGTCCGGTGGTAATAATGGAGTCGCCTCCCTCACTTTCACACTGTCACAGTCCCATCTACTTAAAACTAGATCCAATAGAGGAGAATTGCAATTTTTTATGTTGTTACTTTGAGTGAATCCGCAATAGCTCAAAAAATATTCATAATAGTTAGTTACTGTTACTGGGCATGAATGCATATTAAAATCTCCTATTACTAGCACTGCACTGTACAAATTATAATATTGTTCAATTATTCTAAACAATATCATATACTCCGTTTCACTACTTTTAGGTGGAATATAGACTACACACATCAAAAACAAAAATCTTTGACCACGATAAACACTGGCACTGACTACTTCAAATGTATGATTGTCTATTAACATGTCACCGGGTATCACCACTTGTCGCAGCTCGTAGCGCTCTGTGGCCACTAAACATACGCCTCCCTGCTTGCGTCCGTCTGCACGATCACATCGAATGCTGGTAACACTATTGCTATGGCGGCAGACTTTGATAAGATGATGGTAGCTAGCGAGGCGCGTTTCAAACAACCTTCTACCAACCAACCCAAGCAGAATTGTACTCTTCTGGGGATCGAACCCGGGACCTTAGTAACTAATTCCGGTGGCCAAGCCATTAGACCACTTATCCATGGCCAGTTATGTATCAAAATTATAGATAGTCCTCATCATTTCCCATGAATTAAAATTCATTAAAAGCTTTAGGTATGGACTAACCACACTTTCCGCAGCTGAAAGATGCGTACGCATTTCTATGCAAAATCGTGGTTTCAATGGATTTGTCCATTCGTCATCGCTGAATAAATGTGGTAAAATAAATACCTTGACATGCGAAGCTCCCTCGTATCTGGTGGTGAGCGCGTCACCAACAGCACGCAGCTGCGGCAGCCGGCGCCAGCAGACTCGAACGGAACATGAGCCAGACATGCCGTGACACTTACATACGCGCTGCATTCGAGCTCGGACGGCCTGGAATGATATAGTGTATTGGTTTATTAAGAGGGTAGTACAGCGAGCACGTCCCCATACAAAAGGAGAAAATGTTTTACTCCCCTATTTCTTGTCCGATATTTATGCTATTTTTGAATGTCTCAAAATTCAAGACACAAGCAAAGTTATCCCGTGAATTCGAAAGAATCAATTTCAGAATAATGTACGGAATTTTAACTGCACCTGTGTGCAGTTAAAATTCCATTTGAACTTAAAAGTCAGTAAATAGGTATTTAATTTGAACTTAAAAGTCGACTTACTCTACGTCCTGCTTCATGGTTGTGTAGATTCATTATTCCTTCATCGCTGGTTTTATCTTCTTTCGAATCCACAAAGTTCCGACTGAACATCTCACCGTATCTTATGTCCTGAAATCAGAGCAAATTGTAATTAGATCTAGGTGCTTCTTTGTCTTTCGGAATTTTTCTTTAAGTCCGAGGATCGGTATTTTTATATCTACTCATACATTGTAATGAATGACAGAGTTTCTGGACCCCGTGCAGACCACCCCAACAGTATTTCTAAGGAGGTCTATTGTCAGACAGGCGGCCGTGCAACTCAGCAGAACTGCCAACATCCAACTTGGTCTCTCGAGAAACAAGTGGTCGGTAGGCAATTACGTGAAAGTGGAAGAGTGCAAGGGGCTTGCTTAGGTTATGCCGTATCAGATACCTACATTAAGATACATGTCTGAGAAGATTCCTAAGGGTGGATCCACACAGTTCCGCGGTATCGGCCAGGCGGCTGTGCCGCCATTAGTCCCCAGATTGGTCTCTGGCAGCTTTGTTTGAAGTCTGGCCACTGGCTCGTGTCGGCAGGCTGTGTGGATCCACAGCAAGACCACATCGTCGAGTCCAGATGTTTAGATACATCGTGAAAATATTACCTCAGAGCAACCACCCCATTGCCAGTGCCGAGGTGTGCGTTTTCTAACGCGAGCATCGCAGGAGCATTCGTTTAATTCCCCGCGACTACACGCACGTGCCACCGCATGTGCCAGCGCAGCAGCCGACAACGCGTGAACGAACGCCGATTCGCGAGACTCTGAGAAGAGAAAGAAAGATATGATAAAAATGTTAGAACTTTGAGAGATTTGGGATTGGAATTTGAGCTTGTGATGTATTCTTAAGCCTATCTCTTCTTTGAGCCTTATAAGAAAGAGTAGGCTATATTACACTGGGTTCTAAATTTTTTCCCCTTTATATTTACTTTATAACGAGAGTGTTATTATTATTCACTGGCTGGGACAAAGAGTTAGTTGACTATACCACTACCAACGCTCCACCTTTTTATACTCCACCCTTCTACTTAGTTCCAAAATTAGACAATAACAATAATAATTTCTCTAAGCTGGTATATTTAGGAGCCAATCTAATATTACGACTCTCACCTATATCATGTGCTCTTAAGTACCTAGTTAAATATCTGTCCATTGATATCTTATTTATAGTAATTTTCCGCATCCTCAGTTTATTTTTTTAATGGTTTCTGCTAGACTAGTCCATTGCATCAATCAAGTAGTGCTTATACGAGAAGCTATAAAAGTCTTACTAATTCAAACACCCTGACGAGTGACGTGTACGCATTATTTATGTTAGCCGCCCGGCGCCGATGTAAATAAAATCGACCACCCAAAAATAGCCAAAATTTTCTCAAAAAAATCAGTACATCAGTTCAATGTCCTACAATTGAAAAACCAACTTTGTAGACCTTTAGTACGCTAAAAGTTTTCGTCTACTTGCGTACTATTTAAAGTCGATAATGACGGATCGGGGCTCAATTTGAGCTGGTCAGGTGATAGTTTACGTTACATTGTGAGGTTCTCCATCGACACCACACGTGATGCCGGTCGACTTTAGAAAATAAACAACTGTAGTTCCCTAGAATATTTCTTGAAGTGGCGTGGGACGAGCATAAAACAAGCACACTAGTAGAAGAAATTAAGTGCTAACCAGATGATTTCAAAATCGTTAACAGCATATGTGTGAGGGGTGGGTGATGATTTGTATCGGGTGTTTGTATCTTGCTTATCTCTTTCAATTCCTTCAACGAGGTCTTTAATAGAAGTTTAGAAGTCTACTTTAAACAATCGACCATTCCATTCTTAGATTGTAATATTCTTTGTAAAGAAGTGCAAATCTACAAATCATACATAATTAATAAAATTATAAAAGGCCGATGTTTTTTTAATAAAAGTATTGAAAAAAAACTAATGGGGGTCTTTACTAGAGCAAAAGAATCCAAAACAAATGATTTTAGATTTTTTTTTGGCATCACGGCAAAACTACTGCAAGGAATCCGTTTTCCCAAATTAAATCTGGAGTATATTTCATCGTCATTATCGAAATTGGGTCCTATATTTTCGCGGACGAAGCCACAGGCAAAAGATCTAATAATTATTTAAGATTGCAACATAAATATTTATACAATAATTTCTAGCAGCTTTTACTATATCTCATCAACAGTGCTGTCAATGTTAACGTTCTGAGCTTTGGTGCAACGTCATTCTCCTAAACGCAAATAAACACCTTGACTTAAGGAATACAATACCAAATTGCACATCAAAGGGAAATTTTACGATGGCAACTTCAAAGACTCTGTGGTGTTCATGTCTCTTTAACATACGTTTACTTTCAGTGATGTTAGAATACATTAAGACAATTTCGATAACATTCATGAGCATCTGCTGCTTGTGGTCAATGTTATATCTTGATCATTTGCGTATACCTCTTCTGGTCTTACTTTTTTATAATGTATTATTAGACATTATAATTCATTATTACTTACAGCATTCGAGATTAATTACAAATCACTTTTTACATTAAAAGTTGACATTGTATAGGTAAATAGTATTACTCGTACAATAAGTAGGTTTAAGTTATTTGATCTAATAAATAATCGATTTAATTTCAAAAGGATTTATTATTGTTAAAACTGTAGTTTATTTTCTTATGTATCTTTACAAAATTGCAAAGAAGTACCCTCTCCTCTTCTAGATATTATGTATGTTTTGCTGTGCCCAGCAGTGTTCATAATGATGTCTGCTTAGCTTTAGGATCTTAAATTGCTTGTAAAATTATGAATTGCAATAAATGATTGAGTATTGAGTGTTAAAAACATAATCGTTTCAAAAAGTTTCAAGTATTAATAATAAGAATGACGAATTCTATACAATACTGTTACTCATTATGAAAGTGAATAATGTTTCCGTCTCCAAATATAAACAGCATACAGTGACCATTGACACAAATACCAAATCATTTACACTTAAATAATTACAAGTGGCTGTCGAGTTACATGTTTATAATGGCGAACAGTGAGTACATTGTATTAAGTTTTCAAGTATTCTGTCATCGTTAATGAACAAAACTTTAGCATAAAAGCATCTAAAAGTGATTCAATTTTTTTGTGATTCAAATTCAAATTTTCAACACCAAGAAAGACTAATCAATTACATGTATTAAAAATATAAATACCGAATATTGCTAATTCTGTAGTAGTTATACATAAAGTTGATTCTGGCAATAAGGCTATAAAATAATTAGTCTCGTAATTCAGAGAGGTAATGCAACCAGTGTTATGTGTATAAACAGGTATAAATTTAATATAAGCATCGAAGATACCTAAACAGTTATCAAATGTACCTACACTACTATAATGAAATAACTATATATAGTCATTTGTATAAGTTTCGAAATTATACAAATGACTAGGGTAATAACAAATGTTGAAGAAAATCCGTAATCCAACATCAATAATTGAAATGAATAAAATCCCAATCAAAACTCTCGCATTTGGTTTTAGAAATTCACTAAAATAAGTCCATGCTATGCAAATAAAATGTCGATAGATAAATAAGTCTGATTAATATAATTTCAATAGTAATATATATTAAAACAGTTTTATTAGTATTCCTGGGCCATGAACCTATTTGTTTTACCAAGATGCTTACTTTCCGAAACTTAACAGAACTTAAAATAAGTCAACAAAGATCTCTTGCTCCAAGAACTGACCTATTTAAACGGATGACTGCATTACAAACAGCTCATGAACAAACGCTTAGCATAACTATTGATTCTAAACTCAGAAATTCTCTTGAGACAAGTTCAGATAAATTATTTTGGAAAACGAATTATCGAGAATGCTAACTTTTTGTAGAATTTATCTGAAACTTTTTAATAAATAAAAAAATCAAGTAAACCCAGATAGTTTATTCAATTTATAAGAAGAATATTCATGTCTGAGAAGTAAAGAATTAACATGCACTCAAAAGAATAGGTAGCACGGTGCGCACGTCTTCATACGATTATCCGATCTTTAAGATGTATTAGAAAATGTTTAATACAAAGAAAAAATCTAAACTGTTGTTAGTTTTCATTGTTTCAAAATTTGACTGACATTTAAAGTTATTTGAAAAACAATGAATTTAGAAAAACTAAAACGTACAGACATAGTTTTTAGTGTGTTAAAAACATTCATAAGAATTAGGGGTAGGAATAGGAAAAGCTTTTTTCCATTTGTGTTATTTTGTATGAAGACGGTGCTCGCCATACTATCCTCTGATAGTTTTTCCCTGTCTAATAAAGCAAATTTTAGTAATCCGACAGTAATGAAGGCAATTTATTTTAATTAATGGGTACGAAAAATTAAGCAACAGTTTTGCTATTCGCTAAAACAGCATTTTTAAGTCACAACCATTTATACGAATCACTGCCGCAAAATATTAAAAACTCAATGTATAGCAGAATACAAAGTTTATACTACAAGATAGATTTTTCACATCAACATGAGTCAATTTAGCAAAAGCAATTGGAAAATAAATGTTCTTTGCAATATACAGAAACTTAACTATTTTAAAGCTTGGACCCTATTCCTCAACCCCTCATGGGATTACAGTCGTGATTGTAGTATGTATGTATGCAATATCATTCTTCAAATCACTACACTGTCTCCTCACCTCCACTTGTAAAATAATACGTACGTAATATACAAATAACTTGCTTAAAAACATTTAAGATTTGCTTGTTCACATCTTTAGTAAGTTGAAACTTAATGGAGCCCTGGTGCAAAATTGCCTTGCACCTGGTATTTACCGATTTCTAGAACCCACGTTGAAAACACTTAGTAAGTTAAAGGTCACGCAGCTTTAGGTAATTTTAAGCGCTACTGTAACTTATGTATCTGCTAAATTATAACTTGGTATTTCTTAGAAATTTCCCTTGTATTTCCAGTTTATTAAGGTACGATGCTGTCTACGTTAGCTGGGTCAATTTTGTTTACTCATATCGCTGCAAAGTGTTCTTGGAAGTATGTTAAAATGTCTTGTGTTAAATTATACTTAATGCTCATGATACCATCTCTGTAACTTTGTGCTCTCAATTTTTGACGAACCATGATATGAACTCTTTTATCTGAACAGTATCGGTATTTTAACGTATTAAAATTATGAAGTTTTCTTAAACTTACTGTACTTGAGGACACCTCCGAAGATATCTGTGGAATTAGGAGTAGTGGTGGTGCTGCAATTCCACCTGCTATTCCTGAACTGGTACTGACACTCTTCGACCGCTTGCACGGCACCGGTTTGGATAACCTGAAACGTTTAAAGTATTGATTGATTTCTAAAGCAGATTAACAACAAGAACTATTTAATCACTTTTAAACTTTCGCGTTGCATGATAAATACGAGTAAAAACGGGAATTAACGCGATAAAATTACCTTTTAAATGCCTGACGTTTCAGCCGGGTTGCACCGACCGTGGTCACAGGCGGACTGGAGAACACGATAATTTCAATCGGGAAGACGGTTTCAAATTATCAGCGACGTGGAATCCAGTTATAAACATTACGCAGACGAGAACTCGCCAGAATACGGACGCGTCGGTCGGTTTACAGAATAGGGACACAGTAAGTGTGGTGTGTGACGGTAGCAGAAGAAACATCCTGTGGGTAGAAGAGTATGAATCTACCTCACATACGGAGTGAAGACATCGCAGTTCTCCAGTCCGCCTGTGACCACGGTCGGTGCAACCCGGCTGAAACGTCAGGCATTTAACCCGTTTTTACTCGTATTAAGAACTATTTAGTAAATGATAAGTAATTGATGTATATATTCTCTCCAAAATAATATTCGTAGTTTAATTAATTTCTAGTTAAAAATAAAGGTGGATTAAATATTTAAAATTAAAAAGAGGATGAAACTAATCATAATGATCGTATAGATGCATTTTGCTCAAAAGTAACATTCATCACGACAAAAGAACACGCACTATGTACTTGTACATACAATGGAATTCCTTAAAACTGTGTCTACTGTTATGAATAACGATCAACAGACATCGCGTTACGATTAGATGATTAAAGAAATAGCCATGACACTCTTAGGAGTTGATTTTGATATTTTGATTTACATACATACTACCATAATATATATCATATCATAATATATACCAAAAGCGTTGAACATTAGCTTTAATGAACATTTGGATATACATTAAGTGTATTATATACTCTTTGATACATTAGTCACACCTACCGTGTCTTAACATTCCCTAACATCAAACCCTTTTCGGAAATCCCAATGTTATCCATTGTATTTAAAACGCTTTCATGCCACTTTTTACCCGACTTCAAAAAAAGGAGGAGGTTCTCAATTCTTCTGTATTTTTATGTATTTTACCTCATAACTCTTTACTGGGTGTACTGTTTTTGAAAATTCTTTTAAATTTTAGAAGCTGGTGCTTGTCGTGTGGTTTCATTTAAATTTGATCGACATCTGACGGGTAGTTTTTGAGTTATCCCTAATAATGCCTATTTAATTGACATCGATGATATCGCAATCTTATCACTCGTGTGTTTAAAAGTTCGCGAGATAGTTTCCTGAAAATTTCTATACTTAAAACACTAAACTGCAAAAAATTGCTATTTTTAAATGAAAAAAGCCGCCTTCAAATCTTTATTAGGTGCCAATTTCAATATTTGGAGGAAACGTTGTCATTTTGGGGCAGACCTCAAAAAAGTCTTGATTATTTTAAACAAAATTTTCATTTTCCATTTTTAGTTTTGAAGGCGGTTTTTTATTTTCAAATAATTAATTTAAAGTCATTAACTACTGTAACCGCTTATTATGGTCGTATGCTTCGTGTAAAAGTCAGTTTCTGGGTGTTGTCTTTTCTATACTGTGTCACCCATTTTCGCCATTGTTCAATTCGCAGATATTTTTTGTTAATATAAAAACGTGTTTCAATATCAGCATCATGATCATTGGTTCATTATGTTCCCTAAAGTACTAATTTAAAAAAAATACCTAACATTGTAGAAATCTTTATCTGCCGAGTCTTTTAGACCATTTGGCTCTAATTTATTAGGGTCCCGTGTATCTCGAACATCATGTAGCAAAGCAACTCTCTAATATAATAAATTGCAATAAAAATTCACATCACGTCCTACTTATCGCGGTGTGAGCAATGAAATTTTAAAATTATTGCTGAGATGTGCGAGAATTTGCACACAGGTTTGAGTTTTTCACAATATCTGATGCTAAAGGTAAGGCGGGTGTAAACATTTATTGAGATTTGTGGACTTATTAAAAAGTTTCCGAGAAATAAACTGTTTGTAAATGCTATTTAATTTGAGCTTGAATTCGATGTGGACGCGATATTAAGGCTACTGGAATTAGACATAAAAATACACTTTTTTGTGTGCTTTTGATATTTTTGTTAAAATTCCCAGAGTTTCCCAGTCGCTTTGGAACCTCTTATTTCGTCAACTGGCACGGAAAAGGGATCAGTGGAAGAGTTTGGGGGAGGCCTTTGCCCAGCAGTGGGATAAAATAGGCTAATTAAAAAAAAATTAAGACTGAACACCTCTACGAAAAATATGTCACAGAGGTTTTAGTACATAGTTTAATGTAACAGGCAGTGCGTCCAGCGTAAGTTTTTGCTATAAAGCAAAAGGGGACAAAATTGTTTTGCAAAGAGCACAGTTTGAAGTGGTTAAACACCTTCCAGAAGACCACATTCAAACTACATTTTTGTGGAGTTGTATTTCTGTTGGTGAGTAAGGGTTTTTTTATGTTAAGAGATGGCATACAAGCTTGCGGCCCACCTGATGCTAAGTAGTCACCGCCGCCTATAGACACTTTCAATATTAAGTGTAAGTCACTTAACACCGCAAGTGCGTTTGCCATCCTGGGGACTAAGATGATATGCCCTCCATGCCCAGTAATTACACTGGCTACCTTTCCATTTAATCCGAAACACAGCGAACTGCTTCACGGCAGAAATAAGAAAGGCGGTGGTAACTACCCAGACGACCCTACATATTATGGGTCTACCACCTAGTAAAAGAGTTGCCATAGCTCCACTGGGTAGGGAAGGGGTCTAGGGTTGGCAGCAAGTGTCACGTCAGTGTTGCAAACCTTTATAGGCTCCGGTGATTGCTTACCACCAGGCAAGCCGTATTCTTTTCTGCCAACTGAATAACACAAAGGTCTTCTATCACTAACGCGCTGACAACCCTGTTCGTGGAGCTCGTTCTATTCTATTCTGAATTAATGGCGTCGCGTCGCATTAAGTGTACGCATTTTGCCAATGTCAAGTAAAAATTTAAGTAAAGTAATAAAAATTGTACGGTTGATTGAGGTTAAAAATGGAGTCTCTCAACACGTGTTTTTACAACAAGAACTCGGGAGAAACTCGTGGAGCTCGTAATGCAGCTTTTTAGGATGACATCTCCATGGTTAGTCACTGATGATGAAACTCGCTAATATTCCTAGTTTGCAGTTCTGGCTTTGCCCATGGTTCAATGCAGGATATGCTCGATCTTGTGGGAGCCGAGCGTTGCTATTTTTTTTATTTATTAATTACACATATCTTAATATATATAAATTACATGTCCCGTTGCTTGTCCGCAATGTACTCCTAAACTACTTAGCCGAATCAAATATTTGCAAAAGTATTTCGTTCGGGTCTTAGAAGTGCAAATTTTAAAGATTTGATGAAACAATGTTTACCATAAAAACATAAGCACCAAGCACTGACAAATTTCGACAGCGAAAAGCAGTGACGCAGCCGCCCGGATTGCGGAAGATGCGGGTTCGGGTCCCGCCTGAGGCAAGTCGATTTTTTTCAGTGCATTTTTCTAGTATTAATATTTACGCGTTTGTTAACGCAAAAATAAAAATTATTCCATAGTTAACCGATTTTAATAAAATTTGTACACCGTGTGCAGTTTGATCCAACTTGAGACAGGATAGTTTTTAGCTTGATTCCTAATTTTAAGTCCTAATTTTTTTTTAAACTGTGAATTCAATGTTATAGGGCAGTAGTATGAAATTAACACAGCAACGCGTGGCCGGGACAGCTAGTACTATATGTATAGATAAATTTTGTTTAATGAAAATGTATGAATGAAAATGATTTCATAAGGTTGTCGTTTTAAGTTGACTTTTACGTTACTTTTAACACAATTGTAAAACGTAAATCTTAGTGCAACTGGCCGTTACTGTAAATCTTAGTATTACACAAAACTAAAGTTAATAGGCTTACCATTATTAATTTACAAAAAGTTACGTTACCGGATTATGTTGTAAATATATTAACTTTAGTTTATTTTTTAACAATCTTTTGCTAACTTGCTTTTCAATAATAATAATAATCTTTATTTGCATAAGAACATGGTATATAAAGGTATTACAGTCAAGTATAAAGTGCACATGTCTTGCTGATTTGCATGCAAAATATTTAGTGTAGGTACATACATTAATTAATAATTATCGTCAAAAAAATCCTTTAAATAATAAAAGTTTTTGTCATTTATATAATTTCTTTTTAAACAGTTTTATATTCAACATTTTAATTTCATTTGGAATTCTATTAAAAATGCGAACACACGTAGTTAGACAGCTTTTACTATACTTATCTGACTTAGGTGCATCTCTTAATACAAGTCTATGAGGATCACGTTTAAGTCTTGAGTTGACATCACCTGCTTTCAAAAATATTTCTCTATGTCCATAAACAAGAATACAAATTTCATATATGTATAATGACTGAAGTGGTAGCAAACCAAGTCTTTGAAATAAGATCTACATGATATGTCCGGTGGAATTCCACATATAGCCCTTATGCACTTTTTTGTGCATTATGTACTCTATTTTTATCTCAGCAATCTATTTTGTTATAAATTTTTGGTAATATTATATTTATTTGTTATTTTCTCAAATTCATTCTAGCGGCGGCTAGCCAAATGTCACTTTGTATATAGCCTTGTCCCTTTCACTCGCTACCTTTCATCACTCATACAAAAATTATAGCGATTTCTTTAAATTTATTGTTTGTGCAGGTGCATGGACTAGGGTCGAATCTGATTGTTTTCCATCATACTTATGCAAAAGATAATTTTTACCTTACACCGTTTCCGTCTCTTCTTCCTCACATTCTTTAATGCATTAAACATTTAATTACAACAGCTCCTGGTTATTACTGTAATAAACTGCGCATTTAACGATCTTCATTAAAAGCGGCAACTTTATTAGAAATATTATTGACTCTCAGTGATTTTATATCAATCCAAAATGAATTAAGGAATGCCTGCTCCAGATACTTTTTAGATTTAATGACTTAAATATTACTTTTCATACGACTAAAATATTTTTAGCAGTTACCTACAAGCGTATAGTACAAAGAAGGTTTTCTAAAAGCGTATTCGTCAAGTAGCAGTACTGTGGCACGGTAATATTATCTATACAGTATTCTATCTTCATACAAACGGTCGGAAAGCGCGTCATGCTACGCGCCTCGAGTTCGCGGGGCACCCGGTGGGCATCCAGTCGCGAATGCGCCGCAGCGATTACCGAACGGTGTGAATTGTTTTTTAAGCAGTTAGCCGTGCTTAAACGTGCGATTTGTATTTTGAATATTTGATTGAATTAAGTAGATACCTACATAATTCAAAATGGCAAAGAGCAATATTTTTTATGTACCTAAGTATCTACTAGTACGTAATTTGTTTTTAATATTTAGGTATTTCAATTTTTCCATCGGGCATAATCTGGAATAATATATAAATAAGTGGATAGGGTGAAAAAAGACACAAACAAGTAACCTACCTACGCTCGCGTTAAAAAAAAACTACATAATACGTAGGTAGGTAGTTTCCTAGACTAGGCTATCTACTTACTTATGTACCAACATATAACTTAACTACATATATTATTAAATATAATGAAATATCATTATGAAATAATTTACGAGAGTAATAAATGGTTGGTATTGTAGCGATCGGATTTTTTTGGTGTATACTGGCAGGTTGTTAGGTAATTTGGTAAAGAGACGGATTGTTGACAGGAATTGATAGATGGAAAATTATAAAATAGGGATATTTGTGCGGAGTTTTGAAAATAAAAGTGTTTCAGTGACAATATAATACCTACGTCTCAGTCAAGGCGTAAATATTTTTGTCTTAAATCTATAACTTTTTTTTTATTAAATATTGCCTAAAAAAACATGTATTTTATTGAACACTTCCTATTTCATTCACAACATATTTTTTTTACATATAAGTAAAATAAAATATTTACAATCATAGAACAAGAAATGTAGAAATTAAATATAAAGTAAATAGTAGGTATATAATGTGTGTATGTTAGCTTTTGTTAACGTTTCTTTTCTTTATGTATGTGTTGTTATAGTTTATTAATAATTAGGTAATATCGTGCTCTGTGAAGGCCAATAAATTTATTTTCTTTCTTTCAAATTAAAATACTGTAGGCGGGCAGCCCTTCCGCGTGTTTACGCCCCGCTCGGCCGTAGCCAGTTATTTCAAGGACAGGGCCGAGTTACAATACTGCATAGATAATATTACCGTGACTGTGGCGTGAGTTCCAGTTACCTGTCGTGTCGTTGCCGTAGATTTATAATTATTGGCGTTTATAGATCAAAAATGCAGCAATGTGTGAGTAATGCACATATGTGCGTGGAAAATAGTACTGCAGTCTGACAGTTGCTATCTTTTCTACGTGACTGACAGGCCGACCTGGGCCGCCTGTGCGTACGTGAAATGGTCTCGTCTATCTATCTCGCTCTTATATACGCGTTAGTATGCGCTTTCTCTTTCACTTTGCTGATCTACAGTTTCCTATATCTATTGTCGTTACTTTCAATCAACGTAGTTTCGTTCAAGTTTTAATTCATAAATCCTCATTTGTCAAATTTATGACGTTTAAAGTAATATTTATTTATTCTTGACTCATGGATTAGCAAACAGAGTTCAAATTAGTACTTCCCTAGGGATCGAACCAAAGACCTCTTACTAGACCACGAAGGCGGTTAACATTAACATATCTATATATTATAATACTGTACTAGACTTTAATATGAAAAATATAATCGACACCGTTCTGATAAATCCAGCTCTGAATGAGTCATTTTGTTATATTACGAGATGGCAAACAAGCTTGCGGTCCACCTGGTGTTAAGTGGTTACCGTCACCTATCACACTTGCATTATAAAGGGTAAACCACTTAACACTGCAAGTACGTTGCCATCCTGGGAACTAAGATGATATACCTTCCATGCCCAATTACACTGGCTACTTTCCCTTCAATCCGAAACACAGCGAACTGCTTCACGGCAGAAATAAGACAGGCGGTGGTAACCCAGACGACCCTACATATGGGTCTACCACCTAGTCATAATTAATTACCTGTATCATTTTGTCTGACAGCGTGCATAGTTGCTTCTGCTGTTCTACCAGGAACTCTAGTCTGTGGCAGTTCTCTTTGTGCAGTACGGTGACCGTTTCCAGGGAAGAATTCCCGGCTTCTGGCGTTGCTCTGGGGGCTGCTAGGTTCCTGGAAGACACAAATTTATCAATGAAACTTTGATACAGCGTTTAACTAACTATTAAAATAGTGAAATAGTGACTGTTAAAGTATTGTAATATTAGTGATACAAATATTTCAAGATACACCATTAGCTTCCTTCATTAATTTTAATCTTGCCTGTCCATCCTAAGGTTGTCTGGAAGAGATCGCTCATATAGCGATAAGACCGCCCTTTGTACATTATAATATGATTATTGTTTTACTGTTGTTTCTTGGTTAAGGTGTACAATAAAGATTATTTTATTCTATTCTATTCCAAAATAAAAAGTTAATTTGGAGTGTGTTGTGAACTCTTATATCTAATCTCAAGCCTCTTCAATATCAGTGTTCATCACACAAACATTTGCCGCTACCAGGATTCGAACCCGGACCGCTTGATGTGTAGGCAGCGATACTGACCACTCCACCACGACGGCGTCATCATTTTTTAGAAACTACAAGTACCTAATTTAGGTACTATCCTTGTTCAAATTGTCTAATAAGTATACGCTAAATAGCTTGACAACCAAATGCGTGTCTCGCTTTTTAGTAATCGCTTTTTAGTGATAAGGACGCCCATTGTACAGAGAATTAGTAATAGTTAAATCTGTATTTTTTTATTATTTTGCTTGGCGTACAATAAATCTTATTTATTCATTCTCTTTGTAAGAGCTCTGTTAAACGCTGACATCATAACAACTCAGGTAAGTATCAAGCAAACTCCCTTGCAATACAAAAGTAATCCCTTGTACAGCTTCTAATCTCCAACCGCACAAATAGGGGGAAAAGTACGCAAACATCAACAACTTACAACGACTGATCCCTAATTCTGGAATAACACATAATCTATACACTCGAGCCCTCATCGTGAATGTAAACAGCCCCCCGGCGAGGTTGAATGCGCCCGATTCCAGCATGGAGGCTGCACGTGCAACACTCAAGGTCCCACAACCCTTTACACATCCTCTCATGCTTGCAATTAAAACGAAAAACCGGGCGAAACAAATACACATCCACTCAACGAGCCAGAAAGAGACAGAGCGCCTCATTTACCCGGGCACTTTTTATTTCCACTTGCACCGAAGGGAGGTCGTCGGCCAATCAACGTACTATGCCGCGCCCGTTCCCATTGGCCCGTTTGAATAGAGAATATTTTTTCAAAAATAGAACAAAAGCGGGGGTAGGTAATAGCGAGTTTTGTTGTCTTCGAGTGGCATTTCTCATTTAAGTGGAAGTGCTTGTCGCGAACGGACGTCCCAATGGTTAATTACCTTATTGTTGAGAGCACTTGCGCGTAAGCATTTCATTTGTAGACGTTTTAACATTGTTATTTTATTACGATGAACGTTGTTAGCTCTCCAGTTGAGTAGGGATTACAGAGCAAGCAAATTAGCGATGTTTATTTCGTCCTTCGTAACCATCCTTTCTCTACAAAGTTGTTTGTTAGGAAGTAAGCATTGTTGAGGGCTCAACATCATTTCTTAATTGCTTTGAAGCTTTACGCCGTTTAAATATAGGAAGAAATCAATAAATGAAGACTTAATAGCAAATAACCTGCAAGTATACTAAAAATAATATTCGTAATAGCAAAAGTTGTACCAGCAACTAACCTGGCATTTATGCTAATGCAGTTATTAAATGCTCGTGCTAAAACATCCGATAGACTCACTTAAGTAATCTTGTTTTTCAACTTCAATAAACATAAATGATGTTCTCTGATAAACATAGGTAACATTACTTACATCCTAATTTTACAAAATTACAAATATCTGTTGTTGTCTAATGATTCTATTAGCTGTCTCAGAGTAAGAAGTATAGGGATCGATCCCTAAGATTTTTACTCTGTTTGGTTTGTCGTAATTGTTTTAAGTCCAGATCCAACCATGGCTGGTGAACAAATGATCGTGTTCACAAACATTTATCTCTACCAGGATTCGAACACGGACCGCTTGATTTACGCAACGTCACTGACCACTTCATCGCGACAAAGAATTAGAATTAGACACTATCATCATAACAGCTTTTATAATTCAACCCACTGGTGAGACACAAGTTCTTGTTAACGAAGGAGGTTAACGCAGTAGTCCACCACGCTTGCCCCAATGCGGATTGATGGACGGAGTTAAGGGTGATCAATACCCCCCTTTGCTAGTCCATTAGTCGCCTTCTACGACACTCATTGGAGGATAATGATGATGCTATTCTATTCTGCCAGCATCACATGGCTGAAGAATAAACATAAATTGATATAAATTTAATTAGTGTTCTTCTAGTGTTCTACCCGGACTGCGGAGATTATTGTGTCACTGACTTGGTTGTTGGTTTGTGATTGTTGGTTTACTGAGAGTTTGCTACTGTTTGAGTTTTAGACCCCTTTTATGTAGGCGACAGGCTGGTTACCTCTCACTATGTTGAGGCACAGCATGGCTCATACTGTCAGATGGATTTATTTGTTACCAAATGTTAAAGGTTCTGCTTAACATCTTCAAGGATTATGGGCGCAATAGTATTATCTAATTATTCACTTCATATAGGAAACGTACTCACCGCAACGTTTTTAAATAGTTCAAATCAATCAGTGTTGCCACAGTAGTCTAAGTCAAGTTTAGCGTGCAACAAGCCATAACGTTGGCAACATTGACTAATCGCTCTACCAAGTTAGCGGCTGATTTTCTACAGTGAGCCTTTTAAGTTGCTTCCGGTAACTTTTTTCTGGTTAATGGTAAGCCATCTTTTCTCTAACTATTATGCATTTCATGAGTTATGAATGTTTATTTCTTTTCAATACATTAGTCTTGACAGATATTTTTATTTAGCAAAATTAAAAAAATATATGAAATATTTTTTGTGTTTGGCAAGTTTAGTTATGATTGAAATTGATGGAAAAAAATCCTGTCATGGATAAGTCCCGTCTCAGCACTTATCCATGACAGGATTTTTTTCCATGTTTTTCGTTTTCTATTTAATTTGGTATCAATTTCAATCATAAGAAAATATATACTTTTATATCTATACTAGTATTGGAAAGAGGGAAGATTTGTATGTTTGTAATTAATAGGTTCAAAAACCAATATATTAAAAATTCTTTCACCGCTTTCTAGCAGTGAAAGAATTTTTCATAACATTCTTGTTACTTTATATTTTATTGCAAAAAAAAATTATACGTAGGCAAAGTATATCCTTACGTAAAGATATATTTTAAACTATGGGACTACATTTCTATGGGACTAAAAAGATCGAGTGTTATATTAAAATATCACGTTCTACAAGTACAAGTTCGGTAAAGCCGTTTACACACTCGCGGCATCAGTGTTTAAGGCGAGGCAATTACTTAAAAATCTCACATGTCAATATTGACGCGGCCGTGTGAGGGCCCGACTTATCTCGAAATAGTGTTGCTCGGTTATCAACAATCTTACGTATCGATATCGATACATAGTAATGTTGTATTTTTTTTTAATAAACTTTAACAAAGTAGTGAAGAAGTTATTAAAATCACCTTCAGAACAAGATGGTTTAATTTTTTTGAAGTACTTACGTAAAATATTAATATTTAAGATTATTTTGGTCGGGGCTTATTGCATTGCTGCGACCTGCTGTCTAAGTAGATCTATTGTGACTAGCCACCGAATAAGTACTATGAAGGCCTTAAAAGTACTCCTTTATCTCGGGACTATCTAAAAATAATAAGATGTTTAGGAGTACTTCCTTCGACCCAAAATGTTGTGAATCTCCCTATAATTGGGCGTCTTATAAACTTTAAGTTTTAATTTAAATTTATAAATGACCATTCTTGGTATGCGATATGGGTCTTCGTTTTTACCCAATTAAAGTCACAAATGTTTGTCAGGCATTAATCAGGCAGTGCAGAACATCGCACCATGGGGTCAGTCGCACGATGGCTAGTAAACCACACACAAAAGCATCCCCAAAGACCTAATAGCAGTCATCATCATCATCATCATAACCACAGTATATCAAGAACAGTAATACGTCTTCATACAAACTGGCCACTATCCATTAGAATGTGTGAGTGCGTACTCGGCGCCGTGTACGCACGCACTGTAACGCACACATAACATAAAAATATGGGAGCATAAGGTGGTCTCGCCATCTCGGTGTGATCGTGTGTTTTTATGTCATTGCACATTCGCTCGCCGCTCGTTCCCGCCCGGCACATTTACGATAGCCTTAGCGTCAACGCAGAGTAGGCTAATAACTCGCCGACAGCCCGCAGATATACTACTGTTCTTGGTATACTGTGTCATAACAACCTTTATGATCCAACCACAAGACCTCTCCTTGCCATCGAAGGAGGTTAAGGCAGTAGTCCACCACGCTTGCCCAGTGTGACTTGATGGACGGAGTATAAGGTGATCAATACCCCTTTGCTGCTCCATTGGTCGCCTTCTACAGTATCCATTGGAGGATATGGGGTGATGCTATTCTACTTTGCTAGCATCACACGGCTAATAGCAGCACGATGACGTAATTGCGCGAATCCCAAGCAAATTAGAACAAGACTAGCAGCACAGACGTAACATCATAGTAGGTAGGACCTATTATTTTCTTACAATCCAATTATCGATGTTTTTCATTTTGTTGTTACATCACTACTTCCGTCCTTCTCTTATTTGAACTTTAAAAGCGGTAATCGATACTTTTTTTACGTAAATACACGCATTGATAATTTCCTTTGTTAACACTTATAAACTCTATTTATTTTTCCACAAACGAAGTTCAAAAGAATTTCGAAATTATTAATATCACAAAAATATCATAATTGTTTTTTACCCGACTGCGGTGAAGCCAAAAAGAAGGGTAATGATTTTAGAAATCTGTATGTATGTATTTACGTATGTTCCACCGTAGCGCCTAAACTACTCATTCGAATTAGTTGAATGAGGTGTCAATCGATTTGTTATTACAATCCGTGCAATATAGGCTACATATTAACTGACCTTAACAATAGGAGGAATTAGATAATTTTTCTTTGTAACCCCGATTGAGCAGATTTCATTCCTTTGAAGTTTGTACATAATATAGGTAATTTATCGTTGCTGAGCAATGAGAAAGTGACTAGATAAATATTTTCTCGTTGCTTAGCAACCACAACAAATGTTAAACACCATGGTACTCATTATTTTCAAGTCGGGTTACAGTTTTAAACTTTTTTGCTTGTCTTATCTCACAAAATATTGACTTGGTAAAGTTTCACCTGGTTTAAGACTTTTACAAGTCACCATTGCTTTTTTTAAAAGAACGGCTAGTATTTAATGACTCCATCCCACCGGGTGGTAAGTGGGAGTCCAAATGTAAAATAGTAGTTTATGCAACTGTCATATAATGAAGGGTATTAAAACACGAGTGTGAGTTTATGAAACGAGCGCAGCGAGTTTCATAATAGTAACGAGTGTTTTAATACCCGTGTTATATGCAGTTGCATACACTACTTTATCTTCACTAATGCTTTTACTCTTGTTGTTTGATTAATTGCATTAGTGAAGATAAAGTAGTGGCGTCCGATTTTTCTGGCAACAAACTATTTGTTGTGGCTTTTTGCAAATTATTAGGAGTCAAATTTTTTGTATGGGTTAGATCCCTTTGCCTTACCGAGTATTTAAGAAAAATAACTGTATCATAATGAGTCGAACCGGTGTTATAATGGTCATTATGTTACAGGTTGCTGTATCATAATGAGTCGAACCGGTGTTATAATGGTCATTATGTTACAGGTTGCTGTATCATAATGAGTCGAACCGGTGTTATAATGGTCATTATGTTACAGGTTGTTTTTTTAATTTTAATTTTGATTATCTGTATTAAAAAGTATGTCATTTTATGTTCACCTTTGATATCGTAATTCAAATATTATGACATGAGTGTAGATAAAATAATTAATGCATGAGTAGGTAATGCGCCGACATAGGACCCTCACTTAATAGACCTCCATAGTACTTCTTCACGCCTCTTTCAAATGACCCAGGGTTGTAAGAGGAGGGAACGCGTGTGCTGGCACTTGTCAGAGAATTTAATTTTTTGATAGTGCGACTGCAATATAGTACCTATTATCAATTTCAAAACTCGTAACTCCAAACTAGTCACATAATTCTCGCTACCTTATTGCTTCATCTACATGATAACGAGACGACTGTGTATTTTCTACATAAAAAATTAATACTGCATTATATCAAAAAGCGACCGTCGCGAACACTCAATGAACGTCCTCTACAGCATAGCATAATTCACAAGAAAAACGTATTCACAATTTGAAAATTGACTACTGACAATCTTCACAAAGCGCTCCGAAGTTCCGCGGCCCGAGAATATTGTATGGAAGCTAAAACCAAACTCCCCATTCAAAATTACGACAGCGAATAATAAGGAAGGTTATACACTGACACAACAATCGCGTCGGCTCAGGTACGGCGATTTCACGGCTCAGATCCTCATAAAGAATCCTGGTTCCGTCTGTATCGGGTATTTAGTCACACTGCAGTGTTTCCATTTATGAATGGGAACAGCTGTTTAGGCGCAATCGTTGTGGACGGCTATTTATTAATGTCAAGTTATGCAACGTCTAGAGACGTTTTACATATACAGGCAGGAAAAAATATGGGCCCTGGAGGGGAAGTAGGTACCTTAAATCTTTAAAATAGCTCAATTTACTGAAAGGAAACATTCCTTTATTTTTAAAAAGAAACATAACTGCATTCACAGAATTCTCAAAAAGCTTACCCGAACTGGGAATCCAATCAACTAAAAAATAAAAAAAAATAATCGATGCAGTTGATGTTGAAGATAATTTTTCTCTAAGAAACACAGGGTCTTAGAAATAAAAAATGTTATGAATTCTAACATTTATTTTTCTCTCGAAACAAATCAAATCTTTAATTTTAATATTGTTGCTCGTGATTCTTGTTGGAATTAGGTAAAAAGAAAGTTTGAAAATGAAACTTTAATTTATTTACTTGAAACGTTTAATTTGTGTAGCAATTTAAGGCAATTTTGAAATTTGGCAAGTTGCCAACCTGTCTATAAAAAGGTGTATCAAATGCAAAACAACTAAAGTAGCGTACGAATTAAATGAATACATCGCAACTTTTTAAATTTTATTATTTTTCACTGAATGATGTTCTGGAGTTGCCTTTCAAATCGAAGGTCCTATTATGAACCCGCAAAAATACAAACACTTATTAGATCATTGGTCGGAAGCTGAACTAAGAAAAGTTGATGCCAATGGTCAAGCAGCAGTCATAAGACTCTGCTCCTAGTCACGAGTCCAATATGATACTGAAATATTTCAAAGATAAAAAGATAATCTTGCCTTGAATGGCCGGGAAACTCTACGGATCTTAATCCAACTGAAAATGTGTAGTCGTTAAAGGCAAACTACATAAACAAGATTGCACGACAAAATCAAAGTCATTGAGGCTGTCATCCAGATATGGTTTCGGGACCAGGAAATAACTGAAAGTTGTAAAAAACTTATTGATTCCATGCCAAAACATTTTCGAGAAGTCTTTAAAGCCAAGGGAGGACATAATTTCGTATTAAAATGTTTTTCGATTTCATTTATATGTAACCAATAAATATTTTTTTTTCCAACTATCATTTGTAACAGAAAGCTGATATTAAACGGTGATAAAGGTGAAAACGCCTCTGATTCTACTTCTGTTTTCTTCTTTAACGATAATGGCGATCGCGACACTTAAAGATTACGCATTGCGCCAATATCAAGTGAAAATGTACTTAAAGTTACCGACAATTGTATGGTAGATTAAGTTTAAAATGAAGTCTCTCAACACGTGTATTTGCAACAAGAACTCCGGAGAAACTCTACCTCTGTTTTATCTCAAGAACTATAGGCTGATTAGGGATACCTACACAGATAACCAATCATCAATGTAAAAGAAATACACACTGACAAGAGTTTGGGGTAACAAATATAATTTTAGCTCTAATGCTACGGCCGCACACATCGCGATAACATTCGTGCGATAATCTTCGCCTTCGGCCTACCGCGAATGTGCATGGCCACACATTGCGCGCTGTAAAGTCTGTCGCGATGTGATCGCGTTGTTACTCAAAAAACAAAATGGACGCCGCGGTCGGCTTATATTTTGGGGCAATTATTTTTTATTCTGTCAGGAATTATTGTTTAAGAAAAAAGCAAAGCTCAACAATATTGACTCACACTCCTAATTGCTAATAAGTTCTAAAATCCTGTCGTTATTCCAATCCATTGTAGAAAACTAATTTAGACCAATACGTCCGATGCGCACGATGTCTGTGCGCCGACTGAAGACCACGAAGTGTGGCCACGCAAGCGAAGGACATCGCGATAAAAACGCTTTGATGTGCGCCAGTTTACCGACAACGGCGCGATGTCCTTGCGACTTCGCACGAAGTGCCGAAGTATGCGCGAATACTTGGCTAGACACATCGCGATAACGCGAATATTCGCGACATCGCGTTGTGTGCGGCCGCAGCATAAGAAACAATTAAGAGACGTAAATAATTTCGAGCGTCGATGGCGTAGTGCGTACGAGCGTCGTCTCCCACCCGGGAGGCACTGGTTCGATCCCCGCCACATACCAATGTGTTTTCAAATTTTGAATTCATATGTACGTTTAATCGACGCTTTTACGGTGAAGGAAAACATCGTGAGGAAACCTGCACACACCTATGGAGAAATTCTTAGGTTGTGTGTGAAGTCGACCAACCCGCACTTGGTCAGCGTTGTTGGCTAAGGCCTAATCGCCCCTAATGTGGGTTAGGCTCGAGCCCGAGGTGGGGACATAATATGAGCTGTTGATGATGATGATGATCATGAAATAGTTTCGATAGTAAAAAATGTTATTACTACAAAATATTATAAACTATACATTATCTTCAATTATCAGTTACATTGAAATATTCAATCTCTCCTTTAAATTTATACTCCGTGAAATTCAACTTTGATCCCAATCCCGATGCATCTGATTGCCAAGCACGGCAATTTGTAACTTATAATAAGAACAATAAGGTCGTTTTCATATAAATGTTGCAGAACACAGACTTGTAGTAAGAACTATTTGTGGAACTTGAACGAATCGTTAACATTTCGAAAATTATGGTCCTACCTTTTTCTTTGAAAGGGTTTACGGTGCGACAAAATAGTCGATTGTTTCTCTTCAAGAAAGGACCTTAGCTTGTTTGTTATTAGCTTGTTTTTGCTAATATTATTCAATATTGTATCTGGTTAAATCTACAACATTCAACTCTGTAACAACAGTAGAGTGGCCAGTGACACCGCCTAAATGCCAGTACGGATTCGATGTCAGATCGCAAATATTTGCTTGACGAATGTTTTCCCTTTGATTTCATTTCATCATCCAATGTCTTTTTTGCTTTTACATACATACATAATTATAATCACGCTCATAATCCTAAAAAGGGTTGAGCGAAGCTTTAGGTAACATTTGGATACACATAAAGCCACATCTGGCAGTATGGGCCTATTGGATATATGGGATGGGATTGGCGCAACTTTTGAGTAGAATGAAGTTCGTGTATAACCGATATTATGTACCTATATATTTTTTACATCATTGGTGTGAGCTAGGAGATATGTTTATATAATGTGCAGGCGTGGATTTTTTTATTCAGAACCCGACTGTACCTCGTTATAACTCAATTTACCAGAATTCAGTATCCACAGATTAATTAGACCAAACAGCGTTAACAGGAAAGTGGTTGTTGACAGACGTCCGGTGTCGAAACATCCTTTCGTCACAAGTCACAGAACGTCAGAGTCATTAGAAAAACTGACCTTTAACGCCTGGTGATAAAGTCTTGTTTAAGTTGAAATTCAATTGTCTGAAGGAAATAATTTGGCTGAGAACTTGTATGGGAAAATGTTCTTGTTTTGACACTTTTAAGAAGTGGACTTTCATGGTATAGTAAGTAATTTACTTTTTATTTAATGTTTTTTGGCATATAATCTTGAATGTGGATACCCCGAACTGGGGTAGTGTCTCCACCTTACAGAAGACCACAGTCAAATAACACTACATTTTTGTAGATATATATTATATAGATATATAGTATTGCAATCGTCTATAGGCTACGGTAACTGCTTACCATCAGGCAGGCCGTATGCTTGTCTGACAACCACTTAATAAAAAAAAACCTGCTCAAAATTTATCTAGGGTCGGTTCAGTATGTGTTGATGTCAACAATACTGCTATTAGGTTTAATAATAATAAATGTATATATTTAAGCTTCCATTGGCTCAATTTTGTTAGTATACAATCCATTAAATGAATGAAATGAATGAATGAATGAATGAAAATGAAAAAGATCTTTATTTAAATGGACTTTGCTAAGTACTTTTAAATCGTCAAAAGCCCTACCATTATACCATATTAATATCTAAATTAGTGCAATTTCATTTTAATATCATCATCATCAACAGCTCATATAATGTCCCCAGCGACTGGCTCGAGCCTACCCCACATTAGGGGCGATTAGGCCTTAGTCAACCACGCTAGCCAAGTGCGGGTTGACCGACTTCACACTCAACCTAAGAATTTCTTCATAGGTGTGTGCAGGTTTTCTCACAATGCTTTCCTTCGCCGTAAAAGCGTCGAATAAACGTATATACGAATTCAAAATTTGAAAACACATTGGTATGTGGCGGGGTTCGAACCGGTGCCTCCTTGATGGAAGACAACGCCCTTACGCACTACGCCACCGACGCGACGCTTCAATTTCATTTTTAAATAATTTGTTTTGCTAAGATTTATTTTGTTGAACCATTAGGTTTTTACAGCCTGCTTTATTTCGCATTACAACTGCTATTTTTCGCCAGCAGTCAGCCAGCTTCTACCAGCTTAAGTGCCTTCCGAAGCAAGTAAAAAAATCAAGTTGAAAAAGTTTCGGTCATAATATTTTAATTATAACCTTAAATAAAGTATTCTCTTCCAATGATAGATGTTATACAGTCTTTGTGTATTTCTACCCTTAAAACACTTAAAACATTTCCTCCATTAACTAACGCAATTCGTCATAATTCCAAGAACATGACAGTCAATCAAAATATCGCTTTCACACTGGTGTAGTATAAGGGTCATCACACGTTCAAAAATTTACTAGTTTGAAAAAAAATATATTTGAAATTGAGTGTAGTGTTTGAGCGAAAATTCTGTTATGTTTTGATATCGTTTGCTGTCTGTAATAGTATACCGTCGATGGAAAGTTTGAGTACCGGGTCTTTGGTGTGGTGTGGTGTGTTTAGAGTCTTTGAGTGTGCTGTATTACTAAGAGCAGGACCGGGCCGGGTCTATGGGACCGTGTTTTTTGTAACAAAAAATAATTTTATTTATCAAGTAATGTAATAACTTTTCACACGTAAGAACCGAAAAACTTAGATTTATATTTAAAAAACAATATTTAAACAAATAATATAGTCCAATTTTTATTCATAAAAACACAATCGCTTTAAATTATGCCATACTATCTTACAAATTGTATTATATAGCGGCTGCGCTTAACTTTCATTGCTTCGCAGTCCTTAATAATACGCGCGATCAATCGTGTATATTACGACATGCTCAAATAGAACCATTTTATGTATGTAGTACGGCCGCTGATCGCGTCACTCGGACACGGCTCGGACATCCTATGAACTCAGCGATTTGACCGATCTCCTTTGCGGCTGTACTTAACTTTCATTGCTTCGCAGTCCTTATGACGCGCGCAATCAATAGTATACCTTACGGCATGCTCAACTAGAACCATGTTATGTAGCACGGAGGCTGATCACGACACTCGGTCTTTATACGAACTCGGCGATTCGACCGATCTCCTTAGATTGATATATCTGTGGTACCAACATTTCAAAAATATTTCAGGTAGTTCCAAATAAAAATATTATCAAAAAGCAAATAAATAGTGAAGTGAAAAACATTAGTGCGTATTTCGCTTTCCGCCTTTAACACAGGCCGGCGCGCCGGTACAGTCACGCACTTAAATGTAGCTATCAAAAATCCCCTTCACAACAAAGGTGAGTCACATGTGGTAGCCCCGCTCATCGAAAATTTACCTCACTTTTATGAACTATGAATTTTATATCTACGCGTGACTTGAGAGCTATTACCGCGTAAATCTTATGTGGAGTGCAAAATCATACCAATTTCTCCCATTTACATAGGGGTAGGAGATTAGAGGTAACTGAAGCTGTTGTGGGAATAGCAACTCTATTACGACTCAGTAAAGTTACTTGCATTCACGCTTGGTGTGGTGACGTTTGTGCACCTGCACCGGAGCTAATACTAAAACATGCCGATAAAAAATATCGTCTGACTCTTTTTTCTCAAGGAATCTTTCATAACTTTAGGACAGGGGTTTAAAACTTCAGAACATATTATTTAGATTTTTATTGGGTTTTACTATTTTTATAACTCCTAAAACACTATAACATACGACCTTTCAATAAAAGTCGTATGATGTTCTCTTAGAGCGCTTTTGCGCGAGCACTACACATTGTAAATAAAACAACTTTTACGGTTTTAACTCGCGTGTAATTAGATTTTACAAAAGCTATAAACTAAAATTGTATTGTAAACTTTCAACAAGTTTTAAGTACATACTTAGCAAAGCCCATTTATAAAAAAAACTTTTAATTTTGAGTTTTTCACCATTAACTCTGAGCTATCACAGGTTAAAATACCACAATTTGGCATCAATTTTAGGAATAAATTGCTTTTTACGTCATCTAATATCTAAATCACTGCTATTGTATTCTATATGAACAAATGCCACCATAATAAGATATTATTTCACTGTGATACGTATCACGGTACTTAAAAGTCCATTATAGCTTAATGTGTTTATCTGAAGCTTAAGACGATATCAAATTCACTCCGAACTGTTTATGGTCAAGCGTATACTAAAAATTTTGAGAATAGTGATGTAACCAACTTTTTAATGAATGGAAATAAAATAATAAGCTCGAACTTATATTTTAGAGTGTAAAATCTGTCCTGGTTGTCTATTGGTTCACAGAAAATTCGGTTTTAGCTGGCAGACTCTCAACTTTGAGGCCCTGCATGACCCATACTGACACATGTGGCTTAACGTGTAAACATATTTTACGTAAAGCTCTGCTCAACCCCTTTTTGGGATTAGATAAAATACACTGAAAAAAAATCGACCTACCCCAGACGGGAATCGAAGCCAGTACCTCCGCAATCCGGTCGGCTGCGTTAACCACTATGGGGCACTGCTTACGCCGTCGAAATTTTTCAGTGTTTGTTGCTTATGTTTTTATGGTAAACAGCACTTCTAAGATCCGAACGAAATATTTTTACAAATATTTGACGCCTAGTTAAGTTTTCTTCGCCCGATTTTTTTCAGTGTATTTTTTCTAGTTTTAACAATTTTTACGCGTTTGTAAACGCAAAAAATTCCTCCCTTTTTGGGATTATAATAAAATATATATATTGTTTCTTTGGAGTCTCTGGACAAGATTCCCCGCGTGAACCTTGTTGGCCATGTAGTACATAACACATTCCGTCTTGTCGAACTTATGTCATGTTCAGTCGACTAGTTTATTCCGATAACATGAGTTTTACAATATTTTTATTACACCAGAACCCAGGAAGCATGTAGTATTTGGTGGTTTTGCTATTCTGAGGACACTTGCTGAGGCAGTACGGGTAATGTTAGATTTCAACAGTTCATATAAGTTAAGTAATTCTTCAGTGGTGGAGTGAAGCCAGAAATCCAGGTGGAGCTCCATTGGGTGCCTTTCGCTGCAAAAGCTATGATCGACAGCGAGAGGAACTGGGAAATGGCGGCCGAGTTCTGCGAAGAGGTCATTACGCAGAAGGAGCGGGCGCGGGAGGATCACCCTCTCGCAGAACTCGTTCGTAGGCGGAGAACGGGCCGGAGAAGGAGGCGCTATGCCCAACTTCAGCCACCATAGTGGGGGGCGCGGGTGACGGAGTGGGGCTCCGTCACTCGCGATAATGTTCCTTCCTGCGGGAGAACGTCTATCCTGTTCCGTAGACGTTCCCTTACCCCAGTGAACCCGGGTGCGGGTATGTCGTCACGTCTTTGACGCAGACAGTGATTGCGCGAAGTACTCTGGGTGCGTTAAAGCCACGACCTAGAGGAATACGTCAGTTTTTAGTGGGTATGCCCTGACAGGGTGAGTCCTACATAACTTTGGGGTGGCCCCACCTGCCCCAAAATATGCGTAAAGCATTTTCTGACGCAAAAAAAAGGTGGATCTCCATTATTAAAATAGAATATGTCTAAACATCCCTAGTTACTCGATTAACCACCTAACCGCAGTATCTAAGAGACATTAAAACGGATCATAAATCGTACTACCAATAAACAGTTTATAGAAAAAAATAAAAATCCTACTGAACCCTTTACGGCCTATAAAATGGTTGTTAGTATTATACCTTCCGCGGGCTTAAATGTTGACGTTAATAAAATGTATGTTATTGAGCAAGCTTTGACAGTACAGTCAACAGCATATCACAGCGTAAACACAGTGGTTCAACGCCTTTGAAGTTGAGGGAAATGCCACTTTTGTCTAGACAGCTTGCAGTAGACATACAGTGGACCAGCGTCTACCAAACGAGTGTATGGCCGTTTGGTGCAGCCACCGCGCCCCTCTCGTACCGCGACCCCTTCACGATTGCCCTATCAAGACGTTCTCGTTGGCTGACTGTGAGAACTAAGTAAATGTTTTTTCTACTAACTACTACCTACTGATACTTGGGCCGCCAATGGATTTTCCTCAAAGGAATGAGAGTTTGTGAAAGCTCTAAGCTCTAGTCTAGTAATCTGTTATGTATAAAAAGCAGAGTCCTGACTGACTGATCAACGCCCAGCCCACAAGTTTGGCCTCTAGATCCAAACGTAAAAATTGCAGCTGAAACTTTGCTTCATTACAAAAAAAAGGCTGAAAATCAACATGGGGTATTATTTGTAATTTTCGAAGAAGAAACCTTGAACTTATGGACTTGGTCATAAATAAATTAGTATTTGTTCTACTACGTTCTACCGTATTTAAAAATTCAACCGACACGGTAATGGAATAAAAGATAAAAGTCCAAACAAATCTATCTATATTAACTATTCGTATTTGGAAATATAAATTATGATTAGTAAAAAAACCAAAAATTAAAATGCCGCTCAAAGTAACTATGGATGAAGTCGCGAATACCTATAATTGGATTGGGAAGAAGAAGGAGGGGAATTGTAGCGTGACACACCTTTGGACCTATCGTCACGTACTGTCAGATGAAATGAAGGCTGATCATGACAAAAAATATTAATCATATTAGCAATGCTGAAAATCGAACGTATTTTTTTTAATATAACCCTTCCTACATTATACTTAATATTAGTTAATAATAGCCTAATAATCAAGAAATCATTGAAGGCCTAATTTCTCAAGACACAATTATCACGCATCTCAATTTTCACACGCGTTAATTGTAAATAATTATAACTATTAACGTGAATGCTGTAAGTTATATTTATTAATTACACGTAAGCTTTATGTGGGTGTGAACGTGAAGTAGCTCTGCAGTATGACAACTTTTAATATTGCAAATGAAACATTTATTACATCCTAACTAACATTATAAATACTAAAGTGAGTTTGTTTGTTACGCTTTCACGCCTCAACAACTAAACCTATGTTTATGAAATTTGGTATGAAGATAGCTTGAGACCATAAAAATAACATAGGATACTTTTTGGTGCGATAACCGACATTGACGCGAGCGAAGCCGCAGGCGACCGCTTGTATATACAGGATGTCCTAAAAAATAGAGTAAAGCTGAAGCCCAGAAATAGAGTATCCCTAGACAAACCCGAATCACCCCTGCGATTTTTTGTAGTTTTCGAGTTATGATTTTTTAAAGTTTTTTTAGTAGTTTCTAACATTCAAGACATTTTTGTAGACGGAGAATAAGGTGATCAATACCCCTTTGCTGATCCATTAGTCGCTTTCTACGACAACCATTAGAGGAAATGGGATGATGCTATTCTACTCTGCCGGCATCACATGGCTAAAACACTAAAGTTAGTCGTGATTGAAAACTGATGTTAACTCTGTCTTTGATTCGACAAATAAAAGTGACAACATCATTTTTAAACCATGACTAACTTTAGTCCATGTTTTATAATAAGGAGGTACATGATTAACATTTTTAGGCTTTCTCAAGAAAAGCGTGAAAAACTTTCTACAAGATTGACTAAACGCTGATTTAGGTATTCTTGATATTCCAAGCATCTGCGGAGACTTCTTACCATCGGTATGTTCACCGTGTCCAATAAAACGAAGCGCTACTTCACTGCGACTTCGACAACAGTATAAAGGCGTCGGAGGTGGAGTGAAGCGACTTCCGTGTGGCCACTGCAAGTCTGAGGCGTGCAGATTGACAGGTCAGAAGTAAGTGAATGGCCAAATCTACGCGAATGTTTATCGACTAAATCGAAAACATCACTACGTTTGGTAACAGTAGTGTGCTGCAGTCAAGCCGTGGTAAGAGGGTGTACCCCACTATTTTCATGGAAATACAAAATGTAAAAGGGGTTTGTGGTAAAGCCTTATGAAAAGTATAAACTGTTTGTCATGGTCTGTTATTGTCTATTGTGTTTATACCTGGCATTGTCAATTAAATACCGAGCTGTATTTTGTGTTGATTAAAGTCTAATATTCCGGCCACACTCGTATTATTATGCATACTAAAGGGTCAAAAGCCGATCAAGTATGATGACTGTGACTGTAAGATAAAGTGAAAAAATATTTTAGAATCATAGCAAGTGTCAAGTAAAAATCTTTGCGTACCTCTATGGTTGAAAGTAACGAAAGTCGTGACTCTATTATGTATAGAGTCACGCCTTTCTCCCATAATGTACAGGCAGCACCTACCTGTATTTCCAATACAGATGAATTTCCTTACTGCCCGTATAGTGTACTGTGGTGTGAATTACAAAATTGAAGAAGTACAGTCGAGAGCGCATGTGTTACAATATTTATCGCCATTATCGTGAAGTTGGCGGTCGGCAATTACTCAACTAGTTTATTAGGCTACAATAATATTCAAATTAATTGCACGCTTACAATATATCTCATTTCTCTAATTGTTCCAACTAGTGTCATAAATCAAAAATTATAACTCGTTGCTTCTTTGTATTGAAATAGTAAACAATAATAATTTACGATTTTGTGCCTACTTTTGGTTTTATAATTATGAAAGCTAGGATTTCAATTTCGAACAGAACTTTAGTGAGTGTCTGTTTTGTTAATCACATACACAAATGAAAAATCAATTTCATTGATTATATGTTCTTGTGGTTACACGCTTTTGTACTTTATAATACACTTGAAAAAATAATAAAGAAAATGAAAATAAAAGGTAAAGAAATTTAGTTTTATCAACAAAAATAATAATTAATTCAAAGTGATAAAACGAAAATAATTCGAAAAAATACATAAATATAATAATTTAGGTACTGTAGTGACCTCTTTTTGATGTATACTGGCAGGTTAGTAATTTGGAAAAGAGACGGATTGTTGACAGATGTTGGAGGGATGGATGAAAAAACATTAGAAGAGGGAGATGTTTTTATGTAGAATTTGAAAAGTATTTTTATTTGTTAATTTGTAATTTCCTGAAAATAAAGGCTTTTTGTTCGACCAAACCTTTTTTATATCTTTTTAATATTAACACCCTGGCCGTCTTTTGACATACATTTAAATTTTATAAATATTATATTCTTGTATGTCAGTTTGTACATCACTCATTCTCCTCTCTCATGTCATGTCACTCTCATAATATAGTGTGTGTGAGGATTGAGGGCCACTTTGTCATATTCTCTTAAAAATGTACCTATGATTTAGTGTGCGTTCTAAAAGAAATGTGAAAGCCTGAAACGACTTTGTGAAACCTTTGAAAGGCGAGTTATAGGCTGAAAGGTTGGGCCCTCAATCCTCTATGTGAGGATTGAGGGCCCACCTTGTTACCAAAAATAAACAAAATTGGTTTATTTTCAGATATTGTCCACTTATCCAATGCGTTAGTTAAAAAATGTGAAATTTTGTGGAACCGAGAGCTTGCTCCAACTCCTCCTGGTTTTATAGAAATGACCTTAATAATGTTTGGGCCCTCAATCCTCCATCTGTTTCTTGTTTTTCTTTATTATGTATTGTGTAGGCATAATTTGACAAAGCTAAGGTATTCTGTTTTTGTGAAAAAAAATGTGAAATAAATTGACACTAAGAGTAATTTGAAAGACTCATTTATTATTGCAGAAAACAATATTTTAATTTTTATTGTATAAATAATTTTTCACTAAGTAAGATTTGACAGCAGGGTGGCCACAAATTCTAATTATGTCAAAAACGACCGTTGTTGGCACAGACTAGTTAGGATTTTCGAATAAACATTTTTAAATTTTCCCTATTACGGGACGGCAAAGGCATCTAGCCCAGACATCCATGGCTTAAGTTTTCTGTCTTCTTTTTGTTGATTTTCACATTAAAATGTGAAAATCAACAAAAAGAAGACAGAAAACTTTATGCTACAGTTTTTTTAAATTAAATTTTGCCTTGGGAAGGAAAAAGGATCTAGCCCATACAGCCTTGTTTTCAGTACTTTATTCTTGAAGTTTACATTCAAATGTAACTGTCACATATTTTCCACAACAACACCCAAACCTGACGCTACAACACTGCGATAACTCAGCTGACTGTGTATTGAGCAGAGCTCATGAATAATATAGTGTTTTCAAAATACTGAGAGGACGGTAAATTTAATTTATTTTTATTTTGGCGAGAGTAGACTTTTATTAGCAAGATTGGCCTCTTTTAGGATGTCCAGTGATGTAAACACTATTTTATTCGTCTTTGCTCCTTGAAGTTATCATTTCTTTATAAAATCGCGATAACCTAATAAACAAATTACAATTTTCGTGCAAAAAGGTAAATATATTTTATTTATAATCACGCCATTCCGCGCGTTAAAAAGTGTCAACGACTGCTGGTCCAGAGGCGACTTTACCTATGGTGCAGGGTGTGCACACGGCCGCAGTGGTCTTACGGACACCGAGCGCCACACGCCACGCGCCTTGGATCTGGCGAATCGGGCAACTTGGTCCTAACTTAAGGCCACCACGTAAGTTCACTCATCTAGACTGGACTTTTTCTATTGGGTTTGTTTTAACTGCATCTAATAAAAACCATGGCAACATTAGATGAGCTTCGAGCTTCGTCAAAAATCACGTCAAAAAAGCACGTAGAATAAAAGGATATTTTTTAATGCGATGTTGTCCCTGTATGCCAGTGGCAAACAATTCGAACATTTACTGTAATATTAATAATGCAATAAAGAGAATAGAATTGTTTCTACATTTTTTTTTGTTTCATTCAGTATTTTTCAATGATAAAAACCTATTTTGAGCCCATGACAAAAATTAATGGCATCAAAAATTATAATTTATGAATTTTTTGTAGATAATTTTCCTAGAGTAAGTAGTATACAAGTTCTCAAACTTAGTGGCGCCAAGTTTTTTTACACCACGATGCGTGAAAGTGAAGACAAAGTAAAAATCTTTAAAAATTTTAGGGAAAATTTATAATCTTTATTGAGTTTTGTTTAAAAACGACAGATATTCTGGGATTTTAATAGTTTTAGTGATGTTTTGTTGATTCGCATATTCAAATAAAAAAATCAGAAATGTTAGAAAAAGTGTAGTAGCAGATAAAATCCCAAGGTGTGGCAGTTTTCGAAGCCTATGTCAATGTTTTTTTTATTGAAATGAAAGTGGAGTTATATTTTTTGCTTTTGGTGCCCGCTTATCGTTGTGTTTTGCACACGTTATTGTAGGGATAGACATTTTAACATGAGTACGTTTCGGCATTTTAGTTTGTTAGCGCGCTTACCAAACAAGAGAAAATAGAATTTTCTACAGGTGATTGTGACTCTATTTAGAGTCAACAGAACAAAATAGTATCCTAAACTGTCATATTTCTTCAATCGATTTTCAATATAATGCCCTATCATTAGAGTTTATTATCCATTGGGGAAAGACAGTTGGTGGTAAATTAGTGTGCTGTCATTGAATCGTAAGGGTTTTGTGGTGTGACTGCATTTCCAGCTGATGCGGTCTGTTGCCATGCATTTCTCGCCAAACACTTCCTAGATGTATTACGATGTGTGACACCCACATTTTAATGTGAAAATCAACAAAAAGAAGACAGAAAACTTAAGCCATGGATGTATGGGCTAGATGCCTTTGCCGTCCCGTAATAGGGAAAATTTTAAAATGTTTATTCGAAAATCCTAACTAGTCTGTGCCAACAACGGTCGTTTTTGACATAATTAGAATTTGTGGCCACCCTGCTGTCAAATCTTACTTAGTGAAAAATTATTTATACAATAAAAATTAAAATATTGTTTTCTGCAATAATAAATGAGTCTTTCAAATTACTCTTAATGTCAATTTATTTCACATTTTTTTTCACAAAAACAGAATACATTAGCTTTGTCAAATTATGCCTACACAATACATAATAAAGAAAAACAAGAAACAGATGGAGGATTGAGGGCCCAAACATTATCAAGGTCATTTCTATAAAACCAGGAAGAGTTGGAGCAAGCTCTCGGTTCCACAAAATTTCACATTTTTTAACTAACGCATTGGATAAGCAGACAATGTCTGAAAGTAAACCAATTTTGTTTATTTTTGGTAACAAATTTTTGCAAGCGTGAGGATTGAGGGCCCACTTTGAATTGCAGTATACCAAATACTATAGCGTTATGCGCTGGTATCTTTAACTTCACAGTTTTTTTTAACGTAGCGTTAGATTTTGATATAAAAAGTTTTTCTGTAGAGTGTTTAGTTTACTAGTTACAGGTGGGCCCTCAATTATCACATAGAGGATTGAGGGCCCAACCTTTCAGCCTATAACTTACCTTTCAAAGGTTTCACAAAGTCGTTTCAGGCTTTCACATTTCTTTTAGAACGCACACTAAATCATAGGTACATTTTTAAGAGAATATGACAAAGTGGCCCTCAATCCTCACACACACCATAATATATACCTTGTAGCTTATCCTCTGTGTTTTTCTCTAAATTACCAATACTTTTCAGTGAAATAAATTAGTTTTCGTGAAAGATCCCTACAGTACTTAGTACGAAGAACAGGTAGGTATTTTATAAAAGTTAAGTACTAAGAGTTAATCTTAGAATTTTAAATATCATCAACGCATAGAAATAAATCAGCTCACAATTTTCAAATACCTGTGTAAATATAATAGATTGTACGTCCAATGAGTGCAATAGTGTCCAAAAACACGTACCATAAACTACACCATCGGCGCCGAAATATTAGAGCATGCGTCACTAGCATTAAATCAATTTAGCACGAGCATATAACCTGCAATTTGGCCACGCTCAAATTGATATTTATGACGGAGCCAAAGCGAAAATTGACGGTTTCTTTCGTCATCGTAAACTCGTACATTGTGTTGTTCAACGTCTGCTAATTTATTGCTTAAGTTTCTGTAAATTGTTTTCGACATCCTACCTGGAGAGAAGGTCACTCCACATTTGATTTCATCGAATGAATTTATATATTTTAGTATACCTTCAAACTTTGAGATGAGATATTTGAATGATCTGAGAACTTTATGATAAAAGAAGTAAAAATATAAATAAAGCTTATTTTTTGTCTAAGGAATTGTAAATATCACATGTTCCTGAAATTGCCACGCAAAAAAAAAATCAATGCGAATAATTAAAATAATACCTGGTTGATAAACGAAATGTGAACTCAAAACAAGAAAAACATATACTCGTTAAGAGTTTTACAAAGGCTTGGAACCATAGATTTATTAGGCCCCTAGGCCCTGCGTGTACGTGAAATGGTCTTGTCTGTCTATCTCGCTCTAATATATGCGTTAGTATGCTCTTTCTCTTTTACACTGCCAATCTACAGTTTCCTATATCTATGCTTGGAACAATATTTTATGTACCTACGTATATTATTAAAATGTCACTTTGAATTAAAGCCTAATGAAAAATATATCAGAGCAATAAATACTATGATATTATTTGTGTGTTGTAGTTACTCTTACATAATGCTCTTCTGAAATCTCTTTACTTATATTTATCTGTCGTTAAACACATCTTTATCGTAAATATGTCGTTAAAAGCATGCCAGAAGGAAATGAGACGACATAAATGACACCCAATTCAAAGTTTTAAGTGACGTGCATAAGAATCAGGATGGATACGCACGTTGTTGATAGAGCTGAGTTTATTATGGTTCACCGAATTATTGTTAGCCTACGAACGTTAGGCCGAAAAGTATATATTCACTAAAACAGCTACTAAGACTCGACTCCGCGTGGTAAAAATAAATAACCTGAACATACCAATAATAAGTTATCTCCATTCGATTTTTAACACTAATATTTAAGAAACAGACTACGTATTTTTTGGCGTAACGTTTATTCATGGGCGAATGATAATTCGGTTAACCAATCGGCACTTTTTTCTTGTGCTTAATTTCGTTTCAATATTAAATTAGATTAAGCTTGTAACTTTTTTAAATGTTATATTTATTAATTAAAAATTAAATGGTTGAGTGTAATGACTTTTTAAATAAAAGTAGAAGTAGCATTTCCCAAAAATTATAATCCATTTTACTCCATTCTCATCCATCAGCGACGAGAAAGCGTCCGTAACTAGTACTAAATGAATAAAATATTTCCATTCAATTGCACCACTGGGTACAATCACAGACAAAAGTACAATACGAACTTTTTCCGTCTGTCATAATTTTGATGGATCGCCCTCTACTAAGATCGCGTTTCATAATTTGTTTAGCCTCCATTCAACCGTTCCCGATTGTATTTGTTGATTAAATAGTTCCACCGTTTTTTATTGATCTCTTTTATATTCCAAGTGTATTATTATAACAGGCTTTTGAAGTGATTTCACAAAAAACTAAGCTTGATTGATTAAATTTTAATTATACGTTTGGGTCAAGATTGAGTAAAAAAATTTACATTTTCTAAATTCAACCCTTTGAACATTTTTGAAATGAATTACCTATTTAAGTTAATGTCGAATTAAAAGGAAATCCATTTGAGAATACGATACATATAAAATAATTTTGTACTTTTCTTGCTCTCAATAGCAATGGGTCGGTTAACAATTCACAAACAAAATAAATATTCCTGAAATTTTAATTTATCTATATAAATAAAAATCAATGTTTAAATGTTTTTCCTCTATGCGTTCCGAAACCATTGATGTGATTGTGATGAAACTTCGGTAGGGTGTCCGAGAGAGTACCTGACCTGTAAATACTCTATGTGTATTACATATATATTTTTTTACGTGACATTGCAACGCACGCAGCTAGAATATTATAAAAATATTCCACTATTGGGACTTAAGTTAAATTACCACCCTACCCTACACCTAGATAAGCATTTACGAAATCAGGTGAATGTACTTTAAATTAATAGTATTCATGATTGTTGTGACACTTTGATTATCATCAACTGATTTTTTCTAGAAAATCCTGCAAAGTATTAAATACGAGCTTACAAAATTATCTGTTTTTATATTGACAAACAGTAAGTATATAAAATTGTCAACAAGTTTTATAATACTGTACTATATACACAGATTTTTTCTATAAAAATTCAGATGATGACAGTCAAAATTGCATCACGATTCGTTAAGTAGTTCATAATATTGATCCAGTCATACAGTCAGATAGAGGAACAGAAGTTTGGCTCAAAAACCTCACTCGGCATTAAGTGCTTTCCTCTTCTTAAGTTTATTAATGTTTATTGTCATATGATGACGGCAGAGTAGAATAGCATCACCCCATATCCTCTAATTGGTGTCGTAGAAGGCGACTAATAGATCAGCAAGAGGTAGGTATTAATCAGTTTATACTCCGTCCAAAATCCGCATTGGGCAAGCGTGGTGGAATACTGCCTAAACCGCCTGTCGATCTATAAAGGCTGTTATGTTGATGACGATCATCGTCATATTTATGTTAAATTAGATATCAAGACGGTAATTTCATTTTATTATGATAATTTTGGACCACTATACTTATGAAACCCACTAAAGACTAAACCCGTTATTTTTTTATCGGACATTATTAATTGCATCAAATAGTTTAATTTCCGCCTTCAATATTTATGTCGCCCGTACAAGTTTACGGCGAAATTAAAACGTGGCGTTCCCATTCTGTGTGTCGTAAAAACGGGTACGTTATTAGACCACATTGAGTTAGATTTTATTGCTTTGTTGATGGTGTATCCATCCAGAGTGTAAGCGTCATTATTGCAAGGGAAGTGGTCCGACGACAAAGACGTGAAGGCATAGTGCATATATAATCAGTAAATTCTTTTTCCTCTTTGGTCCCAAAAAGAATATACTCCTGAATAGAATGCTACATAGTATTTCAACTGATACTATGATAATATTGATCGCGTTTACCCCTTTAAGTAATTATTCAAGTAAATACTGCAAGATGCTTTGTTTAATCATCATAATTTCAGCCACTGTTGGACATAGGCCTCAAAGGATCTCCAGCCCGATCAGTCCTGCGCAATCCTCATCCAGCGATTTCCCGCGACCTTCAACAGATCGTTGGTCCTCCTTGTGGGGGCCTATTAACGTTGGATCTCCCAGTACGCGGCCACCACTTGAGAACCTTCCCGCCTCTATAGTCAGTCGACGCAATGTGCCCTGCCCACTGCCACTTAAGGCTTATATTATTGACAAAACAATTATTCCTCATATTGAATGAAAATGGTTATTAACATTTAAGACTTAAGCTTTGTAATCTGAAGCCTTCTCCATTAGGATGACCATACGTACGTAAAGTGACGCCTCTCCCATAGCAATAGGGGAAGATCACTTCTTTCCACTTGCTACGATCCTTAGATATTTCTTTCGATTTAACTACCCTCAAATATGCTCGGTAACTAATTTTGATCCTGCCTTTCTTTAGCTCGTTTTCAATTTGATCGTCAAACGTATTCATATTCATATCTTTATTGCACTCCATAAGTTACAAATTGGTAATAAATATATGTAGGTAAGTACAATTATGGACCCTGTAGGGGACTGGGACAGCGAGTAGGAGAGGCGAGGAGTCACCTTATTTATAAGAATATATTTATATTTAGTTTATTATATTATATACTTAGTTTGTATATACATTCATTACTTTAATTTAATATGTATTATTTGAAGTTTTTATCATCAAAAAATTATTGAATGGAGTAGTAGTTTTTATTATTTAATAATTGTTTTAATTGTTTTGCAAAAGCTTTTTCTATAGTTATATAATTTATTGGGTCGGGCAATTTATTATATATTTTAATGGAATTCACTTAAGTCTCTCCCGTCGCGAATCTTACTTCCGATTCATAAATCCTTTACGTAACTTTACTTTAACTCATCCTTTCTACATCGCCAAACCATGTGAGCATCCCATTCACTGCATCTTCTTTCAAACGACACGTTAAGAAATTACCACACTTCTCTCCTATGCCGTCATTGAATTTTATCTCAGCCATTTTTAAAAGCTCACATTTCTGAGACGATAATAATTACAACAGGGAAATAAAAAAGTACAAAATGAGCGACTGCAAAATTCAATTTATTGCAACCCATTATAAAATATAAAATAGAGCTTGTTCCATTAATTGAGAATTTTACAAGCAGCTACGATAAAATCTATCTACTCGCTGACGCACTTTTATTCGATGCTCCAAAACATAATCACATCAATCAGAAAGATTTTTTTAAATACTTTTATCTACACTCATGTCATAATATTCGAATTACGATATCAAAGGTGAACATAAAATGACATACTTTTTAATACAGATAATCAAAATTAAAATTAAAAAAAAAACCTGTAACATAATGACCCCATTATAACACCGGTTCGACTCATTATGATACAGTTATTTTTCTTAAATACTCGGGAAGGCAAAGGGATCTAACCCATACATTTGTCTTTTCTGTTGTTTTATTTGAATTTATGTATGAGTGTAGATAAAGTAGTGTATGCAACTGCATATAACACGGGTATTAAAACACTCGTTACTATTATGAAACTCGCTGCGCTCGTTTCATAAACTCACACTCGTGTTTTAATACCCTTCATTATATGACAGTTGCATAAACTACTATTAATTTCAAAAGGACGCTGACGTATTAGTATTCAATTTTGAAATGTCAACAATTAAAACCGGAGAGAGTAACATCGCCAACAAAAGTGTAGTTTCAATTTTAATTTAAAGGAGAATAAACATTATATAGCTAAATGTAAATAATAATTGTAGTTTGATCTGATAGCGGTCCGTACTTCCAATTACAACTTCTTAGGTATTATAATAGTTCTTTATAATACTTTAACCAACCAGCAGGTCCACAAAAATTCAAATGCCTATATAATTTAGTACCACCACGGGCCACTGGGCCACCGGCTACAGCCACCGGCGGCTCACCAGTTGCCAACCGGTGCTCTGTGGACAGTTTGCGCCGAGCCTGAAGGTTTTTACGACGTTATCTTTGTTCTAGGTCACAACACGTGTTATTTCAAGAAGAACTCGGGTCAAATTCTTAATTATTTGGTTTCTCATTAAAATTAAAAAATACAGTAACAACTGGCTTTAACTTAAACTAAAAAAAAGAAAATATGATTGAAATTTAAAAAATATGGAATAAATGGACAAGTGCTGAGACGGGACTTGAACCCGCGACCTTTCGCAATCCTGGCGACTGCTCTTACAACTGAACTACACAAGAATATTTAGCCGCGTTTTTTTTCTTCCGTCTTCTATTTAATCTATACATAGAATAAAATTAGGTAGTTTTTTCTGTATGTGCGCTTAGAACTTTTAAACTACGCAACAGATTTAAATGCTGTTTTCATCAATAGATAAAAAAGATTCAAGAGGAAAGTTAATATGTATAATTCGTTAAGGTTAAAGTCTAAGTTAAGTAAGTTAAGCTCTAAGTATTATCCGTGCGAAGCCGGGGCGGGTCGCTAGTTTGGTAAAAATTTCAATCATATCTAAACATGTAAAATAAAAATTAGAAACAAAATCAATAGAAATATTTTTAGGGAATGACAATTTTGTATTTCATTTTTTAATAAACACTTTTAGACACGACAGTACTTCCAGCCCAAAACTCATCAATCTCTCAATGTCATTAGATATTATTTGAGTTTTTGTACAAATATTTAAGTCCGTTGAAAGCAGTCGGGGCAGGTGGTGTCTAACCACTACTAGTATTAGAGTGTTGTTGGGATTGTAAGTACAGTCGTCAATAAAAGTAAAAAATAAAAAAAAATGTAGCAGAATTGCAGGATATGCCTAATTTTTAAATTCGCGTATGTAAACGATTTAGGATATAACATTTGTGCTGGTTGTTGGATAATGTTCGTTGGTCTACTGACCGTTTTTCTCTATTTTGGTTTGAATCCCCTTTTGGGTAAGCGAAAGGCTGGATACCTGACAATAATTTTTTTAAAAATTAATTGGAAAACAAATTCTGTATGTATGGTCGTCTGGGTAAGTGGGATTCACGTTCGGAAGCCTCCTCGTGGCGGATCCTGGTAACGTGCTGGGGAAACTTTCTCGGCGGTTGTGTGGCTTTTGATGTCAAGTGTGTCCACTTGGCATTCGAAGTCACATGCCATCGTCGAGTTGTTTTTGTTTTCCACCACGGCTAGTTCCGGACGGCCCTTTTCAGGGCCTCGACTGCGCCTGAAGCCGCCGGGTGCAGTCCGATGGCTGCTCCCGGTATCCTCGTCAGGAAGACGCGCCAGGTCGAGCAGCCGTCGCTGGAGGAGTGGCTGCTGGCCACCAATTGGTGCAAGGAGTGCCTAGACGGGCAGCGTTGGGACGGTCTCGGTGTCGTTGTGCTCACGTGCGCAGATGCCGAGCCGTCCCGTAATAGCGCACTGAAGGTCAGGCCGGGGAGGATGTTTAGTGGGTATTGAGGTAACGCCTTTAAGTACCTCGAGTCCCACATATCCCATGCGATTGGCACCACCCCGCAGGGACGATGCGTAAATCCATTCGACCTACCCGTCAAAAAAAAGGGTCGTCTGGGTAGGTGCCGCCGCCTTTCTTATTTCTGCCGTAAAGCAGTTTGCTGTGTTTCGGATTGAAGAGAAAGGTAGCTAGTGTAATTACTGGGCATGGAGGGCATATCACCTTAGTCCCCAGGATGGCAACGCACTTGCAGTGTTAAGTGATTTACCCTTAATACTTCAAGTGTCTAAAGGCGACGGTAACAACTTAACACCAGGTGTACCGCAAGCAAGAAATTTATAGGTAAAAACCCCCACTACCAATAAAAATGTGAAGATAACTTTTTTGACCCCAAGTAACCTTTGAATAATAATAATAATATATTTCCACGCTCACACCAATTATCTAGCCCAAAGTAAGTATCATTAAGAACTTGTTGGATTACGGATACTAGATATGGATACTAGATAACGGACATTTTTAAATACATAATAATTACAGATAATTTTATAAATAGACTTAAATAAATATATAAACAGCCATGACTCGCAAACAAATATTTATGTTCGTCACACAAATCTTTGCCGCTACCAGGATTCGAACCCGGACCACTTGATGTGTAGGCAGCTATGCTGACCACTCCACCACGACGGCATCATGATGGCTTGAATGTTTCCGTTTTCCACCTGTGTCTTTCTAACTCTCCTCACAAGTAATATCATGACGCAAGTACGTACGTATGACGTATGAGACGGTCACGTGACACGTGCTCTAGTGGTTAGAAAGAGACCAATGGTTAATAAGAAGTTCCAAGGTTAAATATCTTGTCTTCAATTTTTGTTCAAGTTGTGTCTTCCAGTTTTACCCCAATTCAATTAACTAGTCCGCTGTGCCTTAACATCGATTAAAGTTTTTCATCACCTACTTCTGTTGTTGACTGTACGACAAATGTGAGTTTTATCTCAGTCATTTGTCTAACGTTGGAAAGAGACATCGATATCAGATAAGATATTGTAATTACGGCAAGTTGCTTTTTAATTAGTCGAATTTCTTACGCATAAAGCCACATCTGGCAGTACAGGCCATGTAGTGTCTCCAAATAGTGACAGGTTGCCAGCCTGTCGCCTACGTCGCCTACATAAAAGGGGCACCAACCCAAAGTAACAATCCTTCAGTAAACCATCAAACAAAAAGGGCTAAGGGTAACTTTCAGCTAAAAAGTTAAAAATAAGGAATCAGTCTCAAAATAAAATTCATTCCAATCTCCTAAGCTAGATAATTATTTTTTTGTATAAATCGTACAAGCTTTTTATTAAAATATACTTCCATGTTACTTCGCAGCATAAGTACTAAAATATAAAATGCTTGTCCATATGCAATTTTCATAAAATTGTGGGTAGTTACATTTTTATGAGAGTACTTTGAAAGCGGTCTAGAACGCTGTTATGGTCATAGAAAAATAACTCTTATTATAACTGCAAAAGATGTAATAATGATACTCTGTTCACAAAGTTCATTTGCGATAACTTTAGTAACCTCCTACCACATGCTGTTTGCTGTGTTTGCATTTAAATTATTGTATTTAAAGGTTTTAAAACAATGTAAATACCTACAGTGCCGGTAAAACCTATTCATTTGTAAAAATCCATGTGCGTTTTTAACATCATTCTTATTAGCAAATGTGTTGTACTCACGGGATTTCTCATAAAGGTATTATAAAATTATGCATTTTTTATGATATTTAGTGTGTGGAAATTAGAAGTGGAAATGATGTGAAGAATGATATAAACAATTAAAGGCACTTATAAACAGACTGACGACGTCCTATAAGAATTATCGTCCATCAGCCACCTTTGCGATAAATGTGACTACAAATAAATTTGTAAGCAAGTCCGGCAAACACACTTTGTTCAAAAAAAAACATTCATCAAAATTAAAATTTGACCACACATTTTGGTCAAAGTTTGATCACATATCTGGCGCCTGCTTAAATGGAGTGCTCCAAATTTGTGAGGTTAATCCGCTGTGCTCTAGCTTGACTAAAAATAATAGATACCATTCATACAAAATGGGATAAACTAATAATAATTGTGTGATGTGCTCGAGTTTTAGTAATTTTGATTACAGGGTTTGTGAAAATATGTGTAGGATGTGGCTGGGTTCGCCACATATTCAGCGAAAACAAACCAACTGTACCTACATCGTTGGAAGTTGTATATATACTGATGTCCCTCGGAAACTTCGTAAGCGCGATTTAGGCTTACATTACGTATTATGACGTTTCTGTGTCGTATCTTGGCTCTGTGTTTACATTTGTCCTTTTCGCTGAGCAACCATTTCTCGGTTACTCGATACTGTCTATGTAGCGCTGTGACGTGGCCGCTACATATGAAAGATAATTTTCAGAAATAATTTTTATTATGTCATTACTTTAGAATAACAAGATCTAACTTACACTGAATACAAACACGCTTTTAATTAATCGGGATAAGGCCTGTGTCATCTTGCTTATCAACTGTAGCATGTGACCAGGAAAGCAAAATTTTAAGCGAACACTTAACTATGAAGCCAATTATCCAATAAGTTGTATACTAAGATCATACTCCAATGATATTATTATGGTTAATACCCGAGTGTTAATCACGACACGATCCTTACACAACCGGAACGATAACTCAATAAGATTGCATGTAATCAGTTAAAATTTAACTTGCTCGTGACAGGTGGTTCAGTTGAAGTGTCATTAGCCATAATTATTGGCCGGGTTGTCGCGGTTGTCGTTATTGAGTACTGTCGTTGAGACAATCGTGAAAACATTTATTCCGTCTACAGAACTAAAAAGTTTTCTTTTAGCCAATTTTTATTTTATTTTGTATGGGATATAAATCAAAATATTAAGCTTAGTAGGCCAAAGTAGCAGAAGATAATAGGTACTAGAAAAAATGCACTGAAAAAAATCGACTTGCCTCAGGCGGGAAACGAACCCGCATCTTCCGCAATCCGGGCGGCTGCGTTGACCATTACGCCACCAAGACACTGCTTTCGATGTCGAAATTTGTCAGTGGTTGGGCTTATGTTTTTGTGGTAAACATTGTTTCATCAAATCTTTGAAATTTGTACTTCTAGGACCCGAACGAAATATTTTTGCAAATATTCGACGCCCAGTTAAAATTAAACTACCTTACATTATGGAATAATTTTATTTTTGCGTTTACAAACGCGTAAATATTTTTAATACTAGAAAAAATGCACTGAAAAATATCGACTTGCCTCAGGCGGGAATATTTACGCGTTTGTTAACAATAAAATAAAATTATTCCATAGCAGAAGATAAGTTATTGAATCTAAGCATAATTAAGTTCTTAATAACAAGTTACGTGAAAAAGTTGTTTCGAAGTTTGGTATGCTTTTAAGTTAAGGACCTAATAAACAATGTATCAACGAACGGTGAACAAAGTTTGGGTAACTCTGGAACTATTAATAGTAGAACTAAGATTCTAAGATAAAAAGATAGAGAACTTTAAAATGTATTACTTTTTATCAAAAAGATAATCTAAAAATTAACGGATGTGAAACCTTCAGTGTACTGGAGACTATATTTATTTATTTTTTCCCGACATAATATCTACATAACTGATTAAATTTTTTATTTTTTTATTAAATTTTACCCACTATGTCAAACAAAAGATAATCGTAATATTTGTCGTACATATTTTCTTTTTTATTATTTATACAAACTACTTTGACATATAACGAGTTTCTAATAACGGCTTTTTAGTAGAGATCAAGTACTTACTGAAAAAAACATCATCAAAACCTCATACGAAGATGAATAAACAAAATTCCCTATTATTATTCCTCGCAGACGACACGCGTGAGATCGTAAACCGCTCACTATCAAGAGGGAGTCAGTTTCCAATTTATTTTTTCCCCGTTGCAGGCCTTATGCAGTAAAGTTCAAATCGTAAAATTACGACGTCTGGCCCCTGTGTTCCCTTACCACGTTAACTAGAGCGTTTAAATTTGACTTTTCTTGTGACGTTTTCATTATGTCATTAGGGTTGTTAATCCTTTGGAGCTTGCTGCTTTAAAATAGATTTTTTTAGCGAAACTAAGTCAGGATTGTTATATGTTATGAGAAAGACAATAAGGTTCATATTTATTTATTACACACTCTACTCCTCTCTGTCTCAACGGAGTACTCCTACACAGAAGTTGTACATTTCTTTACACGTTAGCGCGTGAAATGCAAATCGTGAATTTTGGCATATGAGATATACCTACTCAAAGTTGGCGTTCACTTGGATGCAAAACAGTTTTATGACTTTATTTTACTTATTTTTATGTATTATTAATACATACAATCACACTCATAAACCCAAATGAGGGTGAGCTCAGCCTTAAGTAATAATAAATTTGGTCACACAAACACATATATTAGGTACCGTGACTGTTAGAATAGTCCGTATCCTCCCTTCAAAATAGTGACAGATTGCTATCATATCGCCTAGTTATTTGGTTTAAGCTCTAGATAGACGGACTGTTTTTTCAGACAGTATGCAGTCGATGTGCAGTCCTAATGCAGTTGGACCAACTGCATCTGAACTGTGTTCGAACTTCAAGGTACAAATAAATTTGTAATGTGCCATTTCTTTGTAAATTTTAATTATTATGTAATTTGACGAAGCTTTTACTTCCTAGTTGTGATCGTAGTCATGAGGAAAAGAAATTTCTCGAAGTCTTTTTGTTCTCGTTGGTTCAATTAATATTGTGATGCAGTTCAAATGCAGTTGCTCCAACTGCATTAGGACTGCACGCCGTCTGCACACCGACCGTGCAGCTCGCTTGCAGTCAGCGTGTAGTTGTTGTGACTGCAATTTTGTAGTTGAAATGAATTCCGTCTGACTAGAGCCACGGTAGAGCCCTAGTGTTATTACTTTCTTTTTAAAGGAACACATTCCTAAAATCAAATGCAAAAACCAATTATCAACTTTATGAGTATAGGTTTCCAGTATTAGAGTAAATTGGCGTTTTGAAAAATCGCTTGTATAGGTACTTACGTAATAATACACACAAAAACAACCAAAAGCTCGGTCGAGTCCAAATTGACGCGTGCATTTCTCACGGTCTCGTGGTACGGGGTGGTCCTACAATAATTTAGTAAGGATAATAAAGGTTCATTTTTCACTAGTTCAAATTGGACGCGGTGGCTGGGTAGCTGATGTTTTTTGCTGTAGGTGAGGGGCCCACAAATTACACCTCGAGAATTATAGGTTGGAGCCCTTATGTGATGATATATCGAAAAAACGCAGCTACGATTTTAGGTGAGGTTTGTCGAGGATTGAATTGATTTTTTTCCGATATTTACACTTTTGCAAAGTTCTTACATTTGAAATTGCCAATTTATTAAAGTTACAATTATTTCAAAAAAGTTATTGATATTTTAAAAATATAGGTACAATATACCTACATAACAAAAATGTTTAGGACGCGAAACCGTTGTAACATTATGACGTCATTTGTCTTGATTATGCTTTTTTAAATTCGAGAAAGGAATAGGACTAGAAAGTTCTAAAATTAAAATTTTAATAAGTACGTTCAATTTGAAACATGTTATTAAAAATTGCTGAAACATGTGTGTATAAAATATGTGTATAAAAGAAGTTTGGCTTTAGATTTCTTTGAAAAAATAAGACTAATGAGACATCACGAAAGCCACACATTTCCTACCCCAAGTCGATTCTAGACACCTCTCCCCCATATTGCGTTGAAACTGTAAAAGCAAAATTGATCGTAAACCAACCCTACGCTCCTTTCCCCTAAGACGACATATTCTATACATTGCCCATCAAAACTTTATTAGTGGGGAGGCAGAACACACAAAAACTGCTTTAAAGTCCCAGGAATTGTATTGTTATGGGCCCACTGAAGTAACTCTACATTTCGCCACAAAAATTTCCGCAGAAAGTTGTTGGAATATGAACTGTAATTACTTAGCCATAAGTTCTGCCACACTTAAAGTATAGTAAAATATACTCGTATACATTTAGACGAGGTTATCCGAAATAAATCACCATTGAATGATCTCGGATCTTCTTCGTGCTTTAGAATACATGTTAGTTCTAGGTTTCTTGGTTATGTGCTCTATTACAACTGCCTACGAATCCTCACAAACACCTCATACGTCATATAGAAACTTCACCACCGTGGTCTGCGTCTAATGGCACGGTAATATTATCTACAGTATTCTATCTTCATACAAACGGTCGGAAAGCGCGTCATAGCTACGCGCCTCGAGTTCGCGGGGCACCCGGTGGGCATCCAGTCGCGAATGCGCCGCAGCGACTACCGAACGGTGTGAATTGTTTTTTAAGCAGTTAGCCGTGCATAAACGTGCGATTTGTATTGTGAATATTTGATTGAATTAAGTAGATACCTACATAATTCAAAATGGCAAAGAGCAATATTTTTTTATGTACCTATCTACTAGTACGTAAATTGTTTTTAATATTTAGGTACTTATTTCAATTTTTCCATCGGGCAAAATCTGGAATAATACAGGGTGTAAAAGACATTAACAGTCAAACGAGAACCATGTATTCTGCTCACCACCATGACATTTTTTTTCCTTTAGACTATACCTGGGAAATTGATAGTTACGATTTTATTGAAGGTCAAAGTCATAATTTTTTTTTTCATTTTTTTATCAAAACGTATTCTATACGTTTCTAAATAATTGACCAAAGAAACATTATCATTTTTTTTAGTATTTCATAACAAAAAATGGCTTCAAAACGTTAGCGTTCAATGTAGCTCACTCGATGCGCACGGACACTAACGAACGGGGCCGCCGTCTGGCAAAATCATCGCGGTTTTGAGAGTTGCGTGCTAGTTGAGCCCTTTACATTGCGCGATACAATTTGCAATTTTTTTGAACACCAAAAAATAAAAATCATTTCCCAGCAATATTTTTTTGAATTATGTCTTATTTTGATGTATAGCATACATGGTTCTCGTTTAACTGTTCATGTCTTTTACACCCAGTATATAAATAAGTGGATAGGGTGAAAAAAGACACAAACAAGTAACCTACCTACGCTCGCGTTAAAAACAAAACTACATAATACGTAGGTAGGTAGTTTCCTAGGCTAGGCTATCTACTTACTCATGTACCAACATATAACTTAACTACCTACATATATTATTAAATATGATGCAATATCATTATGAAATAATTTACGAGAGTAATAAATGGTAGGCATTGTAGTGATCGGATTTTTTTTGGTGAATACTGGCAGGTTATTAGGTAATTTGAAAAAGAGACGGATTGTTGACAGGAATTGATAGATGGAAAATTATAAAATAGGGATATTTGAGCGGAGTTTAAAAAACAATATTTAGTTTGTTGATAATAATATGTAATTTCTTGAAAATAAAAGTGTTTCAGTGACAATATAGTACCTACGTCTCAGTCAAGGCGTAAATATTTTTGTCTCAAATCTATAATTTTTTATATTATTAAATATTACCTAAAAAAACATGTATTTTATTGAACACTTCCTATTTCATTCACAACATATTTATTTTACATATAAGTAAAATAAAATATTTACAATCATAGAACAAGAAATGTAGAAATTAAATATAAAGTAAATAGTAGGTATATAATGTGTGTATGTTAGTTTTTGTTAACGTTTCTTTTCTTTATGTATGTGTTGTTATAGTTTATTAATAATTAGGTAATATCGTGCTCTGTGAAGGCCAATAAATTTATATTCTTTCTTTCAAATAAAATACTGTAGGCGGGCAGCCCTTCCGCGTGTTTACGCCCCGCTCGGCCGTAGCCAGTTATTTCAAGGACAGGGCCGAGTCACAATACTGGATAGATAATATTACCGTGCTAATGGTGAGCCCGTGGTCTTAAGTAATGATAAGATCAAAGTTAGAAGCAAACTTTACTTGGAACCCTTAACCACTGGATATCTTTTATTTTATTTTGGAGCACAATTTATTTTTATTTATTTATTACTTTCTCGTATACGTAGTATAGAGGAAGTCTTGTAATCGTCAAAAAATGTGACTTCTAGGACCTCCCTAAGTCCAAAAATATTTTTTTTGGAATTATGTCTGTGTGTGTCTGTGCGTTAGCACGATAACTCGAGTATGCTTTAACTTATTGCAACCAAATTTAACATGCATATATAACATCATAATTTAAGGTTTCTATAAAATTTTGAGTCGTCGATCACGAAAGTTAGGCAACCAAGTGCGTGGTCGGTACTCGGATGGGTGACCAAAATTTAACATGCATGTATGACATCGAAATATAAGGTTTCTGTCAACTTTTGAGTCGTTTCCGGTATACGAGGAAGTCAAGGGAAGACCACTCCCGATTTTTATTTATTTATTTATGTACACACAAATAAATTACACATTACAAAGATACGTCGGTACAAAGGTACTGCTTATTTCTAATGAAATCTCTGCCAGCAGACCTGTGATAGAAAAACCTGACAATAATGGTAGACACACTGTGTAAACAACAAAAAAAAAACAGAAATATAATAAATAATAATATGATTTATAATTCACAATAACGCTGTTAATAAGAAATATAGGTAGGTAGTTAATCAGGTATATACAAAGTAAGCTCTACCTAGCACTAATTTGTACGCCAGATATAACGACCAGACAGTTTTGTGCGATTATTGTTGATATTAATACAGTGGCATTTTTATTATCCCCGAAGACAAGAACTCGTCTTCTCTTGTTCTCTCTCTTTTGCGACATTGGTTCGTTTCAATTTTCTCTGGAGAATCGAAGCCATGATTCCTGTTCGGAAGCATCAAACTACTCGCATGGTTCGAGTGAAGACACTTCAATTATACATAATGACTTGTAATTGGGGTTTCGCACCAAATAATACTACACTTTAGGATACAGAATGTCTTTAAACACACCCGAATCGATTTAAAGATGTAATTTAAGAAGGAGTTTATTGGAAAAATAAGATTAAAAAATTAAGTGAGTTTAGTAAGAGCCCCATTACAGGAACTTTGTTTTTTTTTTCATTTTACTTTGTTAAATGTTCACCGTAGAACAAACGTGTCACCATTATCTGAAGTAGGAGAACATAATACTCATAGCAGACTTTTCAACAGAGTTTTGTTGTCATTATATTCCTGACCCAGTACATGATAATGACTTTTTTAATAAGTTTTAGTTGTCGAGCAGGGAAAGTACTTACATCCACCTTACAGAAACCCGCAGTTAAATAACTTTTTACTAACTTCATAAAAATAACAAATAAACAGTGATACAGTTTGCAAGGGTAAACTTATGTCTATAAAAGATGTCTTCCAGTCAACCCAAAAACGTGAAAGAGATATTACACCGTCAAGTGGGAGACACAGAAGTTCATTACAAATTAAAAAAACATATTACATTATTTTAAATAGTAAAAAGTGTACACTACATTGTACTCTATACAATAGATTAAAAAAATGTACCTGTAATAACTTTAAAAGAAGTCCGGATGATAATGATTATAAATGTGATAAAATAAAGAGTACTCTATGATGAACGCAACGTAATCATCACTACATAGTATAATACAAAGTCGCTATCCGCCGTCTGTCATATTAAAGTTTATTTAAAATATCAAGATTATTATTCACTTATATTTGTCCGTTAGCCGCATAGTAGAATAGCATTACCTACCCTATATCCTCCAATGGATATCGTGAAGGCGACTAATGAATCAGCAAAGGGGTGTTGATCACCTTATACTCCGTCGAGCAATTCGCATTGGGCAAGCGTGTTGGACTACTGCCTATGCCTAACCTCCTTTGATGACAAGTAGAGGCCTTGTGTCCCAGCAGTGGGTCTTTTAAAGGCTGTTATGATGATGATTTTGATTTGTCTGTTATCTAGTATTTATAACACAAAAAGACCAATAATCTAGCTCCAATTAAGTAAATTTGGGCTACATAATTGGTGTGAGCATGGAAGTATATTATCACTACATAGTATAAAACAAAGTCGCTTCCGCCGTCTGTCTGTCCCTATGTATGCTTAGATCTTTAAAACTACGCAACGGATTTTGATGCGGTTTTTTTTAATAGATAGAGTGATTCTTAAGGAAGGTTTATATGTATAATACATGCATATTTACATAAGCATTGCACCTGTGCGAAGCCAATTAATAAAATCCATTCACAATTGTTGTTAATTGAAAGATTTTTGGAATCGAGTTAGTAGTTTCTGAGATGGTTCTTTGCAAACATACAAATCTTTCCTCTTTATAATATTTTTATAGAAGATAAATAAAATCTAACCTTAATTTTGTTAACCTTTCGTCCACGACTGTAACACCTATATAGCACCGGCAAAAGGTTGCGGAAATCACGATTAAGTTACTGCTTAACTTATTCACAACTTAACCTTTATGTTAATTTAGTGCTTAAGTTAATTTGGTCTTGCTGGGCGTAGCCAGAACAAAATGATAGTTTACAAACATTGACTTTATTTTTTTATTCGAGTGAGTAGGTTTGGTTTTGTCGTGACATTGGAAAGAAGTTAGTGTTAAATATTTTTTTTAAAAATCATAGCAAATGACTAATAGGACAATTTTGTTTGTGTATAATTTTGTGTAAATAACTAATGTAATATTGGACTTATTTTTGGTATACCATATATTGTATTCTTGTATATTTGTTAAGCAGAGGAATATAAATGTATGCTTAGCACCAAAATTGAAAGGAATCTATCTGTCATTAACACAAAATAGTGGTGAGTATCAAAAGTTAAATGACTAAGTTCATGAATGTGATTAACTGAATTATATAGAAAAGCTTTTACAAGATAAATTATTATATAAATGATCCAAATGCATGGGAGTAATAACTGCCCAAAATTTACGCATGTAAAACTGTAATTTTAATTATATTGTTATTATTTATTGACCTGTAATGATGTTTTGAAATCGTTACGAAATTGTAAGCTGTGGAGTTTCTTTCGCCATTTCTTCTCCATCTCCGTATATTAATAATTATTTAAGTAAAATAATTATTTCATCCCGAAAAGGTGGTAGGGTTTTGACGATTTAAAAGTACTTAGCAAAGTCCATTTAAATAAAGAGCTTTTTCGTTTCATTTCATTTCAAAGCAGAAGTGGAGTCCAAATTCAACTATAGCCAGTACGAGAGATATTATACGCGTTGTAATGTATGACGCGCCTCTCCTGACTTAGCAATCAGTTAGACTAAGGTATATTTGTAATTAGCACTTAACTAATAACTTTATTAGTATCTAATAAACTGGACGTAGTTACAAATACTTGTCGTTTCTATTGATACTCCCGGTCCCCACATTGCAGCGTCGCTCTAGCCACCCTCGCCTTGCCGACCTGCAAGGTGCTCTTCACGCCTCTTTGGAATGACCTAAGAATTTACTCTTAGGGAATGACTGAGGATTGTAAGTGACACGTTGGCAGTTAATTCCTGCTCTCGATTTATTTTCTTATTGTTGTAATTAAAGAAAACTCCTTTTACGAATTCAATTCCCGTGTATTGGGTGGTACGTTTTGTAATTTTTTTGTAGCCCAACGTTGTGTAATACCTTTCATAGGAAGCTCGCGAGTATTGCTTGTATAGGGACAATACCGCACTCTAAGTACTGATCTGTTTCGATTTATTTTTTGTATATTAATGGCTTATTGTTAATTGATAAAGAATATTCTACCCGTCTTAGTCATTATTGAAACGTGATTATTTAAGTTTGTATTGCGCTTACCATGAGTGCCGTCATAGAATAATATTATTTGTGAAATTTATTTGCAAAAAAAAAAATATTTAGGATGTCGATCGTCATATTGTTACATGTCTGGTTATGTTTCGTTATAGTAAAATGATAGTAATTTTAAAATCACAGATTCACCTAACGAATTATGAATATTGTGAATTTGCATAAAGCAGAGCAAACAAGTCAAAATATTCCTGGTTTATTTTGGACCATTACCTAACCATATTTTCCATTAACAATTTTTAAGTTGACATAACAACGAATCCTCAACTCGTCCGAGTATGAACAATCTTACTGACGGACACGGATCTCCTACATACCTTCCGATATTTGTCGTATCATAGTATACCATCGATTACAAATCACGCTTTTACTTATAAAGTAAGAATAAAAACAGCAATATAAGTATGTCAACACTGATAGAAATAAACAAACCCAATAACATATAGGTATAGTCGCTTTGCAGTATACCCTATGCACGTGTCCCTATACCCTACACTCACAACCAAATTAGAAAGTTGCGCGACATAGGATGCGCACTAAAAAAGTAACGAGGTCATTCATCCATAGATTTTACTCCTCACATTTTTCTCATACCGGGCCCCTTATATATGCAAATCGATTTATAAGGAGTAAACTCCAAAAACTGGTATCTAGTGTGAATTTGTACAATTTATTTATGTATGTTTATTTCTATATGTCCTGTGTGCGCTTCGGATACAATAATTGATGCACTTAATTATGCTAATCACACAATTATGATCGAGTTAGTTAGAGCAAGGATGTGAGGATTGTGAGTGACAGTTAAGAATAGTATGTAATAGAGATATTTTTTATTTGCTGTCAAAACATAATTCTTTCATATTGTATGGAATTGCAAATTTGTGAATTAAAGGTTCTTATAGTCAACTGACTGAATATTAAATGATTTTGATAGTAAACGAATTCTTGAGATAATTTGAAACGATGGAGATTTTATTGCATAAAATGCCATCACCTTTTACGAATTAAACACCTTGTAATTATGTGTGAATGATGTCAACATCCCTATTCTCTTAAATATTAACTTACAAAAAAAAAATAACACGAATCTCTGCACACTGTTGCGGATAGACCGAGATGGCACAAAATTATCTCAAAACGAGACATACCAAAGGGAGTTAGCGACCGTCGTCTTAGATAAGTCAAGATTAAATTTATTTCTTCATAAACTTAGTCTAAATAACAAAGTGAAATCTAAGTAAATTACAAAAATATACTGGTACAAAAAAGAATAATGAATTAATGCTAAGTATGAGAATTAAATAATGAAAATTGAGGTCAAGGAGTACTCAATTCATTTGATACCTATACTAAGTAAAAGTGTTTACCTGTGCCTATATATAATGACATATCGTATGTGCGTTGATGTAGGTTAGTGCTTGCCTGGCAATATTAATTTATGACAAGGGATGACGATGCACGAGAAGAATCGGAAGGTATAACACCTTCCGACTTTTCCGACGTTATTACATAAGCGGACGTCCGACTTAAAGCCGTCTCAAATCGAAAGGTCTGCCGTCCATTAGTGTGATCCGTTTACTGTAACAGCCCATTACGGGCCGATCTAATACCTCCTTGGTTTTTGCGGTGAAATACAAAGATTTCCTTAAAAGATTTTTCCGTAAACACACTTTTCCATTTTTGTTAATAATTTATTTTTCTCCTTTCTAAAATATACACAAAGGTTAGGATTTATTGTCTGATGTTCGTAAGTAAAATTGTACAGATGGAAGAAAGTGACCTGTCATCAATGAGGGTTTAGTATTTTTCATACACTCTAAACACTTTTGAAACAAAATTGGTATAATAATTTACTAGTACATATTCTACACTAGCTTTTGCCCGCTATTTCATCCGCGTGGAATAGTTATTTTTTATGGACTTTGTTTGTATTTACATTCAAATTTTCATCCCCTATTTCATCACCACACGGGTCAAGATTTCAAAACCGCTAGAATAAATATTCATTTATTTCTTATCAAGTGTCTAAATTTAAAGTTTCATTGTCTATTAATTTATCTTCAACAATGACGAACTTCCATAAAACATCCCTTATTTTAACCCCTTCAAGCATTTTTTTCGCAATATCAGGTAGGTAAGAAAGGGTCCATTTCCAACGTGTAGCCAATATTTGTACCTTTTTTGAAGGGGAGGTCAAATACCTTTACGCATCGTCTCTGCGGGATGGTGCCAACCGCAGGGGATATGTAGGACTCGAGATAAAGGCGTGCCCTCCATACCCACTAAACATCCTCCTCGGCTTGACCTTTAGTGCGCTATTGCGGGACGGCAAGGTATCTGCGCACGTGAGCGCAACTACACCGATACCATCCCAACGCTGCCCGTCTAGGCACTCCTTGCACCAATTAGTGGCCAGCAGCCACTCCTCCACCGATGGTTGCTTGACCTGGCGCGTCCTCCTGACGAGGACACCGGGAGCAGCCATCGGACCGCACCCGGGGGACTTCGGGCGCGGTCGTGGCCCTAAAAAGGGCCGTCTGGAACTAGCCGCGGTGGGAAAACAAAAACAACTCGATGATGACATGTGACTTCGAATGCCAAGGGGACACACTTGACATCAAAAGCCACACACCCGTCGAGAAAGTTTCCCTACCACGTTACCAGGGTCCACCACGAGGAGGCTTCCGGACGTGGACCCCAGTCAATATTTGTACCTAATTTTATCTTAATCGGTTCAGTACTTTTGGCGCGAAAGAGCAAACAGACAGAACGACTGAGTTACTTTTGCATTTATAATATTACTAGTAGAGATGTATAAAAATTTATTGTTCCTCTTTGTAAGCATATTGCGAGCACGGAGAAGTGTGAAATTTGGAATAAAGTTCGTACGGAGAAGTGCAGAAAAATTTGATTTATATATATGTTTTATAATAAATATGATTGATTAAAATAGGGCACTTTTGCCGACTAATCAATGACTAGTTATCATGGTTTTTTCATTTAGATTAAAGTCGAGAGAAAATCTTATTTCTTACAATGTAAGTAGGTACGATAGTAAGGTTAATATGTGAACAAGTTCTATTCACGCCTGTCCCAAATAAGTCTGAGTCAATACGGAAACCTGTATTACGTAACCGGTTTTGATGTCAATTAGTGTGTATTGAAAACAGACTAATTGCTACGAATATAATCATCCATTACCATTCGCCGGTATCGCGATGTTCGTATCGCTGCGTTAACCACTACGCCACCGAGGCTCCGCTTTCGCTGTCGAAATTTGTCAGTGATTGGTGCTTATGTTTTTATGGTAAACATTGTTTCATAAAATCTTTGAAATTTGCACTTCTAAGATCCGAACGAAATATTTGACGCCCAGTTAAGATGAAGCTACCTTACATTATGATTTTTTTTTATAATATTCTTTTTTCAGTGTATTTTTCTAGTATCTAAAATATTTACGCGTTTGTAAACGCAACAATTATTTCATAAGTTCTATGACCACCATCGTGTCAAATGTATGAGTTGTAGGTTGTAGTCAAAAATTGTCATTTGGTTCGATAGAAACGTTATATCGTTTGCCATCTGTCTAGGCCTTCAGACTACGGAAATTATATAACCCGCGTCAAATAAAGAAAGAAATTAAAACGGTTAAAATCGGCAATTACAACGTAAAATCGACTTCTATTATTAAAGTTTTTTAAAATGTAGCCTATGTATTATTGGAAGAGTTCTCTTTTAGAGATAAGTCCGCCGTTGCAAACATTGTTTTATCCTAAATTTTGTTAAATTTTTAAGTGCAATAATCAATAAAGAATCGATTGACACCGTTTTCTTCTCATTTGGACTCTTTTGCTTGCCATCTCAGATTTGGTCTGAGCTTGCCATCAAAAGCAATGGAGTCATTTGCTTGATTTTTTTTGTTTTTTAAATACATACATACATAGACTGCTAAAATCGTTATCCTTCCTTTTCGCTGCGCCGTAGTCGGGTAAAAAGAATTCCACGAGGACGAACACGCGAGCGGAGCTTTAGTAATTCAAAAAAAGGGTTAAATTTAAATTCACAGGTGAATCAACAGTTTTGTAATAAAAAATTGATAAAGTAATTGTTGAGGATCGTGGTATAATCCACATTAACTGGTAGCTGACCACTAAACATCATGTTTGTATAATGTTCTATTTATCGTTGACAGTGTTAATTTGGTATCCATGTAAACAAGCTGTGTAAAATATACCTCTGAAGAACTTCTGGCGTTTCAGTAATTACTGGTTCACACTTATCCAATTATGAGCTTCAATAACATAATACACCAGTAAAACAACTTCCCAATGTTACACAGTAACACAATTTGAGTGCACAACATTAAATCCTCATAACCCAGTTAGTAACTAAAATTAATATATCTGCGCCTACGCAAATATCGTAACAAAATACTTAGCGACGTCATTTGAATGAAATAAATAGCAGGTAACAAGTTAGTTAAGTTGACGTTTACAGCTGTTTATGATGCATTACATTTACAAATTGGTCGCCTTACAACCAGGAATTTATATGTTTATCGAAATACTTAGTAATGTCGTGTTTAGAAGTTTGCAAATGGAATAATGGAGTGATAATCCTATAGCAAAACGGCTGTTATTGCAATATTTAAAAGCAATTTTATTGCTATTATAAGAAAGTAAATATTTGAGCCCTGTGTTATTGTAACTTTGACATAAAGTCACATTTTTGTACACTCCATTGAAAGTAAAGCTGTAGCGTGCATTAAAAAATGTGTAACTTCGTCACAATTAGGTAAAGGCTATTGTAAACAAGTCACAAGTAACTTCGTCACATTCGACTTACCTACATAATTTTTGTTTAAAGTACCACAGCAACCAAAGTTATTGGTGTTTAGCTCTGGAAATTAAATTTAGGTAAATTATGAAAGTAAAGGTTATAATCTGATTTTTTCTCATCATCATCAGCTCATATAATGTCCCCACCGAGGGGCTCGAGCCTACCCCACATTAGGGGCGATTAGGCCTTAGTGAACCACGCTGGCCAAGTGTGGGTTGGTCGACTCCACACACAACCTAAGAATTTCGTGCAGATTTCCTCACGATGTTTTCCTTCACCGTAAAAGCGTTGATTAAACGATAAAGATATGAATTGAAATTTTGAAAACACATTGGTACGTGGCGGGGATCGAACCAGTGCCTCCCGGGTGGGAGATGACGCTCTTACGCACTACGCCACCGACGACGCTTCGATTTTTTCTCATTATTATATGTAATAATTTTAATGTTGTTGGCAAATCATGTGTATAAAAAATTATATGCACAACTGTGATTGATACTAGTAAGTACAAAAGTAAAATGCAATATTATTTTGTTGTAACAAAATTCTTACACAAGCTCTGTCTATTATATCAACCTCCTATTAGATCACGGACAGTGAGCCCGACCGCAGGCTAATGCAAACAAAAAACGGGAATAATTGCTTTCACTGTCACCAGGAGTTTGACAAAACCGCATTATTAGTTGTTAATCGTCGGCCGGCGATCACAATGGTGTTGGGATCGTCTCGAGACCACTTTGTCGGCACCCGGTTTTTTGTGGCCATCACTGGCATTTTGACCACTGGGGTGGGTAGCTGGAGCGATGAATTTGGTACTTTAAACCGTTTAATATTGTCGTCTGTAAATGGTCGCACATTTATATTACACTTACGTGCAATGAAATCGACTCACCGGTACGCTTTGGTTCAGAACTCCCCAATCAAAATCTACAATTAGTAAATAATAATTTCTAACCCCGTGTGTTAAACAAGAACCTAAACTTACATTAGACCAGTTTTTACTGTGATAGATTTTGGTTTATTGATTTTACAAATTGAAAACCAAATGCAGTTAAAAGAGCTAAAATTTTTGGGGAAATCAGCTGAACTTTAAGGGTCAATAAATCTGTAAGACTGTAGTTATTTAAGTAAGTGTTTGCATTAAGAATTTGCATTACTTACGTATACGAAATATCACAGTTTTTTTGTTTACAGTTATGGCTTTATATTCACTTCCACCTGTACAGTTATGTGCATTTGTTTTACATTTATATTATACTAGCGCTCCGTCCACGACTTACACGTCATTTTTTTGCAATAAAATATAGCATAAGTAACAGAGACAAAAAATAACATTCTAACGGTGAAATAATTTTTAATATTGGTTCAGTAGTTTTTGAGTCTATTTATTAAAACATACATACAAATATCTCCTCTTTATAATATTAGTATTAGCGCTCCTCCCGTGACTTCGTTTGCGTAGAGTTTATGAAATCAAGTTCGTATCTTAATCAGAAATAATGTAGCATTTTATAATGGGGTAATAATTTTTGAAATAGTTTTTTGAGTTGTTCGTTAAAAACATACAAATCTTTCCTCTAGATATTGATTTTTAATTCTACACGCATACATAACTATTGCGCTCATATTCTTAAAAGAGTTGAGCTGAGCTTTAGCTAAAGCCATTTCTGGCAGTATGGACCCAAATATGTGACTCAAACATGGACAGTTTGCCAGCCTGTCACCTGCATAAAAGAGGGGCATCTTACCTACTAAGCAACTAAACTTTCAGTGAACCTATTACACTCCAAAAAATCTTAGCAGTCAACTCTATTACTTGAAAATAAAGACTTTACAGCTCAGTGTGTAAAACTTAGTCTGAACTTGACTGTGCAACTGAAGCAATCTAAGTAAAATAAATTTGAACTGTTTTCTTCGCAGTTAATCGGTAATATAAATAAAAATATATTCAAATATCAACATTTCTGTTCGCGCACTAAAGACGGCATTTCACAATGACAATGGAAGCATTTTAAAAACGTTTTTGTCGACCGATGCCGTAAGCAAATAATGTAGCGTGCCCAGATTGCAATGCTTGATAACTTTTAAGCTCTATTTTAATAGCGTGAGGAGTCATTATCGAATACAGCACTTTGAACGAGAAGTGACAACAGTTTACTCTTTACACCACAATTGTGAATAAGTGACACCTTTTATCTTCTTATGTTTTCCTGATCTCAGTTACATTTCATTCATGAAAGTTACTAGTATTAATCTGTGCAAGGGAAATAAGATGAAAAACATTTAAAAAAATTGCGGGTATTGTTTTGTTTTCCATAATATTATTTTCACTATTTCATCTGCCATAATGATCCTCGGTCATAACCTCAGATCATATAAAAAATATAAATGACCTTAGGTCATTCATAATATTCACTGGCACTATTGTCATATATGCGAATAACAATTTATTAGCCATAACTCTAATTTGCCATAACATTACGCCCAAAAATCGCAAGGAAAAATCCAACAGTGTTTTCCGAAAAGGAGTTGAGCAGAACCTTTGGTTATTAATCTTACAGTGGATTTATATAAAATAAAACTAATTAACCTGATCTATGGTAGATTCTTTGTCAGTATCTAGATAAGACAATACTCTATTAAAATTTAAGCAAATATTTTAATTACCGCACCATTGTGTCTCATTAGTGTACCTATCGCGATAGCATTTAAAACACTTGCATATTTTGCAATTCATTTAAGGTGTGCAAAGTGAAAGGTCAAACTTCATATGCAAATGGTTTTAGATCTGAATTCAAAAGCGTTAGACTATAATTATTTACCTACATATTTCTATATGGCTGCCGGGATGCATCAATTAAAATTATTGATTTGGTGTCCGACTTTGAGATGGTAGTGGCTCTTGACGCAAACTTGGGCACTTCACCTCTGTAGCTATGGTTGTCGCAATATTGCTGTATTTATACTAATACTAGCTTCCGCCCGCGACTTCGTCCGCGTGGACATTTTACCCCCTTAGAGGTGGAGTTTCCAAAAATCCTTTCTTAGCGGATGCCTACGTCATAACATCTACCTGCATGCCAAATTTCAGCCCGATCCGTCCAGTGGTTTGGGCTGTGCGTTGATTGATCACTATGTCAGTCAGTCAGTCACCGAGTTATAATATATACTGGGTGTAAAAGACATGAGCAGTCAAACGAAAACTACGTATTCTATACATCAAAATAAGACATATTTCAAAAAAAAAATTGCTGGGAAATGATTTTTATTTTTTGGTGTTACAAAAAATTGCAAATTGTACCGCGCAATGTAAAGGGCTCAACTTGCACGCAACTCGCAAAACCGCGATAATTTTGCTTGACGGCGGCCCCGTTCGTTAGTGTCCGTGCGCATCGAGTGAGCTACATTGAATACTAACGTTTTGAAGCCATTTTTTGTTATGAAATACTAAAAAAAATGATAATGCTTCTTTGGACAATAATTAAGAAATAACGTATAGAATACGTTTTCATAAAAAAATTAAAAAAAAAATTATGACTTTGACCTTCAATAAAATTGTAACTATCAATTTCCCAGGTATAGTCTAAAGGAAGAAAAATGTTATGACGGTAGGCAGAATACATGGTTCTCGTTTGACTGCTCATGTCTTTTACACCCCGTATATTTAGATTTGTTGTATTCGCAAATACGTTAGACATGTCAACCATACATAAACTGCGTCCAAATAATTTAATACTTATATCAAATTATTTGCCAAAACCAATAAATGCAACGGCGATGGACGTGTCAGTTGCAGCAGCAAGTAAGGATTGACAGCCAACGCTTTTTTTTTAATTCCATGGCAGATTGTCTCTGATGACATTTTCTGCGTCACCGGGTTTAAGAAGGCGAAGGCCTTGAGGGGTCTTCAAGCCTGTAGGTCACTGATTTTAACTGTCTCGCAGTAGATATCTACCGAGCGGGGACCAAAAGGCTTGTCATCACTTACTATCCGATAAAATGAAGGCCAAGGGTTTCCTCGGCAAATATAGAAAAGGTCATCGGAGCTCAACAGTAAATTAGTCTATCAAATAAATAAAAAAGCCTTCAAAACTAAATCATCAACACCATCAATCAACAACAACAGCTCATATAATGTCCCCAGCGAGGGGCTCGAGCCGATCTCACATTAGGGGCGATTATGCCTTAGTCAACCACGCAGGCTGGATTTCACACACAACCTAAGATTTTTTTCATAGGTGTGTGCAGGTTTCCTCACGATGTTTTCCTTCACCGTAAAAGCGTCGACTAAACGTAAATAGAAATCGGTACACCCAAAAAGTTATGAGGTTACACACCAAAAACTAACCTCCTCCTTTTTGAAGTCGGTTAAAAAAAGAAACTCGAAAGTAATTAGGACCATAAGAATTTATAATCTTCCTTGCAAATTACCCATTCAATATACCGACTGGTTTGCCTACGTGCGCCCGACAAATATTCAACCGTTGATGCGTAAGCAGGATATTATAGCAAGTCTTTTGAAGAAAATTACTAATCAAAAAGCTATATAATTAATATCTGTGCTACTGATACCATCAACCTAAGATTCTAGCATTTAGACACTGCATACGTTGAAGGCGTGACTGTGTGGTTTAAAGTTACATGTTACAACCACAAAATGTGTATAGTGCAAAAAATCGTTTAGATTTTCACAAAACCAAAATATTTTTTTTGTTTCATTATCATTATGTCAGCCGAGAAACGCCCACTGACATAGACCTCCCCCAAGGATCTCCGACTCGGTCGGTCCTGCGCTGCCTGCATACAGCGGCTGCCCGAGTTCTTAATCATAGTCGGTTCAACTTGGGAGGGCCCAGTATGCGGACGCCACTAGAGGACTTTCCACCTCAACGGCCGTCAGTCCTCCTCGGAATGAGCCCTGCCCACTGCCACTTAAGGTTCGCAATTCTTCGGGCTATGTCGTGGATCTTAGTTCTCCTGTGGGTGTTATTATTTCTGATGTGACCACGCAGAGAAACTCTGAGCATAGCCCTCTCTATTGCATAATGTAGGCAGCCTTTAAGTGACTTGAGCCTTATTATGAGGCCCATTGTGCCTATGTTTTTTGTCACATTAGGTACTTTTATAGTCATGGAAAATGGATCACAAAATACGCCAGGAAGTTTAAACAAAAAAATTTGCCGATTTCAAATCAATGTTTCTTAAAATATTAGAGATAACATTGTGCTTAAATCCTTAATTCTGGATCTAGAATTCTTCCTTTTTCACTCTAGATATGTCGACATACCAGCCTTTATAATGAGTTTTTCAATCCCACCGTCATTTGACACCTTAAGCAGATATACAGCAAGAAACAAACACCTTATTAGCAACGACATGTGCCATTGTTTCCTCACAGCACAACTGATGGTAAATACCACCATTGTGAAACCCGAATGCCAACTAGTGATCGACACCATTTGAATGTGCGTCTAGACACCTTTGTATCGTGACTTTATACAGTAGGTACGCTTTATTACTTTCTCGTATAGTACGTAGTATAGAGGAAGTCTTGTAATTGTCCAAAAATTTCGACCTCGAGATTTTGATGGATTTATACGTTTTGGACCTCCTGAGTCCAAAAATACTGTTTTTGGAATTTGTCTGTGTGTGTGTCTGTGCGTTAGCACGATAACTCGAGTATGCTTAATCTTATTGCAACCAAATTTAACATGCGTGTATGACATATAAATATAAGGTTTCTATCAACTTTTGAGTCGTTGATCACGAAAGTTAAGTATCCAAGTGCTCGGTCTGTACTCGGATGGGTGACCGAAGATTTTTCAAAATCGATTTTCTTCCTTTCCTCTTCCTATACGAGAAAGTCAAGGAGAGACCACTCCCGATCTTTTTCAATACAAATTAAACTTAGAAAAATAAAGGTCTTTATCTAGATAACCTTAATCAAGAGAATCATTAGAAAATATTGTATGGTATACAATCACGCTCATAATCCCAAAAAAGGTTGTGCAAAACTTTAAGTTAGTAACATTCGGTTACACAAACCCGCGTCTGGCATTGTAGGCCATAGAGTACCCCAAAATAGTGACAGGCAGCCTGTCGCCTACACAAAAGGGGCATCGAACCCAAGGCAACTAAACCTTTAATGAACCAACCAACTAAAGCCAACAATCAGGGCAGATATTACACTCCAAATTACTCAGCACTCCGGGTATACATACAATAGAAAATAAAAGTAACCTAATAACATAATGTGTAGGGGATTTTCTATCAAATAGTCCCCTGGACAAATGAAAATGACGAAGGTTTTGAAAAGTGTATGGGAGCACTCACCGGTGGTCTTTTCTTCGATGTGGCGTCACCGGGGCCCCAGTTCTTGGTGGTGTCGTAACCTGAGTGCGGTACTGCTAAAGGAGCTGAAGGAACTTTTGGTAAAATTGCTAATTTTCGGAAATCTTCTTTAGAAAACGGCGAGCGTAAAACTTTGCTGCGTATCCGACAGTCGCGCAAACGGTACTGGGTGTAAGTACTGCGTTTCGTTTTATAGAAAAGTGAATTAGGATATTGTGAACCCATACACTTATTAAGTTAGAAATGTTAAGTTTTAATAATAAACATATTTAATTAACCCATTACGGCCTAGCGGTGCCGTTCGGCACCCAGATGTAGATCTGGGGCTGTTATTCAACGTTTAATATTATTGATTGGCATCAGTATGGGAAGTGCATAGGTAAACTCATAATCACGGGTCATTTTTAGCCAATCACAGACGAGTATTTTATTTTGCTTACACCTGCAAGTTCAGTATTAGAAAATTAAAATTAATATGAAAGTACGAAACACCAAGGAACAGCATAAGGTTTCAGTTCACCAACACGTAAAACAAACGATTAAAAGTTAACCGTCAGTTTTTGACAATTCTCCTAACTGTAAAATGCCGTTTCGTAGCCGCTGTTCCTTAGCATTCATAGTAACGCGTTAAAAGGCGTTCTCTTTCCTAGCTTATAAGTGTCCTTAGACCTTTAAACGTCTCAGCAGTTCAGGTATCCCTGGGATCAGATCGATTGCATTTGTAATGCAGACATTTTAGGTGCTAATAATGAAAATTACGTCGGGAAGAAAAAGTATTTCACTACTTCATAAAACAGTATCTATAAATATAATTTCGGCTGCATTCTTCCTACTTGTAAATGAAAGATCAAACACCATAAAACTTGCCATTGTGATATAGTTATTGTGCGCAACATGATAATTGGTTCACGCAATATATTTTTCTGCTAAGTGACTTTACGGTGGGGTCCATTTGCACCTTCGTTTTTTAGGTGATGTTGGAATTGTTATACGATTCATATTGGGGGTATTTTAAGCCCGCTAACCATGTTGGGCGGCCTTTTAGACATGGATACGATAGTACAACGTATAATGAAGATATTTATAAACTAGTAAAGGTAACTTAGCAAAATGTATATTAAAATCTTAATGTACACTTGAAAAGTTTTTTTGTACCAAATACTGCTTTTTTCACACAATTTAATGTTCATTTGACTTCATCGAACTGTTAGGAGCTGTTTAAGGAACATCATGGTCCATGTCAGTGACTAGTGGCTCGTCAGTGATATTCCTTTAGAAATAGAACCCTGGTCTACCAGATTAGTTAGCAACGGTATTTTACTAGGTGGTTAATATTGCAAGTGTCTATAGGCGACGGTAACCACTTAACACCAGGTGGGCCGAAAACTTATTTGCCATCTCGTAGTATAAAATAAAGTTAGAAATAATCAGGAACTTAAGACCTCAAAAGACTGTTTTGAGGTCTTAAGTTCCTGATTATGACATTCTTATTGTTTACACTTCTTTAAATTAATAAAAAAACCTTTAGATTAATAAAGTCATTAAATCTCTTTCTCTGAAAAATCTTCTTTTCTCTTTCTTTGAATTTCATAATGGACAAAAACATCGAACAAAGAGTTTGTTTTAAATTTTGCATCGCCAATGGAATTTCATGTTCGGAGTCACTGAAAATGTTACAGAAGGCTTACTGTGAATCGGCTTTATCAAAAACACGTGCAAGAGTGGTACAAAGCGTGTAATATCGATCGAGATGTGATGGAAGATTTGCCTCACTCTGGTATGCCATCAACGTCTGCAACTGAAGTTAACATCGCAGAAGTGAAGGCAATAGTGACTGAAAATCCTCATTCAACTATGAGAGAGATAGCCGCCGAACTTTCTGTATTTCACGAGTTGATCCATAGCATTTTAAATAATACTTGGTTATGAAACATGTTGCCACTCGGCTAGTCCCAAAAGACCTGAATTTTCTCCAAAAACTTAATCGCAGGAGACTCGCTGAGGACATGCTAAAACGAGACAATTCCGACCCAACATACATGAAACGCATTGTTACTGGTGACGAGACGTGTCAACAAGCTTCAGAGTGGCTTCCGTAGAAGACATAAAGCGGCGAAAACTGAACTCAATTCCGGGAACAGCGTTTAAAAAATGTTTTGATTATTGGATTATTCGTTGGCGTATGTGTATCGTTTCTGAAGGAGCATACTTTGATGGTGATAAAAATAAATTGGACGAATAACTAACATTTTCTGTATTATTAATCTTTTCCCGGCACTTTCTTGACAGAGTAGTACTTAGCCACTTAGAGAACTGAGCTTTCCTTCTATATTAGATGTTCAAGTGTGTAATGAAACTATGTCCTATCGTAAACTAATATCCCCTGTATACATATAATCCCGGCGCAGGGTTGTCAGTTTCGTCAGGCTGTTTAAATTACGCACTTATGCTGAGGTAGCGGTCGAGTCGTGATGTTGCATATGTCAACGTTTGGGGCAAGTTAGGAGTGCGTAGCGAGTTGATAATACAATTAATAATTCATACTTTTTCAGAAATCACTATAATGATTTCTTAGCTTATTTTTGAGTGTAACATCTGTCCTGGTTGTTGGCTTTCGTTTTTTTGTTTACTAAAGGATTGTTCCCTACTTTATGAGTTTGGTGTCCTTTTTATGTAGGCGACAGGCTGGCTGTACTTTTTTATTAAATTGTAAATTAATTAGATTATATGCTATCATTGCACACAAAATAGAGGACGAGTACAAAGTATTCATCACCTCTACATCTAGATGTATGTAAAATTAATGTTAATGAATTTCCCTCTCAATGCCACTGCTGCAAGCAATATTGGCCGCACTTGCATCTTGTAAAGTAAGATAGGGCGTGAAAGAACGCAGCACATTTTTCAGGACACTGAGTTTCTATATAACAGTTTTAATTGCGCTTTCGATGTCTTTCAGTTTACCAGTGCAGACCCGGTCACGGATAAGACGAACCTTATGCCTTAGGTGTCATTAAAGCTGATTAAGGGACTCTGAATCGCTTACCGGCCTTCGCAGAGTAAACTGACAACATTATTCCCAAGAAAGGTTGTCATCGGGCAGGCGCCTGGCTTTAAACTGTGCCAAAGCCTATAGTAGTACATATTTGCACAGACTCTTAATTCTGAACTAGAGTAAGAAAAAGAAGAAGGTGTTCTTCTGGTCGAAGCAAACTTCTATAGAGAGAGGGAGAGGATCATGAAAGGATGGAAAGGAATTTTGAACATTTTGTTGAACAGTTTGTCAATTTTGCCGTAAACGCAGACACTCTCACAAAACACGCAGAACTCTTATCACTTACGCCACAGTAATAGGGTGGCCCGTGAAATTGTGCATTACCATCATCCTGCGACTCCACCACGAGGGCTATGACCCCATAACGACCAGGTGGATGCTGGGGTACATCGATAGTCTATGACGAGCTATCAATAGCCGATCCTTGCGTCCACCATCGATGAAAGGATTGAATGGACTGGAGACCTAAGCTATAAAAGTTTTATGGCACTGGAAATTATGTCTTCATACAGCTGCAGAGCTTTTAAATTATTTAATGATAGTTTATTTTGTAGTCTGATTGCAATGACTTAAGAGTGAGTGGGTAAGATGAGGACAGCAGGCTGGGCAACTAATAATTCGTTTCTGTACATTTGAAATAAGGGCTGGCGACCTTAGCCATACTGAGTATTTAAGAAAAACTATTCAATTTTCTCAACAAGATGCTAATTTTTCTCATATGAATGTTATTTTAAATAATCAAATTATCTACGTTTCCGAGCTATGTAACATTTTTATTTTAGTTAGACCTGTTTTCATGATTTTTTCACACTAAAATACACAAATAAAACTTAGTGGTTTTCTAACTGCTATAATGTTTTAAATATTGTATTTTTCTTTTTATGGTTAAATAAATATATAAAATAATAAATACACAAATTTTAAAATGTTCTCACACTCATTTGTTGTGTGAGTAATCTAGATTCATATATATATTTTTTTCAAAATTTACAGTCTTATTTTTAAGGCGTGATGATCGTTCCATATTTGCATGTTACTTATCGCCCCAGAACTTATCATTCTTCTCTGTCGACTTTTTCAATGTTTAAAGTATTTTTTTTTTTATTTAGACCAAGAAATTTTATAGGTGAGACTGAAAGCCACAGCTGGAAGAAAAAGTGAAGACAAAAAAATTGACCTTGAAACTTATTATCCATTTGGCTCTTTCTAACTGTGACCATCTAATACATCATACGTTACGTACGTCCATATATTACTTGTGGGGAGAGTTAGAAAGAGACAGGTAGGAAACGGAAACATTCAAAGGTTAATTGGGGTCAAAAAAGTTGTCTTCACTTTCTTATTAGTAGTGTGGCTTCCAGATTTAACTATAATTTTCTTGATTTGGACTTACTATCACTGTTGACCGCAGGTGGTCTTTAGTGCGTCACCAGCTTGTCAGTAAAAAAGCGAAATACGAAGAGAATACTATTAACTTAATGTTTAATTAAATTGGAAATAAGTTTTACTGATCAGAAAAAAAACAAAGTGTTAGTACTAGAAAAATGTAATATTAAGGAAATTATATTTTAAGCTATTGACCTTCATTTCACTGGATGGTAAGTGTCAAAGTGATGATAACACCGAGGATGGATGGAGGAGTTTCACCGAAGTTCCACTTTATGTGTCGCGACGCCATTAATTAAAAAATAGAATAGAAGATGGATGGATGGATTGTACTCCCCCGGTGATCGAACTTTAAGATCTCATTCTGTTTGACGGATCTCTAGATCACGGTGCCGGTTGAATATCTGACAAGAAACCAGCTTGTTGTAAATAGTTTCATTAGAAAAGCTGTAATCGAGGGCAATCACAGCGTAGTAAGTGACCGCTCACTGTGTCAGAGTTTCAATTAGGTTATTACAGTTGTTAATGACACGACGAGCAACGAACGTGGAAGAATTGGATACGACATTTATTAAATATAAGTATTAAAATTTTTGGTTTATTTAAGAATAAATAAATTTCTCATTGACAACATTTAAAAAAAATTATGTTAATTACGAAACCATTTGTTGAGTAAGATTTGAAATTTTTAAATTAAAATACTTAGAATCAAGAAAACATAAAAATACTGGTTGAGTCTTTTAATGTCTATTTTCCATACACATAATAAAAAAATGCTATTTAAAAAAAAATTAATGTTGTCGATTGATCTTGCGCTTTTACGCGCATTTGTGCTCGAATATCAATTAGAGAAATTTTACAGTTTTGGGTAGTGTGATCTGCAGTCGTAAACAAAAACATTATCTTTACTCTGTGTAATAACACTGAAGGTTTCTAGGAAATGTAAAACTGGTACCGACGACAGCAGATCATGCTGTCATTTTTTCCAAGATATTTTCAACCTTATTTCAAAATAATTGAAGGGCAGTATGTGGTAGCCTGATCTGCCGTATTGTCGGTACTTACATTTCAGGCAGGAGCCGATTTATTATTAATTGCTCTGTCTTACATAACTATTTCTCACCTTTATTTTCTATTATGTTTTATTTTAACATTTGCTGGAAGTATATAAATAAAAACATTTTTATAGTATATCCATTAACATTCTTATTCCCGACTTTTCTATTTTAAACTATCAATCAAAACTTCTGTAATTACAACTGCTATAACAGTAACAGTGCTCATTATTTATGATCCAATCAACGTGTTCATTTGTAATAGCCCATTAATAGATCATGAAAAACATATGAGAGTGAAAGAGATAGGTTTTGATACAAAATCATGTGTATTCATGCAGAGAGAGGTGAAAAAGAAGACGCCGTAGAAGGGGCAAAAACTGAGTAATGGAGGGGCATGAAACATCGCCATTCTATGGTTTGTCTAGCTAATCACGAACAGTCGCACAACTAGAAATAAGGAACGAGTTGGCTTACTGCCGCTGTTTCGTCGCTGGGCTGTAAACGAGTGTGCGACTCTAACTCATTTCTATCTCCATTCGCTTCTCCTTTATCCTTAGCTACGTGAACGCCTGATAGATCTTGTAGTTGTAACCAATTAGTTGGGAGAGATAGAGCAGGATGGAGACAGTGGGAACCAGTGTAGTGCCGATATTTCGTCGCTGGGCTGTAAGCGAGTGTGCGCCTCTAGCTCATTTCTACCTTCATTCGCTTCTCGTTTATCCTTAGCTACGTGAACGCCTGATAGATCTTGAAGTTGTAAACAATTAGTTGGGAGAGATAGAACAAGATGGAGGCAGTGAGAACCGGCGTAGTGCCAATGTTTCGTCCCTGGGCTGTAAGCGAGTGTGCGACTCTAGCACATTTCTATCTCCATTCGCTTCTCATTTATCCTTAGCTACGTGAACGCCTGATAGATCTTGAAGTTGTGACTAATTAGTGGTGAGAGATAGAGTAGGATGGAGACAGTGGGAACCAGCGTAGTGCCGATGTTTCGTCACTGGGCTGTAAACGAGTGTGAGACTCTAGCTTATTTCTATCTCCACTCGCTTCTCGTTTATCCTTCACTACGTGAACTCCTGATAGGTTTTTTTTAACTCTGACTACTAACTTAGTGGAGGGAGATAGAGCAAGATGAGACTATCTACTTAAATTGTCCTTTTGTAATAAAAAACACCATACTTACTGATTTTTTTCAACGCTAGAAATACTTTATTTAATACAATAATTCTTAGCAAGGATGCTCTAATACATATAATATTGATTGCAATATATTATTTTAGAATCATGGAAATTATTTTTTATAGAGCGGGTAAGAAAAAAATGGTCAACATCCTTTGACGCAGAATCGTATATTTTGTTCGTTTGATGAGCAACATAATAGTCGATAGTTATTTTCTTAATCGCCCGTAGGGGAAGTTCCTAAAGTGCTTTTAAGTACCCATTATAATACGAGATAGTTCTTACACATTGTACACTTAATAATAGTATCTATAGACCATTAAGTTCCTGTGCGAGAATGGATAAAATTAAAGCAGCATTTGAAATGCATTTTAATCATATAAAAGGTTTCATTTGTAATGTCTGGAAGATAGATAAATACAAATGGTCCCACACTTTTACTTTTAAGTGATTCAATATATTAATTTTTTTTTACGAGAAACAAAAGAGATCGCTCTTAATGTAATTCTTAAAAGGGCTGATAAAACGGCATCATTGTGATACTTTTTTGTTTTTAATTGTAGGGAAAGCAGAGGAATCTCATGCCACAAAACCTTTATTCAATGATTCCTAATAAATTGTTATACAGCAAATGTTACCCGGCCCCCGCGATACAAGCTTAGTTTAGTGCAGTGGTCATTAGCATAAGTCTAAAAGTGTACTTTTATTGGCAAATAAAGTTATTATTATTATTATTATTTTTAATGCGTCATACTTTGTGGTGAATGCATTTTATGCTGGTGAAAATGTTACAAAATTCTGAACGTAGCGCAACATAATCTATAATATAAAAATGAATCGCTGAATGTGTTGCTAAGCGCAAATCTCGACAGCAGCAGAAACGATTTCGCTAATTTTTTTTTATAATATTCCTTGAAGTACGAGGCTGATTCTTACGGAGAGAAAAAATTAAAAAAAAATAATACGTAATGTAATTGTTGACTTATTAACTTTCATTTTTCTACTATTCGGGACATCGAGTCTAGAATAGCAGAATAAGTATTAAAAAAATTAAAAAATCGACTGTTAGGCGGTACGAAGTTCGTCAGGTCAGCTAGTTTGACAATAAAAATCTGACTTATGCCATTATACTGCGCCAAACAGTAGAATAGTGACAAAGACTCAAACTCCCCTGGTGGTAAGTACGTGGTAAGTCATCGTAAACGCGATCATTTACAATAAGTTTATTTACATAAAATAATTTAAAGTAATAAGAGTAAAAAAACAAAGCGGAATACGAGTTAACACTCAGTAAATCGAATATCAATCACGACAGCGATTAATCGAAAAAAGACAAGGTGACGATTTATCGGCGACACAAAACAAAGATGGCGGGTCAACAGCCATCAATGGGTTATTCAGAAATTTTAATGGTAGTTCATAAAGTAAATAATCTTTCATAAGTATAGGTTTTAGTTATAAGGGACTTACAATCGTTGCTTAAAAATAATACGCCAAAGAACACATTTTAAGGGTAAATAGTTTTAGCTGTGACCCCTTACCATCAAATGAGTTTATGCTTCTTAGACTTAAAAAACTTGTACCTATTCTGTCAAACTTATTTTTAACCAAATAAGAAATGAATAACTTAATATTGAAATTTGATCTTAAACTACAGTAGTATTTGCAGTTTTAGAATAACCCTCCCGGTTCCAGTCAAAACAATGCACACGTGCTTTGTTATAGGCGATAAATAGAATGTTAATGGGCGGAGTTAAAAAAACGAATAAATGTAAGGGCAGCGAAGTTTATGCGTTGCTAAATTAATCTTTATATTGAATTAGTTACGAGTGAAAATCGTTTACGAAATAACTTGTATTTTAAAAAGCAATTTAAGCCTGGATATGTGATTAAGATTAAGCTTTACATTTGGTTGCAATTAATGAACTATAAAATAAAGTTTTTCTTTCTAACTCGATCGATGTTACAGTCGAGATTATATTGTTTAGATATATATTTCTCGCCTAATGTTACTTTACTTTTCTCGTTATAACATAAGGTAGAAAATTACACCTTAAAATAGCTATTTATTAGCTTCGATTGAAAATATAGTGAAATTATTATTCTGCTACACACGGACTGAAAATATGCTTTAGAGTGGAAAATGTGTTTCTTGGATTACTGAAGGATTTGTGTAGGCGAGAGGCTGATTGTAGGCTGGCTATTAGATGCTCTGCATGACCCATACTGGCAAATGTGGCTTTATATGTCTGTATCATCAATATCATCATCATAACAGCCTTTATAATTCCACCCACTGCTGGGACACAAGACCTCTCCCTGTCATAGAAGGAGTTTTAGGCAATAGCCCACCACGCTTACCCAATGCGGATTGGTGGACGGAGTATAAGGTGATGAATACCCCTTTGCTGATCCATTAGTCGCCTTCTACGACACCCGTTGGATGATATGGGGTGATGCTATTCTACTCTGCCGGCATCACATGGCTAATATGTATGTATGCCAACTATATTTTTGAGGTCGGTGCCAGCCTAAGTTTAAAGAAATATCCATGAGTAACTACTGTATTTACACAGTGAGTATTAAAATAAAAGAAATCTGCAATACCGGCTGGCACCGACCCCAAAAAAAGTTGGTATATTGTCTTTTAGATCGTTTAAAACATAATACTTTTTTTCTGCCACTTCAGTTCAGTTTTTAAGTCTCTCTAATTTTTATATTTAAATTTGGTTAGGACAAAGGCTTTCAGGGCACTATGCCACAAACCACATGCTGAACAAAAAGCAAATTTCTAAAACATCAAATTGCAGAGCAAGACACCTGCTGTGTGAATGTGATTAGAATGAATATCCTGGAAATGTTATAAATAAAACAACTTTTACGGATTTAACTCGCGTGTAATTAGATTTTACATGATGATATTATTGCCCGACGTTTCGTAACACTTTTCAGCGTTCGTGGTCACGGGATGACTAAAGATGTAGGTTGTCAAACTTTATGAAATAGTTAAATCTACCGTCACTTTAATTATTAATTTGGAGTGTTCCGTTTCACGCAAACGGAGCTCACGGTGTCATTAGGTCTTGCTGTGTGGTGGTTTGCCTGAGTTTTAATAATTTTAATTACTGGATCCCAAGCAGGTGGTACGGCCCAACCATCTTCTCTATTGAAATTTGGGTGTTTCTTTATTTCAATAGCCTCGCGCAACATCCTTGGGATGTATCGACGTTCCTTGGCGAGAATGTGTGGTTTATCGAACCTTATATAATGGTTGGGCCCTTCTTGCGTATGTTCACACACGTTCACACACACATAAAACATAGGCGCGAAACGAAGTCTGCAGTGTGTGAACATACGCAAGAAGGGCCCAACCATTATATAAGGTTCGATAAACCACACATTCTCGCCAAGGAACGTCGATACATCCCAAGGATGTTGCGCGAGGCTATTGAAATAAAGAAACACCCAAATTTCAATAGAGAAGATGGTTGGGCCGTACCACCTGCTTGGGATCCAGTAATTAAAATTATTAAAACTCAGGCAAACCACCACACAGCAAGACCTAATGACACCGTGAGCTCCGTTTGCGTGAAACGGAACACTCCAAATTAATAATTAAAGTGACGGTAGATTTAACTATTTCATAAAGTTTGACAACCTACATCTTTAGTCATCCCGTGACCACGAACGCTGAAAAGTGTTACGAAACGTCGGGCAATAATATCATCATGTAAAATCTAATTACACGCGAGTTAAATCCGTAAAAGTTGTTTTATTTATAATGTGTAGTGCTCGCGCAAATCTAAGAGAACATTATCCTGGAAATGGCTTATCCAAGGCCAAAGCACTACAGGCTCTTCAAGCCGATGGACATAGACTGGTGACCTACACATTCGAGGAGCGACAAGAGTACAAGGAAAGAGGAAACATACAGGATTCCGTTGGGTCGAAGGGCACTGTGAGGAAACGCAAACCATAAGATAATTTATGGTCGAATTAAGGAATACATCACATCGAAGGTTTTTTAACATGACTATTGATGATCAGATGGCCTTCTCAGCGTCACCGGGTTGTTGAGAAGGCAAGGACCTAGTTGGGTCCTCTAGCCTACAATAACTAGAGGATTTCCAATTGGTGAGCATCTCCCGCGGGAAAGTTTCTATTAGACGTTCGAGTCCGAAGGGATACGGACAACTAAGGGCTTCCTTCACACCCATTGCGCCACAAAAACAAATCCCATTTTACGAGTTCACACCTTCGTAGAAAGTTAATTAGCATCCATACACTGATTGAGCAACAGATGTAAAACGGACCGTTCAAGCCGAGCTGTAATTAGTAAAGAATAATCAGGCTAATGACAAGAAAGTCAATAAAAATAGTACGCGAGAAAATTAACGAGTAACCTGGTTTATTTAAGTTAATTATTAAGAATTTTGGGACACGAAATCGTGGTGAGAAAAGCCTCCGTTGTTGCCTAGTGAAATTAGTTACAGGGGTCCCACATTCGATCCCCGGGAAATACAACATTATGCTTGGTTTGGTGGTGGTGGCATGGAGTACTCATCATCATCAGCTCATATAATGTCCCCACCGTGGGGCTCGAGCCTACCCCACATTAGGGGCGATTTAGGCCTTAGTCAACCAGCCCACAACAACACCCAACCTAAGAATTCCTTCATAGGTGTGTGCAGGTTTCCTCACGATGTTTTCCTTCACCGTAAAAGCGTCGATTAAACGTACATATGCATTCAAAATTCGAAAACACATTGGTACGTGGCGGGGATCGAACCAGTGTCTCCCGGGTGGGAGACGACGTTCTTACGCACTACGCCACCGACGCTTTTATGGAGTATTATTACGGTTATATAGTCTTTGGTGGAAGCGTCGGTGGCGTAGTGCATAAGGGCGTTGTCTCCCGGGAGGCACCGATTCGAACTCCGCCACGTACCAATTTGTTTTCAAATTTTGAATTCATACGTACGTTTATTCGACGCTTTTACAGTGAAGGAAAACATCGTGAGAAAACCTGCACACACACCGTTGAAGAAATTCTTAGGTTGTGTGTGAAGGCGACCAACCCGCACTTGGCCAGCGTGGTTGACTAAGGCCTAATCGCCCCTAATGTGGTGTAGACTCGTGCCCGAGGTGGGGACATTATGTGAGCTGTTGATGATGAGTCTTTGGTGGCTTATTTTAAGTCTGCTTGATTAGTTACCACTGTGTTTCTCCCGCGTTCTTTTTGTAAAAACACTTGTTGAAAGTCTCCACTTTTAACTCGATCCACCGTACAATATTTTGTTACTTTACTACACTTTCACGCGACATTGGCAAAATGCGTAATCTTTGAGTCGCGAACGCCTGTATTTTAAAAGAAGGTTTAACATTTAGTTACACACAAAGCTCCATCTGGCAGTATGGTCCATGCACTGCCTCAAAATGTGAGAGGTTGCTAGCCCGAAATATCGCGACTTGAGCAACTCAGTCACACTATAAGAAGATAGACACATTTAAATTTTCTACGCCTATGAACATAAAAGTCGGCGCCATTCAGGAAATCAAAATTATAGACTGCTATTATTAGTAAGATCATTGTCGTAAAGTTTAATAGTTACATTCCAGAAGTGCCCAACCGTTTTTAATTTTACAACCTATTAAAATCTCATAAGGTGAGCCGTATGTTTCATTGCAATTATGCACATCACCCGTCTCTGTCGCACGGGGCGTGGCCACCAATGGTTATTCATCGATGGTTGCGTATAATTACAGGTTGTGAATAAACCGTTTAACATACCTCAAAGTATATTTTACGATCTTTTGATCCTCGAGATGGGATGTTAAGAACGATAATTTTTGATATATAACTTAAGTGGTAATTTTTAATTGAATCAAGACGTGGGTTCCTAAAGAGGCAGTGAAGAAATGCTCCGGAGATCTTTATGGTGAGATAAATTTAAGGACGCACTTAATCTTGCAAGGTAACTTAAGACGTACAGACATTTTCAGTAAGCCTTAATTTTATTGGCATTTTAGTGTCATTAAAATATTTACACATTTCAAAATGGCATTATTATTTTTGGGCAGTTTGATTTTTTCCCAATTTGTAAAATCTCTATTCGACATTTATTTGTCCTTTTTTATTTAACGGTATAATCTTATACGACATTTATATTATTTTTTACCTTTAATTACCTACCCAGTATGATGGAAGTAAGGAAGCTTGCCAAAACTCCAGCAGAGAAAAGCACAGATACGTTTCTCGATCCCAAGTCGATCGATATAATTTTATATGTCTATTGATAACTATTGACTAAAATGTTTTTACAGTTGGACCAATTTGTTATTGTATTTTATTATTGCGTTCATCACAATTTATTACCTAGATCGCCTTAATGTGTAATCCAATTAAAAAATAACAAAATACAAAAAAGAATTAAACTTTCATGAACGAAAATATTTTAAACATATTAGGGTAAATACTTGTACTGATTGGGTACAGAAAGTCCACATATTTAACATTTACCAGGTAAAATACTTAATTTAAATTACCGGTTCCCGCATCGCATGTAACAAATTCCATTTTAAAATATTGTTGAAAAGGTTGCATACCTCTGGCATTTCAACCAATTTTAAGCGAAAGGTCGCTTCAGGATTTAAATTCTCGAAATAAGCATTAATTATTCTCACTGAGAAGACGATATTCCTAAAGTTATTTCGTATTTCGTTTGAAATAATATAAATTTTCGCACTTATTTAGTGACATATACATTACATATGTAAATCACTGTCTGTTGTTATTGTTAAGGCGAACGTTTAACGACGAAATCGAAAACATTCTAAAGTAGGGCCAAGTCAAACGAAATCGCCAAGCAAAGCATACTTATATAGGGACTGTGATGAAGCAAACGAAATATTATAATACTCTCTTTCCTATCGTTTCTCAACAATCCATCCATGTCTTCCTCTTCCCTTTCATCCGTCAAAATTCAAGTCGATCTCTCCTTGTAAAATTTTTAAATAAAAAAAACCGCCTTCAAAAAACGGGAGAAATAAAAATTTTGTTTATAAAAATCTAAATGTTTTTGGAGGTCGGTCCCAAATACAAGTGACAACGTTTATTACAAATGGGATCGACCTCAAAAAACATTTAGATTTTTATAAACAAAATTTTTATTTCTCCCGTTGTTTTGAAGGCGGTTTTTTTTATTTAAAATTTTTTTTTTCTTCTTTTTAGTGTTCTAAGTATAGAAATTTTCAGGAAACTACATCAAGATCTTTTAGACACACAAGTGATAAAATTACGATATCGTCAATGTCAATTAAATAGGCATTATTAGGGATAACTCAAAAACTACTTGTCCGATGTCGATAAAATTTAAATGAGACCCCATGACAAGCACTAGCTTCCAAAGGTCAACAGAATCTTAAAAATCGGTCCACCCAGTAACGAGTTATGAGGTAACAAACATTAAAAAAAAAACCGGCCAAGTGCGAGTCGGACTCGCACACCGAGGGTTCCTCGGTATAAACTGCTGTATCTTTTGATCGCGTTAACTTAGAAATTTGATTTTTTCACTGCTTAAAGGGACAATAGACCTAGGTATTTGGTATAAATTTCAATTTGATACCTTTATTCGTTCGTGAGAAATAAGGTAGTAAGTTTCATTTTATTAAAATATTTTTATTATATTATGTAACTAAAAAAATGTGATTTTCGCAATTTTTCCTATATTTGCATTATATGACAATGCTTCATGCCAAATTTCAAGATTCTGAGTTTACGGAAAGTATCCTGTAGGTTTTGATTCCTTTGCGAGTGTCGGAAATTTGTTGAAAATATCGACATAATCGGCTGTATCTTTTGATTGGCTTGGCTTAGAAGTTTGATATTTTCACAGCTTAAAGGGACAATAGATCTGAGTATTTCATGTGAATTTCAGCTTGATACGTCCACGCGTTCTTGAGATAAAGGGTCTTGACAGACAGACAGACAGACGGACAACAAAGTGATCCTATAAGGGTTCCGTTTTTTCCTTTTGAGGTACGGAACCCTAAAAAAACATACAGTCGAATTGATAACCTCCTCCTTTTTTGAAGTCGGTTAAAAATGCATTTAATTCCTTCTCATACTTACATTGGTAAGGTAATGTATTTAATTAAATCTATAATAAAATTGTTACTGACCGGAAGACAGTTAATCTTTTTTGTCAGCCATTGCTATAAAAAACCTTAAAACTCGCGATCAACCAGCCACACAAAGAATTCGTATGCGTACGAATGCGCGCAATATTTGTACTTAAATATTGAACTTACCGTAATTCACTTAACAAGTCAATATCCAATTAACAGCTGGCTATCAAAAGAAGCAACACAAAGATAGTCCCAACCGCTCGCTGCTCGTTTTAATTACTCTTCAAATTCAAGCGAGATTAAGCTGTGGTTTGTGTACCAGCGGAAATAGTCGCGGTATGCGAGTGATGAAGAGATCTTGTCATTGCGTATATACCTATGTTTTATCTGCGTTCACTAATCTTATTTTTTTTGTCATATACCATAGGTACTATCGCGGACACACGTGCTGAGCACCCATACGATAAAATCGCTTGCGCACTCGCAGCAAAGCGTAGTAAAATTCTAGAATAAATCAGTTTACGCGTCAAAGAATACTCGTTTTGAATTGCTTAAGCACGGAAGTCTGCCACCGTACCTAAAATAGCGTTTATCATGTTAGAAATAAGAGTGTATAAAAATTATTGGAACGTACAATTATGAAATGCATACGGTATGCAGAATTTAATCGCAATCTCTCTCACCAGAACACAACAAAGACAGAATTTAAACTCTTTCCTGTATAGTTTACTCTCCCATAAAATTTACTATTTTTCCTACCTTGTTCCCAATCTTATAATATTATAGTATATTTTGTTGCTTTTGCTCGTCCTGCACTTAGTAACAGCACACTCAAGCACTCCTAGCACATTACACCACGCTCGCAGTTGGGTGTGAAAACCCGGGTGACATATCATCACGGGATATGCGCTCCAATCCCTTCCAACTCGAGTGCCCTAAAGACTCTAATAGGTGTAGAGACTGCCCGTGGAAGTTGCTTACCCTGTAGAAATTCTCTCTAGAGAGGTTTGAATTACATGCTAGAGGATGCACCAAGATCGTCGAGAAAGCTATCTTCGGCCATCAGCAGTAGACGTATCAAAAAAAATGTTGCTTTTGCACCACAAACAGTTTTTCACATTTCTAAAAGGAAAAATCTTACCTACTTCCGAAAACCGACTAATCTAAGTACGTATACATATACATTCACGAATGTTCTAGAATATAACACGAATTTATATGAATAGATTTTAAAGATTATTTGTATTTATCTTAAATACATTTAACATGAACTTTGCCGCTAACCGCGTCTCTTGTCGCTCCGCTGCAAGCATCGTAATAGCCTTAGAGATTAAACAACTTAACCCGCATTCGCAGACTTGAAAAACAGATTTGATGTTTCGAGATGATTATTGGTTTAATTAGAACATTTTGATTCTGATTTAATGTAACTGTTATTTGTATATATACATTTTCACTTGGCATTGGCAATAACTGTTGTTTGTATTTATGTAAATTGATAACTAAAATTACGAATCGATGCGTGTTTTTGAAAGTAGCTGGGCTTGAAGCAGAGGTTTTCAAAAGTAGAACATTTCAAAACGATTACAAAGATGACAAAATAAGTTGGTTAAAGCTGAAGATATTATCTGGCGATTACAAAAAACATAAACTCGATTAGAAATAATTCACTCGATTGAAAAAGAATTCCAAGTTGGCACAAAATTAAACATTAAAACCACTATTTCTCATAGAAGAAGTAAAAGTTATATATCAAGATTTCATTTGTTCTCTTGATACTCGTGATGATTGATGCAGTATGGCGTAGAGTACCCCAAAATAGTGGCAGGTTGCCATCCTGCAACCTACACAAAACGTGCACAAACCCCAAAAGCAACCAGGATGTTACTCAGTAGCACGGGTATGTAGATAGAAACACAATACGTAATATCACTGCGGTCTTCTTAAAGACGAACTCAGATGTCAACAAAAGAATTCGATTAAGTTTTCACTCATAAAAATTTGCCTCGTACCTTCAGAAGCTCATTGAGTCGCCAAATGAGTTGCTCAAATAATACAACTTTTTGTCGTCTATAAAAAGGCAGCGGCTCATTTTATTTTCGCCCCCGGCAAGGAATTTCAATTCGCTACAATAGTGTGTAAATTTTCATACACAATGCAACTGTTATTAAGGCGCTTGCAGACTCCACTTTCATATGGTGGCTAGGGTTGGCGCGTCGTATTACTATCACGTAACAATGTAAATACTAGGGTTACATCTCTAATGTTTATAATACCCTAGTTGCGTTCCATCTTAGCTTGCGCGTAAACTTTAGCGCGATAAGCGCAAGCTATATAATTGCGCGCAAACTTTAGCGCGATACGGAATTTCAATTGACTACGGAACTCAAATGGAATGCAAATGCAGCTGGAACAAATATGTATATTATATTTTTTATTGGATATAGCAATAAGAAACTATTAATGCAAGAATGGTAACTTTAATGACATAAGTTACATTTTATTTCCAATTTCACAAAGTGACTAAGTGAATTTTGTTCTATGTATACACGATCACAATTCCGTCGAACAGCTCTTCAGGTAACATACGGTTACAAACAAAGCCACATTAGGCAGTATGTGCCATACAGTTTCCCCAAAATAGTGACAGGTTACCAGCCTGTATTTATTTATTATGTTCTTCTATTTTATTATTATGTTCTGCAATCGGCCTTGTCTTACAGCCATAATCAGAACGAGAACGCTTAAAGGTTCAGTTAGCCGAAGATCTATTAACCATCGCAGCTGATCTAAAACAAACAATTCAGTATCACTTGTCCAAACTTAGTATTTTTCATCGCTTTAGTCTTTGTGTGTGATTTTCTTTGTTCAAGACATCATTGCCACCTCATTTGAATGTCGCTTAAATCGTGCCTTATATTTTTAACAGCTCTTTTTCACTTTCTCGATAAATAAAAATCTTAAACAACATATAAATTAGAGTATTTTTTAACTTTGACATATAATATATTTTTAACAGAAATAATAATTAAAACTCTGTTGATTTATAAAATTAAATATTTAAAATTTTCCTGAGCTCGACAAGTTCGACAACCCTAATATCAGAAATGCAGTAACGACAGCACCGCGTTATCGGCCGTCAGCAGACTTCGCGATGCCACATACAAACTGAAGCATTATAATATATAATATAATAGATATAATAATAGACGGTAAGTACTATACCAATATTTGCTTTAAGAAAATATATATACTAATAGCATTTTACTCAGAGGCAAGACATCGGTGCTCCGTGATTTGTAGAAACACTGTTCGTTGCATGAATGGTTCGCCCAAAACTAATGTTTTTGAAGTGAAACTTCTTTATCGGTGTATGGAAGAAACAATGTTTAAAAAAAGCGTCACTTTTTTACTCATTTTCAGATGCCATCTTGAAAAACTTTCAGGAGTGACTTATAAAAAAAATATTTTAATAATAAAGTAATATATTAAATGGACTTATTCAAATTCATGTGAATTAATATGGAAAGATTATTTGTTTCTTGTTTTGAAAAATCAGCACGTGATTGTGATTTTGATATCCTTTAATTTTGATTGTGAGTACATATTAGTAAATGTATAGTAATTTATTGAAATTAACCATCATTTAATAATACATCAGTGTAATATTTAAGAGACATTAAATCAAATCAAATATTTTATTTGTTTTGGAATTATTTTTGAGAAAAAATGCTTTCAAATGTAAAAACTGAGAAATATAAAAGATTTATGTTTAAAAATTCTAAAAGAATTATGCCAACTATGTTTTTTTTTGAGGTCAGTACCATCCTTAATATTTAGAATAAAAATTGTTATTTGTCTTTACACCGACCGCAAAAAAACGTAGTTTGCATATTTACTTTTAGATTTTTTAAACATAAACCTTTTATTTCTCTGCTTTTAGTTTCTAAGACGGTATTTTTATTAATAAATATTTTTAGCCCTCCGCTATTAACATAATAAAGGCAATCTAAATGCATCCTTTATTTCTATATTATTGCATTTTAGAATACTTTATCCACCGTTCTCCATTAAAAGGTATTAACGACTCCGCATTATCATCGCACATACGAAGTAACTTTTACTTGATAATTATCAGTAAATATCTTAATTTAGCAGATGCAAGACAAAAGCAAAAAGAAAAAGCTTCTTAACTTTTAATGTTGATTTAGATAATATCAGGACCCTTAGGCTCTAGACAGACGGACTGCATTCTGACTGCGAATTTGCAGTCGGCATGCAGTTCCAACAACTGCACGGTCGACATGCCGCTCAGATGCAAGCTACGTTGGATACTCAGACCAAAAAACAACTGAGGCCGGTATAATAAAATTACGCCTCGCCCGTTGCCCGTGTACATGAAAACTTACACGCACACACACGTAACGAAACTACGCCTAGCCTGATACTACAAAAAGTCGGTTCACGAACTACTTACATATAAAACCGGCCTCAGTTTTTTCTTCACAGCGCTCCGTCTGTATTTTTTTATTTGGGCTGACGTTGGATATGAATTGAAGAAGATTTTACTTCCTATCTGTGCTCGTAAAGTCATGAGCATAAGAAATTTAGCAATTTCTTCTTTCTTTTCAATTAACGCCCCTAGCGCAGTAACGCAACTAAAATACAATAGAAATTTTAAAAATGAAAAGTACTTAATTGTTAAAATTGTTATTTTTCTTTAAGCTCCCTTATAAAACAGGATTACCTAGTTTTGGCGCTATTGATTATCTGTTACTGTTGTATGTACATTTTTGGAAATAAACGTTTTTATTTTTCTATTATTTTTTTAAATAAACTTCATTGCACATCGAAATAGTTCATTTTTATAACATTTTAAGTGTATTGCACATTAAGCGGTCTCTTCCAGACAACCTTAGGAAGGAACTTTACATTATTTTATGTAAAGTTCCTAAGTGGGAAGAGGGCGATGTAGCAACCTACTGACAATTTAAAGTATAAACATAAATACCAATACATTATATAAAAGTAGCCATAGCTATGTGATGTCGGCAGAGTAGAATAGCATCACCCCATATCCTTCAATGGTGTCGTAGAAGGCACTAATGGATCAGCAAAGTGGTATTTCATATTACCTACGTTTATTAGCAAGTTTAGTGGCAAGCGTGGTGGCCTATTGCCTAAACCTCCTTCGGTAACGAGGATAGGCGTTGTGTCCCAGCAGTGGGTCGAATTATAAATACTGTTTTGATGACATAAAAGTACTAGTAAGTACATACATACATATATTATAAATACATACTATTACAAACTAAATACATACATTATTTACGTATTACATAAAATATATACATAGAACAGTAAAAGTGATAAATAGTGTCCCTTTACCAGTTTCCTAAACTTATTCAAGGATTGTACTCGACGGATGTCGACAGGTAATACATTCCACAGCAAAGAAGTACATTAGTGTCGCCCACAGATATATAAATCTAAGGAGATCAGGCGAATCGCCGACTTCATAGGAAGACAGTGTCGCGATCACCGGCCGTACTACATAATATGGTTCTAGTTGAGCAATTGAGCATGCCGTAATATACACTATTCATTGCGCGCGTCATAAGGACTGCGAAGCAATGAAAGTTAGTCACAGCCGCTGGGCATACACTTGTCACAAGTTAAACGCCGGCTTGGCCTATCTCCTCTCCTTGTATTATTAAATCTGTGGTGTCCCCAAAGTAAGATTTTCCGAGGATCTCAGAAATAGTTCTGTTTCATACACATATTTCATACACTAAAAACTTACACTAAAAGTAATGAATATTTGTCGTTGGTAGGTTCCTGATAGGATTTGTTGTAAGTCCGCTTGCCTAGCTACTGACATCTTATTAAAGACTGTCGATTATGTGCCTACTTAGTATTGCATAATAATCATTCAAACCAATTCACGTTTTGTAGTCATAACAACATCTTAAGTAAGGTGACGCGTCATAAGCTTGCATTGCAATACGTTAGCTTTTATAGTGAATGTGAGTGCATTTCGTATTTCAATAATATTATTATGGCTCTTACAGATTCGACATAGGCATTCATTCGAGTATGACATCTACATCGAGGTCTGAAGGTGTGCTAAGGGCACTTACACATTGCGACTTTTTGCACCGATACAAACGTGCGTTTGACAGCCGCGCGACTGATTCGCGATACCAGCGATCAACAAGAATTTGTTTAACACGGTAACAGGTTACACCGACCGTGGTCAGAGGCGGGCAGGTCTGCTTATGACTTCTGTCGGTTTAACCCGGCTGAAACGGCAGGTATTTAAAATTTGGAATTTAATCGGGTTAATTCCCGTTTTTATTCGTGTTAATCGTGCAACGCGAAAGTTTAAAAGTAAGAATTTGTTTGTTTGTATTCAATAAAAAAAATGACGCCTACTTACCAAGATAAAAACTATTCTATAGTCTAAGCTAAATCACAGATAAGATCTATAATTTTATACGTTAAATCAAGCAAACCACGTTAACAAAATTTATAATCGGTTCAGTTCAGTGGTTTCGAAGATAAGCGTGGACAAACATCGTGACAAGAGATTTTTAAATATTACACTAAACATACAACCAATTTAAAATAGTCTCTTTAAAGACGTCTCTACAACTCGACAGGATAATTCATTGAATGCCTCCGTATTACCCCGAGTACTAGCTTAAGTTAGAAATCTCACATTTATGTCAATTGCACTCGAGTTTAAGTTGTAAAGCTGTTATTGCGAAGAAAGCACTGAACGCTGAGAGATATAAGTCAAGGCTTATGTTTATGGCTTAATAGTATCGAAGACGAATGTAGATTAGTCTTCATAAATAGGTTCCCAAGATACACGACCTCACAGCTCGTGTGCGGCAAACATTTTGCAACCATTTTAATTTTATTTCTAATTAATGGCTTCGCTTACGCATTTAACCAATGTCCAGGAAAAATGTATTTAAAGTAACATTATATTGTACGGTAGATTAAGTTAAAAATCTATCTCACAACTAGTTTTCAACTGACTTCAAAAAGGAGGAGGTTATCAATTCGACTATATGTTTTTTTATGTTTGTTACCTCATAACTTTTTGGGTGTACCGATTTTGCAGATTCTTTCGACATTTGTAAGCTGGTGCTTGTTGAGTCCCATTTAAATTTAATCGACATCAGACTAGCAGTTTTTGAGTTATCCCTAATAATGCCTATTTAATTGACATCGATGATATCGTGATCTTTTCACTTGTGTGTCTAAAGATCTCGAGATAGTTAGATAGTTTCCTGAAAATGTATATACTTAACACACTAAAAAGCAAAAAATAAATTATTTTTTGCTTTTGAGGTGATATATCTAAATATATATAACTCAAAGGTGTCTGACTGACTGACATAGTGATCTATCAACGCACAGCCCTAACCACTGGACGGATCGGGCTGAAATTTGGCATGCAGGTAGATGTTATGACGTAGGCATCCACTAAGAAAGGATCTTGATTAATTCTACCCCCAAGAGGATAAAATAGGTGATGAAAGTTTGTATGAAAGTTTGTCAATTTAATAATCCTTCTTGACGCGGGCGAAGCCGCGGGCATAAGCTAATATGTGTGTGTGTATGTGTGTGTGTGTGTGAGAGAGAGAGAGTGTGTGTGTTTGTGTGTATAAGATAAGATATAAGATTTTAATAAAAACGTATTAATGTAAAACGATCTACGAACTATCAAAGACTTGAACACTTTACATACTTTTACAAAATAGGTTGATAACCCCTTCAATATTTTTCAACCAATTTTGCAGGCAAATGCGCAGGAGACTAGTCTTTTAATAAACCGAGTGAAATCGCTCCGACATCTCAATTTGAATTTAATGTCTATCATGTTCCGATATCCAATCTCGCTATCAACGATCTACGGATACGATCAATATTTTCCATATCTTCATAGAGCTGCTGTTAATCGGTCAGTGGTCGGCAACAATTTATTTAATGACGCTATTAATTACATCTTACAAGTTTGCGATTACCGCAAGCTTTGAAACGTAATGGTAGTACAGTCAACATCAAATACATACATGCATATTATAATCACCAATTTTTGAACGGAACGATTCGCACGCGATTAAAACACATCCGGGCTAAATGCCTACTAAAAATATATTATTAATGAAGTTGCGTTTCGCACGTTCGTGTGAATAAATTTCGTGCGAATCGACTACTAAGCCTCCCAAAAGGGGTCGAGCGGAGCTTCAGGTAACGTTCTCAAAGCCACATCTGGTAGTATGGGCCTTTCATTAACCCAAAATAGTGACAGGTTGCAAACCTGTCGCCTACACAAAAAGGGCCCAAACCCAAAAATTAACAATCCTTCAGTAAACACCAACTAAATCCAACAACCAGGACAGATGTTACATTCAATATCATCTTAACAGTCCGGGAAACAACTATAAATAAATCCATATAATCACGTTCTTTGCAAGCTGTTTTAAATCAATTCTGAGGTCGTAATTAACCAGTAGATTTTTTATTTCAATTTTATAAAACAAACAATGCCTTAAAAACTTAGTTTTATTTCCGATTTTAAATTTTCCCGCGGAAACGCTAGCCGCCATGCTTTTTCAGCCCGTGACGTCACTCCGTTAGTAAAAACACAACTGCGATTTCAAAATCAACACAAAGCACGATACAAATCTACTTTGCTTACTAACGGAGTGACGTCACGTCGCATTCCAAATGGCGAACGGCGTTTTAAAGATTTTAAAGACAGATTAAAAAGTCGATTTTAAAAATTGAATGATAAAATTTATGTTCCATATTTATGAATAAATATCGATATTTCTCGTTTACATTTTGCAATATCTATCATAAAAAAAATTAAAAAATGTGTTGTGTCTTTTAATGTCTATTTTCCATCCATATAATAAAAAAATACTATTAAAAAATGTAATGTTGTCAATAACAATTTGTACACATATAAAAATCTTTAATGCCATCGGTTCAAGAGTGTACTATGAGGTCTTTTTTTTCTGAGAAGAACCGGTAAGAAACTTATCAAGTTTGTTCGTTACCTACAAATACAGTCATAGTCACCCACGTTCCTTAGATAAAAATACTTTACCTCAGCCCAACCTCGCAAGAGATCATCAAACATACACTTAATGTAGGAATTTCCTTTAAATTTCCATTTTTAATCAATTCCGCGTAGTCTTCGCAAGCTCTCGTTAACAAACAAAACAACATCCGATATAACTTCAACAAAATATTATCATTGCTTCTTAATACCGGCAAAATAGCGGGCGCTCTTTGCGTAATGGTTTATTAAAACCTCTTTATTTGTAACCAAGTAACAACATCTCATGTGACTTTAGAATCCAAGCGGTCGGCAACCACCCGTCTAGATCTTTGATGTTATAATTAAAGAAATAACTTTGTACTGACTGCTTTGCAATCTGAAATCTTTAATGTCTATTTTATCGATAAAAAGTCGCTGTATGTGGGGTCCCATCACTATATTACCAAATGGTGATTATAATCATTATGAACATGTTTATAAACTTTGGAAATCTCAGGATTTTCCAAGATGCTTATTATCAGTAGCAAATTTAATTCCTTCGCATGTACATATTTTTGTTTTATTTTATTTCAACTGGTTCATTACCTAGGTATAAAATGGGGATTTGGGATGTACTAAGTGAGTACTTTTTTATAATTATTTATTTATATTATTAACAGTAAATGAGCAGAGAAATTATTGAGAAAATTGAGTAATTGATGATCATGTTTTATAAACAATTTATATATTTCCCATATTTTATAGAGATTTTGTTAATTCACTTGCCCTGCTAACAATTTCATTTGGAAACATTAAAATTAGAAAAAATCATAATCTTAAAGCAAAAAAATTTTAGTCAAAATCGACACGCTCCCTGTTGTTTGACGATTTAAAAGTAGGGTTAAACTTACCAAAGGATTATTTGATTTTGCTAACAGTGTATAAATAGTAGTTTAATTTTCTTTGACTTTAAAAATCCACAGGTGAAAAATGACTTGATAACGTAACATGAATACCACCGAGGTATATTGTCACCAACCACTCCATTATCTCGTCGCGTAACAATTTTTTAATAGCCCACAATTTCATCAATAAAATTAATCAAAATTAAATTGCACAAAGTCCAGCAACTTACATTGTACAATCAATGTAAGCTAAATTCTATATTAAAATTCACAAGAAGCGATCTCACGGAGAATATAATAAATTGTGAAGCGATTGTATCACGTTAATAACTTCTTTGGTGTTATGGTAACGAAAAACGACACAAAAACGATGATGGAGACCACGGGAAAGCTTAAGATTGCCTGTAATTTATACTAATTGGAATCTTATCAAAGTATACGTTGTGATATTGAAACAAAAACGAGCTGGTGTTTATGTATAATGGCGGGTAATGATACCTATTTTGTTATAATTAAGATCGCAGAAATATGTTTTGCGAAACTCGGAGTTGTAATGCTGCCTACATGCTAAAACCTCCGGTTTCGAATTCTGGTTAAGAAAAAGGAGATGTTCCATACTGCTACTTAAAAAACCCCCACAAAGAATTATATATTAAACGAAAGCTTATGCTCAAAGGATCTTAAATAAAACATTTTGACGTGACAACGTCTTATAATTCGATAGAGCCGGCTGCACGCACGAAAAAACATGACGTATGCGGCGTTACCTCGCTCTGAGGCGTTCCATGTAAGGCTTGAAGTGCAAGCAAAAATCTATTAAACAAATGAAATTAAATTTTTCTTTTGAAAAATGCTACCATTCCATCAGTATTTTCTTAAGACGTTGTCACGTTCAACTATCGTCAGTAAACCGACTTTACAGACAACCAATTTGTAATGAGATATCGCTTTTTTGTTTTTATTTTAATCCACCGCGTTTTCGAGTAATATTACAAAGTGTATGCAAGAAATCTAACCTTTAAATCGAATGTTCTCTGATTAATGCTCTTTCATCTCATATAACTTTTGTATTGGGGACTGGCCGACTACCAACCTATGTACAAGTTCGGATCACCACCTTTGTAGACACTAGGATACCGCCGCCGTCATGGTGGAATCATGTGGTGGAATGATTAGTAAGACTACCTTTAGTCTATTTTTTTAAGAAACGTGTACCGAAAATTTTTACTATGTTGCTATAGGTCCACATAACCAACATAAAGTCTGCTCAGGAAATTGAAAATAAAAAGGATTTTGTATAATAAAAGTAATTCTCGTGTTTTATTCAGACAGAGAAAAAAAGGTTTGACAAATTAGTAGTTTTGGCGGGAGCGAACATAGATAATTAAAAAATAAATAAACGTTTCGTTTCACCAAACGCGCAGGCACGATTGCGGTTGAACACCGGCTTATATTATAAATGTACCATGAACAAATATTGTTGCAGCAGTTCATTATTCACGTGTCTGCAGAAAGTTCATCAGAAGGAAGTGACGACGATACTTTTAAGATTACAAGAATTATGTAAGTAGTCAATACTCACTTTATTTATTTTTAAACATTTAGTTTTAATACATAATCATCATCATCATGATATTGCATACATAGGCACATACATACGTTTACGCTCGTAGTCCCATGAGGGGTTGAGGAATTGGGTCCAAGCTTTAAAATTGTTAAGTTTCTGTATATTGCATCATCATCATCATCATCATCAACAGCTCATATAATGTCCCACCGAGGGGCTCGAGCCTACCCCACATTAGGGGTGATTAGGCCTTAGTCAACCACGTTGGCCAAGTGCGGGTTGGTCGACTTCACACACAACCTAAGAATTGCTTCATAGATGTGTGCAGGTTTCCTCACGATGTTTTCCTTTACCGTTAATGCGTCGATTAAACGTACATATGATTTGAAAATTTGAAAACACATTGGCACGTGGCGGGCATCGAACCAGTGCCTCCCGGGTGGGAGAAGACGCTCGTACGCACTACGCCACCGACGCTTCCATACATAATCAACTTTAGTTTAATTACGTACAGTACGTTATTAACATATGGGATCAGAATCAGAACCAAAATAAAATGAATAAACATTGACGACTTTATTTTTAAACACACCAAACCTATTTCAAAAATTATCCTGTTTGCATACATTTCCATAAGATGTATGAATAAGAGAAACATAAAAGTTATAAATTGTCAACCACATAATATGCATACGTTTGTAATTAAGTCAGATTTTTAAAAGGTTCAAAAAAGAAGAGGAATAAACAAACCAAAACTTGATCGAAAACGAAACCTAATTTTATAACGCCTATAATACGAGGGCACCCGGTAATTTACAATCAAAACACATAAATCCAGCGAAATTATCGACAACAAAAAAGAAGACATCTCCGAAAACGTTGACAACCGCTGACATCATTTAAAATTAATGACGCTCGTACGTTATTTCGGCTACTAGAATCAGAGGTGGTCCACCCTTTTACGAGATTCTCACAAAATAATATAAAAAGAGCATGGGTCTCGGTTCCGTCGTGTGAAATATTTGAGCAATTAAAATTTTGGTATGCGACCCAACGAATTAGGTATAATTCCTAATTCGTTGATGCGACCGCGTTTTGTAAACATTACCTACGTTCAAATTAAGTATCGGATAATTAAGAAATAGCTTTCAGCTTTTTTTTAAGGAAAATTAACGAGATTTTTTTTAAGGAAATTTAACATGGATTCCAATTATGTAAATCAATTCTCTTATATAAGTATCTATTACTTTGACATTATTATTTATTGACATACTAGTATCGAACTTCTTAATGTGTTCATACTTTATAAATAAAACAACTTTTACGGATTTAACTCGCGTGTAATTAGATTTTACATGATGATATTATTGCCCGACGTTTCGTAACACTTTTCAGCGTTCGTGGTCACGGGATGACTCGTCATCCCGTGACCACGAACGCGAGTTAAATCCGTAAAAGTTGTTTTATTCATAATGTGTAGTGCTCGCGCAAATCTAAGAGAACATTGTGTTCATACTTAATTTATTGATATATTTATTTATTTTACAAAATCCACAGATCTTTGAATACAATAAGTAAATAAATTGACATTGTTTTATATTATTGTTAATTAACTAGACATAGTTTAATGACATTTGTACGCCTAATAAAGGCCGACCATAGTAAAACTCAATTATTCTGTTCTGTACCATCTTTATATTACTACCTATGTTTACAACTAAATTAAATTGTATGTATATTCCTTAAATTTCTACAAACAATTAAAACTCTCGTCCAACATGTTGTGAAAGTCAACGATTTTTAATATTGTTTATTTAGTTTCTTTTCGGCACTATTTACGTCTTTAAAATATTATTTGTCATTTATTTTTTTATTTTATTTATTAGGAATAACAAACAGCTTTTACAATCACACATAAATTTAACTATTACTAGAGTTACAAATATTGTAAACATTAATGTTATTTATTGTGAAGCCCACACCGTTATCCACAGATTGGTATAATGTGTTACTCGATATAAAACTAACGTGGACGGAAACTAGAAAAAGGTAACGATAACGATAGAAGCTGCTCCTACCACCATGCAAGCAAACACATCAATCAACATAATTTTGATATAAGTGAATAGCTAATGAAATTAATGAAGTAAGAGTGACGTTGGTTGTTTCATTAATGTAGTAATCGTCATCCACGTGCATGGCAGCAAGAGACGACAAACAGAAAAGAAAATAACTCATCATCATCATATCATAACTGCCTTTATAATTCGACCCACTGCTGGTACAAAAGGCCTCTCCTTGTCATCGAAGGAGGTTTAGGCAGTAGTCAACCACGCTTGCCCAATGCGGATTGGTAAACGGCGTATAAGGTGATCAATACCCCTTTGCTGGTCCATTAGTCGCCTTCTACGACACCCATTGGAGGATATGGGCCGATGCTATGCTACTCTGCCAGCATCACATGGCAATATTGTTTCAAATTCGAAATTATTGTTAATATTAATGACTGTTTGTTGCCAAAAGAATAAAACACACTAATGAGCTTCTTTTTCTTACGCTGCTCCCAATTTATTTGGGGTCGGTGCAGTACGTCCTTTTTTTTGTTGTCAGGGAGGTCAAATGCATTTACGCGTCGTCCCTGCGGGGTGGTGCTAACTGCAGGGGATATGTGGCACTCGAGGTAAAGGCGTTCCCTCCATACCCACTAAACATCCTCCCCGTCCTGACCTCCAGTGCGCTATTGCGGGACGGCTCGGGATCTGCGCACCTCAGTGCAATTACACTGAGACCGTCTCAACGCAGCCCGTCTAGGCACTCCTTGTGCACCAATTGGTGGCCAGCAGCCCACAGGGGCTACCGACTAACGCCAGCCACTGTGGGCCGCTGGCCGATGCCGGACTTATAGGCCGCCTCCACACCGACGGCTCAACCTGGCGCGTCCTCCTGATGAGTACACCGGGAGCAGCCATCGGACCGCACCCGAGGTCATCGGGCGCGGTCGTGGCCCTGAAAAGGGCCGTCCGGAACTAGCCGTGGTGGGAGAACAAAAACAACTCGACGATGGCATGTGAGTTCGAATGCGAAGCGGACACACTTGGCATCAAAAGCCGCACACCCGCCGAGAAAGTTTCCCCACCACGTTACCAGGGTCCGCCACGAGAAGACTTCCGGACGTGGACCCCGGTGCAGTACGTCCTAATATCGATAATACTGCTATATGTTTTAGGACTAAGCCACCTAAGCACACCTTGGAAATGACTCCTTGGGAACGGCTGCTATTTTTCGACAGCCGGGTTAACACGTTAACGAGCTTATCAAGTAGATTATTAGTTGTTTATAAGACACTTTTGTCTAACCCTTCAGAACTAATACCCAATTAATACCAATAACGACAAACCACCCGATTAAATTCCCACGCGATTTCGCGGAATCCGACCACTTCGCCGCGATGTAAAAACAAGGTATTTACCAGGAACAGATCCGATATTGAAAGAGGTTTTTTGTTTAAATTTCTTTGTCCTTTTACATTATATTTAATTTACATCATCAGTGATGTAATTTCTTTTGGAAACGGGCTTACGGACTAACTAATTTGGTTTCACTAAATTAACTTCGCAGTCCAGCGTAATAATTCATTTTTATTTATTTTTGAAACAAAAATCTAAGTCTTGAGCTTGATTTATATTTGTCAATATATTTTACTTAATTTGATATATTAGTCTATTGAACTATTTTTTGTTTTATCCTTTGGTGCTTAGTTATATTTAGAAGAAACATTTTTTGTGGCGAGTTAAGTAATTTTCGAAAAATTTTTAACGGTAAGATACGGGAATATTGTTGATTTGATTAAAATATTGACTGTTTTTTTTTTGTTAAATCATCATTATCATCATGGTCAGCCGAGAGAAGTTCACTGTTGGACATAGGCCTCCCCCAAGGATCTACAAAGAAGAAGAAAGAAGAAAGAAAAACAAAGCGGTCGGTCTTGCGCTGCCCGCATCCAGCGGCTTCCCGCGACCTTTACCAGATCGTCAGGCCACGTTGTGGGGGGGCCTTTTTATTATATACATATACATAATCACGCTCTCAATCCCAAAAGAGGTTGAGCAGAGCTTAAAGTAACATTTAGTTACATAGAGCCAGTATGCGGGATGCAGTGCCTCGAATAATGAGAGGTCGCCAGCCCGTTGCCAACAAAATGGGAGATCTAGCCCTAAAAAGTAATAATCCTGCACTCTAAAACAGTTCGGATATTCTTTTTAACCCACGACGCAAAAATAGTGGTGTTATAAATTGGACGTGTCTGTGTGCGTTTATAGTAGCGATGGATAGTTTTTTTTATATATTTTAAAATTGTTTTCCAGTAACATACATTTCGCTATAATTATATCTAATAAGAATATTAATTTTAAAATCCAGTCGTAAATTATATATTACGCTCAAACTTTAAAGCAGTGTAGTGTTGCAACAAGTGGTTTGCGGTTAAAAAAATATGTTTGCGGTTCCGACATTGAGAACCCATGCCAGTGCAATATCGAAGCGCCTTTCGCTTAAGGAATACGGTTGAAATTGCTTTGAAAAATTCTTCGTATATGTTCACTCAATTATCCTGGGTGCAGGCAGAAATTGATTTATGTAAATAAAGGTAAACCGCTGCGTCTAGAAATGTTTTAGATACTGTGCATATTGTAGAGACGTTTTTAATGGACGAGAAAGACGGAGGTTCCATCTCACCCCATCATCATATCAGACAAGAGGCGTCCACTGTTGAACATAGGCCTCCCCCAATGACACAGTAATATTATAATCCAGTATTGTATCTTCATACAAAGTTCGATACACACGGTACCTGGTACACACTCAGTACCACGACCGGCCGCGAATGTTACCGACTGTGTGCCGAACTCGCGTGGGTGGGCATAACTCGCGCAGTAACAATTACCTAATACATAAACAAATAATATATCTTTGCACCACTGCGTTATTAAAATAAACAATAGACATAAGTGAGTTAAGTAAAAAAGTTACTGTAAACTCTTGACGTCACCTATCCATTTTCTAACCATGGATAACGTTGCTTAATTTTTCCAAGTTTTCCTTCACTATGCTATTATACTTCCAGCAAAGCTTCAAGCTCAATACCATTATTTCTGACAGTGACTTAAACGACTCCAATTTTCCACTTCACCCAAAACCAATGATTATAATAGTAAAAACGAATTGCCTGTGAAATATAAAATGTCGTTTGTGTCAGTTGGTGCATTGACCCAGTTTTGTAAGATTTTTAAGCATATAAAAGGCCCTAACAAATTTCTTAATTTTACCTGGAATATCTATGAAATATGAATATATGGATATCTATAAATCACAGTTCAAATCAAATGCGACGATAACTATATGTACTTGAGCCAAATTCGATAAAGACTGAATGTAATCAAATCTATGTAATTTTGTATAGATTTGTTATTTTCACTCGCTTTTGCTCAAGTAGGTATAGTGTAGAGGAGAATTCACGCGCTGAACTCCCTCAGTTTGGCGGCCTGCAAGGTGCTTCTACGAATAACAAACTCTAGTGGTCGAAGAAACAGGAAAGTTTTGACCGAAATAAAATATTTGTCACATAATTTCTGGCTGAGAAGAGAAATATTTTCTTGCTTAATCTGACCATTCGCTTATTTTTCAGTTTGCGAAATTTTACCGTGTTTATTCTCGCATGTACTATTTTTTTATTGCTTTGCGTACAATAAACAATTTAAAAAAAAATATTTTGTGGTTGAAAGAATATATTACATCTAACAAATAACCAAGTAAAGTAACTCTCAGTTAGCTCTCAGTGACGAAACTCCAAAACCTGTGTCTTCAATCATCAAACAAAAGCATTAAATGCCAAAGCATTCTATCTGTCGTTTTCATAAGGTTCAATGGTAATTTATGACGGGTGCTGTATATCAGAGGTCAGGATCCTGCATCGTGATGACATTAAATATTATTGATATCCTAACGACTAGCAGACCGGTTTACGAATGTTTTGGTGAATCTTGTACTGGAGATTGCACGCTAAAGAAACTATATAAGAAAAGCAGAGAAAATCAAGATATTATGAAATCATTTTTGCGTTTACGCGTTTTAAACGCGTATATATTTTGAATACTAAAAAAATCGACTTGCCTCAGGCGGGAATCGAACCCAGCATCTTCTACAATCCTAGTATTAAAAATATTTACGCGTTTGTAAACGCAAAAATTATTATTATATTCCATAATGTAAGGTAGTTTCATCTTAACTGGGCGTCAAATATTTGCAAAAATATTTCGTTCGGATCTTAGAAGTGCAAATTTCAAAGATTTGATGAAACAATGTTTACCATAAAAACATAAGCACCAAGACCTGGTAAATTTCGACAGCGAAAGCAGAGCATCGGTGGCGTAGTGGTTAACGCAGCCGCCCGGATTGCGGAAGATGCTGGGTTCGATTCTCACCTGAGGCAGGTCGATTTTTTCAGTGTTTGTTTTCTATTATTAATCAAGATATTGTTCGTAATTCCCTTTTTATCCGAAGATGGCGAAGCCAAAAGGAATGGTTATGATTTTAGCAGCAGCAGCAATATATTATGTACGTTAATGTATGTATGTTTGTATTTACGTATGTATGTTCCTCCGTAGCGCGTAAACTATTCATCCGATTTTGATCAATAATTTGTCAATCGTTTATTATGGTCCGAGTAACATAGGCTACATTTAAATCGTCTTTAACAATAGAAGGAGTTGATTTTACCTTGTAAACCCCGATTTTAAGAGATTTCATTATACTCTTTTTTTCCGTAGTCGGCTTACAGTTTTTGAAACTTTAATATCTAATCGTCTTCTTGTGTGCGGTTGCTTAAACGATACACTGAACTCTACGTAAGCGCAAATGCCTCAGAATCAACGTTGCCTAACTATTTGGAGAAGTTCCGACTACCTAAATTGATGTAAAGAACAAGCTCTGCTTAACAAAGACACCAAAATCAACTTTACATAGACAACAAATATTACTACAGTCCGAATTGCGACAAAACTACAAAAGTTAACAACGGTGCAAACGCCTTGGAACAAATTGGACACTGTGCTATATGCACTGTATGCGTGCAATCAATTCAGTCCATGCTTTATTCGTATTTGTGTGTAAATGTCAATGGGCGTTTGGTGTCATCAGCCATATTTTAAAAAAATTACTGGAGGCACCAAATGCCATATCTTCTTTTTTACTTAATGGCACAAAAGAACACGTCTTCAAACTTAAGGAGGTACTAAATGCTGCTTTGGAGTATTTCCATAAACTGTTTTGACCTATTTGGTCATCAGGCGATGCAGTTCCAGGCACGGAACAGGACTAATACTCATCTCCTGGGTGTCGTAATATATAAGCTGACTGAGAGACTACCTGAACATCGTACTGACCATCGTATCAAGGGGACACTCGCGCAGGTGTCAGTAATCCACCCACAATAGCAATCCCTAGGAGGGTTGGTATAAAACTATACCAAAATTGCAACTATACCAAAATATAACCAAAAACTATACCAAAATTTACAGTATAGTGACTCTAGTGGTCACCTGCGGCTTCGCTCGCGTTATTCCCTATTACTATCCAATACAAAAAGAATTTTTGTATTGGATTTGTTGTAGTTGGATTGTTCCTGAGATTAGCACGTTTAACCAACCAAACAAACTCTTAAGCTTTATAATATTACTAGCTTCCGCCCGCGACTTCGTCCGCGTGGCCATTTTACCCCTAAGAGGGTTGAATTTCCAAAAATCTTTTCTTAGCGGATGCCTACGTCATAACATCTACCTGCATGCCAAATTTCAGCCCGATCCGTCCAGTGGTTTGGGCTGTGCGTTGATAGATCACTATGTCAGTCAGTCCTTTGAGTTATACATATTTAGACCAGTAGGCGTCCGCGACTTCACTCGCGTTAATGTCGGTTATTTATATCCTATAACCTTCTCCGATAAACGGACTATCCAACACAAAAAAAATATTTGAATCAGTAATTCCTGAGATTAACGCGTTCAAACAAACAAACAAACTCTTCAGCTTTATAACTCTTATTAAAGATAAATATAGAGTATAATATTAGTATATATTAGATATTGCATTTACCCCAAATCAATTGTGACCTAATGTATTATTTATTTATAATTTTAAATTAAAAATTGTTAAATCTCTTCTCAGCCCTCTGTGAAAATTGTAAAAGCGACGCACGAACTAATGGACTGTAAATAAACGACGAGAACTCTTAATTTTAAAATACAGTGTATAATAATATTATTTGAAAACGTGGGCAATCAAACTTGTTAGAATAATAAACAAACTGCGCAGGAAATAGTAATTAAACACTCTCAAGTTACACCACAAAACATTAGTACACTCTCCCATCTACAATGTAGAACTGAAAGGAAATCGTTTACCCTCAAATATTATGTTCGAAAATATTTTATTTCCCAAGATCAATACGACCCGACGCAAACTTAAAACGGCCATATTTAACTTCTGAAGTAATACTGTTGATTTCTCAAAGTCAGCCGTTCTGACTTTTGAGTTTAAAGTCAAACAAAGAACGCACAAATACTGCAAGTTATACGGAAAGTTTGGGCTTGAAACTTTGTTCGAACTAATATTATAAGATGGGAACGGTGAGACGCAATAGTGAAGGGTGAGGAGTGAGGCCAATCTATTAACTTGTTGAAGTATTTGTTCTAAGATACAAACTTGGATATTGAAATGGATACGAGTATATCTGATTCAAAAATCTTTCATTTCGAATTTAATTCCATAAGTCGAAAGACATCTACTGTGGGACAAAGTTTAGTACTTTCCCGTGAAGAGTGGCTCTTCTCTTTACCATATCATCAGTCCATCTTGCGGGAGTCTTTTTTCAAATTCAAATTCAAATTTCTTTATTGTATCATGGGTTTACATTTGATGTTGGGTTTTGTAAAAGTTTCACCATGAACCCTGTTAGGGCACTACAATGAGAGTATTAGACTTTCTTTTTTTACCTTGGGAAATGCGTTGTCATACGTCACGCCTGGGATGGTGTGATCGTTTTGTGAGACCCTCTCTACGGAAGGCAAGGCCTACCCACTAAAACCGATGCCACATGCACCTTGGCACGAAAACATCAACGACCGCCACTTCCTCCCCGTCATCGGATGAGAAGAACGCGTCAGCCTCGGTTGTGTCGCTGCCAGACGGGACCACGAGAACCCTTCCGGAAATTTCCACGGCCCCGTTGGACATTGTAGAGGTCTACCAATTCTTAATCTATAGATAGTTATGCTACTAAAATTGTCACTGCAACAGCAAGAAAATGTAGCATAAAAGGAAAATTATTATAATAGAGCTTAATTTGGCTTCTCATAGGGCATTTCTTGTAGTTTAATTGTTATTAGTTAGTTTAAGTGTTTGTTAAAGTTCTTTTTAGTTAGTATTATCTGTTATCGCTATTCTTCTGTTGTGTTGTTTGTTATAGTTTTAATTATTCAATAGTTTCTTCTTCTAATTTAAAATAATGCATATAATGGAAACGTACGTGAAACATTACACAAATGCTCACGCACATCAGTAAAAATTGTATTATAGTAATCATCGATACATTATTGTTAATATATTGTTTGATGTACAACTATTATTAATAATAATAATAAAAATATATTTCCACGCTCACACCAATTATCTAGCCCAAATTATGTACCTATCATTAAGAACTTGTGTTACGGATACTAGATAACGGACATTTTTAATATACATAATAATTTTCAATATCTTATAAATAAACTTAAATAAATATATAAAAAACCATGATTCGCATACAAATATTCGTGTTCGTCACACAAATATTTGCCGCTACCAGGATTCGAACCCGGTACGGGTCTTTTTCAATAAATCGTTTCAATAAATACAAAATATATTGATGAATCACAGACATAAATAGGAGTCTATTAACTTTGAAATATTATTACAACCAACATCTCATTGTTTCTATGTTGATCAAGCAAGCATATTCAAACATTAGTGGTGTATTCCAAATATCGATAATTTAAACAATGATAGAGACTTTTCTCTAAAGAATTCCCTTGATTTTAAATTAATAACTACAGTAGGTACCTGGTATTATGATAATTATTATATGCAACTTTACCTTAACAAATATTTTTTGTGAAGAATTTGAATTAGAATAACATGAAATATTTGATGAATTATATCAAAGTAATTCATTGTGTAAAGTATTTTTTACAACGAAAATGCATATATGTATATATCACATTGTTAATTAAATAGCGAGAAATCGCACTTCTTCGTTATTATTTTTTGAAATACAAAAGCTTAAATATCACATAATTTAAATTCTATCACAAGTACTAAGCTTCAGTTCTAATTGGTGCCCAAAATAGAAACTATTATTTGCATAAAACAAAAAACAATTTCGATTGTCAACATCACAACAAACGATGCAATTTGCCAGTCAAATTAACCCATATTGCAACCATATAAGACAATTTTGAAACTCAAAACCGTCAAGCTTGACACGCTGTCAACTGTAGCGTTAATTCAACCAAAACTGGATGTCGGACGCTCCCACAATGCAGTAAGCTAACCCTACAATAATTTCGTCGACGCATAGAGAACGTGGCGGGTAACGTATGCAAATACACCTCGGGGCTATGAAATATACGACCAATAAATAAACAACGAGCGAAAGGGGTGAAATTAAATATTCATAGACAGTGCGGTGCTTGACATCGATAGAAAAACATTGTGAAATAGAGAAGCAACTAACTTTACAATAAAGAACCTGCAAGCTGGTAAAAAAATTGGTTGTCTGTAAAGTCGGTTTACTGACGATAGTTGAACGTGACACCGTCTTAAGAAAATACTGATGGAATGGTAGCATTTTTCAAAAGAAAAATTTAATTTCATTTGTTTAATAGATTTCGCATTATAGTATGTATAAACTTGTAATAAAATCTCTTTGGCTATACTATTTGTATCTGGCTGGTTTTGGTATCATTGAAAGTTTAAATTTTAAAGAACATAATTCCAAATTCAAATTAGAGAATTAGATTCAGAGCGAGGTAACGCCGCATGACGTCATGTTTTTTCGTGCGTGCAGCCGGCTCTATCGAATTATAAGACGTTTACACGTCAAAAATATGTTAAGTAGATCAATATAATAAAGAAAACATACAAAAGGCTTAGGGTAAGAAAATTGCTATGAATATCAAATCATCAGCCTATTATCATAAACTGTCCTTACTACAAGGAGATGATACGGATACCGGATAACGGTACCCGTAGTGTAAGTTTTTTAGTATAAAATACGAAACCATTGCGTTAGGAGATCAATTTGTATATGAAACGTGAATACCCTAGCGGAAAGAAGCCCAAATCATGTTTCCCAGACAAATAAAGCTAACTAACTCTTAACGCAACTAAAATAGTAACTTCGTTTTATACTAAACAACTTACACTAATGGTATGGATATTCAGCAAACCTTGTAGCCTTATAGCCAGATATCTGAACAAATATTTTCGTTTAGTGCATTGCAAGGAGCGAGTTTGCGTAGGTGGCTTTGCCAACGATTGGGTGGATTTAGTCGAATTCGAGTTTATTCGTTCATGAGCGAAGTCGCAATTATTTCATTGACTTATAAAATAAAATATTGCAAACACAGAGTTTTGATCACTTTTAAACTTTCGCGTTGCATGACTAATAGAGTAAAAACGGGAATTAACGCGATTAAATTTACCCTTTAAATGCCTGACGTTTCAGCCGGGTTCTCCAGTCCGCCTGTGACCATAGTGTTTTGAGATGATTAAAATAAATTTACAACAATTTTTCTTTAGTGTAGTACGAATTCTAATTATTTTTTTAAGTTGTATAATGAACATTTTATGATCACTTTTATTTGTTTAAGTGATCCGTTTCATCACTAGAAAAAGCACATGAACAGTTTAGAGACATCATAGCAAAAAAGTTACATTGCAAGATAGTGTTTTTTTTTAGTGATGAAAAACTATACCTGACTGACTTTTCCGTTGAAAGAGATGAATTCCACATCAGAAAGAAGCTTCAACAAAATACCTTATACGAACGCAAGCAAAACTTGAAATCAACTAAAACAATTCCGACAAAAGCAATAACGTGTTTATGTAAATCAGGCAACGTATTTCAATACCGCTATCGATATATTAAAATAAACAAAACTGTACATCACTACAGCAGTCCAATATCGTAATAGGCAGGCTAAAGAGTGAGTCGACTTGTATAACATCACCAAATTAGCCGAGCGATGTGCACTAGCCCTTAGGCGACAGTAGGGTTGCCAAAAGTGCGTTTAAGATAATAATTTTACATTTATTTGTACAACTTTAAGGAGTTATGATGTAATATAATATATTTTATAAGTTTATTTTAAAATAAATAATAATGATCTCTTTAAAGAATAATTTATTGCCATTGTAGAAAAATAATGTCGTTGTTATTAACTACGTTATCGAACATTGAACATGGAACCTATTTCCATTAATCAAATTAGTAATCATGACGCTAAAAATAATTTTAATTCTTAACATATTTTTCAAACACAAGACATATTTTTTGTATTTTCTTACGATTAGTTCTTCAATAAATTTATGTATGTATTATATACATTTGCTTAAATAAAGCAAATTATATTAGCATATCAGAAACACAATTGATTATTCTTATACACCCTACATATACTATGACTGTTTTCCGAGTATAACATTATAGACGTTATAATAATAAACATAGTAGACATAATAGTTATAGATATTTTAGTATTATGATTCTATTATAATATATGATATGCTAAAGCTCTTTTTCAAGCTTAACGTAAAGGAAACTAAGAATTAACGACAACAATTCATTATTTTCATTCAACATACATTCGTGATCTTGTGAATTATACTTATTACTTATTCAAGTTTTATAATATTGACCCTAGGCCAGGATACATATTATAACTTTTGAAAATTAAGAATGATTAATTAATTAATGGTTCATATTTATATGATGAACACGAATGATTGTTTGCTGCTCATGGTTGTTTATATATTTATTTGTAAGAATATCTAAAATTATTATGTATATTAAAAATGTCCGTTATCTAGTATCCATAACACAAGTTTTTAATGATACTTACTTTGGATTAGATAATTGGTGTGAGCGTGGAAATCTTAATATATATAAATTACATGTCACGTTGTTTGTCCGTGATGGACTCCTAAACTACTCAACCGATTTTAATCAAATTTGTACACCGTGTGCAGTTTGATCGCACTTGAAAGGTATGATAGTTTTTAACTTGACAATTAGTCCTCATTTTTTTACTGCATATTTAATGTTATAGGATGTTAGTGTGAAACCACAGCAACGCGTAGCCGGGACAGCTAGTCTATTATATGTAATTCCGGTGTCACGAAGTTTGTCCGGGATGAACTCCGAAACTAACATAATAATTTAACTTTCATATACCCTTTATTGAACTTTAGTTAGAGATATAAGTAAAATATGTTACTTTGGTATTTAAACAAAAATGCCAACCCTAAAATCTTTAACAATATGTAAATGTTTTGTGACGCCTTTATAAATGATTTTATCTCGCGCGTTTTGTATGAAATATTACGGTGCGAAATTGAATTGAACGAGATCTCGTGGAGAGACGAGGAGGGCACATGTGTCAGCTAATCACCAGGGTTACATGGGGTGATAATGTTAGATTGTTGGACCAAACATTTGTTGCGCACTTAAAACGCGGCTAATGGTAATGAATGTTCTTTATCAATTGTCACTTTTCTGTGGAACTTTTGTTGCAATGTTGGCGCCAAGTGAGTCGTGGCTTGTGTCAGACAATCTTAAGCACAGGGGTTCTTTGTATCCCTTTGGAAAACGAGTTGTTACAATCCATTTCATAGTTTGTTCATGATAACAATAATTGGCTATTAAACTGAAGTTATGTTTTATTTGGTTTGATTCATCAGGAATAGAAATCAAAGATTTAAAAGTACCTATTTAATAATAATAAAATCAATTTAAATAAACAGCTTCCTGATTTTTATATTGTTTAGCTCTTGTTATCCAGAGTCCGCTCTTTTATTGGTTTTAATTAAAATATAATGTACACATCGAACCTGGTTCAATGTGTGATTTTTCGTGATATTACCATTTAGTTTTGTCCCGACATTTATTTTTAATTTGAAACATTCAAATAATCTTGGGCATAGTAAGATTAAAGACAAGCGCTCTCGTAAAATAACAAAAATAATCTAGAATTTACTTTCAAGAAACAAAATAAACGTTATTCGATTTCAAACAATACTAATAAAATATTGTGACAGCCCTTAATCTAATTTACGCAGATACATAATAATTAGGCATTAAATTGTCGGCGGGGGCGGCATGGCCAGCACCGTTGAATGTACTTTATTGCCGGGGGTACATCGGTTCGATAACGCATTCAAACAAGAATATAGTTTGCATACTACGAGTATATCTTTTATTCACATTTCGCTAAGTGCTTGAAAGCTACGCATTGGAAGGATGTTAATATAAAATAGTTCTTTATTTTTTGCATTAATTACTAGCTTTCCGCCCGCGACTTCGTCCGCGTGAAGTTTTCTTTTAAATCAAATACCTACGTCACTCAGGAATAAGATAGCAATCTAAAGGTGAAAGATTTTTATAAACCTGATTAAAGCGATTTAAAAAAATCGTTGTTCGTTACATACATACAAATCTTTCCTCTTTATAATATACTAGCGACCCGCCCCGGCTTCGCACGGGTGCAATGCTTATGTAAATATGCATGTATTATACATATAAACCTTTCTTAAGAATCACTCTATCTATTAAAAAAAACCGCATCAAAATCCGTTGCGTAGTTTTAAAGATCTAAGCATACATAGGGACAGACAGACGGCGGAAGCGACTTTGTTTTATACTGTGTAGTCAAGTAACTTATAAAGGGCAATGGACTATGCTCGGTGTTTCTTTGCGAGATCTAATCAGGAATGAGGAGATGCAGGAGAACCAAAATGTACGACATAGCCGAAAGAATTGTAAAACTTAAGTGGCAGTCGACGGAGCACGTTGCTTGGCCGATGGAGCCGAAAAGGTCTCGAGTGGCGACCACGCACCAGACGACGAAGTGTGGGTAGGACCTACTACAAGGTGGACTGATGACCTGATTAAGCTTGTCACACCTGGATGCGAGCAACACAGGACCACAAATATTTACAAAAATATTTCGTTCGGATCTTAGAAGTGCAAATTTCAAAGATATGATGAAACAAAGTTTACCATAAAAACATAAGCATAAAGCACTGACAAATTTGGGCAGCGAAAGCAGTGCCCTGGTGGCGTAGTAGTGAACGCAGCCGCCCGGATTGCGGAAGATGCTGGGTTCGATTCCCGGCTGGGGCAGGTCGATTTTTATCAGTGTATTTTTTCTAACAGAGGACCATCGTTGTGGCGTTTTTAGGGGTAGGCCTATGTTCAGCAGTGGACGTCTTGTGGCTGAAATGATGATGGTGATGACAAAGCAAGTGTACTGTATCATCAATCTGTGTACTCTTAGACATATGCTAGGACACTATAGAGTAATAATTTTTGACTTGGATCTGCAATAGTAATAACCAACAATTTTTTTTTTAATTTAAGTGAAAATTTTTACTAACTAATATATTACTAAATTTTATGGACTATGGGTCTGAAATAAATAGATTTATTTATTCATAGATTCAAATTTTCTCGATATAAGTACTACAGAAGCTTGGCGGTTGTGTGTGATTGAAATTTCGACAGTTTATATTTTGCTTCATCAAACACATTGCTGTGGTTTTTACATGTCGCTAAAAGCTTATTTATTTTATTTTTAATTTCATGTTTTTAAACATAGATCAATAACCAAGTTCAAAAATACATTTAAAATTTTTCAATATGTTTGTAATTTATGTAATCTTTTATAACTGTGTCGATGAGCAATAAAGTTAGATTATATTCTATTCTATATCAATATTCACACAATCCATCCGTATTAAATGCGGTTCACCTCTTCCCCTCCGTATTTACGTAAAAAGCTTCACACCAAATTTGAAAACATACAAACAACTACGGAAACGTATTACGATTAATTTATTAAAAAAGGAAACTGAACTGATGTTGCTTTATCAAATTTATTCAAATTAATTCATCGTTCAGATGTTTATCGTGCCGCCCTCCGACCCATTAGATCTAAACCGTTTAATTCATTTAGCGTGTATATCTACAATACAATACCCAAATTAATTAGCATATTATTAGTTTGACTGATCGCTTCCGATGAGGTGAGTACTTCAGAATAAACCGGCAGAGATACGCAACTTTTTTGTGTGGAACGCTTTTAATTAGGCGCTCGTCGGTCGTTGTGATGCAAGCAGTGGTGTTCAACCTTTCGCAATTTTGGTTTAGAATTTACTGTATATTCTCAGTTAAGAACCTACCAAAATTAATACATTTATAAATTAATACATATAATGACCTGCGTTTGTTGATAAATCCCCATTTTAAACATATTAATCATGAGAAGAGCCTAAAAGAATACCTGGGATAGTATATTCGCAATTCTTTGAGCTATGTATGTGATCTTAGCTCTCCTGTGGATCTCTGTGTAATCGCGTAGAAGAAACTCCGAGTAACACCGAATATCTCGACCCTATCTCCTGACCAAATAAGTAAGTAATTAGCCATGACAAAATACTTAAAACATTTATCTATAATTACACCTAAAGAAAGTTCTCTGATTAACATCTATATCTTACACAACAGGTGTCCAACCAAACTTAAAACTGAACTTTAGCTTCATTAAAACAGAGATGGCTTCCATATTTTGAGGTAAATCTGGCAGATAGGAACTATTAGGAACACACGAGACTCAACCAACCTTATCCAGACAACTTAAGAGCGAATTTGACTACACCACTGCCACCTTGAATATGCTGCTGTGTGTACTTAATGTTAATTAAGACGCAGCCGGGACAGAGGTATCTATTCTGTACATTACTATTCAACTATATTTTATCCTGTAGTAAACAACATTTAGCAAATTGAATTTAGTTCGTAAATATTATTTCGGTATTTACCATAAGGGAATTTTGTCGTTATACAGAATAAGGGTTCTATTTCTTGAGTCGAGAGAATGTGTTACCGTTGCTAACTGTACGAATCTTTATTATTATTTTTGTGGTACGAATTATTACTCGTTTGTCGTTTGTTTTAATAGGTAAGTACCTACATACGGGGTGTAAAAGACATGAACAGTCAAACGAGAACCATGTATTCTGCTCACCATCATAACATTTTTTTTCCTTTAGACTATACCTGGGAAATTGATAGTTACGATTTTATTGAAGGTCAAAGTCATAATTTTTTTTTTCATTTTTTTATGAAAACGTATTCTATACGTTATTTCTTAATTATTGTCCAAAGAAACATTATCATTTTTTTAGTATTTCATAAAAAAAATGGCTTCAAAACGTTAGCATTCAATGTAGCTCACTCGATGCGCACGGACACTAACGAACGGGGCCGCCCGCCGTCTGGCAAAATTATCGCGGTTTTGCGAGTTGCGTGCGAGTAGAGCCCTTTACATTGCGCGGTACAATTTGCAATTTTTTTTAACACCAAAAAATAAAAATCATTTCCCAGCAATATTTTTTTTGGAATATGTCTTATTTTGATGTATAGAATACATGGTTCTCGTTTGACTGTTCATGTCTTTTACACCCAGTATTAGTATTTTATTTTGTTCTAACCAGAGGGCCTAGCCAAGTGACCAGTCGATTGCGTTGAACGTCTAACGAAAATAATAATTATGTATGAAACTGACGTTTTAGTGAGAAAGCGCTATGGCGACCTTGGTCAAAAATTAGCCTCCCATCCACTAGCGCTTATTTCGTATGACTTGTCCTCATAGATGAACGGTAGAGAAACATCGTAGGGATAAATTAATATAGTTAATAAAACCTCTGAGGCCACTAACTACCTAAATGTCATCTCTACATGTTTTCCTGCGAATTTATCATTCCTCGCCAGTCCGAGAGGAAAAACAATCCTTTTGTCACCATACACACGAACTGATACTACTGGATGGGGGGCCATTATCATTTCGTTCGGTAGAAACGTTGTATCATTTGCCACTTATCTAGGCCCCATGTTATTTAATTGCTTTTAGCGCTATAATGTAAAACCCATTAAATAACAGTTGATATTTTACTTTAAAAATTACTAAGAAACAGTTTTAATAAGTTCACATGGTAATTGAGAAGGCGACCTTCACAGAAAGATCAAAATAAAGAATTAATGACAAACAAAGAATGTTTTACTTATTTTTTCCTTATAATAACGACATTCGTCAAAAGAATGTCATATTTACAAGCAACCGTACAAATAGTACGTCTAAAACCCAACCAAATACTAAGCAGGGACGATTCTCAGTAAAATGATTCCGTTTCAGCCCGTTTGAAGTTAATGGTCCGGTTATAAACATGTGCGACCGTTTGTCTTTGCTACTACCAGCGAGCTTTATTAGAACATTTGAACGCATATTTTATAGAAATAATCAAAATTTATTAATAACTAGCTGTGCCCGCGACTTCGTCCGCGTAGAATTTACCAAAAGAAAAAAAAAGTAGCTTAAGTTATTCCTTATTAAATCAGCTACCTGGCAAAAAAAGTTTCGTCAAAATCGGTTGAGCCGTTTCAGAGATTAGCCGGAACAAACAGACAGACAGTTAAAAATTGTAAAAAAAAATATTTTGGTGTATGTACCTTATACTTATATATTCATATGCATGTAGTAAGAAACGGTTATTTCAATATTACAAACAGACACTCCAATTTTATTTATATGTGTAAGATGTATAGATTAAATTGTGGAAGACAGTTCCTCAGTCAATAGAAAAAAAAACAATTTAGTTTTAAAAATCAATTTATCATCAAAGAGCGTTTCCACATTATCCGATCCGATATCGATATCGGAAGCTAATGTCAAGACCGGCGCAGCGCTAGAAATATTATAAATGCGAAAGTGAGTTTGTTTGTTTATTTGTTACGCTTTCACGCCTAAACCACATAACCGATTTTGATGAAATTTGGTATGAAGATAGTTTGAGATCCTGAGACTGACTGATACTTTTTGGCGCGATAACCGACATTAACGCGAGCGAAGGCATGGGCGCCCGCTAGTAACATTCTAAAATTATCAAATGTAAAGTATATATTCTTCTTCTTTAATTTTCTTCCTACCCTGGCCTCAATTTTATTTTATTTATTTATTGGGCTCAGTGCAATATATGTAGATTTGACATAGTTATATGGTCGGCCACCAACCTAGCTTACATATGATTTATAGTAATAAGGTATACTATATATATTTCTATTCCACACCGTTAGAAGCGTTTCGAAGCCAGAATTTGCATTACACCAAATAAGTACAAAAAGATTTCACAATAGCTAAGATAATTTCCACCTAAGAATATTTACAAATTTGTTGAGTAAATGAAAAAAAGGATATAATATGCCTGAGCTTTCTAAGTTTGAAAATTTGTTATTTTGAAATTTTTTGGGATAATACTGAAGGTGATGAAAAAAATTTAGATGTCAATGACTTACAGTGCCTAAAAGCAGACAATTATACCGTTTTATCACAGCTGAATTAACATAAGCACGGTTTTATTGCGCCATAACGTAAATTGCTGATCGCCTTATTAAGACTTTATTGTTTAATAACGTCAGGTTTACCAGCCGCTCTTAGTGATCGGTTTGATGTCTGATGAGTTTTGAATATAGTTCATTTATAATAAGAAATATTTTTTTTCCTGACTTCCAATCTTATTTGAGGGTGGTGAATTATGCCTACCCTTATGGGAAAACGGCGTGACTTTAGACATCAAGTTTTCGTATCTCACCGTAAAAAAAAACATTCGATGATACACAAGTATGTCAGGGAATTTGGAGGTGACCCATACAGGGATGTCTTTATGTCACCAAACGACCCGTATCCACTTCTAAGTAGAGATCCGCAACAGATGTTCTTTACTAAGAAACATACTGTGACTCATCCATAAATATTTAATAGCTTTACGTCTAATTTTCCTCTGTGTTTCAAAATTCAGAAACCATGTTTTATGTAACGTGGGTGCAAACGAGTCTACGGCCTGGTGATAAGCAGTTACCGTAGCCTGCATATGGCAATACTGAAGTGTAACTCCCGCGCTTCCAACCCTAATTTACGATTTTTGAGGTCATCGGAGAATCTAAGACTAGCAGTTCCAATGCATTCTACTAAGTTCTATAGTAAATCGTTCACGGTTCAGGCAGTCCTATTATGGAATGCATTACCTACTTGCATAAGGCAAGCGCAATCACGGGCAATATTTATAAGCATAGTCAAAAATCACTATCTCGCAATGTAATTTAGTTTTATGTATATATATTTATAAGTAGAAATATAGTAAGTGTGTGTTTAAGTATGTATAAATATAAGATATGAATGTACTCGTATTCTCATATGTATATATTTTTATAAATATAGCTTATGTATGTGTATTGTATATAATATAACTATATTGTATTTAATATATTATTTAGGGTATCTATTTATTGCACGGTACATCAATGACTTCCCTCATAATAAATACCACGTCTTTCCTGTCCATCCAAAGGTTGTCTGGAAGAAATCGCTCATATAGCGATAAGACCGCCCATTGTACATTTAATTATTGTTACTGGTGTTTTTTTTATGTATGTTCCTGATATTGTTGATGTACAATAAAGAATATTCTATCTATCTATCTATCTAACCCCGTTTCCTACCCCGTGGAGGTGTGGCAACTTTAGTCACAGACAAAACACAACTCTACGAAAATGTAGAGGTATTTATTTGACTGTAGTCTTCTTCAATATGTTGAAAGATGGTAACCTATATCTTTTTCTGTATCCTGACAATGTATGAGTAAATACGTTTAGGTTGATCGGTTGACTACAGTTGTGAAATGGTAACAAACTCTCAATCGCATTTATAAATATTAAGTTGGTTTGTATTTTCGCCTTGTCGTCCTGCAAGTTGCTCCTTAACGCCTCCCTGAAAGGACTTATGGTTGTCTTTTTCTTCTTGGTCCAAATTTACTTGAGGTCAGTGCTATTACCACACTGCTATAGGTTTTGCATCGTATTAAGGATCGAGGAGACAGCGCGCGAGTAACTCCTTGATCCTTGATATGATGGTCTGCCAGGGCTCAGAATAGTCGGCGTCTTTTATGACTTCCACTGGATGAGAAGTGGTAGTCCTATGCATGACCGGAAACTACGCCAATTACTAATTTTTTTTTAACGTGACTGCGGTCCCCAGATTTGTGTGATAAATTTTCAACCTTTGTTATATAACCCTTATAAAGTGATCAAAGTTTTTAAGTTGATTACCATTCCGTTAGTAATTGACCAATTAACTCCATTGTTTCGTCGAGATTTTTAATCGTTCGCGTCATTATTTTTATAGCCGTATTTCAAAATAAGTATATGTATTTTCCTGTCTTAGAAAAAATTTAAGAGATTTTGAAAGTTGCCGATGAGTACTAACTGGGATGATTTTTTTGAAGCAAAATCTCTTTAGCAGCGTCGTGATTTGAAAATTCGATGAAACGCAAAAGCGACACCAAAAATTATTCGGCGTATAGAGGTTTGTAGTTCAATATTTTGACAACCAATATAAACATTCGTCATCCGTTGCTTCTGAAATCTACGAGTTTGCTACTTTTCTGAAGTTTTACTCATAGATTAATATAAGTTTCACTTCTGCCGTGTGTGAATTGAACAACCACACTTTTTTCTCTACAATTCACACGACAATTTCAAATATGTCTTGAAAACAAGAATTGAGGAACAAAAGTTACATTTGCATTAAAATTCTTGAACTTTCTATCAGCAAAGGCCGTTCCGTGTAACCGTCTCCAGTCAATGGCGGCGCGTTTGTGAAAATTTTACTTTACTTGTACGGAAATACTGCGCTGTGTTCTTGGTTGTAAACCTTTCTTGTCAGACCTGGCTTTGGAGTTAACAGCCTCCTAGCGATTCGCTTGTCAGAATCATTTCTAGAGGTCACTCAATAACCCAATAGCAGCATTTTCAAATGTCAACTAGAAACTATTTTTTGGCTGTCTGAAATACTATTACCGTAGGTTAGTTATTTTTTAAGAAAAAAACTTGTAATATAATTAGTGGAACCGATGCTATATACTATGCTATAAGGGTCATTATGTTACAGGATGTTTTTATAATGTTCATTTTAATTATATGTGTTAAAAAGTATGTCAATATTATGTTCACCTTTGAGATCTTAATTCGAATATTTAAACATGAGTGAAGATAAAGTACTTTTTTGAGCCCAGAAGCCTGTTAGGTGAACCTCCCCAAAGGATTCCTAGTTGGCAAACATCTACAACGGGTAGTCTCTCTCTCTGTCTACTGATTTGAATCGAGAGCGTCCAACCGGGAAGGGACTAAACCCACCTTCCCATGGCCTTTTTATGGAATAATTCTAACGTACCAGAGCGTGAATAAGGCCACACTCAGGTTATGTGGAAGTCCTTTGCAGACATACCAAAGTAAAAGTCGAAGTATTTATTTGCATTCATGAATATAAAACAATAGATACAATATCTGAAAATACCAGTACATCATATTACCCTTTAGGGCATAGCCATTAATCATGTTGATAAGTTCGTGTGGTGGATTTTAGGTACAGAAAAGATTGATACAGGTCTTTAGTAGTTCCTGTTATTTACTTGCATGCAATATTTATGCATTTCAAATTATTTTTATATAATTAGTCAACACATTTAATTTAAGAATATGAATTGTTATAACATGAATTGCATATGCATACCCACTAAATACCGAAAGCGCATACCAATCAGAACACGTAGATTTTCGCCCTGATGGTACCGATCTATCGGATGAAGGATTTGCCTGGGATACGAAATATAGTAAAGGGAGGTATATTGGTGATATAAGTAATTTGGTGATATTTTTTAAACTGACAACCACACTATGTCCTATGAGAGCACATTCATGAGACAATGCTAGGGCGTTGCTACGAGTGTGAGGTAGATATATATAAATTACGCGCTCCGCTCTAACGTTCCTCTGTTTAGTATACAAACTTTTTCGACAATTTTGTACCTGTAGCGCCATTTTTCAATGAATGCCGGCTACGCTTTCGTATTTTGGATAAAATAAATTTATTTAATTAGTGTTTCAAAGTAATTATTATTCAAACTGTTCAATAAACTAATTAATATTGAATTAAAACCATAGTGAAGTCGTGTCTGTGTCAAAGTAAGTGTTTATTCCTTATTTTGTAACCCTTGTTTCTTAGTGTTTTCGTCAACATTTTGGATACGTTTTTGGGTGGTTTACTTTAGATTTATTTGGTGCTTGTATTAAAAATAAAGTCGAGAAGTCAAGTACACACTTCGAAAGGTTTTATTTTGATGTATCCGTAAAATGGGTTATCAGTTGAATTTAAGGTTTTTTTTTTAATCGCCAAATTACCTACTTCTAGATTGGCAATGGAGGAAGGGAGAAAATATAGGAAGTATAATCAGCAACATCTACAAAAAGTTGTCAGTCTCGTCAGAAATGAAGGTAAAACCATAAAGCTACTAAGGAAGCAGACGTCCCATGAAGCACCTTGTAACATTACCTTGGAAATGAAGAGTATTCTATAAGGGGGAGGTCACTGTCTTGCAATTTAGGGTTGAAGCTTCTGCCCCAAAAGTGACAAAAAGCAAAACTCGCGAGGGAGACAATGATTGGGAATGCGGGATCTGTGAAGCCTTATACTCCACTGAAGCAAAAAAGAATGGAGCAAAATAGATCCAGTGTTCTTACTGTCTTACTCCATACCACGAGATTTGCGTATTTCTCGAAGACGCTAATCCCGAAGAACAGCTATACTGCACATGCGATCGTTGCCTTTAATAATTTACTAAAGGATCATACTTATTTTTTTTATTACAAGTATAAAGTATGTAATTTAAAATAGTTCACCAAATTACCTATCCACTATCACCAATCTACCGACCCGTGTCACCAACATACCTTTGACTTCTTGGGAATTTAATTAACATTTTTTCTTCAAAGTGTTGAATTATTATTACGTAAACTGTATTAATTATTTATTTTAAGTATTAAACAATGTAAATAAATAAAATTCACTTTTTGTTTCATTGTTGATTTCGTATAAAATTAGTATTATTAATTTTTATCACCAACATACCTTCCTTTACCCTACATCGTTCCAGCGCTAAAGCATGCAATAGCGGAGTCGGTACGGAGCCCTATCCCGTACAGACCTTCCTATGTCCTGACTGCTGACGTAGCCTTAGGGGCGTGCAGGCGGAATCACGGGAGAGTGCGCTGCTATTTTCCGACAGCTTGTTGAGCAGTGCAGCATAATCAAGTTTTCCGGTAAAATATAAAAAACCGGCCAAGTGCGAGTCGGACTCCGTCCGTTCCGTACCATTATTGTCGCTTAAAAACCGGCAAAAAATCATGTCTATTGTATGGGTAAATATGTAACTTAAATTATATTGATAATTACTTAATGACTTGTATTGATGTTTTGAAATAATTACGAAATTGTGAGCCGTGGAGTTTCTTTCGCCATGTCTTCTCCATCTCAGATAATAAAGACACAAATTTTGTCTACTCTTTGTGTTATTAGGATTTATTGAAATCTTTTTCGACTTATTTTGAATTTGTCGTAATAATTTAGTAAGGAACTTTAAACCATGTAATATCCCTTCAGCTTACGAACGTGTTTACAAAATGAGCTAACAAAAGACGGTGAAAGTTATTTGCGCGGCACTAGTCGCGGTATAAATAATTTTAACTGCCGTCGGGAAATCGACTTCAGATCAAAGCGCGGGTTTCTAAGTTTTAGTGAAAGGACAAGGCGAGAATGACTGAACATATGGACGTAGAGGCTTTTGAATTATGACATTGAAGGAATACTAAGTAAACTAAGAAATTATTTTAATTTAAAATTTCAGAAAACTAAAGTTTGAAAGAACTCCTGTCTTGGGGAAAGGACTCTACTCTTAGAGAAGACCACAGTCGATTATGACTACTAGAGCAAACAAAATAAGAGCGACGCGAGCAGCTTTTGGGAAATGCTTCCTTTGCTTTGTCGGATCACAAATGTATGCTTATCACCTAAATTGAAAGGAATGTACCCATCTAACATTAACACAAAATGGTGGTGGGTATCAAAAATTAAATTACTTAGTTAATTAATGTGATTAATTGATATATGTAGAAACGCTTTTTACAAGATATATGATTATATAAATATTCCAAACGGTGTGAGTAATAACTGCCCAAAATTTACGCATGTAAAACTGTAACTTAAATTATATTGATATTTATTTATTGACCTGTGTTGATGTTTTGAAATAATTACGAAATTGTAAGCTGTGGAGTTTCTTTCGCCGTAATTTTAGGTGAAATAATTATTTTGTCCCGAAACGGTGGTAGGGTATTTGACGATTTAAAAGTACTTAGAAAAGTCCATTTAAATAATGAACTTTTTCCATAATGAAATTTTTACATAACAATTTTGCTGTTAATCGCAGATAGCCTGGTGATTTTTAAGATAACCTTGCCCATAGTGCGCTGTGCAACCCCTGCCTGCATGTCACACTCAGACCACGAAAAAGTTACTGATTTTTCCTACAAGATCCTACTTTTTCTCATATGAATATTTAAGTAATCAAATTATCTACAAATTACTTTTTCCTGCGTGCCCCTTATTGCAGGAATGACAAATAAAAATTTAAATCGGGATTTTGACGTTTATTATTATCTTTATCTTATTTTCTGCGTCTTTGATTTATACCCGATCTGGGCATAGAGTAGTCAACATAAGGTGAACATAAGCTTAATGTGACAAATGTGTACGTTTTTATTTGCATAGCTCTGAAAAATCTGGTTGCTCATTGGTTAGTTTCAGCCTCAAGTCGCCTTCGAATTGAAGTCTGTGACTATGTTTAGTTTTTATGTTTGACATGTCCAAAAAACCGATGTCACAAAAGGTATGTCATGCAAAATGGTAAATAGATAAATACTTAATTGCTGCTTCGCTAATACGATAAATGTTAATACTTTTAAACCAGCCCAGAAATTACTCGGTGATTGATCTGCAAATCAACTCTTGAGTCTGTTGTTGAATGAGATGTCATCAATTCCTTCTGATCTGAGATCAGTTGGTGGTAGGTGGAATGGTTCGCAAAGTTGTTTACCCAACTGGGTAAATAACCACTTTGAAATACCGCCGCAATTTTGTTTCGGAACCGTACCATGATACGATGATCCCCGAGTAGTTGCGCGGACGCTGCCGGCCACCGAGACCTCAAATAGCTAGCCTTTCAGCAAGTGCATGGTCGTTCCTCTCTTGGAGAATTTTTATCACAATTTAAATTATCAAAATTGTTATCTAATATTCGCAAGTGTTATAATACGCTGGTTGCGTGTACTTTTTTGTGTGTTTATCTCCCCGAAAAGGGTACTAAGGTAAACCCGACCGGGTTTCCAACATCGGCGCGGTCACGTATTGACTCGCTGCCGATTTCGCTACGCCGCCATCCACACCTGCTGGGGACTGGTCTCCGCCTGAGGAGTGTCAGCGAGCCGACCGCCTTCCATTATCGGCAATCTAGGGGAATCTGTCTCTGCGTAGATAAGGTATCACAACCCGTAGTTGCGTCGCTGCAATTCCATTGCGGCGATTTTGCAGCGGGGCGCAGGACTGCTCGGTGCATATTTACTTATTTTGGTATTTTCTTTACTGATCAAATTATCTTATTGAAGATATTGCCGCACGTACCCATTGATACAACTTCGCGTACCCTTGGCGGTACGCGTACTACTAACTGGGAACCACCGGTCTACAAGATGGTTTATTCATCTATGATATATTCATCATCATCCGTTTTATGAAAATAACTCCAATAGTTTCCGAGCTGCTTTTGTATTTTGGTAAGATCCAAATTGGGAATATTGTTATATATGTTATACAATTTTTTTATGTAAGTACTCTATTTTCAAAAGTTTTTCTTTTCAATTTGCTTAATTGTTAAATATTGTTAGCACTTGATCTTGTGAACCTCTCATTAACAAAAGAATCCGACATTTGGGCAGACACATTCTCGACGATATCAAAACAATCCAAGCAAGGAGTATCTTATCATTTTTAGATAGTGCCCAGCTAAAGCAATACTTGTAAGGCATCAATAGGACTTACTTGGAGGCTTTAGAACTTTATAGGTCGGAGTGATTCAAAAGACCCGAAACGATGGAATAATAATGATAATGCGTGATGATCGTTCAAAACTTACAAGTTACTTGCCACTTGTCGCCTCCTTAAGAAGGCGGGGGCCGTGGTTGGTCCTTAACCTGTAGGGCGAACTACAGGTTGAGGACCAACCAAGGACAGGAATAGGAGTGTTTCTAGTCGACAGGTACCTCTCGCGAGTCCCTCACTCTCATCTAGTTTGCTGCGATCGAGTGGGAAGGGATGTGATCAATGTAATGTTTGTCATACTAGTGATGCACAAATAAGTGTCTCTAAAACATTAGAAGCGTCGGTGGCGTAGTGCGTAAGGGCGTCGTCTCCCACCCGGGAGGCAAAGGTTCTAACCCCGCCACGTACCAATGTGTTTCCAAATTTTGAATTCATATGTACGTTTAATCGGCGCTTCTGCGGTGAAGGAAAACAACGTGAGGAAACTTGCGCACACCTGTGAAGAAATTCTTAGGTTGAGTGTGTAATCGACCAACCCGCACTTGGCCAGCGTGGTTGACTAAGGCCTAATCGCCCTTAATGTGGGGTAGGCTCGAGCCCATCGGTGGGGCATTATATGAGCTGTTGATGATGATGAAAACATTATTAAAATATTTTCTACCTAACCTAAGAATTTCTTCATAGGTGTGTGCAGGTTTCCTCACGATGTTTTCCTTCGCCGTAAAAGCGTCTATTAAACGTACATATGAATTCAATATTTGAAAACACATTGGTACGTGGCGGGGATCGAACCAGTGCCTCCCGGGTGGGAGACGACGTTCTTACGCACTACGCCACCGACGCTTCTTCTTCTTCGAAAATCATTTACGCTGACCCTAAATTTAATTGGAAGTAGGCAAATGGAATGGTACAATATTTTCCAACAAATATAAAATACTTAAATCTTTAAAACCTGTTCATGTTTCACTTAGTTTGTTTAATTTTGCATAATATTTTACATTACGTACGTAATGTATGCACTTTACGTGCGTTTTAATGACTGTCTAATAAAAATCAACATCGCCTTATTAGAAAAGTTTTTGTAAAAATAACCTAATCTCTGTATTCACGTTTAGATCAGAATATAAAATTATATATTTGCAAAATTTTTATAATGAGCACAAAATATTGGCGCCAACTTGGTCATTGTTTATTAATTTTTTTTTTATAGTTGTCATGACCAAATCCAGGAAAAGAATGTATTATCTAAGTAACGAAAAATGAAAAAAATAATACCTATCTAATTATGTATAACTATTTGTAAGTTTGTATTATAAGGAACTAATAAAAGCATGATTGGTTTTTTTTTAAATGCGGCATGTTAAAAAACTCGTCGAGGAATATTTCACCTCAGGTAGATAGACCAAAGTAGTAGTAGGTTATATAAAATACCCCTATTTTTATATTAAAAAACAAAAGTTTAAAAAGTTTTTAAACCGCTTACATTTATTTCATATTATAATATTAGTAACACACGAGTAAATTTTATAATAAAATATGCGTCATTTTTGATTTAATAAAAATTAATATTTGAATATTTTTTAAGTAAAATTCTTAGTTTTAAACACTTATTCACAATTCCTAGAAAAAATTTAAAAATAGACAGGAAAAAGTTTTAGAATTATAAAATATATTTTTATGAAACTGAAATAAGTCTTAATTTTTTCCTAAGGAAAAGTTTTCTTATCTTCCGGGTGTCAAAACTAACTCTAAAACTCACCACCAATTACCGAAGACTGCTTGCACCAACAGGAGAAGGGTCCACATCACTCTCCACAGTAGCCTCATCATGGATCAAATCTATTGTCACTTCAAATAAAACATCCACTTTTCTTAAACTTTACACTCACTATACCAAACCAAAACTTTCGGACAAACTTTCGTCCGCAACTTCAACTCAAATTACTTACAAAAACGAAACACCAAACAATAACCACAAAACCGAACATAACAATGTAATCACAAAAACATTTCCAAAAAGTGCAAAACTCAAAAAAATAATAAAACTTTAAATAAACTTTTCGAAACAAACTTTTTTTGAAGTTCACACCGAGGCCGAGCTGAGTAAAACAAGCCGAGATTCAACAGTAGAATTATTCTCTACAGCTTTTACGTTTCGAAAATAATTTGGTAAAGTCGTTCCTCGAGCAACACGCTTGCGATCCGCGCGCATGGAATCACAAAACCAGACTGACTTGCTTTAAGCCGTTTGTAAGTATTCCATAGGATTTGCGGCAGGGGAAGGGTCTCAGAGGGCGTGTAGATGCAATACCGCGTTGCACGAGTTCATCCTTTCAAGCCCTTACCACGATACATCATCGCGAAACTCTACGCCAAATCACCGAAACTCCCCACAAGTGACGCTAAATTGGCCAAGCTAACCTTTCGACAACTGCTAGTAACCGGTGACTTTAAAAAATCGCAGATTTTCTCAAAGACCCATCAATACCGAGCTTATGTCGTCGTCTCGTGATGTTAATACTTAAATATATTGTCACTTATTTTGAAATTGATTTGCTTGATAGAAGGATGGGCTTTAAGGGCTGTAAATGGTTATAAGGCCTTATTTATTGAGAACTCCGGATTGAGAGCGCAGATTTTAAAATACCTCATATTTCACATTATTAGTGTTGACTTGGTGCTAGTTTACAAAAGATGATTTATAAAAAGTTTTCGATACGTGCATAATTGTAATAATACTAACATTTTGTGCAAGTCATTATATTCATAATTAGACTCAGTTTAAGAGTCTATATAATAAAATATAATATGTCAAGCATTTAAAGACTTTCTGGAGACGTTTAAGCTCATTTATATTTAAGGAAATAAATAATTATGATGGGTTTTTAGTAAAGTTTTCAAGCACGGAGTACTAAACTTTTGTTATATAGTCTTTGTTTTCAAGTAGGTAACTATGTACGAGGCGTGGTGAACAATAATTAGTTGCCGATTAATTCTGCAAAAAGTGACACTACTTTTATTCAATCATATATGTAGTAACACCTCTTATATCTATGTTCTGTGGTAGTAACGAATATTATACATTAATTTTATATTTCAGCACTTCGTTGCTTATGTATAAAAAAAATTGTGACCCTTTTCAAGTATTATATATGCTTAAAAGAGGGTACAATTTTTTTTTTCACGTATATTATGCTTTTTTAAAATATTCCTGTTGATAAATTCAAGTCAACAATTTACGCTGTTTTAAAGGTTACAACAAGATATCTGATTATGTAAATGGCACTAACGCATAGGAGCAAATTTACTCGGAGTCGTTACATACGAATATATCAATTACTTTCTTGCGCCGCTTCGCCTCCTCAGCAAATATTGCAAAGTATTTTCTCACCTATTTTGTTAGAAAGCTTTCTTTTATGGCAGACAAGCCTACAGCCTGCCTGGTGGTAAGAAGCTATCGTAGCCTATAGTTTATTCTATTCTTAATTAATGGCATCACGTACGCATTTTGACAATGTCAAGTGAAAATGTAACTAAAGTAACAAAAATTTGAGTTAAAAATGGAATCTCTCAACACGTGTTTTTACAACAAGGACTCGGGAAAAACTCCTAGCCTATAGTCGCTCGTAACGCTGACGCGACACCCGTGCGCTGCCAACCCTAACTGCCTTCCCTATCCAGTGGAACTCTGGCTTCCTCACCAACCAAAACACAACATCACGAAGATTTTGTGCTATTGGACGGTGATCTACTGTAAGGTGGAGGTGCTACCAGTTCAGGCTACTCCAAATTCAAGCAACTATTCCACTGTACCCTACTTCGACTAAATCATTAGACTTGAAGCAGTTAAAACGCAGTTTAAGTTTAGTAGTTATAGTCTCTATACAATAAATTAAAACTTTAATATGAATATCACTAACGTAACGTCTCACAAACAGTTACTTAGAAATGTGCCTCTTAAAATAAAGGAATCCAAAAACGAACCCCTATTAAAATGGGTTTTAACAAATATTAAGTTCATCTTACTATGGGACTAAATGATAGTGGCAGTTTTTGCTATAAAATTAAATCAAATCAAATCAAATCTTTATTGCAAACTAAGTGTGTACAGGTGTTGTTATTATTCAAAGAACTTAATACTTAGTCGCCCTTTACGGACACAGCAAATTAAAAGAGGGCCGCCAATTTTACATATTAGATGGTACAACAAATATCTAAATCTACTAAATATCCATAATGAACTCAATCTTGATTCTAAATTCCAGATTACGTTTTCAGATTCTGATTAGGAGATAATTGGCAGTAAAGTTATTAGTCTTGTATAGCTATCTGTCAATAAAAGGCCAATAGTAACTTGTCTGGAACCGGTGCAACAGGTTATAAATATTGAATTTGCGTTTAATTTATTAAAGAGATTCTCTATTTTCTTGATTCTGGTCCGTTTTCTGAAATTAAGACTATTTACTGTTACATAACGTTATGGGCTAAATATTGCATCACCTGAAGCTGAAATGCTTTTAGCAAATATGACATACGCGTTGGTAAAACGCACCAACGTAGCTATGTGTCCCATAAAGATATATACAGGTTCCGTAAAATATAAATGACGGTGGTGAAATCAGGCAATAATAACAATTAATAAATAAATAAATACCTACAAATTAAAGGTCTCTACAAGGCTCATAATTGGGACCATTTTCAGACTATCATAAATCGGTACTTCGACAAGGTACGAAACTTGGGCCATTATGAACATTTCAAAATTTTACCTACAATCAACTTAGATTTCGGAGCTAATAGAGAAATGCTATCAACCCAACATCAAGATCAAGTTAATAACTAATTTCGAGCGCCTCGTAGAAAGGCCCGCGGTGAGGGTAAAAAACCACCACAATGGGACGTACCTGCGAACATTTGTTCCCCTATGTTTACGATAGCAGTAAAACTGTAATTGCAGCAGATCAAACGAACCGACAGATGGACTCGAACGTTATAGAAATTCTCTTTATAGCGTCGCAATTTAAATCTTAACCTTTTGACAATAAGAATCCCAAAGAAAGCTTGGAACACACAACAAAGTTTGAAACGATGCCATTATAAACTTTATGGCTACGGAATACAGTTGAAGCTGTTAACTTTGTAGAGTAGGTATTTAAAAAGACTGCGAAATGCATTTGTTTTGTGGATCTGGAACTTTGGTAAAAATCTTAATTTGGTTTCTGGTTTTCTTTGTTGTCGGTTTAAGAAAGGCGCCGGTGAAGCGGAATTTTGTTAGTTAACAATAAATAAACTTGTAGGTTTGGTTTATATTATATGTAAGGTAGAAGTAAATGTAGCTTTTTTTAATGTCTATATCTGTTGGCTGCGGGACAGCTTTAACACGGTCACCGTTTAAAAAAATTTAAAAAGAAGGTGGGTCCTCCAGCGTCAAGCCTATAAGGCAAATATTAATAGCTAATTAACAACAAGGAGTTCCCAATAAGGGTTAGTATTAGAGAGATCGAATGCCAAAACCAATAGCAATCACAGTTACACTACAATATAGAGAACGATACAGTACTTGGACTCCATATATAGTGATGAATCGGCGCACCCACACATACAAACGTAGTTTACACGGCCGCTAAGCATGCTCTGAACGGCAAAAACGGTCATCCCGTGACATCGAGCACATTGACCACGAACGCTGCAAAGTGTCACGAAACGTCGGGCAATAATAACATAGTCATGTAAAATCTAATTACACGCGAGTTAAATCCGTAAAAGTTGTTTTATTTACAATTTAAGTCTTATTTACTAAATGTCGTTGTGGTTTAAAACTGATGTTAACTCTGTCTTTCATTCAGCAAATAAAAGTGACAGCATCAGTTTTTGACCATGACTAATTTTAGTCCATGTTTTATAATAAGGGGGAGCTCTAATGTTTATAAATAAATGATATCTATAACATAACATAGTGGACTATTCTGTATAGTCCAAAATGGGAGGACTAACTATCGAATGGTGATTACGTACTGGGAAACGCAGCGTTGGTAGGCTCCCAACAAGGTGGACTGACGATCTAGTAAAGGTCGCGGGAAGCCGCTGTATGCGGGCAGGACCAACCGATTTGGAGATTCTTGGAGGAAGCTTTTATGCCCAACAATGGGCGTCTTTCGGCTGAAATGATGATAATGATTTAGTCTGAAACGAGAAGACCCGAACTGCTGAGACGATTTAGAGTGTAACATATGCCCTGGTTGTTGGAATTTGTTGGTCGGTTCGGTTCATTGAAGGCTTTTTTTATGTATGATGCCTTTTGTATGTAGGCACTATTTGTATCTAGACACTATTTTGAAACTCTGTATAGTCATAGAACTCCAAAAAGTGTCAGATTGGCAAGACACGTTGTCACGACCTGATCGCACTTTATGTGCCGAACGTGGTTGCTGCTAGTCGCCGCCCACTGGATGGATATCGTCCACCACTCTTTCTATTTTCACAGAAGCCCGACAATGAGCCGCCCGATTATACTCTTGGCTAACTTCACCACCGACCCCAGAGAGATATCAGAAAGCTTACGAGCAAATAACTATGATATTAACTTTTCACAATCTCTACAGAATATGATTGACAATAATAACTCAAACAAGATTGTAGTCTCGCTCGCCTACTATAATGAAGCTTAAGCGATGAACGCTCAAGGTTTTAGGACGAATAGACGTGTAAACTAAGGAATATCTCGCTCAATTGATGCCACTGTAGGGTTGGCACGCCACGAGAATATTTTTTTGATTGACTATTGTTTTTGCAGATGACTCCATAGCGGTCCTGGGTGACTAGCCATTAAGACGAATATCCCTAGAGTATTTCCAGTCGGCGAGTACCTCCAACGAGCAGTCTCTACATTGATTAGTGGTTCTAGGCGAGCCGGACGTCCTGTCGATCGGGACGTCGCGGCGTGACGTCTTTCATATAGTTTCTTGTATTACAACGCTCAGCGTCACGCAGACGTTCCGTCGATATGGACGTCATGACGTTCCGTCGATATGGACGTCATGACGTATGGCGTCAGCTGTACAACTCTCAGCGTCACGCAGACGTGTTATTAATTTTATTTATTTATTTATTGAACATAGAATCTACAGCACTTTAAGATACATTTAAAACTTATTGTTACAGATTCTCACTTAACATAAGTTACATTTAAAACCTACGTAAATAATGTGACAGTTAAAGTCGCGAGGTAGATCTACAATAGCAGTTTAATTTATAATTTCTAATTGAACACAGAGTAAAAGCCTAAGAATAGCCTCTTGAATTTAGAGTAGTCCGAATTGGGGTAGTTGCTCCGCCTTACAGAAGACCAAAGTTCACTCCAAGTCGCTCTACGGGGCAGGGAAGAGGGGGTTGACAGCGCCCGAGTTCACGTCTGTGTTTCAAGCGTCTATAGGCTACTGTGGCGCGCTACACCAGGCAGACCGCATGCTTGTCTGCCAACCACCTATCATTAAAAAAAACAACATAAAGAGCTATTAACTGCACATAAGTAATAAAAGAACTTGTCTTACATAAAATATTTTGCGGACAATTGTATACTTTAGCGGCACTCAATATAAATTTTCTTATATTCTAGAACACTTAACGTCACAAACTCTTAAATTAAGAACTTTTCTTTATTTATATGGAGTTTGCTAAGTATTTTTAAAACATCAAAAACTTTACCACCGCTTCGGAACGAAATAATCATTTCACTGAGACGGAGAACTTATTATACTACATGTCAATATTTAATAACAATTAACAACGTACCTACAAACAAAACGACCTAATTTACCCTAGAGCACAGCCCTAGACAAATACAGTCTGTGGCCATAAAGATGGCAATTTAAATTGTTTTGCAACATTATTTCATTACATACAAATTGTTTTCAGAATTCTTCTAAGGTCTTTGCTCCTACGGATTCGTCATTTGTACGACAAATCTCGTTTCTTGAATGGTAATTGCAAGTAAACATTAAAATCTCGTTGGCCGAGAAGTGTAAAACAAACTCCGTTACCTATTTTTCACACCACCGTAATAATGACAGATATTGGTCGATATTGGATCCAAATATTTGAAAGATTGGATTCAAATATAGAAGACTTTATTACGAAGTCAGGGAGCCACACGCCTGTGCAGACGATGGATTTTTGTTCGCGGACTTTTTGTCCGTCAAAATATGTAAATTGCTTAGAACTGCATGGCGTATCGTTACGGTACGCCATGCCTAACTGTCAACCATAGTCCAAATCCCTATACGGGCTTTAGCAACCTTACTCACCAACAGAAACTGTGGTCTTCTCTTAGGTGGAGGGACTACCTCAGTTCGAGTGTTCCAAATTTCAGCAGCTAATGTGCCCTACCTCGACTAAAGTAATGCCTTATAAATAAAACCACTTTTACGGATTTAACTCGCGTGTAATTAGATTTTACATGTTGTTATTTTACATATTGCCCGACGTTTCGTAACACTTTGCAGCGTGATTGCGGGCTCTCGTACATAGGACAAACGAAGAGAATCATAGGTACCCGGGTGAAGGAGCATATAGCTGACATAAAACATAGGCGCGAAACGAAGTCTGCAGTGTGTGAACATACGCTAGAAGGGCCAATATAATTATAAGGTTTGATAAACCACACATTCTCGCCAAGGAACGTCGATACATCCCAAGGATGTTGCGCGAGGCTATTGAAATAAAGAAACACCCAAATTTCAATAGAGAAGATGGTTGGGCCGTACCACCTGCTTGGGATCCAGTAATTAAAAGTATTAAAACTCATGCAACCCACAACACAGCAAGACCTAATGACACCATGAGCTCCGTTTACGTAAAACGGAACACTCCAAATTAATATAAAGTGACGGTAGATTTAACTATTTCATAAAATATGACAACCTGCATCTTTAGTCATCCCGTGACCACGAACGCTGCAAAGTGTTACGAAACGTCGGGCAATAATAACAACATGTAAAATCTAATTACACGCGAGTTAAAACCGTAAAAGTTGTTTTATTTACAATGTGTAGTGCTCGCGCAAATCTAAGAGAACATAATGCCTTAAGTATATAGTTCAAAAAATACCGCATGATATCCATAGAGTTAAATATACAGGAAAAAATGCTATCCTCGCGATTGTTTAAAAAATGAAATAAAACTTCTTATTCATTTATAGATATTATTAGGAATAACAAAAGAATTATTGCGCAGCATTTTAATTAACAGAACACGAGAAACCCGTTACAACGTCTGCCAATATAAAATAAAAACTTTGTTACTACTTTAACTACGCATTTGTTTAATTTGCCGAACTACCGATACGAGGGTTGGAGTCGTTTACCAATAGCGAGTGGCGCTGGAATATTCAAATTCAACCTAAGCCCTATTGACATAGGGGCTAAGGTAGTTCTATAAATAGCTTGGTAATCCTGTAACTGCCAATTACGTTTCATATCCGAACAGCAGACAAAACGACGGCCAAACAATATCATAAAGGAATCGATACTGCGAGATACAAATGAATAATCTATAAATGCCTTAAAGACATTGATTGTGCGAGCTTAGAATTGTATAGAATCGACAAATATAAAAATGACAATCTTTTAAAAAGAAAAAAGTAATAATTAATTTACTTGAATATCTGATATATGTTTTCTTCTTTTGGTGAAGAGTAAAGCCAAAATAGCACTAGCAATTTGATTTAATTTTATTGCTACTAAATCGGATAAATTTTCAAATATTTGGCGACCTGCTGGCCTACTCGCTAATTTTTTTGAAAGTTAGAGTAATGTAACAAACGAGCAAATTACATATCCATTGTCTTTTACAGGACAAACATCACAATAGCGTTATAGTAAAGTAGTAGTAGATTTGTAAATAGTTCGGTGATAATCACTTTCATGTGTCAAAAAAAGTTACTGAATAGGCTGCCTGCCGGCCTATTTAGTAACTTTTTTTGACAACTTTTTTGGTGTTTTCTGAGGAAACACCTATAGATAATATTTACTGAATTGTATATACATTGTTTTGTTGTCTCTAGTTCATTCACTCACAAAACGAACAACCGCCAAAAGTAGCTACTTTTTGTGCGCGTTTAGTACAGTCAACCAAATTGAATCATGACCCACCTTAAGATCATTTTCCTACAGTCACTCTATACAAAGTAGGATGAAATTCGCTTGAACGTACATTTCTAAGTAACAAACCCTTATCAATTTGTTAGACACTGACAGTGTCTAATAAATATGGCTTTTTAAAATTTGTTAAGACTACTACTTGACATCTGACACATAACGTCATTTTATTTTTAAAAATATAATAGTTATTCCATTTTCTCAGTAGTGAAAAGAGTTTAGATTATGAACGACATCTTATTTAAAATTCCAATTGAGACTTTAGTGCAGTGATAAGAAAGATTAAAATTGCATAGATCTCTGACCCGTAATGACGCATTTTTATTCATATTTAAAACGTACTAAGTGCAACACGCATGATAGCGAAGTAAACCTAACTAAATTTATGATTCTAAAGGAATGATCGGCCAAGTGGGTCATGATTCAGTTGGTTCGACTGTACATAAACTAAAGAACGAAAAGTGGTGTACAGTGGATTAATAAATATTATTAGGCTTTAGTACCTAGTCGCCCAATAATTGAAAATAGGTCAGATTTAGAAACGATCCCTTTCCTTCTCAAAGCGACGATACTGTCTCGCGACCTGTTGATTGATCAATGTTATTGTATGCCTTTAAAATTAATATCTTCAAGTTAGTCGAGATTATTTTCAAAACAATGTATCGAAAGAAAAATACTTCGGTAGCCGTGCGCGTAAGCAGGTGAACTCGGTTTTGTGTCGATTCCCGGCTGCCGTTAGACTATCGACGTGAACTCACTTCTGGCACAAGCGAATTAGCTTAGTTTGAGGGGTTACATGAATAATATTAATGTGTTAGCAGCACATTAATATTATTCTTAAAAAAATCCCATTACGCCTCGAAGCAACCAATCACAAATTTAAAAAATCGGGAGTGGTCTCCCCTTTACTTTCTCGTATACCGGAAATGGCTCAAAAGTTGATAAAAACCTTATATTTGTCACCCATCCTAATACCGACCGCGCAATTGGTTGCTTAACTTTCGTGATCGACGACTCAAAAGTTGATAGAAACCTTATATTTTGATGTCATACATGCATGTTAAATTTGGTTGTAATAAGTTAAAGCATACTCGAGTTATCGTGCTAACGCACAGACATACAGACAGACACAGACATAATTCAAAAAATTTTATTTTTGGACTCGGGGATGTCCAAAGCCTGTAAATCCGTCAAAATCACGAGTTTAAATTTTTTGACGATTATAAGACTTGTTCTTTTTTATGTGACGAGATGGCAAACAAGCTTGCGGCCCACCTGATGTTAAGTGGTCACCGCCGCCTATAGACACTTGCAATATTAAGTGTAAATCACTTAACACCGCAAGTGCGTTTGCCATCCTTTGGAATAAGATGATATGCCCTCCATGCCCAGTAATTACACTGGCTACCCTTCCCTTCAATCCGAAACACAGCGAACTGCTTCACGGCAGAAATAAGAAAGGCGGTGGTACCTACCCAGACGACCCTACATATGGGTCTACCACCTAGTACATAAATATTTCTTTTTTAATCCCATTACGGCTCGAAGGCGTAACCAATAACAAGCTTAAAAAAATATATTTGCCGACTCTACGCATTCTTACGTCTACAAGCGGAGTTAATACGATCCTGTTATAAGAAGGATAATAAGTCGGGGTAGTACCTACTCAGCATCTTTCGTCGATGCCATCTCTGCTATTTTTATTTTATTCATAGAGAGCGAGCTTTATTCTTTTGTTTACTACAATGATGCCAGAGGTCGACAATGTGGCGTGTATTATTTTTTGTTGCCACAACAAAATTACAGAAAACATGCCTTTGAATACACAACGTATGTGTACGATGCGCTTTATTGTGAAATACGCGGTCCTGTTTTATTATATTTTGTATGTGTTATTTTAACAAAATTCAAATAATGAGGTTTTCAATTCGTATTAATCTTTTTTGTGTACCATGTTCCCCGATTACTCTTTTTTAGGGTTCCGTAGCCAAAGGGTAAAACGGGACCCATTTACGAAGACTTCGCTGTCCGTCCGTCTGTCTGCTCTATCTCATGAACCGTATTTCTGTTGCCGCTATAACAACAAATACTAATAAACAGAATAAAATTAATGTTCATATAAGAGTAGCCGTGTGATACCGGCAGAGTAGAATATCATCACTCCATATCCTTCAATGGGTGTCGTAGAAGGTGACTGGACGAGCAAAGGGGTATTGATCACCTTATACTCTTTCCACCAATCCGCATTGGGCAAGCGTGGGGGACTACTGCCTAAACCTCCTTCGACGTGAAGGAGAGGCCTTGTGTCCCAGCAGTGGGTCGAATCATAAAGGCTGTTATGATGATGATGACATATAAGAGGGCTCCCATACAACAAACTTGATTTTTTTTGCTTGATATTGATAACGGCAACAGATAAACGCTTGAAATATTCACAGAATATTTAGATATTTACCTAAAAAATTAATATTTAAATTAAAATAGAATAAATATTTAAGTGGGGCTCCTTAACCGTAGGAACTGCAGGAAAATGATTTTTGGAGATTATCTATACTTACTTATTTGTTAAATTTTGATTTAACAAATAAGTAAGTATAGAATTAAAAAAAATGATCGATTGGCGTCAAACATTTTTTTTTGTGTAAAATGGGCATTTTTTGCTAATTGTATTTTTTTTAAATCTGTGATTAGGGATCGAAATTTCACAAAAAAAAATATGGATAATCTTCTAACATAATTTGCGTATAGCTGCTACGGTTAAGGTACTTTCCCTTACTGCCCCGCTGAAAGTTTCCACCCTGTACATTATTTTAAATGAAAGCTACTAGCAAACATTTCGTACCCAGAACTATTTTTTTTTATTAATTTTAAAAATAGAAGCAAAACAACATCTGAGATGTGCATGTTTGTTGAATGAAGGTTGAATGGAAGCCATTATAGTTTTATACTTTTTAAATTGCTCGTCTGGCGCAAGAATCTATTTGCCGTCAGCGCGGGAACAAAAACACTTCTTGAACTAAGCGCAATAGGTTTACACTAGGATATTTAAATAGTGAGGGGATTGGCGTCATGCTGCGCGGTAATTATCGATAAGTTTTTTGGTGTAATTTTATTATATGGTACAATTTATGCTTCAAATTATTTCGTAATGTTGCTCTACTAATATATTACTAAATAATTTAAAAACAATTTCTTTATTTTTATTGAGTTTATGACTATCAAATTACAGAATAAATATTTTGTCAATTTTTTTTTTAAAAGTCACCTCAGAAGGCACAAATGACGAATTACAAAACTATCAAGTTTAACCACACGATAAGAAAAACCGGCCAAGTGCGAGTCGGACTCGCGCACGAAGGGTTCCGTAACATTATCTATAAAAAATACTGAAAAAAAATCATGTCTGTTATATAGGAGCCCCACTTAAACATAAATTTTATTTTAAATTATTTATTTTTTTAATCTGAATAATATAACTCAATATTTCAAGCATCTGTTGCCGTAATCGATATCGAGCCAAAATGAGCAAAAACATCACGTTTGTTATATTGGTGCCCCCCTTAAATATTTGTTTTATTTTAATCATTTATTTTTAATTCTATGAATATTGCAAGCGTCTACCTGTTGCCGTTATCAATATCGAGCAAAAACATCAAAAAAGCCAACTTTAATTTTTTTATTTATTGCAAGATTTGAATTAATAATTAAAATCATTTAGACTATGTAATTTTTTATTTTATATAGGTAGTCTAAATTTTTGAATGACAAAAATTAGTAAAGGTTAGGAAAAGTTTTTATTATAAATACAAATCAAATACTAGAATCTTTTCAATAAAAATACCCCTTTTAACACAATTCAACTAAAGCATAATTCCGATTTTACTTCATTCCGATTCCGAATTCATGGATGATTATACGTCTACAATAGGTATTGTACCTATATCTAAAAGTTCTTTAGCAATGCGCAATTAAACTACACCGCACAAACAGTATAAATAACCTTCAAACTACCCCAAACAGAGACAGTTGTAACCCAGACACATTATTACAGTATGTGAGGTAAATATCTTAATATTATTAAAACAGTTTGTCACACTAAAAGGGAAAGTTTTAATATTATGAATTGAAATTTCAAACAACTGTTACAGCGATACGACGAATATTTATGCGTCTGCTCCACCGTACGTATGTTTTAAATGTTGTTTGAAGCGAGACGTGCTCATTGCTTAACACAGGTTTGATTCGCGTTCTGTTATTATACAGAATTATTGGTAAAACACCAACAACCTTCAAACCATTGGAAGATCTTATCAACAGTGACATTTTTTGCTATGAAAGAAACTCTGAAATCGGGAAGGATTTTTTTTTATGGAGCACCTGATTTTTTTACGCGATTAAAGAGAAGCTTTTATAGTAAAAGTGGTTTGTGTTGATGATATCTTCAAATGGTTTGAAGCTTGTTGGTGTTTTACCAATAAGCATATAGCTATTTTAGATATAAATGTATTCGTCATAACAGCCTTTATAATTCGCCCCACTGCTGGAACACAATGCCTCTCCTGTCATCGAAGGAGGTTGAGGTTGTAATCAGTAGTCCAATGCGTATTGGTGGATGGAGCCAGTCACCTGCCTGACATCAACAACCCTATTTGGTAATGTTGTTGTGATGTTTATGGTTTTCGACATCGAAAAGACATCGGTTTGTCTAGAGCTTTCGTAAGTTGCAACGCGAATCTAAAGTGGCTTTTGCGGAATACCAAATATGCCTAAGCAGCACTCTGCGATGGCACTCCATCGCATTATAAGAGGGCCTACTTACCTTCACTTAGGTCACAAGTCCCAATCATTACTCCTGGGTTTTCTCTCTGCACCGCCATCATCCCGGCACCCGCAAGGTGAATCCATGGAATGGTCACTCTTGCCTCTGTACTTGTATGTAGATGAGTATTTTTTTATTTTAAAAAACTAATTTATTTATTTGAAAATATAAATAATAAAATAAAGGTACTGTCAATATAATATGCAATTTGTTATCGATATCGATAACCGTCCACATCCCATCACTAATCGTTTATTTATTTACGTAAATGCTGCCTTGTATCAGCGGTCAATCATCGCGGTGTTCCCCTATCAGTCAGCTGCCGACACTGAAACCATCCGTCTTTATAAAACCAAGTATAAACACCACCTCCATATCGGAAGATTTGTAAGTCTTTACCGCATATTAAAATGTTTAATCTATAAAATCCTGTTTAACTTACAACGGTAATAAAAGTTGCTGACTAATTGTGGAACGGTTTGGCTCTCGGTGAAATTTGGGTTATTAATGTGTTAGAAAAATTCTTTATATTTTCTTACAAAAAAAAGTTGTTTCATCACAACAGCCTTTATAATTCGACCCACTGCTGGGACCCAAGGCCTCTCCTTGCTATCGAAGGAGGTTTAGACAGTAGTCCACCACGCTTGCCCAATGCGGATTGGCGGACGGAGTATAAGGTGATCAATACCCCTTTGCTGATCCATCAGTCGCCTTCTACGACACCCATTGGGGGATATGGGGTGATCCTATTCTACTCTGCCGGCATCACGCGGCCAACAAAAAAAAATTGTTTAACGCCTGATAAAACACACAAATAAAAGAGAAAGTATTTATATGGTAGGGCACAGTGGACTATAGGCGCTCGAATTTGGACGGTAGAACTGGGGTACTACCCCCACCTTACAGAAGACTAGTCAAATAACACATTTTTGTGATATGTTCCTGTTGGTGAGTAAGGTGGCCAGAGCTCCACGGGGTAGGGAAGGTGATTAGGGTTGGCAGCGCGTGACTGTCACGTCAGTGTTACAATCGTCTATACAGGGTGTAAAAGACATGAACAGTCAAACGAGAACCATGTATTCTGCTCACCATCATAACATTTTTCTTCCTTTAGACTATACCTGGGAAATTGATAGTTACGATTTTATTGAAGGTCAAAGTCATAATTTTTTTTTCATTTTTTTATGAAAACGTATTCTATACGTTATTTCTTAATTATCGTCCAAAGAAACATTATAATTTTTTTTAGTATTTCATAACAAAAAATGGCTTCAAAACGTTAGCGTTCAATGTAGCTCACTTGATGCGCACGGACACTAACGAACGGAGCCTCCGTCTGGCAAAATTATCGCGGTTTTGCGAGTTGCGTGCGAGTTGAGCCCTTTACATTGCGCGATACAATTTACAATTTTTTTTACCACCAAAAAATAAAAATCATTTCCCAGCAATATTTTTTTTGAAATATGTTTTATTTTGATGTATAGAATACATGGTTCTCGTTTGACTGTTCATGTCTTTTACATCCAGTATGCTACTGTGGCTGCTTAACACCATGCAGGCAAGCTTGTCTGCCTACCTAATGACATAAAAAAAGTTTCTGCGTTTTTATATTGAATTAGCGCTCCACCCCCGACTTCGTCCGCTTGGATTTTTTTTTAACAAATATAGCCTATATGACTCAAGAATAATGTAGAATCTTTCATCTCTTAAAAGGGATGAAAGTTCGTATTTAAGTCCAAGCAAAGTCACCCTCCGATTTTTATGAAATTTAGTAAAAAAATGTATCTACTAGACTTTAACATGGAGGGGTTATAAGTGATGAAAGTTTGCATGGAAGTTCATCATTATCAAAGATAAAATCATGTAACTTTGAATTTAGGCACTTGATAAGAAACAAATAAATATTTTTAATACTGGAAAAATACACTGAAAAAAAATCGACCTGCCTTAGGCGGGAACCAGCATCTTCCACAATCCGGGGCGGCTGCATTAACCACTACGCCACCGAGGCTCTGCTTTCGATGTCGAAATTTGTCAGTGCTTGGTGCTTATGTTTTTATAGTAAACATTGTTTCATCAAATCTTTGAAATTTGCACTTCTAAGATCCGAACGAAATTTTTTTTTAATATTTGACGCCCAGTTAAGATGAAACTACCTTAAATTATAGAATATTTTTTGCGTTATATTTTTAAACTCACAAGCGCTTAAATATTTTTAATACTCGAAAAAACACACTGAAAAAAAATCGACCTGCCTGCCTCAGGCAAAACTATTCTACAAGATAAATATTTATTCTAGCGTTTTTGAAATTTTGATCTGTGTGGGATAAAATAGGGGTTGAAAAGTCGTCTGGAATCCAAACATAGTCCAAAAAATAATTAAATATTCCACGAGGACGAAGTCTCATGCAAAAACTAGTATTATAATCAATTTTGTCTATTAGAAGAAAAGTTAAGAAAACCATCATGTTTAATCTGTTTTTATTTTAATGAAAACAAAAATGTACGTATGCAAGATAGGTTCGTTTTTTTTACTCAAATTACCCTCAAAACTGTTATGGATTTGCCAATATAAATAAAAAATATTTAAACGAAAAAATACAGTTCGACAAATTTGGGAATATTTCTAAGGTATAATATTATGATACGTACAGTCAAGTTTATTCTAATTAATCTACCCTAAGACTATAACAACAAAGTCATGAGCAGAGAACTTGTTTTGACAACGTATCTGCCCTGTCCAGACAGCATAATGGAGGGAATTGACGATTCAAACAATAACCGCGCCGCCATTTTGGTCCCGTTGACGGTTATGTACGCCATATTGGATTTGCTTAAACAAAGGCACTCATCAGATTAGTATAGAATGCATCCTGGCACATTGGTCGATACTACTTTCTATATATCTTTAATCTTAATAATACTGGTCTATGTAAATAAATAGAGTTATGATATGAGATATCAAAGAGAGATTATAGCAGTATCTAGAATTGTTTTTTCTTGTTTCTCCTAGCCTGTCCCCAATTTCACATTTCCTACTCACAGACAACAATAATAAAAAAATTGGTACCCCTTTTCATCTCCTAAAATTGTTTGTTCGAAAATCATTATCCTTAACACGTTTGTTTTAAAAATATTATATTATTAGGATAAATGAACTTGTGTAATTTGAATTTAGGACTTATAACTTTTATTGAAAATGGTTTTAAGTCATTGGTATATTATTGATTGTAATATTTATGACAAACAAATTTAGGGTATATTGTATTTAGAATAGAATAGAATAGAACACATTTATTACCAAATCACACACGACGCACTTACACAACAATACATATAGTCAAATAAATAAAACAATGAAAGAACTAAACTAATAGTAAAATTTAGGGTAAATAGGTAGGGTATTATATATTTAGGGATTTTAATTTTATTGCATGTGATATTATGTGACACTAACTTCGGGCAAGTTATCATTGGGACAAATGATGGTTAGGACAAAAAAATTATGGCACTTTATATTGTGGAAAAAAAAGTTAGGGAACATAATAGAGAACCCTTTGAGTGTTCTCTTCTATGAAGTGAGGGTATTTCCAGTTAGGGCGCTCCAAATTCGAGCTACTAATTCACTATGCCCCACATTTCTCTAAAATAATATATTATGTTATGTAGGTTTTTTACCTTTGTAATTAGCGGTTTTAACAGACTTCAAAAAAAGAGGAGATTCTCAATTAGGATTAATATTGTTTGGTATGTTCCCAGATTACTCGAAGACGCCTGGACCGAATCGGAAAATTCTTTTCTTGTTCAAAAGCGTAGTAAAAAAGTTCAAAAAGCGATTCAGTTTTTTTTTAAGATTCGTGAAAATACGCAGTCGCAATCTGAATTTTCCAACTTTATGCGTCGATGTCTTCGAAAGTTGTTTTTTTTTCGTTGTGTATGTTTTTTTTCAGGTGCGCACTTTTTTACATAACTTTCATTGGAGGTCCGAAAATATTTCTCATACCATTTAAAACCATAATGATCATACTTCATAACAAATCATTCTTCATAACTTCATAAAACATAATCATTGAAATTCATAATATCATTAATCATACATTTTTGGGCGAGTCTAGTGTTTTATGCACCTACATGGATGATGGGTAGGTTAGGGTTATTTTTTATGACCAGGCGGAGTGCACTGTTTTTGTAAGCAACAAGGTAGTAACAGTATTAATAAAAACATTGTGATCACTAACTGTTACGTGCTCCGTTGGTTGTAATAAAAATGTATGAATAAAAAAAGTATGAAAAATAAAATTACGAAGAGTGATTAATATGAACACAAATCGGTAGTAAGCGAAGAATACGATTTAGAATATTATGTGAGCCAATATGGACCCTTTTCTTTCGTCTTAAAGATCAAAGTCTAGAGACAGTTTTCTGAAAAATTTGAGTGTTAAAAACTGTAGTATTTTAATATTCTGAAATATAACAGGCAAATGTTCTCCACGATATGATAGGTCTTAACTTCTCTTCAAAAATCATGGATAACTTTGAGTTGTAAACCTATTTTGATAACTATCCAACGTAGGTATCTATATACTTAGGAACACCACTAAAGGGCAAAAAATAAATTATTTTGATAAAAAAAACCGCCTTCAAAACTAAAAACGGAGAAATAAAAGTTTCATGTTGAAACATACCTACGTTTACATTTTTACCGGTCAACCCACAGATAAATCAATCTAAGGTGATCGGTCGAATCGCCGAGTTCATATGAAGACCGTGTAGGAAATCAAATGAGCTCAAGCCTTTGAAAAATAATTAATATAATATTTTTCTAATAGTGACAGCTTTCATAAAAAACACATAGATATTAAAAAGCATAAATATATCAAAAGAGTCGCCAACATCATCCCCCCGTGTAGGAAAGCTACACCATTGTAGCCTGGTCTAGTAATGCCAACTTCCTGGTCGGCCTCTTCAGGGTTCCTCCCTTAGTAGTAACGTCGACTACACGCACGACTCCATCCACCCCTGGGTACAATTTCGTCATGCGTCCCAATGGCCAAACTCCTCTTGGTAGGTCAGAATCGACAATGAGCACTACGTCATCACCGATTCTCAGGTTTTCGAATTTTGGTTGGTGAGGCTGTCGAACTCTTAGGCAAGGCAAGTATTCTTTAAGCCACCTGCTCCGAAAATGCTCTGAAAGCCGTAGTACTTTCTGCCAGTCTTTACGTCACACAACACGTCATCGGACAACGACTGCGGCAGCTGCTGGTGGGAAGAGCACCCGTCAAAAAATGAAATGGTGTTAGACTCTGACACTCATTGCCTTCCGTGACATATGTGAGGGGCCGAGAGTTCACTAAAGCTTCCGCCTCCAGCAGCAACGTCAACAATAAGTCCTTAAGCGTTACGTAGAGGGCAGATTTTATCGTACGCACAAGCCGCTCCCAGCAACCTCCCATGAATGGTAAAACGGGAGGTATAAAACACCACTCTATCTTGTGGTTTGCAGCGAACTCTTACACGGTATGCTCAAAGAACTCCTTCAACTGACGATTGGCTCCAACAAACGCAGTGCCATTGTCCGACAGGATCTTCCTCGGCGCCCCGCGACGCGCAATGAACCGCCGCAAACTGGAGATGACGAAATCAGAAGAAAGAGATGGTACGACTTCTAAATGAACGGCTCGAATAGTCATGCATGTGTAGACTGCCACATAACGCTTTTCTCGCCGACGACCGATGGACACCTCTAGTGGACCGAAGTAATCCAAGCCCACGTTGGTAAAAGGGCGATGGTGGTGGGCCAGGCGAACATCAGGCAAATAGCCGATTGGTGGTACTGGAGGTACTTCATACAAAGAATATTCTTTGCATGTGCACAGTAGGTACCCCTAGTATGAGTTTGTTAGTTTTCGAGCTCGATCAAACGTATCGTCTAAACAGTGGGCAATGTATGAAAAGAGACGATACATTTGATCGAGCTCGAAAACTATCAAAACTCATCCTAAGGGTACAGTGTAGTGAGCAAAGACCTTAAGCGTGTTTAAGTTCATGAACTCATTGAGACTTCCCTCCGGCTGCTTACAATAACAGCGACCATTAAGGTGCAGACACACGTTAGTAAACCCCGCACAATATTGCGATCGCCCTTATCTGAGGAGACAGCGCTGAATATCCGTTGAATATCCGCTGGGTCCGGTGCACGGATCCGTAACGTGACGGTATCCGTACAACGCGCGGTAATAAGAAGTCAATATTAGCGCGCTGGGCGGGCGGATTTGAATTGGCTGCGATTGTATGGAAAAGGCTTAAGCGTTCGATAACAATACATGTATGATTTTCATAAATACCGGTGCATAAAATACGATTAGGCTACTTTTCTTAAAATTATTTTAGAATTTGTTTATCTACGTACACCAATTTTTTTCACAGAAGTGATTTGTATGTATGTAATGAACGAAAATTGTACAACGTGTAACAGAAGTAACGCACAGCCTGAAAGAAGATATCTTGGAATAGACCTGCTCCTCTTATAACTAAATTCTTTATTCATTTATCTGGTGCGGCAGAATGCTATGTGCGTTTGTAATGAGGATAGCTCGTTTCTAAAGTATCATTGTTAAAAATTATTAAATAAAAAAGATGACTTGCATATTAGTAAAAAACTACACATTATATTAAATATATTATGTGTTATTTTCTCATCAGTCACACCTTGTTTTACTCAGACCAATAAGAAAGTCGTATTATTAAAAAAAACTCATATACCAGAAACGACTCAAAATTTAATAGAAACCTTATATTTTGATATCATACATGCCTGTTAAATTTGGTTGCAATAAGTTAAAGCATACGCGAGTTATCGTGCTAACGCACAGACACACACCCAGGCATAATTCCAAAAAAAAACTATTTTTGGACTCAGGGAGGTCCAAAACGTGTAAATCCGTCAAAATCTCGAGGTCGAATTTTTTGACGATTACAAGACTTCCTCCATACTACGTATACGAAAAAGTAAAAATTAAGAAGTTCTCTATATTGTGGCTGTAGTGTAGTCCGACCCGCGCTAGGCTCCCTACCGACACGGACGCCCTAGGGACGCTAGGCGGTCGAGAGACTCCCCACGGGGGAGATGCTCGGTCACCCAGTAATCCCCTAGGAACGTTCGACCTACAGGCTTGAGGACTCCCCAAGGTCTTCGCCTTATTAAAAACCCGGTGACGCAGAAAATGTCATCAGAGACAATCTGCAACAGATATCCAAAAAAAAAAACCCGCGCTAGGCGCGCTAAGCCGTTTTTTCGTGATAATTTTCTAAATAATTGCGGCGCACGCAGATTGGCATTTTTGTTAAGAGAGATAATGTGATAAGTAGGCAAGTTACAGCATTCTACGGTAGTTAAAAATATCCAGGGAAAAGAAAAAACTACGAACTTCAAGTTAAGCCGTCTCCACAGCATGCTAGCTCGCACACCGCCCGCAGCGTCCCGATAACACGACAAGTTTACATAAGCCCAATTAGACGGGACGCGCCCGCCGCGGGCCGCAATGTTTCCACATACTAATTGTACCCCGGCGTTGTTCGGGGGACAACGCCGCTTAGTTTTTCCATTTCAAAGCTGCAGCTTAGGTTTACATTGTAGGGAACGTCTAAGTTGGTATCGGGTGCATCGTCGGTACTATTTTTACCTTAGCTTTACGTAGCTAAGTATTAGGTACTACACCTATTAGGTACCTATATTACCTACTTTCTCGTATACCTACGTAGTAATAGAGGAAGTCTTGTAATCATCAAAAGATGTTGACGGATTTAGGTACACGTTTTGGACCTCCCTGAGTCCAAAAATTGGTTGTCTGTAAAGTCGGTTTACTGACGATAGTTGAACGTGACAACGTCTTAAGAAAATCGTTCCGCGCTCTCGCTTGCACTTCAAGCCTTACATGGAACGCCTCAGAGCGAGGTAACGCCGCATAACTCATGTTTTTTCGTGCGTGCAGCCGGCTCTATCGAATTATAAGACGTTGTCACGTCAAAAATACTGTTTTTGGAATTAGGTATGTCTGCGTGTGTGTCGGTGAAAGCGTCGGTGGCGTAGTGCGTAAGAGCATCGTCTCCCACCCGGGAGGCACTGGTTCAATCCCCGCCACGTACCAATGTGTTTTCAAATTTTGAATTCATATGTACGTTTAATCGACGCTTTTACGGTGAAGGAAAACATCGTGAGGAAACCTACACACAACTATGAAAAAATTCTTAGATTGTGTGTGAAGTCGACCAACCCGCACTTGGCCAGCGTGGTTGACTAAGGCCTAATCGCCCTAATGTGGGGTAGGCTCGAGCCCCTCGGTGGGGACATTATATGAGCTGTTGATGTGATGATGATGATGTGTGTCGGTGTGTCTGTGAGTTAACACGATAACTCGAGTATGCTTTAACCATGAAGCTATAGAGAAATTTAACTTATTGCAACCAAAAACATGCCATCAAAACGTTTGTATGACATCAAAATATAAGGTTTCTATCAACTTTTGAGTCATTTCCCGGTATGAGAAAGTTAAGGGGAGACCACTACCCGATTTTTTATTATGAATTTGTTTAAAAAAAATTGGTAATGAAGATTACCGTAAGGGGCGATAGATTACCTACCTAGGTACCTTACGTACGTAAGGTACCTAGGTATTCTCAGAGGGTCGAGCCGAATCTCGCCAAATCTCACATGGGCGAGGGGTCTCGGTAAGTATGGCGTAATTTATTTAGTTAAAAATGTTTCTTGACAAATAATTTTAATCAGTGATTTTTCAATTAAAGCGGGTCTCAGATCATATATGTCGTGGATAACGTCAGGATTTAGCCGAAGCACGATCTCTCATACGAATGCCGAGTAAATTTATCAACACAAATCACAAAGAAGAAAACTAGAGTAGTGCCTGGGGCTTGTGACCCAGTGTGCAGGTTTACCTAGCGCACATTCTACATTGCACCGGCACTCGCCTTCACTTCTCTCTAACTATTATCACACAACCGTCGGACATAGCTTCCACAAGCATTCCTAATACAACCATAGACACGTCCGCACTCAGCGACGCCTCGAACTAGACTGAGCTCTGTCGAGCGCGCACCGCTGCAACAAAGGCGCGCCCCACCACTATTACGTCGCATCGTACGATAGCTCGTGCGGCGCTGACGTCACTCGCAATCCCTCGTGGACTATTTCTAATGAAAATAACAAATTCAATTACAATTGAACCTAATAATGTCATAGCGCCGTCAAAGCCATCCTGCAACATCACACGTCCTCAAAAAATCAACCGTTACAATCGTAACTCTTAAAACTAAAACTAGATGGCGTTGCTTGTATTCAGATTCTTCGTCACGGCCATCCTGCACTTCACACGCCCTCGTGTGAAGGATCTGAGACAAGTGAAAATTTCTCGAACAGTAACAACGTACGTCTCGGTCATTCCTGACCACAAAGAGTAATGAATACAGTCTCAGTTAACAACTACTTAAACAATTTTTAAATAAGGTGAACTATAATGTGGCTGTTAAACATTCCATTTCCTTCATATCATCAATGAATCTATTTAGTAACTTGCAGAGCTTTCCGACAGCGACCTTCAACCAGTCACGTATGGCAACTTCTATCCAGTTACCATACCACACAACGACCTCCATCCGGTCACGTATGGCAACTTCCATCCAGTTACCATACCACACAACGACCTCGATCCGGTCACGTATGGCAACTTCCATCCAGTTACCATACCACACAACGACCTCCATCCGGTCACGTATGGCAACTTCCATCCAGTTACCATACCACACAACGACCTCCATCCGGTCACGTATGGCAACTTCCATCCAGTTACCATACCACACAACGACCTCCATCCGGTCACGTATGGCAACCTCCATCCGGTCGCCATACCGATAACCTCCATCCGGTTATCATAACTACACGTAACCTCCATCCGGTTACAAGCCTCCATCCGGCTTCATCACGAGTAGCCTCCATTCGGTTACTCCGTAAAGCAATGCAAATAAAACAAGTGACACATAGTAATTCAAAGGATCATACATTCTTAATAATTAAAAAAATGGTATGTTTAACCGTCACAGCACAAAAGATGTTATTCACAGGCCATAGCCTCTTGATCTACATTGGATTTATTAACACACATAAATTTCCATTTTGTTTAAATTTACTTACTTTTGCCGTCATCGGCACATCCAGCGGTACTTCTAAGTAAGCACTTAATTCCAAAGGAACAATACAATCCAGCATAGCACGAACACGGTCAACCCTATTTCTCACCAAGATAAAATAAGCCGCAGTTACAGTGGCACAAAACTAGTTATTTCAAATTAAACTGCCTAACAAATTATATTGCGCAAATAGGCAACATCACGCCTAAGCCTAGAATAGAATTTCAGACGTCCAATTATTAATTTCTTTATGTCGGGTAGACATAAAATCTATCCACAATTGAGTAATTTGAATTACAAACCAATGCAGTTAAAATTAACAGTTACGATTCTATTGAACAACGATAATTTCGTTTACCCTCAATCTAATTAGATTAAATTCGAAACAAATAATTCACTACGCTCAACACTACACAACACTTTCTTTTAAATAAGCAGCTCTAAACTTAAAATCACGATTTAAACACTCACCAAAGCTATCCAATGCAACAGACGGCAACGGGCGGCGCGACCGTACTCGTCCAAAGTAGGCAACTGGGCATGCTGGGTACGAATCGTAAAAAAAAAACCGTACGAACGACCAATCGTGAGAGGCTTTTGACGTTCCAAAAGCACTTAGCTAAATTCATTCAAATAAAAAGCTTTTTCATTTTCTTTTTCATTCTACTCTACACATTTTTCAATTTTTCTGGACCACGAGATAAAAACTTAAATATCTCTAAAACGGTGCATCGTAGCCCAAAAATAATGAAAATTTCTCCCCCGTAGACCCCAATCGGCCACGCGGTACATCCAATGCAATAAGAATTTTTGCACTACCCTCATTAATTAAAAAAAGGATAGACTCCAAAATTATTTCAACACATCCCACTTCTGATGTCGTGGATAACGTCAAGGATTTGGCCGAATCACTATCTCTCATACGAATGCCGAGTAAATTTATCAACACAAATCACAAAGAAGAAAACTAGAGTAGTGCCTGGGGCTTGTGACCCAGTGTGCAGGTTTACCTAGCGCACATTCTACATTGCACCGGCACTCGCCTTCACTTCTCTCTAACTATTATCACACAACCGTCGGACATAGCTTCCACAAGCATTCCTAATACAACCATAGACACGTCCGCACTCAGCGACGCCTCGAACTAGACTGAGCTCTGTCGAGCGCGCACCGCTGCAACAAAGGCGCGCCCCACCACTATTACGTCGCATCGTACGATAGCTCGTGCGGCGCTGACGTCACTCGCAATCCCTCGTGGACTATTTCTAATGAAAATAACAAATTCAATTACAATTGAACCTAATAATGTCATAGCGCCGTCAAAGCCATCCTGCAACATCACACGTCCTCAAAAAATCAACCGTTACAATCGTAACTCTTAAAACTAAAACTAGATGGCGTTGCTTGTATTCAGATTCTTCGTCATATATATACTTATATCTGAGGAGCGAATAGATGTTGGCTGGAGACGTTATGCCATTCTTTAAGTGGATTCTTACCTCACTCACCGCTCCGCCCTCCCTCGGTCCCTTTACTTATTTATGATCTTTGCTCACTCCGCTCCAATGGACAGGCAGCCAAAACGCTAAGATACATACTCCTAACTTCAACTTGCTAGGCCAGACCGTACTCTAGTCTCGAACTAGGTACGTCGTTTGTGTGCGAAGGACCGAATGCATTATTTGTCATACCTAGGTACCTACCATCGGCGCCTTTTCACTTATCGCTCGAACAATATTTGTCGATCGTCGCCTCGTGGACGCAATGCATCGCTGGTTACTAGAACTAACATGTTCTGGAGTTGTTTGCTTATTATGTAATGCACTTAACTGAGTTGCGTTAAGGATCAAATTAAATTCATTGTGTTCTTATTAGTATCCTTTAAATATAGGAATACCTGCATACCTATAGGAAACTGTAGATCAGCAATGTAAAAGAGAAAGAGCATACTAATGCGAATATTAGAGCGAGATAGATAGACGAGACCATTAATTTCACGTAGGTACCTACACGTAGGCGGCCTAGATAGGCCTGTCAGTCACGCAGAATAGACAGCAACTGTCAGACTGCAGGTACCTTCTATTTTTATACACATGCGCATTACTCACACATTGGTGCATTTTTGTCTCGCCCACGGAGTAGGTACTAAACCAAAGTCTTTGGTCTAGCCCTAGTCGATGCATTGCATAGATTTATAATTACTGACGTTTAGATTTGCATTGAAAACTCAAATGGAAACGCACCGCGCTGGTCAGGAAGTTTCATTACTAGGTACTTCCCGGACACGACACACTGATACTTTTGTCAGCTAAGAAAATATCGATACCTACAACTATAAAGTTATCGATAGTTGTCAATCTCTACAGAATTGGGGTGAAGGAATTTCACGTATTTCTTTTTAGCTTAAATATAATTATTAAATATACTTACTTAAATATAATTATTAAATATAATCTCGCATAAATTTTGATTGTATTAGATTATATGTAAATAATATATTAAGCATATAAGTTAATTTCGCATAATTTTAGTATTTTATTGAGAAAAAGGTATCTAAAGTCAACATTACACACCAGGACTCGCCAGCGCAACATGGCAAAAAATAATGTTTCAAAAAGGTTCCTGTCTTTAAAATGAAAAACAGCATATTTACGACAATGTTCATTTTATTAACAGCCACAAAGTTTACTTTCCCTCACACGACTATCACATCACAAATTCGTAATTATTTACAGAGAAAAACAATTTACATTGACAATGAAATAATTGTATCGTAGAAAATAAATACGAGTTATTATTTTACAAATTAACAAAGTTCTTAGCCAAGACAAAACAATAAATTCAAACTTTCGAGTTGCATTGTTCATAGACAATTTATTTTGGGTCTAGATATGCTACATAGTATTTCAATACTTAGGTACTATGTTTATACAGTGCGTGTGTACTTACACCCGAATTAATTGTCCGTTACCTGTAGTGTAAGTTTTTTCGTTTAAAATACTTTTCTTTTAGTTTATTTATTAAAAAGAAAATTAAAAGTAACTAATTAAATACTTAACTAAATAAATAATTAATTAAATACTTGATTACTTAACTATTGTAGTTGCGTTAAGAGCTCGATTTGTACAGGAAACTGAACAGCGCCCCTAGCGGAATGAAGCGTAAATTGTGTTTCCCGTACAAATTGGGCTCTTAGCGCAAATACAATAGTTTACGTATTTTATACTGAAAAAACTTACACTACGGGTACATGCTTAGCTGGATTTCAAAACAAAGTCCAGAATTTTGATATCCTAAAGAAAAAAAATCGAAGAACACACATTTACAATTTTCATTGATTCGGAAAGGTTTTCCAAAAGATATTTCAACCGTTTGACACAACATTTTCTAAGGTTTGTTTCACACGCACCACAACCACACTAATCTATTTGTATTAAAGTTAATAATTTAATACAAATATCACATTTTTCCGTCAAATTGAATCGTGTGGTCGGTACCGAACAGAACACAGAAAGAGGTAAGAAGGGCCTTGTAGGCGGAGCAAGCTCGCCACAAACTATGAGCAGATGCTCATATACAACCAGGGTTGCCAGGTCTTTTTCAAAAAAATACCGAACAGTGAGCAAAAGAAAAAAAAAGAGCCCTCACTTGCCGTTAGGGTTTATGAAAATAGCTTCACTTTGTCGAATCTCCGGATTTTATTACTAGGGGGGGGGGGGGGGGGGTTTGCCCAGAGAGCGGTGAAATCAATAGTTGGGAGCTGATAACGAGGCCACGATTCGTTTTTTATCAGGAAGAAAAATTAATCAGAAAAAAAATACCGAACCTCCCATACTTCGGTATTTTTGTCATACCGAACACCGAACACAGTGCTAAAATACCGAACACCTGGCAACCCTGTATACAACATGTAAATGAAATAACCAACACCTTGAATACAGGTGGGTTGGGACAGGCTTCTGAGTTGATTTCAAAAAAAAAAATAAAAAAAACGATACAAAATGTACCCAGAAAAATATGTTCTATAGTTTCTGGGTGCTTTTTGTTTTTTAAAAAAAAAACTTTTTTTTTTCATTTTTATTTTGGTACGTGTGAACTTGCATCGCGTGTGCATCGCGAGTGAATTTCGGTTATGTGGACAGGGGCTCACAGCTAGCGACCGCATCGCGACTGTATCGATGCGAACGCGCGACAGCATCGCTACAAAAAGTCGCCGTAAGCGAGACTCTGAGACCTAATATTACCTATCACATGACAACATATCACACACCTAGAATAACATATCACACATCATCATCAACTTTCGATCACCCATCCGAGGTACCGACCGCGCACTTAGTTGCTTACTTTCGTGATCGTTACTAATAACGCACGACCGTGGCGCCATCGCCTTCGGCTTTAGATCTTCATCATCATCATCATTTCATTCGGCCCAAATGTTCGACAAACGGATCTCCAAACCGATAAGCTCTGTACAGACCTACGCACATGAACGAACGGTGCACACTACGCGCCTCGGAACGGCTACTGCACGCGACAAATTCAGCGCGCGTGCTTCACATTGCACGCAAACCGCTCGCGAGCAGCTCGCGAACACGTCCAAACTGTCCTTAAGAGCGTGCATTCATCGAAGTACCAATTATATTATTTTCGCTGTATTGTTGTTACAGATGTCTACGACACCATACACGCACACATAGACATTGCTCGGAGAGCGATAGGTGGAAAGACCCGGGGTATACGTTCGAAAAATGGCCGCGACCTCCGATTTAAACATTTTTTTAAATATTTATTAAAATATCTGATTCCATTTAACAATGTTTCAATATCGTTATTATGTCTAGCATTATATGACTGTATTATAATATAGTAGGAATATTAAAAGAGTATAATTTCAAAAACATTGCAATAATCCTCATTACAATTTACCAATTTATAATTTTTGTGGTATGGAATTTTTGCGATTACAAACGCGTAGATATTTATAAAACTAGAAAATACACTGAAAAAAAATCGACTCAATCGAAAAAATCGAATCAAACCCAGCATCTTCCGCAGTCCGGGAGGCTGCGATAGCCACTACGCTACCGGGACACTGCTTTCGCTGTCGAAATTTGTCAATGCGAACCACACGGTTTGTGCTCGTGCGCAGATCTGGACAGGGCTATAGGCTTTAGAACTTGCTACCGTCAAACTAGTAAAATGTCAATTAAATACGAGTAAACATTTATGCCACGTACCTCTGTTTTGTGAATTATCCGATATTTCGGCGCAGTTGCATGCGCCATGGTCACAGTTAACATTGTCACATCCGTAACCATGGCGCATGCCTACGTACCATGCATGGTATAAATCCCGTTTTCTCACATTTAATTGATAGTAACCACGTAAGTTTAAAACATTACATAGAAAATATCTCTATGCTAAGAGTCTGGAAACCCGTGCACAGAAAAAAATGGTTGTATGAGTTAGACCCCATATTTTTTAAACAAATGAATCACGCATTCGCTGAGTTTACTACTTAAAATCAAATGCTCTAACAAAAAAATCAAGCTTATGTAATTAGCGATTACGATGCATGGATGTAGTGAACTATCTAGCTCATGAATTGTCGATTTTATGGTTCTTCAAAGAAAGGCTTTCGAGTAATATTCGAGCAAAGGGCATTCCATTTCAAGTCCGCGTACCCACATTTGCGTATGAGGACTGTTACATAACGAGTGCATTTACTTTTCTGAATTTATTGAAAAATAATAAATAAAATCGATTTACGGAATCAATGCGAAGGCAAAGCAGAACTGGTGATATGACCAATGGATTTAAATTTAGTGTTACTAAATCAGACCGATTTTCAATCATTAGGCGACTAGGTGCCGTGGAAAACACCTGATAATATTTATTGAACCACTGTGCCTACACTACTTTTGGTTATGTACTCACAAACCCTGCTCAGAAAACAAGTGGCCACTTTTTTAACAAATTTCAATAAAAAAGGACAGACCTTGTAAGTAATGCGCGTAATATCACAAAGGAGAAATCACTCAAACGCGTGATGTTACATTACGCATCACTCCGAGAAATCAAACATCACTTTAAACATCACTCTAGGTAACATTGCCCGACCTCCTAGCGCGAGCGAGAGGGACCGAGCGACCGACCGAAGCGCGCGTAGGTACCTACTAGTTTGAAGTTAGGTTGATACTATCCCTGCGGTCCAATATGTGCAAACACTACGAACGTTACCAACAGTGCAAACGCCTTGGACCGAATTGAATACGGTGCTATGTGATGTGGCTCAGGATGTCTGGACAAATCTTCAAAATAGCTTACATTTAAGTAGGTCAATGGGCATATGTGCACTATTTGCGTGCAATCAATTTGATCCACGCTTTGTGTGTGTCAAAATGTCAAACGTCCAATAAGAGGTTATATAAACACTACAATAGCGCTCCAGGGTTATTAAAAGAGTAAAAGAAAATTATTGTAGTAAATAAAGTAGCTATAATGAGTCCTCATTAATTCAAAGCTCAAATGTTTACTCTAATAATTCACACACTTAAATGTCAAATGCGAGTTTGACATTTGCGCACACACTGCACTACCTCTTTTTCGTGTGCACCGTTAGCACTGCTTAATGACGTCACTCATGACGTCACATATCTTTGTTTGTGCGAATACGTTCAATTTGATTCACTCCATGTGCGCGCTATCGGTGCCAATAGCGCACATATGCGCAATTTGGACCGCGGTGTATATGATAACATTTATTTTGGTAAAGTATGAAGGCAAATCAATAACTTTCATTCATTGTTATACAACATGTAAATTAAATAACCAACACCCTGAATACAGGTGGTTTGGGATCGGCTTCTGAGTTGATTTCAAATGAAAATTTAAAAAAAAAACGTTTTTTTTACAAAAAAAAAAACAAAAGTACCCAGAAAATGTTGTACAATATATTCTAAGTATATTTTGTTTTTTTAAAAAAAAACTTTTTTTATTTATTTTTTAAATCAACTCAGAAGTCGATCCCAAACCACCTGTATTCAGGGTGTTGGTTATTTAATTTACATGTTGTATATTAGAAATAATAGAATAATATTTTGTTATAATTAATTCTTATGCAATGATGCATATTCTTATGATTACCTATAAAAAGTATAAAAACATTCCCACAAATTATCTATCACATGTCGGTAATATACCGCAGCGCGTAAATCGTGTAACAGATGTAGGTGATATCTGTCCGTGCCATTACTGTAATATCAAATAACCGTGATGTTTTCATCTAGCGCGCGTTGCGTGCTGCTGCATATCGTCATCGACTGTTCGGGTCGGGTGATGTTTCGAATGATGTGATATCTCAGTGTAATATTACGTTTTCGAAAAAGTGATGTGATATAGCATTACTTTTTGAAGCACTGTTTCGCACATGTTCTAATGGTCAATTGTAGCTCTAAGTAAGTTAGTAGCCAAAGCAAGACGCTGTAGATATTGTTTTACCATATAGTCACCCAATTTTTGAAAATTGATATAATTTAGTAGCAATAAAATAAAATCAGGTGGAATGGAGTAGTTTATATAAAAAAAAATCGAGTTCTTCTTACCAACCTCAATGAAAATATATCCAGCTGTTTCTTACTCTGAACCTTACGAACTTTTTTAAATAATTGTATCTTAGTCTTTTCATAAAATTCCTCCGGCAAATGATTTTAATAAGCATTTACTCCATTTCGTAACGTTGTGAAAGAAAGCAACTCAGAACACCCACTCGAGAGTGAGTTTAACAAAACAATGACTAATCTAATACAATAACGGTATCCGGTAAGGCAGTCTGTTCATTTTGTCAGCTGGCGTGATACAGTCCTGAAAGTGCGTCTTGGAGAGCTCGTAAGCAAGGCAGCTTTGATGTGTAGCCTCCTGCTTTCTCCGTTTCGTTTTCTCGCCTAAAAATAAAAAGAAGGGACTATCATTCAATAGGCAATAATTTATATAAGATTCGAAATTATCGAGAGGTTATTTGTCATATTTATATGTATGACGGCGCTATGACATTATTAGGTTCAATTGCAATTGAATTTGTTATTTTCATTGGGAATAGTCCACGTGGGATTGCGAGTGACGTCAGTGCCGCACGAGCTATCGTACGATGCGACGTAATAGTGGTGGGGCGTGCCTTTGTTGCAGCGGTGCGCGCTCGACAGAGCTCAGTCTGGTTCGAGGCGTCGCTGAGTGCGGACGTTTCTATGGCTGTATTAGGAATGCTTGTGGAAACTAGGTCCGACGGTTGTGTGATAATAGTTAGAGAGAAGTGACGGCGAGTGCCCTAGGTAAACCTACACACTGGGTCACAAGTCCCAGGCACTACTCTGGTTTTCCTTTTGTGATAAATGGACTCAGCATTGATATGTGAGATCGTGATTCGAGCTAAATCCTCACGACATCCCCGACATGTATAACAAAATAATTGTGCAAATATTAAGCTCTCTGCCCATTACACTGTATCTTACCATGACCTTTACCAGAATAAGCAAATATGTATCAGAACATTGACGATTTGGAGGTTCTACTAAGGAGTTCTTGTTGTAATAACATGTGTTGAGCGAGTCCATTTTTAATTGAATCGACCATACATTTGTTACATAGATAATTTTTCACTTGACATTGGAAAATGCGTAATCTTTATGTGTCCTGAGGCCATTAATTAAGAATAGAAATAAATGATTTGGTTTCCACAATCGTAAATAATATGTTAAGGCCTCTGAACTCTTATATAAGGTAATAGCTTTTTACTTACTTCACATGTTGCAAGTATCCATTGTTCATAATCTGAGTGAGGGAAGGTGGATCCGGGCCACATCTATCTGGTACGGGTGGAGCTTCGTACTGATATAATGGACCTTCTTCTATGACTGGTAAGTGCTGATCAGCGGACCCTCTAGTGAATTTGACGCCAGTTGAGAATTGTGTAATCTGAAATTTAATTAAATATATTTTAATGTACAGGTGCAGTTTGCAACCACAAATGGAACTACCACTTTCTGATCCTGTAAGTATTGTAAAAGTCTACTAAAGGATACAAAACACACATTGTAGGTGCCAGGTTGGTGAGAATTTAAACAAAACAACCCATGCACACAACATAGAATTATTTACTGTACCATATTGTGCAAATTTTAGTGAATAAATGAATATGAATATGAATAAATGGTTATTACCTTAGGCACTGGTGGAACTATCTCCTCTTGTTTGTTAGCTATGGTTTGTGCAAATGTACTCAGTATCTCTTTAGCATCTCCCTCCGCAAACATCAATTCATCAATGAGAGCTTCCTTCTCTCTTATCTTCTGTTTTTTTGCTTCCTGTTCCATTCGAGCTAGCTCTGCTCTCCGTAATTCTTCCATTTGTTTCTCTATTTCCAGTATTTCTTCTAACTCTATCTCTTCTCGACCTGTGAGTACAAATAATAATAACAGTCTTAAAAATCCTGCCTATAAAGTAATTTATGAATATGTAATATTCTGTATAGTTATTAAAATTCAATTCATGTATGAAGTATTTTTGTGACATTGTCACAAAAAAACTTGCACAATCTCTACTAGAAGATGGGGACAGTACATTCCGTTTAAAACGAAAGCGAATAGCCGCAATTTGAAGTGCTACTAGTTATCGAATCTTATGTATAATACGAGATGACGCATCAATGGATGTGAATAAGCTCAACATGACACAGATAGACCAATAATCTGCCTAGAGGCTGATTGCAGATAGAAGGATAAGAATTAAAAAAAAAAAATGTATGAAGTAATATTTTTAAGCCACAAAAACTTGTTGATATGTATATAATGTTATTGAGCTGGGGAAATATATCTAATAAATTTACATACAAACATATAATCACACTCCTACTCCCAAAAGGGATCGAGCAGAGCTTGTGGAGTAATGCTTGCGGTAAACAAATTACTTCATATGCGACGGAGTACCAGTACGCCGACTGGGTTGCAATAGGTTACATATAAGGCCATTAGAATATGGCATTGGAATGGAAATGCTTCTAAACAATTCTAGGTAATTTTATACCATTCATAAAGAAGACTGAAATTCAAATTTACCTTAGTGACTTTTTTATACTGTAAAATGTAAAGAGTGAGCAGTAGTCTTACCAATTTTGACTTTATTCTTCATTATAAGATCCTTGTTATCTTTCTTATACTGTTCTATCCTCTTATTAGTATTTACAATATCAATATTGTTTGTTAAGTTATAGATAATTGTTTCGATTTCTTCTAAATAATCGTTATACTCTCTTAAAGTGGCAAAATCTTCTTCTTTCTTGTTGTAATCCTTAAGCACACGTTTTCTGATATCAATTTCTTTTTCTACCATGGGATCTTCAAATAACTGTACCCGGTAATTACTTCGTCGAAGAGGTACATTACAATCTGGGCAAGAGCCGGAACCTAAAAAATTGAATAGCAAAAGATTTTCACTCACAAAATTTAATATCGAAATTGTTCAACTATAGGTTTCACATCGTATGTAAGTATAGTGTAACGAAAAATTTATTTAAGATAATGTTTAATTTTTAATCTTATCAAATTAAATTAAGTATTACCTTTCAAAAACAACAAATCAACACAACTTTCACACAAAGCGTGGCCGCATACATTTACCATCAATTTTAACGATGGGTTTCGATATTTTGTAGTTTTACAACGAGGACATGCTTGATCATCCATTTTTATTGCAGTAACAGTAAGAAAATAGCTAAAAAAGGAAAGATTTTTCACAAACTCGATTCGATTACATTAAAACCAACCAAAAAACAAGCAAAGGTAGATGAGATGAGCGGCTGCTGCGGCAGATGTCGACTGACAATTTGACATGACTGACATTGACAATTTGATGACATTTCCTACGGTCCGATATGCGCAAACATTACGAACGTTACCAACAGTGCAAACGCCTTGGACCGAATTGAATACGGTGCTATCAAGGAGCTTATATTTTACCTATTATAACTTCGTGGGTGCTATGTGCACTATTTCGTTTATGCCCAGCCGTCACCACTGACTATGTTCCCACTGGCGACGACAGTGGTGAAGAAAGGGAAAATGAAATCCCAGATATCACCAGTGGTGACAATTAGATAAAGAAACTTCGCAATCGTTGCTAGTGGTGACGTTTGATATTAAAAATTCCCGATTATCATCACAGGAAAATTCCTAGTTGCATCATAAAAACCCAAAAGACATGTAATAGTCCTTTATTAAATGTAAAAACTTTTCTGGCGCTTCGCCATATAAGCTTCTTGCGCTCCGCTCACGCGTTTAAGTCGCAAGTCTAACCATACCTTGTCCAGAAGAGCATTCGCATAAAGATTGGCGGCGAATTCGCTCTTCTGGACAAGGTCTAACCTAGACCAATGTTATAGCTACCTAATTATTGCTTGGTTGTGACTTGGCCACCACTCTCGGCTCGTGTCGCTTCTTAATAACGATCAATTGTGAGGTATAATTTACTCTACCCCGAGTAAATTGAAATCGTTTTGGAACGCAGCCCTAAAAAAAATTTGACAGCCTGACTTTGACAGTTGACATTTTTGAATAGCCAATGTATGTAAATTTAAAAACAATCAATTCATGTTTTCTTTTCGTTTTAAGTGTTTCACTTGGCAAGAATAGTAAATAAATATGAATTTAGCACTTAGACAAATACTTACGCCAAAAACATTCAGGTCGTTTGGGAGAATTCCGACGAAATCATTACAGAAACAAATAAACATAACCTCAACATGTACTGTTACACAATTTCGGAACTACTGCGAGGATCGTGTAGAACCAAGAAAATTACCACCTCTAATGGAATTCCCACCCATTATGTGGCCATCTGTAATGAAATTTATTAAGAATTGGATGTTTTCTAATTTTATTATCAGACCATACTTTGAACAAGAATTCAGTCTACATGAATTTATTGAAGCTTCAAAACATGCTGTTCAGGTTCGTGTTTATATTTCTACAAAATTCTAAACACAAAGTTCTTAGCTATTAACAAAGTAAATAATGAGTTTGTAACGCATTATGTTTAATTTTTTTTATTGCGACTTATGCCAATTTATAAATTAACCTTAAAGTATATTTTTATTTATGTAATATCCCTCTACTTGGCCTGCTTTCTAGTTTAGACCTCCAACAGGTCTTTCAAATTCACTCTATTTAGAACAGCCTGTATCAATTCAAATATAGTCCAGTAACTTAATTAATTTCGAGGAATATTTAGCCAATGATCTCTACATGGAAGTAGCATACTTCATAAATTTTTAGCTATGTAATAAAACCACCTATTTTTAATTTAATATCATTTTTTCTTAACAGGAAAGTTCTTGTGTTCATCTCACGTGATTTTGTTGATTGATATAAAACTATTTCTGTTAGGTCATTTCAGATGCTTTACAAAGAAGTGATTTTACATCTCTTGAGGGACTAGTCGAAAAAGATGCAATCACCTCATTGAAAGCTGCTGTATCTAAACTGTCAGTATCACAAAGACAGCTGCTTGGCATCCAAAAAGAAGACATATTTTATGCTTTTCCTTATCAGGTAATAACAATTATATTCTCTTTTTTAATATACTTACAAATACACTAAAAATTTTAATATACTTGTTTACATGCAATATATAATAAGGAATATATTTTGCTATGTATGGTAATGATTGTAAAGCAGACTGTTTACCAAAACCTTAAATATCATTTCTCAGGTTGGGGTTATGTTCGATGAATCAGATAAACGATGGGTGGAGATCACAATGTGCTACCATGTTATGAAAGGACTACAACAAATGAAAGAAACAGGGGACTTACCACCTATATCATTAGGGTAAGAATATATGAATTGAATAATAGGTTATTTCCTGCCTATCCTTTTCTATTTTGCTTAGCTCTAAAACTGTCCAAGGCCCAAACAATAGCATTTGGGTGTTGAACAGCTTATGACCAAAAGGAACAAGTAAAGCATAGTTTCTCAAATATATTTTATGCACAGCCCTTACAAAATATAATTTTTTTTAGAGCCTCTAGCTTAATTTTACTTATGAATTTAATAATAGCTATTACCACAATTATAGGCTATCTCAATGCCTCTTAATTTTCTTTGGGTCTTCTACTGGCCCCTGTAAAAAAACCCCAATAAACTATATTTTTAACTATATAGGCCTCCCCCAAGGATCTCCAAACTAATTGTTAAATTGCTTCAAATCTTGGCCTTGTGTTAACTGTTTGTCTTTGACAAAGGTTTTCTCCGATTGCTTCTAAGAATGAAAGAATTAACCTATTTACCGCTTCTGTCGCATCCACTCGACAAAGAACAGGCATTCATATTTATTTATTTTTGTTCCATGAGCCACATCCTGCACTAAATTTCATAAAATAAAGACATCTTACTCGAAAATTATTTTACCATGGTTTATCATTATTTAAAGTATTCAATTGATAGTTAGGCGCTAACATTGCAATTGATATCAAGCCAAGCTTTTAAAAGTTTAATTAGAGTAGCTTTATCAGTCGCATATGGCATATTGGTTTTGAAAACCGATAATCATATTATGAACATGGATTACAAACACAATTTTTTTCCAGTGTGGAACCAGAATACCAAGAAAAAATATTTATTCTCAACTACAGATTTATCAGAGAGTTCACGAAAGGCGTCGAAGACACGTGGTGGGTGAATATAGTCAATCATTTCCAGCCCCAAACAGTGAATAAATAGCATTCACCTTTTACAGACAAGGTCCTAATACTGAAGTGTATGAACTATCTCAAGCTGCAGCATGTCTCTTTTACTATGACAAAAGAGTACCTAGTTTAGAATCAAATGATAATTCTAATAGATTGTTAAAACAGAAACGCATTGATGTGTGATATTCATAAATTAAGTTTTAATAGTTCTGATTTTTTAATAAAACACTATTTAATCTTTTATTTATTTGTTTTTGTATTAAACTCTTCATGTGTAAAACTTTAAAAAAATAATATACCTTGTAAAACTTTAAAAAATAATAAACCTAAAGAATAAAAAATAAATCTTAAAATACAACACAGCTCTCAAATTCTTTTGTCACTTCTAAAATTCGACTTAAAACTAGCGCAGGGTCACCTGAAATGAGAAAAAGTTCTATATTAAAAACATTTCTCCAACATTTTAATCACCTCCATGGTCTAGTGGTTCTTCTAGAACCTTCTAGTCCCGGGTTCAATCCTCGGGGGAGTACATTATTTGTGCTTGGTTTACTTGTTTGAAGTCCGCCTGGCTAGCCATAACAAAAGTGTTAACAGGAATATTGTTGTACAAAAAATAACTAGTCAGCCATCTTGGGCCATCCACCATATTGGATTTATAATGACGTCACTTAGCTAAGCATGCATTGTGTATCCAAACTAAACGTGTATGCAAAATTTTATCAAAATCGGTTGAGGATGACTGCTTTAAAATTCAGTCGCAAGATTTCACCCGAACATGCATACATACACTGCTAGTTAAATTAAAGCTTGTAGAACATTTAATATTACCTTTTACAGGATCATACAACGATCTTTTTACGACACCACATTGTACTTTTATGGGTTTTTGTTTCCTCACCATATTTTCCATATCTAGAAATAATACAATAAATATAATTGTTTTAGAAAATGTAGAACGGCAGTGTGAAAGAGAAATGGCATACTAACGCGTATATTAGGGCGAGATAGATAGACGAAACGACGAAAATCCGATGTCGTTGTATAATTGTACTTACTATTGGTATAAATAAGTATGCTATAATAGCTTGGAAAAATATTTTTTTTTATTTCATAAAATTATATCATTACTAAATAGTCAATAGTTTTTATTTCACTTCAATACAATACGTATTAACAAAGTTATACTTTTAAGTTTGGTATAAAACTATAACACCGAGTCTAATCGCTGGCGCGGGCCTAATGTCGTCAGCGGACTCAACAGCTCTTGCTGCTCGTGTCCGCACAACATTTATACCTAATCCATACTTTATCATTATATTTTTATGTGTGTTCTGGTTTAATTTGATTTATTAGTGGTCCTCCGACGCAGCGACGCTCATCTTAAAAATATTATTTATTTAAGTTTATTTAAAAAAATATATCCAAACTATTATGTTATCTATATTAATTTATTAATTTATCCGTTATCTATAACTATAACACAGTCTCGAATATTAAGATATTACGCTCGCGAGTCGCGACACATTCTTTCCATACGACGCAACGGTCGAACGAGTGAGTACGATGACGTCACGGCAGGCGCATGCAGCTTTAAAGAAAAATTAGCGCGCGTTAATTTTTACGAATCTTTAAAAAAATATTGTGAAGCCGTTTGAAGTGCTACATAAAAAAATTAATTACATAATTATTTTAAGTTGAAATGTCTATATTAGAAAAAAAAACGTTCCCAGGGTGGGAACGGTGTTTTTTTTTGTATTTTTGTATTGTTGTAATATAAATACTTCGTATTCCAAAAAATTATGTCACAACCACTTTTGATACTCGACCCTATGTCAATGCCATAGGTTTTAAATTTGGACGAATGGTCACGCAGTCAAGTAATACACACGTGATTCGAGCGTATTTCGTGGCGTTACTTTGAAACTATATAATGTTGTATCTAGTGTTTGGTTGATCGAAGTGTTTTGTGCATTATTTTTGGCTCTACCGACCTTTAAAACTTGTAATCAACTCGTCGCTATGAAAAGCATTAAGATTTTTTTAAAGTTCGTGTCAATATTAAATATCATAAAAATATCTCCATTAAACTGATATAAAAAAAATCAATAGTGAATTAGTGCAGTATAAAGGTGTAAAAAGACCTAAGTCAGCCGAAGTTACGCATTACATCAAAACAAGAAACATTTAAAAAAAAATTGCAAAACAATATTGTAAAACGATTTATACTTTAATACCGCGCAATGTATAGCGTCGCGCGGCGCTTAGCAACTTGGCGACGTCCGCGACGTTCGGTCGACTGAGTTGAAAAGCCCCGGTATCGAACATGAGCGCTGACGTTTTAAAGCCATTTTTTGGTATTAAATACTTAAAATTTTGATAATACTTCTTTGGAAAAAAATTAAGAAACAATGTTTTCCATTTGTTTTCATAAAAATCTTGAATAAAAAAATTCTAACTGACCTCTTATAAATTCATTAATTAATTTTTTTCATTAATTTCTAAGGTAGTCTAAAAAAATGGTCCTAATGATGAGCGGAATACGTAGTTCTCGACTTCGTCATAGGCCTCTTTACACCCGTTATAATTAAGTGTAACAAAATAATATCACTAACCTCCATGAACTTTATCTATCAAACTCCAAATATCCAAATTGTCAGTCAATCTTGTACACAGAGCGTTTACATACAGACTGCTCCCTGGCATTATTTTGTCTGTATCACCAGTCTGCAACTGATAAGATGCATTTTCAGTCATAGATTCTGTTGTTTCTATTAATACAATCTCATAAGCTTTTTCTGATGATTGAGTTGAGCAGGTAACTAAAAGGTTGCTGTGAATGGTGTACTCTTCTATGTTTAACATGGATAGATATATTTTAGGATTCGTTTCCCTGTAAAGAATAATTGCATAAGGTAAGTATGGTATATATATGTATACAAGGTGTAAAAGACATGAACAGTCAAACGAGAACCATGTATTCTGTACATCAAAATAAGTAATATTTCAAAAAATAATTGCTGGGAAATGATTTTTATTTTTTGGTGTTAAAAAAAATTGCAAATTGTACCGCGCAATGTAAAGCGCTCAACTCGTACGCATCGTAAAATTGCGATAATTTTGCCAGACGGCCACGAAGTTCACAATGTAGGTTGACATAAATGTAATCTAGCTACTTAGGTACTTACCTACTGTTCATTAATTTTCATCTACGATAGGCCTTCCGAAAGGGTGAGGTGTGGTTCAAACTGGCGACCTTCGACGTGTAGACACATGCGCGCTCGATACCTACAGCGTATCTTAATTCGTGATCTCGCCAGGATTCCCTCTCGTAGTGACCGATGCTTATGTTCGTCGAATACGTCAATGATTTTTTGACGCATCTCGACAGCCGTTTCGCAAGGGCGGTCAAAAACTCTGTCCCTAACGAACCCCTTACAATAAAAATCTAGAGGGGTTATCTGGCGATCGTGCATAGGCCCATACCGCCCAATCCCTTGGTCACCGAACAGCTCCGTCAGCCGCTTCCGAACGGGTCTCACAATGTGTGTTTGGGGATGACGCCGTCGTGCTGGTACTCGCAGCTGAGTTAGTGCATGTTGTACAGAGCGTCTGAAATGTACCCGTTTAACAGATCCAGGTAAGCTCGCCCATCCATTCTTTGCGGCAAGAAAACGGGACCAAGTATAACAGTAAACCATGTTCACATATTCGCGGGCGTTATAAACATGCCCGGGATCTTGTTTCTAACACTCACTAAATCACCACGATCACAACACAAACTGCACTGAAAATTGCGCTGAAGCCTTAGAACCGCTTATTATTCGGACGGCACGATATTATACCATAAAACCGGTTTGATTACGCAACCTCATTTACGCGAGCATTCGATCATAAGCGTGCTACTACCGTGGCGTTACGCTAGCGACTAGCGGTAGCGAAGTAGGTAGAGAACTTCCAAATAAATCACGCGGAGTGTTGCCAGCTACTGATATAAAAATTCCGCAACCAAACATACTTATTTTTAGTACTACAATACATTTTAATTATCTGAATTTATCTGAAAATAAAATAGTACCAACCAAAAAAAGGAACTAAAATAAACACACTTGTGGTAGACAATCTTGAAAAACTTTCCAATACTTTAACCACAATGTATGAGCTAATTGTCGTTAAAAATCTACTAATCCCATCGTCATGACGGTGACCTTAGACCATTTAACACGGGACGTGGCATAGCGCAGATTTAGTACAGAAAACATTCTGCCGTTTTTTGCGGGGGGTGAGGCAAACACGCATAACACACATTTACTCACTAGTGCACACTGTTGCAAAAATTATAATCGCTATTATGAGCGCACACTCGGCGTACCACCATATCGCCTAACGTTGTTATATCGTTGTTTCTGTCGCAAAATTTGTAGATGACAAATTGTATTGTTATGTGAAACAGTAGTTGATTTGAATAGAAAATTACTTTCGTATGATGAACAACTCCGTTTTAGGATAACTTTAATGTTTCTGGTGGTCGTTTACAAGAAAACACTCCGCAACCAATAATTTTTACGAGGCCCGCTTAGCGACAGATACGAATTCAATATGGCGGTCGGTCGTCGCGGCGAACTATTTTTTATAAACTGACATGAACGTTTATTCATGTACTTTGGCAGTTTTTAATGTAAAAGAAACCAATCTGTCTCTCGTAATCGTTTCAGATTTGGCGCAGATACAATAAATAACTCAACTTAGGTATGTAAAAAAAACATTTAACCAAATAAATCAATCGCTATCAGAGTGCCAATTTACCAGTGATGGTGTGTGTAGTACACTTGCCATATCTCACCAGTAATTACGATTTAATAATTATTGATTAACAAATCGTGTTAATTCCTGTTTTAACATTACCGTTTATTCATGCAACGCGAAGTAAAAAGTAATTACTGCTTTGGTGCTCGGTTATGACGTTAAACAGTAAACATTGAATTAAATTATCGCAAACAACACAATGACCAAAAAAAAATTTACTAGGTTTAGAGCAAACACTAAGTTGGCAACATTGTATGCAAGCGCAGTACGTAGGTAATTCTTTTGAGCTCGCGCCGCCCGCGCCGGCCGCCGGCCAAAGCGCCTGCCGCGACACGAGTTTCCCGCGCGTTGCTAGGGCTAGGTTAGGAAGCAATGCTTGATTGAATGTAGGTATTTTATTTTCTGTACCTTTCTTCCTTGTTATTAAATTTTATAACAAGTGTAAAATAAGTAATCATGCCTTAATTCATTTAAAGCTTTCTTCAAAATGTCTCTGGAACTTGAAGAAATTGTCAGTCCTTACTAACATACCTACACATCTACGTAGGAACTAAAGTCAAAGCGTAAATTCTTACATTATTATGGAATAAATTTGGAATTGTGGGTCCTATCCTATCTGGATATGTTTTCTCGCCATCCTTAAAGTCATAAGTTTATATCAAATTGAACGTAAAAGAAAACTCATTTTTTTACAGGCACTGTGATTTTAAAAATGTAAAAGAATGAGAAGTAACTTTTTTGATGTGTATGAAATTGAAATCACCGTTTTATGTAGGTAGTTATTCAATACCTATCTGTTACTTGTATGGTAAATCAACAAAGTACGTAGGTAATTCTTTATCAGTGATAAAAGACTTAATAACCAGGTAATGTAGATGCTTACTACTTGGTGGACTGAGCGTGACGGCAGGTTATTGGATGGTTGATCGTTTATTACTTTGTTCAACCAGGTAGTAGGTAGATCTAATAATTTATTAGTCAGCTGACTGCGGGTCCAATACTTAAATAAATTAAGTTTTAACACGTTGATCAGGTAATTTAATCATTAACTCATCAGCTGATCATTATTTTGCCTACCCTGCTCCAAATTTATAAATTTTCGGTCACCCATCCGAGTGCCGACCGCGCACTTAGTAGCTTAACTTTCGTGATTATTACTAATAATGCACGACTGCGGTGCTATCGATCTCATTCTCCTCATAATCAACTGTTAAAGGGTAATAAATGTTAGTCGCCCGCGTGGTAATTTTTTGCACTCAGGATGCACGCGCACGGAGTTCAATGGCCCCGTTCGTTAGTGTCCGCGCGGATCGAGTGATCTACGTTGAACGCTAACGCTTTGAAGCCATTTTTTATTATGAAATACTAAAAAAAATGATAATGTTTCTTTGGACAAAAATTAAGAAATAATGTTTAGAATATGTTTTCATAAAAAAATGAAAAAAAAAATTATGACTTTGACCTTCAATAAAATCGTAACTATCAATTTCCCAGGTATAGTCTGAAAGAAAAAAAATGTTATAATAGTGAGTAGAATACATGGTTTTCGTTTGACTGCTCATGTCTTTTACACCCGTTATATATGGGAGCGTGGAAGGCAAGGCAGTTTTCAACGTCCTTCACTTTTAACCGCCTTCCTGACCGGCTCGGCGCGTTATCGTTTCGGTACCGAATCTATAGTAATTACATGCAGAATTCGTAGCAAATATGTGCAGATTCCATGCCGGTCAAGATGGCGCCTTAAGACTGGTCCAGATATGTATCATTTGCCCGATCCAATCAGCGTATTGTCGACGCGTATCATGATCGCATATCGCGATCTTGATACGCCGTAATGATACGGCCGTCCCATGTCATGTCGGTATCATACGGTTGTCATACGAAGCAAATCGAGGCGTCCACAACTTGACACGGGGCTTGATACGTGATACGCTGATCTGATCGGGCAAATGATCATATAAGACGATTGTTATGGCACCTGCAAATGCAAATTAGTCGCTTAGTGGCGCGCAGCGTGGCTGCAGCGCTGCGGCCACGCTGCTTTGTAAATCTATATACAATGAAGACAAAGTCACTCTTTCTGTATGCATACGCTTAGAACTTTTAAACCACTCAACTGATTTCAATGCCGTTTTCATCGATAGATATGATTCAATAGGAAGATTTAGAGGTATAATTCGTTAAGGTGAAAGTAAGAAGTACTATCCCTGTGAAGCCGCGGTTCGCTGATTAATAATAATGACAAGACGCCATTAATTAAGAATATAATAGAAAGTGATAAGCTACTTTTGCGGCTGACCCTCGCCGAGCGCGCTAATGTCACACAAGTGTCTTTACACTAAATAGGAGTAAGTCAACCTCACTTATTTTTATCCATGTTGTTTAAGACAATAAACATTTTTTCTTTCTTTTTTTTCATTTTTCAGTGTTTCAAGCTATAGACGCTTGGGTTTGACGACTGCTTACCACCAGGCAGGCTGCATGCTGTCTGCCAAACAAATATGAAAAAAAATTATCAATTATCTATGGGCCATCATAGGGTAGGTTAGGTGGTATGACATCGATCCTGCGCTTCTGAAGAGTAGCCTTGAATAACTACTAGGTATATGTATTTAATTGTATGCATTTTCAACTCTATTTAAGCTATATTTTCCAGACAATATTGTAATCAAACTAATATTTGAACATACCTTTCCAAATGTACTCGGCACATATCCATGATCAGAACACACAGTTCAGGTTTACATTTTGATACTTCCCTCAGGACAAAGTTCTCCGTCACACAATGTTTATTCTCAATATCTTCCTCGGGGCAATCAATGAAGACCATGCATTTGGTATTGCACAATTCAATGCCGTGTCCAGCATAAAAAATGAAACCTGAAAAGTTTAAAACAGATTTTAATAATAAACTTGAAACAAAACAAAATTGATCTTTATCTTGATAATTTCTAGGGCATTTTGCAAAGGTATATTAACATATTACGCGCGCGACACGTCCTTTTCGGTACGACGCTCGAGCAAGTATGAGTACAATGACGTCACGTCAGGCGCATGCAGCTTTAAAGGAAAAATTTGCGCGCGGACATTTTTACTGAGTTTTTACGAATCTTTAAAAATTTATTGTTATTTATTGTTATGCCATTTGAAGTGCTACAGAAAAAAATTAAATGTCATACTTATTTTAAGTTGAAATGTCTATATTTGGAAAAAAAATATTGTTCACAACCTCATTGGTGTTAAATTTAAAGGAAATTATTATACATATTTAAAATAGGATTTGTTTTTAACCTCTAAATTTTTAATCAATATAATAATGTGAGTATTATTGCATATTCTTAAAATTCGTAATAATTTAACAGTTTAAAAAAAAAGCCTAATGTTCGCATTGAATAATCTTAACAAGCAGCAGGGGCGGCTTTACCTTTGGTGCAGTGTGTGCGTTGCAACAAAGGCGCCGCGGTGTTAGGGGACCCTGAACCCGGTATTGACCATGTGCTTAGCAAATTCTAGAGGGCGCTAGGGTAAGATTGCACACAGGGACTGTCGTAGGAAGAGTTTATATATACTTGTATAATCTCACCTCTTTGGTTGTACCATAATAATTAAGAATAATATCAATAAACGTCACTTTATGTCAGACATGCTAAAATGGTAGTTTTATTTAGATAAAATATATTTCTTTTAATTATTACATGGTGTCAGGTGTGGTTAATTTGTAATAGAAATGTTTTTATAAGTTGTGTATTATAGTTTAGTATGTCAGAAAGAAGTCAACGAGGAGTAAAATCCGAAAGTACAATGATGTATACCGCGTTGCAGCAGCCGGCTGCAATGGAAGGAGACGGCAATGTGGCGACGAATTGGAGAGAATGGAAGTCGGCATTTGATTATTATTTGGTGGCTACTGGTAAGGAAAATGCTAGTTCGCGAGAGAAATGTGCGCTGTTTATGCATGTGATTGGAAAGTACGGGCGTGAAATTTTAGAGGAGCTTGACTTAGACGAGAGTATTAAGACAAATTATGAGGAGCTGGTCTTGAATTTTGCTAATCACTGCGATCCTACACTTAATGTTAACTTTGAAAGGCACTTATTTTTCGAAACTTATCAAAAGGAGGAGGGTTTTGATAAATTTTTGAGCACACTAAAATTAAAAAGTAAGGCTTGCAATTTCGGTGATTTGAGAAGTAGCCTTATTTTAACGCAGTTAATAAGAGGCATAAGCGATTCTACAATGCGAGAAAAATTATTAGTGAAACCAAAATTAGAGCTAGAGGAGGCAGTTTCATGGTGTCGCGCGGCGGAGACCGCTAGTCGGCAGGCAGTGCAGTGCGTTGGTGGCGGCGCACAGTGATCAATTATGAGATATTAGGTGGATAATATTCAAATTTGACATTGTGAGGTTAGTTAAAACAAATTATCTCTATGCGATTAGGGGTACTTACTTCGTATTCTTGTTTAATATGAACGGTTGAAGGTAAGTCATTACTGAGATATCAGCTAGTGAATGCAGTGTTCTTGCTAATTGTATTGATTTGTTTAATTTACTTCATGTTTTCGCGCACAGTTATCTAATTGTTGTGACTTAACAGTGCATTATTGCGCATTAATAAATATGGTACACATTAATAAAGGTATGTGCTTCATGTTGTATAACACTTAGTAACTGTTAATTGTTAAAGTAACTTAGGAAAAAATATTTAAAACATAGCTTAAAATTTAGCATTTTTTTATATTTAAAAGCCTGCATCTTACGAGGAACATATTAGAACATAGACATTTTTACACTATTAGATAATTGGAAGTCTATACTATAGTATTCAAGTAAAAAAAGTACCCCAAAGTACCCCTGCCTGAACAAACTTCATTTTTACAGGAAACGGTGGTACAGTTAAAAATTCCGATTTTTTTTTAATTACCTCATAAAACCCACCAATTAAACCTGCAACTAAGAAATGTAAAGATATGTTGTTGAACTATATTTATGAGGTCATTGGGAGTATCAGATTTGACAACACAGCAACAAAATGAGTTACGAAATTCAGTACCTACATAGCTTTTGTTTATCAGCTTCCATAAATTGGATTAAAATCGGCAAAGATGTTTCCAAATTCGAAAAAAAATATCAGGATTGGTTGTGTAAATGCAGAATAACATCTGGAGATCATAATATTTAACAGCCTTCAACTAGGTCTGTAGGTAGAGGACGCCTGAAAAAGGATTTCGTGGATTTGGGTGAGAGAACTAAGCGTAGAAGGTTAAAAGACGAAGTATCGTCCAGAGGTGAAGAAGAGTTGTGCCTAGTAGCTGAGATGAAACTTCATTCAGTCGGAAAACGTAGGGCTTCTTCAGCACTTCATAATATTTCATCATCTCCTGAATGTACTGTTAAATACACGAGACAGTCTACAAAATGATATTTCTTATTCGGCAAAAGAAGCACTAGCACTTTTTACTCAATTAAAATTAACGCGTCTTCAGTAAGTATATTGAACTAAGGGCATCAGCAATACGAAAAACATTTACAGAAATTGTATTTTTCCTGCAGAAGTCGTTAAATTATTAGAACAAACTAATTTTGATACAAACGAGGAAGAACTTTCACACTATTTTTTTTGTATGTTAGATTCTCAAATACTGAATTAAATAAAGATTTCATTATTTTATTATTAATATTTTCAATAACAGTATAAGATCATTGTAATTCCAAGTTAAAATATTTTTGTCATCCTAAATTGTAATTATTGATCACTGTGCGGCGGCCGGGCCGCGGACACGGCGGCGCTGGAAGAGGTGCACGCGAGGCCAGCCGCAGTGCGGGCGGTGTACCAGCGAGGTGAGCGACGACCTTTCGTACATTTTTCGCAACAGCAGCAGAGTCGCGCTCGTGATGTTGTGTGTTTTAAATGTGGGCGTAAACATAATATGAATGAAAAATGTTGGGCACGGAATGGGAAGTGCTATCGTTGTAATAGAATTGGGCACTTTGCAAACATGTGTAAAGTGCGATATGTCAATGAAGTTGAAGTGTCGGAAGAGCAAGATGAATGTGCAGAGTTAAAAGAATTGTTATTATGTACTTTGTCTCTTGATGAAATTGGTAATAACTCAAATTCATGGTATTGCGATGTTTTAGTGGATAATTGTAGAGTTAGGTTTAAGCTTGATAGTGGCGCAGAGGTCTCAGTTATGTCATTAAATGCATATAGGGAGGCTGGTTTTTCCGAATTATTATTAAAGAAAAATAATTCAGTAATTAGAGAAGTAAGTCAATCAAAACTGCCGGTCGTAGGTTACTTTGAACCTATTTTATGTTACGATAAAAAAGAATGTCAACATAAAGTGTATGTTTTACATTTAAATTGTAGTAATTTACTAGGACTGAGAGCTTGTCGTGATCTTAATCTAATAACAAGTAAAGTTATTAATGAATTGTCACAATATAAAATTGATGATTTTGTTTTTGAAGGTATGGGATGTTTACCGTATGTTTACAAAATTGAGATTGATAAAAGTGTAACTCCTGTGGTTAATTGTTCTAGGAAAGTTCCAATTAAAGTGATGCCTAAGTTGAAAGTAGAATTAGAAAATATGGAAAAATGTGGTATAATTGTCAAAGAAGACGCTCCTACCGATTGGGTTTCAAATATTGTAATAGTGGAGAGACCAGGTAAATTGCGAATATGTTTAGATCCTTTTCATTTGAATAAAGCAGTACGTCGTTGTCACTTTCAATTGCCTACATTGGAGGAATTATCGAGTAATCTTACCGGTGCCAATTTGTTCACTAAGCTAGATGCAAAAAACGGGTTTTGGATGATGCAGCTGGATGAAGCTAGTTCTAAGCTCTGTACCTTTTCTACGCCATTTGGACGGTACAGATTTTTAAGAATGCCGTTTGGTATTAATTGTGCTCCAGAAATCTTTCATAAGGAGATGTATAAAATATTTTCTATGCCCGGAGTAGAAGTATTTGCGGACGATATTTTAATTTGGGGCAAAAATAAACAGGAACATGATTGCAGACTTCAAGAGGTCATAGAGAAAGCTAGAAAGTTTAACGAAAAGTTTAATAAAAGCAAATGTGTATTTGGTGTAAATGACGTGCAATTTTTAGGACATACATTTAATAAAGACGGGATTAGTCCTACAGATTCTAGAGTAAAATCAATTAATTGTATTCAAAGTCCTAAAGAAAAAAAAGAGTTATAGCGTTTCCTAGGCATGACTAATTATTTATCTAGATTTATACCTAACTATTCACAAGTGGCTGCTCCTTTGCGAATGCTTTTAAAGAAAAATATTGAGTTTGAATGGTTAAATGTTCATGAAAAATCGTTTAATGAATTAAAACAGCTTATTAGCAATGCTCCTGTTTTGAAATATTATTCATCGAGAGAACCGGTAATACTTAGCGTGGATGCGTCTAGTGAAGGGTTGGGAGCATGTTTGCTACAGGATGGAAGACCAGTTGCCTATGCTGCGCGAACGCTCACTCCTACAGAAAAAAGATGGGCGCAAATTGAGAAGGAAATGTTAGCTATTCTTTTTGGATGCCTCAGATTTCATCAATATATTTATGGGCATAGTATAGTAAATGTAGAAAGTGACCACAAACCTCTCGAAGTAATATTTAAGAAACCTTTAAATGAAACACCAGCGAGATTACAGCGTATGTTATTAAAATTGCAAGCTTATAATTTAAAAGTTGAATACAGACCGGGTAAAGAGATGCATATTGCAGACGCATTATCTCGTGCGGCCATTGGAGATGAAACTAATGACTGTGATAGAGCTAATACAGAGGATATTGTAGTGCACGTAAACGCATTATTTACAAGTTTGGATGCTTCTAATGAAAAACTAGAACTTATTAGAATTGAAACGGAAAATGATGAGGTTTTAAATAAAGTGATTGAATATTATTACGTCGGATGGCCAGGAAACAAGAGATTAGTTCACCCTGGAGCCAAAGTATATTGGTTTATAAGGCATGATTTACATGTTATTAATGGAATTTTATTTAAAAATAATCAAATTGTTATACCGCAGAGCTTACGTAATGAAATGTTAAAACGTATACATGAAGGACATTTGGGAATAGAGAAGAGTAAGAGACGTGCGCGGGACGTAATTTGGTGGCCGGGAATGAGTGCTCAAATTGAAGAATGTGTACGACGCTGCGAGCCGTGCCAGAGGCATCGCGCGGCGCTACCACGAGAACCACTCTTACCGCATCCAATATCACAACTGCCTTGGGAAACATTGGCTGCGGATATTTTTGAATTAAATAATAGTATGTTTTTATTAGTAGTAGATTATTATTCTAAATTTGTAGAGGTCATGTCGTTAAGTAATCTAAGAAGTGAGACTGTTATCAACAAACTTAAATGTATCTTTTCTCGATTTGGTATCCCTAATAAACTTATAACTGACAATAGAACTCAGTTTACATCGGCAGAGTTTAACAAGTTTGCTAAAGTTTGGGAGTTTGAACATGTGACAAGCTCGCCGATGTATCCACGTTCTAACGGTTTGGCGGAAAGGAACGTGCAAACGATTAAGCGGTTATTGAAAAAGGCTACGGAAGATAATACTGAGTGGACCTTGGCTTTACTGAATTTTAGAAATACAAAAATAACAGGAGATAATTATTCACCTGCTGAGTTGCTCATGGGAAGATCGTTAAGAACTAGGTTACCAGCGGCTCCTACTACATTGAAGCCACAGCAAATTGAATTTCATTCTTTTAGGAATGACCGTCTAGAAAGAATAGACAAAATGAAGTATTATTATGATAAAGGAACAAGAAGAGCTCCAGAATTAAAAGCTGGACAAAGTGTGAGGATGAAAGAAGGAAACGAGTGGAGGAAAGCAGAGGTAGTTAAGAGGGCAGAAGAACCAAGGTCGTATTGGGTGAAAGTTAATAACGGTGGTACATATCGTAGAAATAGGTCACATATTATAGATCCTAATCATCGTAATAGACTTGGTCTCGATAGCTATGAGTATAATTTACCAAGTAACAATGATTCTCGTAGACAGTCTTCTCAATCGCAATATTATGTCAGAGGAGGAATAGGGAATGCATCACATTATGTTACTCGTAGCGGCAGGGTGGTACGACCACCAGCAAGGTATGGATATAAGTGATTGTTAAACTAATGATTTATTATTTCAGAAGTTCTTATGTTTTTTATTTGTGTTTATTTAGTAATAGCGTAATTAAAAAATATATATATTTTAAAAGGAGAGAGATGTCGTAGGAAGAGTTTATATATACTTGTATAATCTCACCTCTTTGGTTGTACCATAATAATTAAGAATAATATCAATAAACGTCACTTTATGTCAAACATGCTAAAATGGTAGTTTTATTTAGATAAAATATATTTCTTTTAATTATTACAGGGACTACATGCGCTAGAGACCTCTGACAAGCAGTCAATATTATACAAAGCAATGTAGTTCTAATACTTACAATATGAATCCTCAGGTATTACACTGAACACTTTAGTTAGTACAGCCTTTAAAACACTACCCACTATATTCTTCAGTGTGACAATAATGAAACCCAATGTCTTCAAGTTTGCAGCCAAAGAATCGCAGTCAACAGAAGGGGTGCCCAAGTTAGCCAAATGATTATATCTATCATTTGCAATTAGAATGGCTACCTTAGATTGTGGTTTGTAGTACGTCACTATAGTTTTAACTTGTAACGATTGTGCGAGGTAGTGTTTATACTGGCTGACCGTGAATCCTAACCGATCCAGATTCTTCATGAGAAAATCTCCTGGCTTATTTTTATCCGCGAAGGAAATTCTAAAATGATAATTATAACTAATATTAGAAGTCGTTATAGTAAAAATGTGTTGTGGGAGTCCATTTTTAACTCTCTACCATAATAAAAAAAATCATTTATTTCTCACCATAATCATTATATTTTTTTTATACTAAAAATAAAAAAAAATACTGTAGTTACTTATTTGAATTAACTTATTTATAATTAAGTAATGAACCCTACACCTCATTATAGTACAGTCAGCTTCATAAATATCTGAGTGTCAAGACTGATCAAAATTATCTAACAGACAAAAATTCAATATTATATGCGCTGCTTAAGTATCTTATTGTTGTAACCATCCAGAGTAGTCAATATTATCTAAACAACACAATTCCAATATTATGTAATGTGTCAAGATGACCAATAATATCTTCGCGAATAACTATTCAATGGTATCTAAGCACGCAAAGTTATCAAAAATATCTTGGTAGCAAAGAAAAGTAAACGCTAATCTGGGGTATTACGGTCCATATACTCCCTTCCTGTAAACAAAAGTAAACTAACCAGAGCTGTCATATGCATATGTCATATGACAAATGCAGGGGCTCTAAATCTAAGGTATTAATTTTACCAAATTCTACAAATCATTACAAATATTAATATAAATTAATTGCTAAAATGCTTAAATTAAATGCTGATTAAAATATAAATAAAAAGAAAAGAAAATATTTACAGATTTAAATGCAATTTTCTATTGCAACTTAGACATGTTTTTGGATAAAATGCTGCATATTTAATCGAATTTAGTATGTCATGGGTCATGAATAAATCATCATCAACAGCTCATATGTACTTATGGCGTTTGATCTAGAGACCACCTTCTGCATGCTACTTCTTTTTATTCAGTGAACAGGAAGGTGTGATATTTAATATAATTAATTTTACTAATGTTTTACTAAGAGTAGTCATTTATAGAAGTTGCAAATTTTACCTAGATTATAAGATATGGATACTTGTCAGTCACGATTAAGGGACCACCTTTAACCGATTATAACTTTTGAGTATCTTCTTTTACAAATGAAAGGTTGAATTTACAATTGTTTGAGAACTTTTACTAAAGGCTTAGTTTATTTTATTATTCTGTTTGTTAAATGATCAATGCAATTAAATACTGCATACATTTTTTCCTCTTCTTTTAGGATATATTGCTCACAATAATGCAATCATCTGCTATGACACTGCTGAGAGACTCAATTAAAGTATTATTTATCTCCTCTAGTTTAAACTATTTAAAGTAATATTGATGATCTTTTTTATTTCTGTTTCGTTATATTTTGTTACCTTGGGTTATCAATCTCTGATAACATCAATTCAAAATCGTTTAGGGAGTTCGTCCACTAGCGACAATCGCTGAGCTTTTTTTTATAGAATATAAAATAATCAGAGTTCAATAGTGAAACGCCTAGTTGCTACAAAAAGTTGCTCATCATTAAAGTCGGTCTGCATCCCGGGTGAAGCGATTGTCGCTGTAAAAAGGAACGAGCGGAAATTAACTTGCTAACAAAATTGCTCAAAAAATCGCTGACAGAAGTTGTCATAAAAATTCGTTGCTACCGTGGGCGAATTCCCATGACAAATTTTCCATCTGAAAATTGTAACTAAATTAAAACATAACAAATCGCAAAAATGCCAATTTAAAGGAAAATCTGTGAAGGCCCTTAATGTCTAACTTTCAATCTATTGAAAATGGAATAATCTTTGAAAGTGAAGATATTTATGAGTACTCTAAACGCTTAGATACCAATGAACAGTTACGATGCGTACATATAAAAGATCATTTTAATCGTGAATATGTAATTGGAGATTTATGGTTTGAAGATATATAAGACTGTTTGTTCGTGCACAATATTTTGATAACTTTAAATGCAAAGATATTATTGAAACTTTGCTCCTAACATGTTTTTGACCACCTTGCCACCTCATATCATTATGAAGCTGACTGTACCTAGTAACAGTAATCTAAGTAGGTATTTAATTTTCATAATTGAAGTTTTGCTAGAAATATTTTATTTTTTAAGTACAAATATTTTTGAGGGTAGTAGGTAAAAAAAACTTATACCTATAGGAAAAAAACGTGTGTGATTGTAGTGAATATTAAGCCAGATTTACACAGGGTAAGTAATGAACTAACAAATTGGAGTTTCTCTTGAGTTCTTGTTGTAATAAAATGTATTGAGAGACTCTGTTTTTAACCCAATCTACCATACATTTTATTGTTATATAGATAAATTCTCATTTAACTTTTACAAACTGTGTAATCTTTAAGTGTTGCGAATGCCAGTATTTAAAAATAGAATAGAATTCACAAATGCGGGGAATGTCTGTGTTGACTCAGTACCACAGAATACATTTGTGTATACTGGTACCTAATGTAAATTGATTTGGAGTCAGTATAGCACTATCGGACTTCATTGTGGACTTCATTATTCCCGATTACTGACTGCATGTCAACAGCGTGATCAGTTCTTGGCACCAATAGTGATGTCTGTTAACCTTCAAGCGGGGTGCGTAGTCGATTCGATTTATTGCTGTTACATGCTATTTTTTCCCCTTTATTTAAATTATCAGCATGTAAATTGTATAATACTGTATTTTATCAAGTAAATAGTATAGAATCCCCATGGTAGAAGTTTAAAGTAAATGCCATACCCAATGCAACGATACAAAATGCGCAATCTTGCATGAGTGAACCAAATTGAACATATTTGCACCAACGAGAGTAGTGTAACGTCATAAGTGACTTCATTAGCCGTGCTAATGCTGCACATGAAAGTGTCAAACGCAGTTAGTTTGTTAAATATGTCAGTAGAGATCTAAGTTTTCAATTCTTAAAGACCCCTATGATATTTAATTTACTATAAAAACCTTCTTTCACTCTATTAAAATATCCTGTATTGCTATTTTAATTTTTCAACAGTTTTTACATAAGCTCTTCTTGATCCTTGCCAAGTTGTTTGATATTTACACACAAATACAAGTAAATCATGGACCCAATTGATTGCACACACACAGTGCATATAGCACAGTGTCCAATTTGGTCCAAGGCAAATGCCTTGGACCAAATTGGAGTTACCAACTTTGCAAATGCAAAGTTGGTAACTTTTGTAGTATTGTCGCAATTCAGACTGTAGTGTAGACAAGGTTCTACCATGGGTCAGGATTCTATTTTCTCAATTGTACCTCAAAAATCAGTTCAAATCAGCTCCATATTATTAGTTTGTAATTATAAAACGCTAATATTAAGGAATTTTGTTGTTGGAATATGTAATTACTTTAATTTCCTTTTACATTAGTAGCTATGTTTCAATGAGAACTTATTTCATGAATACCTATTTAATGTTAATAAATAAATTCACTTACTTTAAATTAGCTAGTTCCGCAATAACCTCGCATTTTTCTTTAGTAAATGCTAAGGCACTTTGGTATTCCTTATATGACAATTTCTGAAGAAGAGACATTGATAATAATTTCTATAGGTTTTAAAAATAGACCATCTATTCGCCCAAGAATAATGCTGTAAGAAACAAAAAATAATAACTAAATAGTTTCGAGTATTCATGTTTAGGTTCCAAGTAAGAAAGGAGAATAATATTTACAGGTTTAAATTTTACTAACACAGCTTAAATACATAGCAATCGTTTTCCAAAACCTATTATAAAATTGGTAAACTTGAGAAATTGAGAAGTAATTACTAAGCATCACATAAAACTTTTTTAAAAAACAGCTGACTTATGAAGAAAAAACTGATATATTTGACAGCAAACGTTTTTTTTTGGTTAATTTTTCCCTGTTACGGGACGGCAAAGGGATCTAGCCCATACAGCCAAGTCTTTAGTTTCATCTTCTTTCTTGATTTTTGCATTAAAATGTGGGTGCCACACTTTTTAATGCATCTAGGGAGTGCTTGGCGAGAAATGCATGGTACAGACCTCATGATGGTGACTGATGAGAATTGTATAGTGGGATTTCCAACCACTATACAATTCTCAACGCCACATACACAAAACCTTTATTTCAATGATTCCTCATAACTGTTCGTCAACACGGATGCTTATGCAACAAAACGACACCACTTTCACTGCACAAAATCCACTCCGAAGCAATTTTGAATTATCGAAATAAAGATCGACATCCAGACGCCATGATTGCCCGCCAAACACCCCGTTTTTTTTTGGTTTTTTTGTCCCTAACGGGACGGGCAAAGGATATCAAGTCCATACAGCCCTGTCTGTATTAAGTCTTCCTTTTAAATCTTTTCTACAGTAGCTTTAATATATTTGTATATTGGAATGTAAGTGTCTGTATTTGATAACAGCTGCCTTAAGTCTCGCGGGATAGTTTCTACTCCATATGTTGTTTTCAAATCTTGAAAAAAGGCTGTCCGTTGTGTTTGGAATGAACAACAATTGAAAAATATGACATATAAGTCAATCATTGGATCACATTGTGATCCAATGATTGATTTTCTGCATTACAAAAGTTGCAAATAGGTGAGCTGACAATCTTTAGTCTGTACAGATGATCTTTGAATAGACAGTGTGACATATATTTTCTATTAATATTTATATTGTCAGATTGTCAGTGTCCTTGTGTTATGAGTGTCAAATATGTATCTGTAAATTTAGTGAATTAAAGCAAATATTCTTTTGGTATTTCGTTTCTCATGTATCAATTTAATTCACTAAATAAAAAATGTCCGAAGAAAAATCTGCCGGCATCAGTTCTACTGGTTCATTGTCACGCTATCTCCGGCCTGACAAATTCGATACAGAACCCAGCGATGTCGGTGCGGATGTAAAATGGAGGCATTGGCTTCAAACGTTTAATATTTTTTTATCTGAAGAAATTTCAATTGATACGCCGGATCGCATGAAGTTAAAACTACTCATTAACCATTTATCGCCGAATATATTTTCTTCCATACGAGATTGCGAAAATTATGATGAAAGCATTAAAGTTCTCGATAAAATTTACATTAGAAGAAAAAATGAGATTCTCGCACGCCACATGTTAACCACCCGCAAACAAAATTCTGGTGAGTCAATTTCTGAGTACGCTAGATCATTAAAACTGCTTGCACGTGTTTGCAATTATCAAAATGTAAATGCCGAAGAACATGAGAACCAGGCTATAAGAGGAGCTTTCATCGCGGGAATCTCTTCTCAGAAAATACGAGAGAGACTATTAGAAAATCTTACTATGACTTTAGATGAGACCCTGAATCAAGCACTGTCATTAGAAACTGCCGAACGAAACTCTCATATTATTGGATGTAGCTCGACGCAAGAAGTACAGCTCAACGCTCTACCTGACCAGACACGTTCCGAGCTTCGACAAAATGAGTCTTCTCTTGCTGTGATCCCTAAAAATCAGCCAGGTTATCAACGAAGGCGCTGTTTCTTTTGTGGTGGAAAAGTACACAAGAGAACCGAATGTCCAGCTTTTAACTCCGTATGTCAGTTGTGCGCCAAGAAGGGCCATTTCGCAAACGTTTGTCGAAGCGCTAACAAACAATCTTTAAACGCTGTCTCACCAAACGCTGTCTCGACTGAACCTGACATTGTTAGTACTAAATTTTCCTATATTTCTGCTGCTTCTCCTTCAAGCCTACGCAAAGCGACAGTACCAATTAGTATAAATAATATACGTGCCGATGCACTCATTGATACTGGAAGCTCTGTCAGTTTCATAAATAAAAGCTTAGTGCAGACTTTGGGACTCGAACAAAAAGTATGCAGACAAACAATAAATCTTGCCTCTCTTAATCACGTGTCTTTTGTAGATGGCTCATGCACTGCAACAATCAACCTTAATCAGCATACTTACAAAAATTGTTTGTTACTAATAGTCAATAACCTTTGCGCAGATATAATCATTGGACATGATATCCTGAGGAATCATTCAGCACTAGAACTACAGTTTGGAGGAAGCCGAGATCCGTTAAAAATTTGCAATGTCATGGCGGCTTCCGTCCCACCAGCATCCGTTTTCACCAATTTGTCGCCGGATATCAAACCTATAGCTATCAAATCCCGACGTCATAACGAAAGCGATAGTAAGTTTATATCCGAAGAAGTTACTAAACTTTTAGAAGATGGAGTTATCGAACCGAGCGTCTCGCCGTGGCGGGCACAGGTCCTTGTAGCCGGAGGAGGAATACACCGCAAACGCATGGTAATAGACTACTCCCTAACCATAAACAAATTTACTATGTTAGATGCATATCCCTTGCCCAATATTGAAAGTATCGTTTCTAAGGTTGCCCAAAATAAGTATTTTACTCAAATAGATTTGAAAAGTGCATATCATCACTTGATGACCTCTGTTAGAAAAAGAAAAAATTTACACCGCATTTGAAGCGTGTGGCAATCTTTACCAGTTCACTAGAATTCCATTTGGCGTGACAAACGGCGTGGCTGCCTTTCAGAGAACACTTGAATTTATTATTCAAAGGGAGAAATTAGAAGGTATGCATATCTTGATGACGTCACTATCTGTGGAAAAGACAAGGGTGACCACGACGCAAAATTACAGCGCTTTATGACCGCTGCTAAGAAATATAACTTAACTTTAAACGAAAAGAAATGCGTGTTTGGTGCAAGTACTATTAATCTTTTAGGTTACACAATTGAGGACAATATCATAAAGCCAGACAGTGATAGATTAAAACCGCTGACGGATCTGCCGATTCCGACTAACAACGTCGAATTGAAGCGTGCTCTAGGCTTATTCGCACATTACGCAAAATGGGTACACAAATTCTCAGAGAAAATCCAACCCTTAATCGGTGTAACAACCTTCCCACTAAGCAGTGAAGCAGAAACTAGTTTTGACTCGTTAAAGTCTGAAATTGCAAAATCAGCTTTAGTGGCTATTGATAACCAAGAACTATTTACGGTTGAAACAGATGCCTCTGACTACGCTATAGCAGCTACTCTTTCACAAAAAGGACACCCTGTAGCATTCTTTTCTCGAACACTTTCTGACTCTGAACGCAAACAATCTTCTATAGAAAAGGAGGCATGTGCAATTGTCGAGAGCGTCCGTAAGTGGCGACATTATCTTATTGGCAAACACTTTATGTTAATAACTGATCAACGCTCTGTCGGTTTTATGTTCAATCAGAATCATTCAAGTAAAATCAAAAATGATAAAATTCAGCGTTGGAGGCTTGAGTTATCCTGCTTTAAATATGACATTGTCTATAGACCCGGTAAAGAGAATACCGCAGCGGATACCTTATCCCGGGTATGTGCCTACATTGGTGTGAACAAATTACGTCAACTACACGAATCGCTTTGTCATCCAGGTATTGTAAGAATGGCGCACTGGATTCGTATCAAAAACTTGCCATATACGATTAATGAAATTAAATCTGTGACCGCCTCTTGCCCAGTGTGTGCTGAAATTAAACCGAGATATATAAAAGCACAGAGTCATCTTATTAAAGCAATAGCGCCCTTTGAAAGATTAAGCCTTGATTTTAAAGGGCCTTTACCTTCGAATACACCTAACAAGTATATCCTTACTATAATTGACGAATATAGTCGTTTTCCATTTGCATATGCATGCAAGGATATGACATCTGCTACTGTTATAAAATGTATAAAGGACTTAATTTTTACATATGGAACTCCTCTTTAAATACACAGTGATAGAGGTCCAGCTTTCATGTCTACGGAACTCCATGACTTTCTGACCCTACATGGAATTGCTTCCAGCCGAACAACTCCTTACAACCCACAGGGAAATGGACAAGTTGAACGCCTTAATAGTTAGAGAGCCCACGACCAAAACCATGTCTCATAGCAATACGGCAAAAACCCTATAAAATCGTTAGATTGTATGATTCTGAACCCGAATAGGTGTATAGTAACGGTCGAAAGTGTAGCAACTGCGTAGGAGGCCATTTCTGCTGTGTCAAAAAAAAAAGACAGTCGGTATTATAGCAATACGTCTGATAGTGAAAATGTACATAGATTTTATAATTGTATTACGAAAAAGTTTGTTTTCAGACATTTTGCGCGTAGCATATAGCCTGAGCGTATTTTTGAAAATGTCAACAAATTTAGCCGACCTGTATCATAGCAATACGGATAAATTTTTTTTTCAACTTTTCGTATTGCTGCCATGATTACCAAAAACCTGTTTTCAGACACTTTAAGTGTAGCATATACTCCCAAAAACGAAAATAGCGTTTAGGAGTCGCCTGGCCGACGCATCTTTTAAATGTTTTTTTTAAATTTACAGCCTTCATAGATATTCAAGAATCTCCCTTGTCTATTATATGTACTTTGACAGATGACAGATGACATTACTTATTTCTTTTGTAAAAGTTACGTATGTGTGCTTTAAATAAAACCAAAACTATCAAATCAATCAGTATTTAATTTCAACAGCCTCAGCGCTTGTTACGCTCCTGCCCCTTTCTTACTATTATACAGCTCACTCGCTAGCTGATCCAAACGTTGGAACGACGCTCACTTAGTTGTCATACGTTGTGCGGTTGTGGCGGTAAACCGTTTTTTTTTTCAACTTCATCCCAGTTTCCTTTTGTGCGATTTATTTCAGTCCTTCAACTTCAATGTTACGGTTTCGGGTAAATTCTTTGTTAATTATCATCTAATAAATTCAGGGTCGCAACGTATTCATTGGTTTGTAACAGAAAATTCAAGATGCCTCAATACGATTTTTGAATGATATCTGAGTATCGAAAAGTTGTCTGATAGAGAAGGTGCTACACTTAATTTGTCTGATATATTTTTTTTGCACATGTGGACAACTTATTTTATCATGTCCAACAATTTTCAGACATATTGCTATGATACCGATCGGTAAAATTTGTTGACATTTTCAAAATGGTCTCAAAATTTACTGCGTTCACATTTCCGTCTGAAAATTGTTTTGTTCGCATCAAATAACCAAAATTTACTAATAAAAAAGATTTTCAGACGTATTGCTATGAGACATTTTTTTTGTCTCATTTTTAATTTTTTTAAGTGATTTTACGGGTTTGCGCTACACCACTAACGTCTGAAAACTATGTTTCCGGTATCTCAGAACTATCATTCAACTACAGTCTGCAAATCAGACATATTGCTATGATGCAGTTCGGTAAAATTCTTTGACAATTTTGAAAATTCGGTCAGATCAAACGCTACGCGGAAAATGTCTGATATTGGTATTTTCGAGTTCAGGATAATCGTATCTATCGATTTGATGCGGTTTTGGCCGTATTGCTATGAGACAAAAATTTTGGTCGTGGGCTCTCGTACTATAATGGTACATTGTGGAGATCCATTCAACTTGCACTTCGATCAAAAGAGCTACCAGTGGAACAGTGGGAACAAGTGCTACCTATTGCGCTGCATTCGATTCGCTCACTTTTGTGCACGTCCATTAATACTACCCCACACGAAAGATTTTTTAAATTTCCTCGAAGATCTCCGATTGGAGAATCGCTTCCGACATGGCTAGTTCCAGGTCCTGAGGCTTTAGACAACATGCATTTCGACAATCGCTCTCTCTATCGCTAAGTAAAAAAATGTATGGGATTGACATAAGCAATCGAAAAGTGACCGATTGCTTATGTCAATCCCATACATTTTTTTACTTAGCAATAGCGAGAGCGATTGTCGAAATGCATGTTGTCTAAAGCCTCTGTCTTAGTAAAAAAAAATGTTCGAAATAAAAATGATCCATACGTAGAAGAGGTAGAGCTCTTGCAGAGTAATCCTTATTATTCTTTTATAAGGCACAAAGATGGTAGAGAATCCTCCGTATCGAATAGGCAACTAGCTCCACTTCCAACCGCACCTAATGATTCTATGCCGGAAGTTGGTGAGACAGAAGTACCACACTCTCAGGAACAGATGTCTGATGCAGATCCTTCAGTGGATGGTCAGGAACATAGTTCCGATATAGACGAGGAGGAACATGTTCCCTTAGTTGAACCTCCAGTTCTCAGGAAATCTGCTAGACAGCCTCGGCCTCCTCGGTACCTACAGGACTATACGTTGTAAACACAATATAGAGGGGGTGAATGACATATATTGTCTATTAATATTTATATTGTCAGATTGTCAGTGTCCTTGTGTTATGAGTGTCAAATATGTATCGGTAAATTTAGTGAATTAAAGCCAATATTCTTTTGGTATTTCGTTTCTCATGTATCACAGTGACCAATTCTCAACCTGCTTAACGTGGTATAGAAATCTCTTGACTTGAATTGGCCTTTTTGAAACCACGAGTCACGTATGTCTTTCTGAATTTCGCCAAGCCATTTTCCTTTCTCTTGCAGTGATGCTTTCCAATATTCGAGCCATTGTTTCTTGATTTCCTTTTTCAGGTAAGGCGTGAGATCTGTATAAGGAACATTAATATCTTTTGCAACACATTTGTTGTTAGTCGCCGTAAGTGAACAAAGTCTGTCTGCGTCTTCATTTCCTTGAACACGTTTTTTTTGATTTTTTTTTTGGTTCTTTTGTCTCTAACGGGACGGGTAAAAGGATATCAAGTCCATACAGCCCTGTCTGTATTTATGTCTTCTTTCTTGATATTGGCATTAAAATATGGGCGTCGCACATTTTAATGCATCTAGGGCTCAGAGTAAACAGGACTGGAGTAGCCATTAGTCAATTTCTCTTACATGTTTTTCTGCCATTTTTTGCGGGGGGTGAGGTTACTACTACACTCAATACCAGCACACAGAAACAAAAACTTTTTGCGTATTTACAAACGCACACATGCATAATACGACACACATATTTAAATTTCACGCACATGTGCTTAAAATAGTGTGTTAACGTTCTATTCTAATACACGAATGTCATTGTGTGAGAAGTAACATGACATAGCATGAGAATATCGATATCGATAAATCAGTTTCGTTCAATGAATGAATGTATTACTACGTTAGTATATCTACATTATTAAAAATTAAATGATGATATTACACGCTACAACAGTCAGTTTTCGATATTTATTGCAAAGACTAATATAAATAATATAATATATATGAGGTCTATATAAAACTTTGACAGATTTCGAAGGCTATATCAATGAAACACAAATTTATACGTAATAGTTATTGCACTTAAAAGGTATTTACAATAGGTGTTATTAGATATATATCGAATTCCCTGTGGACCCTTTCGCTTATAACCATAATGGAAAGGAGGAACACTTAAACATTATTTTTAACAAAGCGATAGTGAATATAGTTAGTTTTCTCGTATGATACTGGGAAGTATCAAAAAAATCAAAAATCAAAAAATCATTTATTTGGAACAAAACAATTTTACAAGATATTGTGCACGTTAATGTCTGCATTAGTATATAACTGTGGCGCAGGCATTAGCGCCCACCACCGGACATCCGAAGATTGTTTACAAAGCGTTCCATCTATACATGCATGTGGTTAAGTGTGAGTTTGTGTGTGTGTGTGTGTTTGCGTGCGCGCATGTATGTCTTGTATATAATATTAGGTGTGTTGCTATCATTGAAGGGAGTTTTATTTTAAATTAATATTGGATGCAATTCAGTACTTCTCTCACCTTTTTATGAAACAAGAGTTTCCATCTCATTATATGTTAAGGTATGGAGCCATATATCCACTTTTTTCTTGCATTCATGTGAATTTGGACTGTAGATGTTAAGAATTCTATTTACCTTATTATATAGTCTGGGGCTTAGGAAGCGAAACTGTCGCCTAATTACGCTTAAGTTACAAGGTTCAATCCTGCATACTTTATCACTCCTGCGCTTTTGCTGGTGTAGAGTTGGAACAAATCCTAAGTTGGCATGCTTAAGTAGACTAGTATGTAGTATAAAAGAGTGTCTAACTCTAGGTAGATTACATAAATTATATAAGGCATCTGTGGGAAAACGTATAGGTTTATAGGTCATAACCTCAAGCACAGCTCTTTGAGATCTTTCCAAGCGGAGAAAACAGCTTTTACCAGCGTTACCCCATGCAGTAATGCAATAAGTCAGAATGGAGTGAGCAAGAGCAAAATACACAGTCTTGAGGGTGGCGAAATCAGCAGAAGCTCTCAAGTTCTTAAAAATAAAAATTAAAAATTATATAGTATGTAAACTGGATTTTTTTACGGAATCAGAAATCAAATGTGTGAAACTTAACAGGTAAGCAAATTTATTATTTCAGAACACATCAACCTATCCAATATACATGTATTACACACATATATTTATTAAATAGTTCATAATCAATATTAATAGGTAAGCATTATATATTTATTAAACACAGCAGTTTTGTAAATTTGAAAATGTAATTTACAATAATCATACGCAAAACATCCAAATCCTATCTATGTTCTTCTGTAGGCAATAATTGCATTATCTTTCCATTTGGAAAACTTTTGCATACCTGCCCAAGCTTTGGTAATATTTGTACCTTTTGGCATCAATTCCTGCCCCTATACCACTCTTTATCTTGGATCCATTCCGTAACATATAAAACTGTTCTCTTTCATGAAACGGAAATACTTTTGGGAGTTTTTAGCCTTCATTTCCATTCCTCTCGTATGTGGGTATATGGATGCTAAATGACCTTTTAGACAACTACGATGGCTGTTCTGCGACGTTTATCATTATTTCAAGATATGCTCACATACGTAGTTACACAGTGCTAAAAGTTAACCCATCGCTTGGCGGCTGTCAAAAGAGCTGTCTTATACAATAGCCAGGCGATGACGTCACCCACCCCGCCGAGCAGAGTAGGAGGGGTAGCAGGTCGGGTTTTTGCTTTGTGTAACTTCCTTTGTTTATAAATAAATACCACGCATGTGGTATATCTTTAGATTCCTAGATAAACTAACTAAAATCTAAGACTACTTTGAATAAAGAACATTGTATAATGATTAATTTACAAGCATTTGAAACCAAGCATAAGGGTATTTCCGACTTTAATATGTCCTAAATTAATGAAATAACAGCCAATAATATAATATAATAATATATTTTCACGCTCACACCAATTATCTAGCCTGAAGTAAGTATCATTAAGAACTTGTGTTACGGATATTAGATAACGGACATTTTTTTTTAATATACATAATAATTTTAGATATTTTTATAAATTAACTTAAATAAATATATAAACAACCATGACTCGCAAACAAACATTCGTGTTCGTCACACAAACATTTGCCGCTACATTTGCCGTGTCTTTTTACTCTTATCGCTCCTTGAATATGTAGGCCATCAGCCTTACTATGTCCATGGGCTTGAAGAGTCTGTAGTCCTCTGACCTTGGGTAGGCTATTCCCAGGATATTCATTCTAATCCTGGCTATGGAATCACAGTCACATAGCAAGTGTTCCATGGATTCCCGGTCGTGTCCACTTGCTCTGCAATTCGATGTTGTCGAAATTTTCATTTGGAGCATGTGGTTTGTGGCGTAGTACCCTGTAAGCCCACCCAAAATCCGGCGGGCCTGTTGTCTGCCACCCCCGTACATGAATTTACTCCATCCTCTAGGACAGTCTCCTGTGAAGGATGTAGAGTGTTTCATATCAGGCGACAGTTTCCATTCCATATGATGTTTTTTATGGACATATTCTTTGATGGCTCTGCAGATGTAGCTTTTGGAAATTGGGATAAAAGGTTCAGGACCTATGAATGGGTTTTTTGATCCTTTCCTTGCCAGTTCGTCAGCTTTCTCATTGCCTTTAATCCCCTCGTGACCTGGGACCCAGATCAGCTCTACTTTATTGTGCTGGCCGACCTTATTTAGTCTCTTGACAGCATTGAGTATTAGATCCGAGTCAATACGAGGGTTTGAGAGGACTTTGAGCGCTGCTTGATTGTCGCTTAGGATATAGACAACCTTGTTTTTTTTTTAACACGTTCTATAATCCTCAGTGCACAGAGGATTATTGCATAGATCTCCGTTTGGAAGACCGTGGCAAGTTTCCCCATGCATTCAGTTTAAAAGCACATACCTTATTCTTATTTTGACATCATCATTATTACCTGGTTGCTGAAACAAACTGTAATTTGTCTAAGCTATGTTTTATTATCGACAAGTATAAGAAGAAGAATTAAGAATAGGGTATGTGTTTTTTAAACTGATGACGATGTAAACTGCGGAATTATACAATTTCCTTGCGACAAACAAATTTAAACCATAATACATATTGTCAATTTATGTATGTTACTTTCATTCATTCATTCATTACTCACTCGTAAAATCACAATATCGATGAAGTTGACATCACTATTGTGCAAATCAATTATTGTGCAAAAATGTGCAAATCAATTAGGGTTGCTGATTACAAAAAAAAACACATTTGTCCAACGGCTCGAAAAAAAATTTAGGTTTCTTAGAAATGATCGGCAGTGTTGGTTAGGCGATGGTACCTACCCTTTTACCCGTGCTTATTTTATGAAGTCAGGGACGCTGGAAGTATATACCTACAGGATAGTTATTCTTAATGTTTATGAGCTCCGCCCAGCATGAATAAAAAGGAAAAATAGTTTAATAATTATTTTATTTTATTTATTATTTTACATTTCCATGCTGTGTGGCAAACAATACGCTTTAAGCAGCCTCAAAAGTATAGGTATGTACTTAATACTAAACTAAAGATAAACACGCAACGTACATTGTTAAAACGAAATTATTATTGGTAATTAATTAATACAAAATTACAGTTATTTATTACCAACAAACTGTTTCTAATTTTTGTCTTATTAATTGAAATGCGATAATGGTCAACCCTAGGTAGTCTCGTGGGGAGTGCGCCCGAAGTTCGTTTGACAACGTCACGGCCGCACTCCCCACGAGACTATAGCGCGAAATTTGAAATTGTAATTTGCTAAAATATGAAAATATGAAGTAAATAATCATCAAATCTTAAAAATTATAATTATAAATGAAAGGTGACGCCATCTTTTTGCATACTAGATGTTTTAGACTTTTTTTTACAGTAAAAAACAGCACAGGCATGCATTTTCGTGGGAGCTCTGCACGGTAAGACGTTCTGATTATTGTGGTTTTAAAATGGCGGCTCAACTAGTTTTATATAACGCACAGGCATCCGATGCTTGTGCGTTTGGCAGAGGGGTAATGTTAGGCAAAGGCTACTCCAGTCCTGTTTACTCTGAGATCTAGGGAGTGCTTGGAAAGAAATGCATGGCAACACACCTCATGGCAGTGACTAATGAGAATTGTATAGTGGGATTTCCAACCACTATACAATTCTCAACGCCACATACACAAAACCTTTATTTCAATGATTCCTCATAACTGTTCGTTAACACGGATGCTTATGCAAAGAAACGACACCACTTTCACTGCACAAAATCCACTCCGAATCAATTTTGAAATATGGAAATAAAGATCCACTTCCAGACGCCATGGTTTCCCGCCAAACACCCTTTTTTGTTTCTTTTGTTCCTAATGGGACGGGCAAAGGATATCAAGTCCATACAGCCCTGTCTGTATTTATGTCTTCTTTCTTGATGTTTGCATTAAAATATGGGCGTCACACATTTTAATGCATTTAGGGAGTGCTTGGAAAGAAATGCATGTCAACAGACCTCATGACTGTGACTGATGAGAATTGTATAGTGGGATTTGCAACCACTATACAATTCTCAACGACACATACACAAAACCGTTATTTCAATGATTCCTCATAACTGTTCGTCAACACCTGTCAACACGGATGCCTAAGTAACGAAACGCCACCACTTTCACTGCACAAAATCCACTCCGAAGCAATTTTGAATTATCGAAATAAAGATTGACATCCAGACGCCATGGTTTCCCGCCAAACACTCTTTTTTGTTTCTTTTTTTTTTGTTGAATTTTCCCTGTTACGGGACGGCAAAGGGATCTAGCCCATACAGCCAATTGTTTCTTTTTTTTTTTGTTAAATTTTCCCTGTTATGGGACGGCAAAGGGATCTAGCCCATACAGCCAAGTCTTCAGTTTCATCTTCTTTCATGATTTTTGCATTAAAATGTGGGTGCCACACTTTTTAATGAGTGCTTGGCGAGAAATGCATGGTACAGACCTCATGATGGTGACTGATGAGAATTGTATAGTGGGATTTCCAACCACTATACAATTCTCAACGCCACATACACAAAACCTTTATTTCAATGATTCCTCATAACTGTTCGTCAACACGGATGCTTATGCAACAAAACGACACCACTTTCACTGCACAAAATCCACTCCGAAGCAATTTTGAATTATCGAAATAAAGATCGACATCCAGACGCCATGATTGCCCGCCAAACACCCTTTATTTTGTTTTTTTTTTTTTTTTGGTTAAATTTTCCCTGTTACGGGACGGCAAAGGGATCTAGCCCATACAGCCAAGTCTTTAGTTACATCTTCTTTCTTGATTTTTGCATTAAAATGTGGGTGCCACACTTTTTAATGCATCTAGGGAGTGCTTGGCGAGAAATGCATGGTACAGACCTCATGATGGTGACTGATGAGAATTGTATAATGGGATTTCCAACCACTATACAATTCTCATCGCCACATACACAAAAACTTTATTTCAATGATTCCTTCATAACTGTTCGTCAACACGGATGCTTATGCAACAAAACGACACCACTTTCACTGCACAAAATCCACTCCGAAGCAATTTTGAATTATCGAAATAAAGATCGACATCCAGACGCCATGATATCCCGCCAAACTTATAATCATTGGTCTGAGCGCCAAACACTCTTTTGTTTCTTTTGTCCCTAATGGGACGCGCAAAGGATATCAAGTTCATACAGCCCTGTCTGTATTTATGTCTTCTTTCTTGATGTTTGCATTAAAATATGGGCGTCACACATTTTAATGCATTTAGGGAGTACTTGGAAAGAAATTCATGTCAACAGACCTCATGACTGTGACTGATGAGAATTGTATAGTGGGATTTGCAACCACTATACAATAAATTCTCAACGCCACATACACAAAACCTTTATTTCAATGATTCCTCATAACTGTTCGTCGAGGAAGGTCATACGTTAAATAACATTATAACACGCGAACAAAGTCGCGGGCACAGCTAGTATTTACATAAAGTTGAAAGTTTTATTAAATTCGTGCGCAGAGTTGTCCAATATATGACAATTAACAAATTAAGATGGTGACATGTCAGCCCGCCTAGCATAACCACCGAAACACGATATAATATGATATGTTATAGCCGTTTATCGCGTTGAACTGCCAAAAATTATTGGATATAACCGCAATCTTGAAAATTTATCGAAACTGCGAACATGTATAAGCCTTAAACAAGTTCACAGTTTCGATAAAATTTCAAGTCGATGATTATAACCAATATTTTTTGCCAGTCAACGCTATAAATGGCTATATCATATCATATCCTATCGTGTTTCGGTGGTCATGCTAGGCGGGCTGGTTTTCTAATTTTCTTATTTTTACTATTTTTACTCGAGATTTCCTCGTTAGCGTTCTAAAACAATGTTTTTTCTCTTTCGAGCTTAATGCTCTGGCTGATCTGGCTCTTTCTTATTCACGAAGTAAATTTTACCCTGGCGTCACTGGTTTTGGAACGCACCCACAAGGCAAAGATTTGAGATTGAGATTTGCGATTTGCTCACCTATTTTTGCTTTGTATTTTTGTTTTTTATGGACGGGATTGCAAGAATAGTGTTGTACGCGATGTACGACTAAATACAAAAATCTACGACTAAAAGAATAAATCGAAAATAATATTTAGATAAACCGGTATTTAATGTAGTGTACCTACACTACATAAAATCACAGTAAAATGTGTTGCCTCAATTTTAAAATTCGTTCCATTTTGCTTAAATTTAATTATAGAACAATTTTACATACAACATTTTGCAATCATCAATTGCAGTTTTTAGTGATACTAGATAATTGGAATGAGCATAGAAATATATTAATATAATAATCATCGTGTTAGATTTCCTTATAATTCGCTTTTTTGTAACAATAACATGACATTTATGAATTTTATGTAATTTTAAGAAAATTGTCACGTTATTTTCTGAACGAATCGAATAACAGCGCGTTGAAATTATCCAAACAACTGCCACATAACAATAATCAATACCTAATTATTCAAATCTAATTAAATATACCTACCCAAAAAAATAATAAAAAATCGAAATGATTCGATAAATATTTTCATCTATCAACATCTGAGATCAACATTGTCCCAGCCCTAGGAATGTGACTTTGACATCTGTGGGATTTGTTTGCAATAAAATCAAAAATGGCTATCGGAATTGATACGTCAAAATGGAAACCAAGAAGCATAAAGGGAACACCGGCAGCAAGATTTAGAAACTTACTTGGTGTTGGTATTTTATCATTTGGAATTTTTAGTGGACTTGTATTTCAGTAAGTTTCAATTCAGGCTGTACATTTCTGTTTTGTTGCTTTGGGTTATTTTTTTCATAGATCACTCATTGTTTTTAGATACTCAAAAGTAACGGAAAATCTGAGAAAAGCAACAGAAGTATTCTATGAAGATCCTATTGAAGAAGTTGAGAGGAGAATGATGATTGGCAGTGGCCTGCCAAATAGGTCCGCAGCCACTATACGAAAATATGAAGAGGAATTTAAACGAATCGACAGGCCAGAGGTATAATCGAATATATGAATGTAAATGGCAATAATAATAGGTAGGTATAGTGTTAATTGTATTAAATGTACTATTGATTATAATGACTTAAATAAATATTAAAATTTATTCTTTTGTTTTATTTGTTATCAGCCAAAGTCCATGCAAAGTAATTAGCAAATATTTTACTGGCAGTTCTGTTATGGATGAAAGTCTATCAGAATTTAAGGAGAAGAAAACTACTCAGACAGGTCCAAAAATTTCTCAGAAGCCTGGTGGAAGCAAGCAAGTAAATAAGAGGCCAAAGAAACCAAGAGGTCAGAAGGACATAAGAACTGCACTGAAACCTAAAACGAATGAATTGCTGTCTTATACTAAAAAGTTTGATGAAGTTTGTAAACAAGCTGGCTTGGACGTAGACTCTGAGCAACTTCGATTAGCTATAGCTCTATCGAAATCCTTAGAAAATAATGTTAATGAAAATTGCAGTTCACTAAATCCTAAAGATAAGGCAACCAGGATAAGAACCACTTTACAAGAATATGGCTTTAAAATACCGGAGATCAAAATATGTGGTAATAAGAGGCAACAAAAACATCGAAAAAATTACAAACTTCTTTTAACTAGTGATAATGAAAAACAGCAAATCATTAGTGATAAGTATTCACAAGTTTTGTTTGCAATTTGTAAGCAGTCTAGATTATTAAATTGTGATCGCTATGACCATTCAGATAAGAAACTGTACTATGTGTCAACTAACATTTCTTATAGGGGCATGCAGAATAATGACATTTTATATGTTGAAAATTTAATAGAAAAATCGGTAAGTTCTGGTAACTTACTCAGAGATTGGTCCAGTATACCGGGCAGAACAGTAAGTCCGGATAGGTCTGAAGCTAGGAAAATGGATTTCAGTGAAATAGACTGCTCACAGGATGAGTTAGATGTGATTTTGAGTGGAACACTAAAATCAGCTAAAGAAATTTTAAGCAAAAAAGTTATGTCTCTTCCAAAACCTATTCTAATAGCCAATGAAGATGATAAAACAAATATCAGTATTAAAGATAAATCTGATGGTATTGATAATTCCCCAAATATGGGTATTGTTGATTATTTAGATAATTCTTTAACACCGTCTAGAAGTAATACTGTAAGAGATATTATTGAAAAAAATATATCAACTATCCCAGAAATTAAAAGGAGTACTTCTCCTGATTTGTTTGATGATGAAGAATCTGTGCTAAACATCAGTATAAATAGGGATGAAATTTATTCACAATTAATAACTAGTATTAATGAAGATCAAATTGAAACTGACAAAGATTTAAAACAAATTACTGATGAATCGAGAAATACCAATTTAAATTATTCTAATAAGGACTTGGAGACAACAAATTCTCTATCTATTCCCGGTAGAGAGCATATTATTCATAATGTAACTAAGCGGAAATCTGACGATTATATGGAAATTACAAGTTGTGTTCAAACCAATTTAAATTTGAAGCCTTACGTTGATCTCACTCAGGAATCTGTAATGCATGCTAGTTGTAGTAAATCTAGAGTGCAATTATCTCAAACTACCACAGATAAGACAAAACGAGTATCAAATGATTTTATGGAAATCACAGAGTGTGTTGTTGATAATTTTACTATGCCATGTGAATTACCTCATAGTATTGATCTTACACAGAAATCTGATGATGACAATGTAGCAAGTACAGATGGTAATCAAAGTGGTATACAACCAGAGTTCTCTAGTAACATTGAAGCTGAAATTGACCTCACACAAAATTCTAATGAAAATAAAGATATGGATGATAATGAATACTGCCAAAATAATATTTCAAATGTAAGTCAAAGATCAAGTTCAAATGACGAATTACCCTTTGTCCATATAAGTAGCCAAAATAACAAATCACCAAATGATTCCAATGACACAATAATACTGAACGATGATGAAATCAATAATGTGCTCAGTAAATCAAATAAACTTATGGCAAATATTGATTGTGTTGATGGAGTATTAGGTTTGAGCAAAATATCACCTGATCGTAAAAAAGATAAGAGCTGCTTAAAAGCTAGTCAAAGTTTTTTTGATGAATTCATACATGATCATTCTGATGATATAATAGAAGAAAAATGCTCCCAAAATAATGTTGATGCTAATATAGATTTAACTCAAAGCTCTGATAATACAGAAATAGATGATGCTAACAAAGTGGAGGAAGAAGACAAAAATATTATTGGGAAAAAAGACAATGTTTCTATTGATTATGATGAATTATTTGATGATGTACTTCAAAGGAGTGGCAACAGTAGTAAAAATAACATCTCTCGACTGTCACTTGAGCACAATGTAAAAGGCGGTAAGGATATTGAATGTAAAGAAATATCAGGCAATTGCAATGAAACATCTAGAGCATTCAGTTGTAATGAAGAATTAAACTTATCTCTCAATAAATCTGAGCAGGTTTGTGAGTGGGAAAACTTTGGAGGCATATCTGTTATGGATGCTGTTGAGAGTTTTAACCTTACAGACAAAAATGCCAAGAAATCTATTGAAGTAAATGAGAATTCTATCTTACCTATAGTTGATATAAAAGGCAAAACAGAAAACTGTGTTAATACGAAATCTGTAACTGACACACCTATCAAAGATATCAATAAAGTGATGGCTGCTGCAACACCAAGCAATGAATATATCATCAAAACTGATGGAGTTACTCCTATGTTAGACTACGCATCAATGTCGAGTCCCGAAAGAAACAGAGAGCTAGATAAATATGGTCTGAAGCCTTTCAAGAGAAAACGAGGTAAGTTAGTAACTTCTATTAATCAAAATTTATCTATTCATACCTACATCCATACTCATAGTAGGGGTTGAATAGAGCTTAGCTTACTCAAAACCATATCAGGCAAGACAAATCATGTACTGTCAAAGTAGTGACAGGTTGCCACTGTAGCCTCTACAAAAAGTAATTAAACCTTCAGTGATCCAACAACCAACAGACCTATTGGCCTCAGATTAAAGCAAAGGGAAGAAACGGCATCCTCCTTATCGCATCTTTCAAAAAGCAGCCCTTGTCAACTACATAAACAAACTATGCTGAACGTGTCGCTCTCGCACCACTTGCATTTTTTATCTCGCTCACCTCACAATGCAACGTAGTAGGACCATTGATCTCAGTTTTATAGGCACATGAGCGTTACTCGGATAACGTATCTTCCCTTTTTTTTCTTTAATCTAGGGCCTATCGGCTAACTTTTTTGACTGATGAAAGTGATAATCACTTTTTGACAGATGAAAGTGATTGAATTGTCGTGTAAAACAGCAATGGATATGTAAGTCACTCTATGATTATAACTTTTATTTGTCAAAAAAGTTATCAAATAGGCCAACAGAATAGTTATTACACTCTAAGGGCCGATACATACCGGAGTGGCAGCGATGCGGGCATTTTCAGCGTGAAATAATTTAAAACTTTATGCATATATACTTAAAAGACCAGTATCGCTTGTAAGGGGCAAGCCACACCGCGAACTTAAAGCTTGCAAGGTCACGCGGCGCCTTGAGCAACCGAGCGGCCACGGCGAGTTTTGCAAGCCATACTTGTTAAGTATGATATGTAAATAAAGTTAAAAATTTGGCGTCGCTGCCGGCCGCTGCCATCCCGGTGTGCATTGGCCTTAAAACATCTAGACAGTCTGGGTATAATATTTCTATTAAAATTGTTGATTATTTCCTACACAATAAACTATCCCACAATTTTATAACCTTCAGGTAAGATTACCTAAGATTACCTAACCCAAATAAATTGTTCTAAGCCAGATGGCTTAGAACAATTTATTTGGGTTTACGTTTTCCATTGGCATTTACTTTGACATAAAATGTTAACCTTCTGTAATTTTTATCACCCTTTTCTGGAACTCACTCCTTATGTTATTAGTTTTATGAGTTCATTGAGTGGAAATATTTTTTTTATTCGTCCTAAATAATCTAACACATAATTTTCAGCTATACAGCTCTTAACACACCTTTACAATCAAACCCATCCTTTAGTCCAAAGTTGTTCAGAAGCTCTAGAAGAACAACCTTCGCCACCTAAAAAACAGCGACGCAGCCAACCTTCTCCGAAAAAACGTTCAAAATCTAGCACTTCAAGTAGAAGTTCTACAGGAGACCAAAAGGAGAATATTTATGAAGTTACCAACGATAAACCTGATATACGGGCCGTAGAGTGCTTGGAAGAGGATTGGGTTTTCCAGAAGCGAGAAAAGGCAAAGGTATAGTATGAATGAGTTTTTTCTAAATTAATTTTTGTAGCACAAAATAAAGAGCTAATCCTCATTATATTATACACTCACAAAAGTGAAGCACCTAAGTATGCGGAGCTATTATTTGTGAACTTAATAAAGATTTTTCTCCATGCTTTGTACGACACGTTAACCCGGTAGTCCTGGTTGCTGTTGAAAGACGACAATCGTGAAACAGAGAACAGAATCTTATGTTTTATAGATGGCGTTCGACCACAATATCGCCTGCTGGAATGAGATGATAATGCGATGGTACTATCGCGGTCTCCCTAATCTTCCACCTTAAGGGTCGTTTTTGTATAACACTGTCAACGACTAGCCGGTTGACCAATAGAATTCTGAGTGAAGATCCCAAGTGATGCAATACAATTACCTTAGCAAACCTTGCCGTAAAGACATCTGGTTGTAATTTGTTAAAACAATGACCTTTTTTATAAATTGCAACCAGATGCCTTACAGAACAAAAGAGGGTCTTCTATTGGCCAATAATAATAGAAGAAATTTTTAAACTGTAAAGTTTAGCAAGACCCTGATAGTACATGCTGGAGTATGTATTGAGTATGCTTAATAAGAATTTCTCTTTATTTTAATATCCATAATGTAATTATTTCAATCATATTAGCCTTAGCGCCTGCGTCAAGCTCATTAGGATATTCTGATGTTTTGAAAACTACTCCCCTTTTTTTGTCCGTTTGGACGTTTCCTTAGGCTTTCTGTACATGACGCCGGAGCCGCACCGGCGCCGGATCCGCACCGGCGCCGGATCGAAACCGCGTTTACCTACATCGCATTGATGCCAAGTTAAACAGTACAGTACCCTTATGAGTTTTGATAGTTTTCGAGCTATATCAAACGTATCGTCAATTTTCATACATTGCCCATTGTTTCTGATAGTTTACGCTAGAGGCGCTAGTGGGCAATGTATGAAAAGAGACGATACGTTTGATCGAGCTCGAAAACTAACAAACTCATGCTAGGGATGCAGCAACGATCACAGTCAGGATGTACAGACAACAGCACGTTAGGTTACCACAAACTGTCAAATTTTCCCAATCGGTTATGCACTTTATAGTCAATAACCTTAGGTTGAAAATCGTTTGGAGAAATTTGACAGTTCTGTATAGCCCGACGTGCTGTTGACTGTACATGTATAAGACTTTGTTTCTGTCTGCATTTATAAGTTAATTACATAAGTAACACTTTATTTTTTGGCCAAAGTGAACATCATAAGGTATTACAATTTTAAAATGAAAAGTATGTGTCTTTATAGTTTCGTCGGCAATGCGACAATGAACTGTGACCGTTACTTTACTGTTTTCCTTTGTATCAATGCGCTGTACACGCAGTTTCGGCGCGGTGACGACGGTGCGGCTTATGCGCGTTAATTATTCGTATACCTACACAAATATGCGGTCCGGCGCCGGTGTGGCTCCAGCGCCATGTACAGGAAGCCTTAACCTTAGTTGTTGTTTATAATTACCTAGTATATTTCTCTTTAAGTGATTATTGTAAACTTCTTCATCTTATACCATATTTCAGGTACAATCATGTCGTGTGCCGTTACACATAGCTTTCCATAACTACGTGTCGTGCAGGCGGCGACTACGCGAAGCTATTCTGCGGTATGAGCCCATCAATATAGATGTTATACACAAGGATTTAGTTTCAAATGGATATAGATATGACCCTAAGGTAGGTGAAAAAAAAAATATTTTTTCTAGAGCCTTCCAATCTTAATGTGTCTTACCATCTGTCGCGTATTAAGAACAGCAATTGCCACGATTATATGCCATCTCAAAGCCCCTAACTTACTCTGGTTTACTGCCCCCCCCTGAAAGACTCCAAACGCATGCAAGAGGACGTTATTACTCACTTTGAGTACCTATGGGTTAATCAAACCTACCTAAAGACTACTACGATCTCAGGTCAAATATTTAAGTGTAGACGGAGCGCTGTGAAGGAAATTACGTCTCGTCCATCGCCTGTGTACGTACTATCGAAGGCTTCCGTGCTGAGAAGTTCAAAAACAGATTTCTTTAACGCTGAAAATTCACGAGGAAGGGGCTCGTTACTGATAGGCGTTTTACTACGGCCAATACGAAAAAATATAATATTAAATCCATATATTGTAATCAATCAAACGAAGCTAAAATACCAAACTTCTTCATACTAAAGTAGAAAGTAAAAAAGCCGGCTTACGCACTACATAGAGTTCACCGCAGCGACCGCTCCGTTTTCACTTTTCAACCGACTTCAAAAAGAAGGTTATCAATTCGACTGTACTTTTTTTTTTTTTTTTTTTTAATGTTTGTGTACCTCATAACTCTTTACTGGGTGTACCGATTTTGAAGATTCTTTCGACCTTTGGAAGCAGGTGCTTGTCATTTGGTCCCATTCAAATTTAATCGACATCTGACGAGTAGTTTTAAAATTATCCCTAATAATGCCTATTTAATTGACATCGATGATATCGTAATCTTATCACTTGGGTCTAAAAGATCTCGAGATCGTTTCCTGAAAATTTACATACTTAAAACACTAAAAAGCAAAAAATAAAATTATTTTTAAATAAAAAAAAAACCGCCTTCAAAACTAAAAACGAAGAAATAAAAATTCTGTTTATAAAAATCTAAATGTTTTTTTGAGGTCGTTGCCGACCTCAATATTTGGATTAAAACCTCAATATATTTTAGTTTTGAAGGCAATTTTTTTTATTTAAATTTTTTTTTTTTATTTGATCTCCCGCTACGATGTGACAGTGATATTGATATTAATGTTATTAACATTGGGTATTATGTTCCGAGGTTAGCGTCATGCCTAAAGAATTGAGAACGGCCATTGAGGCGGAAAGGTCGTCAAGGGGCGACTACGTACCGGGCGTTAGTAGTACCGTCCCCAACGGCGGACCGATGATCTGTTAAGGTCGCGGGAGACGCAGCGTTGGTAGTAGCGTCCCACAAGGTGGACCGATGATCTTTTAAGGTCGTGGGTGACGCAGCGTTGGTAGAAGCGTCCCATAAGGTTGACCGAGTGATTCCTTTGTGCAATGGTCTGCACGGGGTTACAATCTCCCTTAAGGTCGTAGCACACTTATCAGCTTGGAAAGGTATCGCCATCTTTTTTCTATGAAAAAGATGCGACGCGCTATGCTTCATAGCCGTTCCGCAGCGTTCATAGTAAGAAAAGAGGTTTTAAGGACCTTCAGTCCGATTTGTCGTTCGATTAGTCGATTATTCGTGACCGCAAACTTACGCCGTCCTATATTTTTTCTAAAAAAAATATTGTTTTCTTTCCAGGAACTTCTGAAATTTTTGGACAAAAGGTGCATCACTGTCAAGACTGCCGACAATAATGCTAGGAATAAGAAACATTACTGAGCTTGAGAAATCATGGACTATATTGTAAATAATTTATTAAATACCTAATAGATCTATTAATTCTATGGTTTTGATTTTGTACTTTCGCTCAATGTTTTCGTAAATTACCTAACCCCCGTTTAGATTTTTTTTAATTTTCCCCTAATACGAGATGGCAAAGGGATCTTACCCATACAGCCATGTCTTCAGTTTTCTTCTATCTTGGTGTTCGCATTAAAATACGGGTGTCACACATTTTAATGCATCTAAGGAGTGCTTGGCAAGAAAATGCATGGCAACACGGACCTCATGATGGCGACTGATGAGGTGAAAATCACAGTATAAAATTCTCAACATCAGACACACCACGAAATCTTTAATTCGACGATTCCTCATAAGTGCTCGTCGACACAGATGCTTGTGCATCAAAATAACACCACTTTCACTGCACAAAATCCATTTTACTTCTCTAGCACCAAAAGGAGAGGCCTTTTGCTTCGTCTAATCTTACTTTTAATTGTGGAATAATTTTATTTTTGCGTTTACGAACGCGTAAATATAATACTAGAAAAATGCACTGAAAAAAATCGACTTGCCTCAGGCGGGACTCGAACCCGCACCTTCCACAATCCGGGGTTGTCCGGGTCGATGTTTACCATAAAAACATAAGCACCAAGCACTGACAAATTTCGACAGCGAAAAGCAGTGCCTCGGTGGCGAAATTGGTTAACGCGTCCACCCGGATTGTGGAAGGTGCGGGTTCGAGTCCCGCCTGAGGCAAGTCGATTTTTTTCAGTGCATTTTTCTAGTATTACTTTTAATTGTCTCTTAATTGCCTTTAAATCACTCACTGCGCTCCCTAGTCTATTTATGAATCACTCGCTATGCTCGTGATTCAATTCTAGACTAATTCGCTGGTTTGTGATTTAATATCGGCACTCGCAGCAAAAACTAACATTGTTCACTTGTTGAACAAATAACTATGTTCGCATTAAGGAAATAAAAATCTCAATCCCGATGCCAATATCTTATCGCGTGCAATAATTTTATAGATATGTGGAGAAAGGGAACCTCCACTGTGAAAATTGACTTAGCGGTTAAAAGCATTGTTTTGGTTAAAGGAAACAATGCTTTTAACTGCTTAATTAAACTATAGAAAACTGTAGATGGGCAATGTGAAAGAGAAAGGGCAAACTAACACGTACCTATATTAGAACGAGATAGATAGACGAGACCATTTCACGTTCACCTCAGATCATTTAAGTAAAGACGTACAAGCAGGCGGCCTAAGTCGGCCTGTCAGTCACGTAGAAAAGACCAACTGTCAGACTGCAGTACTATTTTTCACGCACACATGCGCATTGTACATACACACATTGGTGTATTTTTTCGACTCAGGTCTCGCCCTAGTCGATTCATAGCCAATCTATAAACGTCAGTAATTATAAATCTATGGTTTAAAAGTCTCTGTGGTCCAGTGGTAGTAGGTGAATTACCAGATTCAGTCCTGGGTTCAATCCCCAGAGGGTACAAATGTGTTTTGACTACTGAGCGCAGCGAGTGATTTGAAGGCACGTGACAAAAAACAAAATTGCTCTCGTGTGAAAATACAACTTTTCACCTCTCCAGCAAGAAAACTGTTGTAAGTGAGAAAAACAAGACAATACTTAAATACATGTTTATTACGCTCAAATTTAAAATGAACGTTAGTCTTGTTTGGAGCACAGCAAAAAGCGTTTTTGTTTTGTGATTTTACAAAGCAAAAGAGCCCTTTAGGTGCTGGAGATGAAAACTAAATTAGACTTATACAATCGACAAGGTTTCCGGTGTATTACTTGTAGCCCTTGTAGGCGAGAGTCGCGTGGCACCGGCGCGATGTGTCTAAAGCAGAGTACTCACCTACATACAAGTGTAGCATGTAATGTATCAGATACTGTATCAACCTACAAGTGGAAACGACTCGTCCACTGTAACCGCGTTTCCAGCTACGACTACGAGCTCCCGGATCCACAGTGCTCGCGGCAATATCACGCCGACAACATGACTGTCTCAAATGGTGGCTAGTGCTGCGCATAGATTGATATAAGTACTTACGCTGCGTTCATATTTATGTACCTACAATATCATCGAAAATTATAAAACTCCACGTCGGTTCTGGCAAAGTGAAATATTCAAAAATAATCATTCTAATAATTCAATATTGGATATGAAGTCTCAAGGACGTACTTTGGGGTCCCACAATATCAGAGGATTTTGATAATGTTCAATTAAATTTAATTGTTTACAACGCCACCTGTCGGGCCTCGTCGAAACTACAACCGTTTGATGACATATGATCAAGAAGGTTGCAAGTTCCTTGCCTATGATCCAGCAGCTGCTCCAACTACATGATTTCACACCGAAGTACTCCCACGTGTCGCCAGGGGGCGTCCCAAAACTACTATAAAAGGCAATGTCCCGCGCCTTTCGCTCTCTCCCGCCTATTTTCAACGCTTGAAGTAATAACTAATCATTGTAAAATTTGGAATTATATTTTTTATCAATCAACAAGTCATAACTCTCTTATCCACCAATACACGACCCCAACACGATCACCAAACATAATTCTTTTTCATATGTCTACTCCATAATGAAGACGTTCGGTTCATTTGAAGCTCGCGCCTACGTACTCACTACGCAAGCTGCCGCCTTTGTGTTCGCACTTGAGCCAATAAGAGCAGACCATGTCCTCTGCCACGGTAGAGGCATTGCACGGAGGGTTGGCCACCTGCGGAAGCGGAGTGAAGACGCTGCTCCTTATTACGTTACGTTAATATTCTATTGGCCGGAATGAAAAGTAGGCGGGACTTAAAGGATTCTGTTTACTAAATGCTTAGACAATTTTACACGGGACGTGGCATAGCGCAGATTTAGTACTGAAAACATTCTGCCGTTTTTCGCGGGAGGTGAGGCAAATACGCATAGCACACTTTTACTCTCTCGTGCACTCAGTTGCAAAATATTTAATCGCTATTATGAGCACACACTCGCGGGCTCGGCTATCGCCTAACGTTTTTTCTTTCGCAAAATTTGTAGATGAAAAATTGTATTGTTATGTGAAACAGTAGTTTATTTGAATAGGAAATTAGTTCCGGGTGATAAGCAACTCCATTTTAGGATAACTTTAATGATTCTGGTCGTCGTTTACAAGAAAATACTCCGCAACCAATAATTTTTACGGGGTCCGCTTAGCGACAGATACGAATTCAAAATGGCGGTCGGTCGTCGCGGTCAACTAGCTTTTATAAACTGACATGAACGTTTGTTCATGTACTTTGGCAGAGGGGAACGCGTTCGCTTGCCACGTCCCGTGTTAAATGGTCTGAGGCTAAATGCAATACTTTGTTGACTCTACCTATCTCACCACTATCCAGTAAACTAAATAAAACCAAATCATTTAAGTTCTAATAGTCATTTAATCACATACAGCACAGTAGGTACCTTAAGGTAAGCCTTTATCAATTTTAAGTTTTGTACAAACCTGTACATACATTAATAGTTTAGTATCACAAAGAACGATTTCAGGACTAGTGCTAAGTTTTTTTTAAAGTAATATAATACCATTACAACAATAATTACAATACATTTATCATTACAATTGAACAAGATTATGAACACAGTAAGGTAACGTATTACATACATACTTGTTATGGAGTTTTTCATTACATCCCAATATACCCATTAGCATAGTCAGAGGAGACGGTGGGAAAATTATTTTAACGTATTTTAATCCCACTATCTCCTTTAATAAAAATTTGTGATGACTGATCAATTATTTATTCAAAAGTTATGTGTTTAATATTCCTTTATAGTTGTATGTTCTATAATTGCTCACAATGTATTCATGTACAATACAGTATAATGAATAAAATTATAATCTTAAATCTATTACATTGGCATAACGTAAGCCACGGACAAGAGGAGACTCCGAATACAGGTTTATGTAAACAGAAAGGCTCTCAAACCATGTTAAAGTTACCATGTAAATAAATAAAACTTTTTTTTTTAAAAGATTTTAAATAATTTGTGTGCAATTTTTCATTACATCCCAATATACCCATCAACGTAGTCAGAGGAGACGGTGGGAATACTGTTCTAATTAATTTTAACCCATTATCTCCTTTAGTAATTTTATATGATGAGAACAATATTTATTGAAAAGTTAAAATCTATCTAGCCTATCAACCTAATGGGGCGTAAATGCCTAATATAACGGATCTTGTGTTGTTTAGATAAAACACTATAAGGCAATAGGAAGATTGCCTGTCAATTCAGTTGCAAACTTTTTATTAGCTGTCATAAAATAATTCTTACATAGACTTTGTATAGCATTAAGAAAATTATGATTTTAGAAGTTCCTATAGTCAACTGACTGAATATTACATGATGATGACTAGCTTTAAAACAAATTCTGGGGATAATTTAAAACAAAGACGATTTTTGTCTTTTACGCATTAAATACTTTGTAAATATTTGCTAAATATGTCAACAACTCTATTGTTATTGTACCGGGGAATGTTATTGATTATCGTATCTACTGTTATTTAGGTACAACTCGTAATTTTGTAACATTACTAATGGATATTGTGGGAAGAAAGTTCCCATAATCACCATTGATGGAGACTCATAATGGGGTTAGTAGGATGCACTGCCATTTTTAAAGTGCCTTACAAATATCAATTTAGAGTATAGAACGTGTAACAGAAATGAAAAGCCCTGAAACTAGTTTGTTCATAATATTCAAATTAATCAATTTCTTTTTGTAAACTTTATTTTCATTGCATAAAGCTCAATTTTAGCTGCAAAATTATTTTAATTATTTTTGGGTCATTTTTTATTGTTATGATTGCCGATTCCAAGCGAACTACTTTCAGGGTGTACGTTATTTCTATTAAACGTTGTAAATGAGATTTCTAGTGACTTAAACTAAGGTCATTAAATACGGTCGACAATTGCTTATTAAAAGAGCTGCAATAAAATACAAACATAAATTATCGAGGCGTTTCCTCAATTATCATTTTTTGAATATTTCGTATAAATTATAATTTCTAAGATCGATATAAAATATTTTAAAATTATTCCGAATTGTCTTGACTAATGAGTGAGGTTCATTAATTCGGAGCCAAATTACTCTAACCCTGTTAGATTGATAAAAAACAACCTTTCAAGTTACCTTGATCGTAACACAACAAAACATAAATGAGAAAAAAACATCAATCATTATAATAATATTTTAAACTCAATAGTTTATAGAATATGTATTTACAAATGATAAAGTATTTAACTTACGAGTATTCTATAATTATAATACAACAGTCATTTCTTTAATAGTCCCGCTTGTTCGAGAACCAGTCTCGTAGCGTTGTTAATGTGCCGGAATCTGTCTGGTCCTAGCTGAATGCCTCCATACCTGAAAATTATAATTAGTAACATAATTAAAATGTTACTGTGTACTAATACATAGTATGTATATCCGAAAATTCTAGTGTATAAGTTGTTAGTTACTCAATCGCGCCAGAGTGGCTACACGAATGGATAAAATAGTACATTCCCGTTGTCCCCCGAAAGTGGAAAGTGGGAATATTTATGTGAGACATTTTCTTATCACTACATAGTATAAAACAAAGTCGCTTCCGCCGTCTGTCTGTCCCTGTGTATGCTTAGATCTTTAAAATTACGCAACGGATTTTGATGCGTTTTTTTTTAAATAGATAGAGTGATTCATAAGGAAGGTTTATATGTATAATACATGCATATTTACATAAACATTGCACGCGTGCGAAACCGGGGCGGGTCGCTAGTTTCTTATATTTTATTGCTAAAAAAATCTCATATTAATATTCCCAATGTCCACCAGTGGGGGACAATGGGAAAGTACCGATATAATTTGGCACAGAGATAGTTTAAAGTCTGGAATTTGCGTTTCGACTCCACTTCTGCCTACCAATAGGAGGTGGAATAGAGTCTTTTGTAAGACCTTTTTATAAAAATAATATCACATAGGGTAAGTACTTTATCGACATTCGTACATAAGCGACATCTGAATGGGCAGACTGAGCTGAGAGATTAGTAGTTCAATAAATATTCTTAGTACAGTCAACAAAACTGTCAAATTTCTCCAAACGATTTTCAACCTAAGACTATTCGATATAAGATGCATAATCCATTGGGAAATTTTGACAGTTTGTGGCAACCCAACGTGCTGTTGTCTGTACAATTAGACTACGTGGTAGAGCTATATGTAGGGTCGCCTGGGTAGGTACCACCGCCTTTCTTATTTCTGCCGTGAAGCAGTTCGGATTGAAGGGAAAGGTAGCCAGTGTAATTACTGGGCATGAAAGGCACATCATCTTAGACCCCAGTATGGCAAAGCACTAGCAGTGTTAAGTGATTTACTCTCAAAATTGCAAGTGCCTATAGGCGACGGTAACCACTTATCACCAGGGGCCGCAAGCTTCTTTGCCATCTCGTAGTATGAAAAAAAAAATGTGTGTGTCAGTTCCGACGCACGACTGGACTTTACTCCGAGACAGGTGCGATGGCGCACCTTCTGTCATCCGTGTTTTGACAATTAGAAAGTTGCGCGACATAGGATGCGCACCAATTATGACTTTGACCTTCAAAAACGTAACGAGGTCATTCATCGATAGATTTTACTCCTCACATTTTTCTCATACCGGGCCCCTTATATATGCAAATCGATTCTTAAGGAGTAAACTCCAAATACCAAATGTGTCCTGAAGTATGGAAGGTACTTACCACCGCGAGACGACGACCAGCGTGCTCTTCTGGTCCAATATCTGTAACAGATGCAGCATCCTCCCCCCCGCGTGGGCCTCCCCGTCGTCGTCGCAGTCCTGCAGTATGGAAGCGCCCTTGTCCGTCTTCCGTTCGATACGGTACGCGTACATATTGTGAGTTGCGTTCAAGATCTTTTTGTTTTCTTTCAGTTTCGCTAGGACGGCACTGGAAATTTTACAGATTGGTAAAGTAATGGCAAAACGACAGAAGATATACTAGGTGGTAGACCCATTTGTAGGGTCTTCTGGGTGGGGTCCACGACCGGAAGCCTCCTCGTAGCGGACCCTGGTAACGTGGTGGAGAAACTTTCTCGGCGGGTGTGTGACTTTTGATGTCACGTGTGTCGCCTTGGCATTCCAAGTCACATGCCATCGGAAAGTTGTTTTTGTTTTCCCACCACGGCTAGTTCCGGACGGCCCTTTTCAGGGCCATGACCGCGCCCGAACTCCCCCGGGTGCGGTCCGATGGCTGCTCCCGGTGTCCTCGTCAGGAGGATGCGCCAGGTCGAGCAGCCGTCGGTGAGGAGGCGGCCTATAAGCCCGGCGTCGGCCAGCGGCCCACAGGGGCTGGCGTTAGTCGGTAGCCCCTGTGGGCTGCTGGCCACCAATTGGTGCACAAGGAGTGCCTAGACGGGCAGCGTTGGGACGGTCTCGGTGTAGTTGCGCTCACGTGCGCAGATCCCGAGCCATCCCGTAATAGCGCACTGGAGGTCAGGCAGGGGAGGATGTTTAGTGGGTATGGAGGGAATGCCTTTACCTCGAGTCTCCCACATATCCCCTGCGGTTAGCACCACCCCGCAGGGATGATGCGTAGCTGTAAAAAAAAAACTTTAAAAAAAAGTTATACTCGGATTGTTAGTTTCGTGTTATTTTATCCTAGTTATTTCGTGTTATTAGTGGGTAACATAGTAACAGATTGCCAGCCTGTCGCCTAGTGTTTGCTATTATGTTTCAATAGTGAGACAGCAGTTTAAGGTTAGGATGAAGCTCACTTTACCAACCTTATTATCATTTACCATCAGGGTAAACCATAGGCCAAGATCTATACTATCATAGATAAAAAAATCCCAATCAACACTCACTGTACGTCGTCTATACTGAAAACTTGTGCGGCGTGTCCTTGAAAAGTGCTTTTCCTGTCTGCTATAACTTCACCATGCGTTATTTCTGGACAGTTGATTTGTAGCTGAAAGAATTTCCGAGATTGTAAATAGTATAAAAAAAGGATAGTTTAATTGCTGCAGCATTACTTGACTCGTCATTTCGGAGTGGCTATTCCATTATGTCCTACGTCTGTTAAATGGGAGGTGCGCGTTTTCATAAGATTTCTTGATGTGGAAGGAAAAACACCGACTGCAATTTCAGTGGATGGCCCATTACACCCCTGCCTGAGATGAAAATGCAGTCCCCAAAGTGCGGCTTGCTGGCCCTTTTTTGGTCTCAAAACACTGATCCCAGATTTTTCTTAAACCACGGATGCCATGATCTTTTGCCTGAAAGTCTCAGGTGTGTAATGAGACATTCACCAAAATTTCAGCCAGAATCTTTTCTTCTGCAACAAGGAATCTTATGAAAGCACCTAACACTTGGTGGGATTTCTGATTCACAGAAAAGGACACTATGAGGAGAGTTTTGGCACTAACGAAAGTCGCTGTGGCCCATTGTGTTCAGAGAAATCCCCTCCCAAGACACAAGAGCTCAACAGTACTCTTACTTTCTGGACATGACTCATACAAGATATAAGTAATCATCATTATCATCATAACATAACAGCCTTTATAATTCGACCTAATGCTGCAACACAAGGCCTCTCCTTGCCATCAAAGGTGTAGGCAGTAGTCCACCACACTTGCCCAATGGAGATTGGTGGACCGAGTATAAGGCGATCAATACCCTTTTCTGATCCATTAGTCGCCTTCTACGAGACCCATTGGAGGATATGGGATGATGCTATTTTACTTCGCCGCCATCACATGGCGATACAAGTAAAATTGTTGGTAATGTACAGTTGGTTTTTGCAGTATAGATTTTTTATTGGGTGTTAGAATTTTGTTAATAAAATTAGTGACAAACATGAAATATTTACCTGTGATAATTGGACAGTTTCCACAACATTTTGAGCTTTCTTCTCTACCTTAGGTGACTTCATATTTTGCAGTATTTCTCGGATTTTCTCTACCCACTGGTAAATTACTGTCTCACCAATATTATCTCTGAAATATGTAAGAAAAAATTTAACTAAACAATATCATTTATCATTTGGAATAGAATGATTATATTTATTTAAGTAAATGACCATAATATATCCTTTGCTCATCATCTATAACATAAATCAGGGGTGGCCTTTGAGCAGAGATGGGATATTGGCCATCCCTGAGACAGATTCTAAATGATATTTCATTATGGATATACAGTACAATCTCACTAAACTCGCTAACTAAACGGCACTTCAATATACATCAAATAATCTGTTACCTTACGCTACTACATGTTGCACAAAAAGAGACCTCTTTTACCTATTAGTTTTATGGTTGTATTATCTGATTCCAATATTGTGGTTATTAGGTAATCAAATAAAATTCCGAAGTACTTAGAGAACCGTTTATTGGACGCGGGGTCCGCCCACAAAGAACCCGGGAAGACTGGCTTTGCCACGTTTAACATGTTATTTGTGAAATATGTTACAGTTTTAAAAAAACTTGTAGAACACATGTAGACACACATACATACTTAGTCCCTTTATGCAACACTTCATTGTATTTATTATGATTTTTTCTATCATCATCATCATCATTATCATTAACAGCTCATATAATGTCCCCACCAAGGGGCTCGAGCCTGCCCCACATTAGGGGTGATTAGGCCTTAGTCAACCATGCTGGCCGACTTCACACACAACCTAAGAATTTCTTCATAGGTGTGTGCAGGTTTCCTCATGATGTTTTTCTTCACTGTAAAAGCGTCAATTAAACATACTTATGCATTCAAAATTTGAAAACACATGAGTATCAAACTGTGTGCGATCGAACCAGTGCCTCCCGGGTGGGAGACGATCAAAATTCTAATAATAAACAAATACAACCAATCAAATATGGTCATGTTACTTAGAAACTGAGATCTTTAGTGGGTCCTAACCTTTTATGCAAGTTTCCTGGTCAAAAGTCAGCAAGCATTTCCCACAGGGGAGTTAATAGGGCTGGGTTGATCATGCAAAGCAAAAAAATACATAGCACCGACTGCGCAACATAATCACCATATGCTGCACCTAACAAGTGGAGATTCATCACATTATTTGTCCTCTCCTCGATGCAGGAACTCTCTTTTGTTTTTGGCACCAGACATACAGGGTTTTGGCAATAAATCTTGGGTGTGATTTATTTGGTCACCCCTGCTCTGGTGCATTTAAGTCAGACGGGAAAAAGAAAGCATTATAACTTACAAGTAGACTTCATCCAATGCATGATGAAGCTGTTCTTTAACTTTTCTCTCCATCCAAGGTGCCGATAGCTCATATTTAGGCGGCGCTTCTCCCGGGTACTCTGGTGGCATGGTCACGTACAATAACACTTCTTTCTTATTTTCTATCACCTTGATACAATACGATTTAAAGATATCACTTTCTGTCGTCCAATCTTCACCATATATGGAACTCAGAGCTTCAACCTCTTCTTCCTTTTAATTTAAAATAAATTATAATTATTTATTACCACTAGAAAACATGTAGTTTAAGTAAAATAATTTGTTTATACTAACCTGCTTAGTTTTGTTCTCAGAGTCCATCTTAACGTAATTTTACAATACTTATGTATTGTAGTAAAAGAATTCAGTTTCTAAGTTATTTTTGGAATTGATATAACAAATGGTAAAAAAGATGAATAGAGAAGAAAATTAAATAAAGTTATTTTATTATTGAAAATATGAATAACAGTGGAGATGTGTTTTGCACCACAGATTAGAGAGTATATCGTCACCTCCACGGCAAACTTACGAATCTGCAGTTTTTGTAAATTTGACATATCTAAAAAAATTGCACCTTATGTTGTACTACATAGGTGTGATCCATTCATTGTATTTAAAAACAGCAGGATATTGAAAATCAAATGTATCTAAGAATTTATTACATCTGCATCATAACAAGTTATTATCAATTTAATGTTTCAAAACGCTCTCCTGTAAAATTTGTTTTTTGCAGTTTCGTAAGTTTACCATAAAGGTGACGATATGTCTAAAGATTTTGCACGGAAACACAGACTAATTAGAGACACAGATTAGAGAGTATATGTAGAACCCCCGAGAACACCCAAGAAGCGAGAGTATGATTAGTTTCTCGCGTTCTCGTTCTCGGGCTCGCCTGTTCTCGGCTCGGTGTCGGTTTTTTGGCCCGCTTCAAAGGGTTTCTCGGGCGAGAAAAGAGAACCGTATCACACTCCAACGAAATAGGAATTCCTACGTCATTGATCACACTCTCGTTTGTTCTAGTTCGCCCTCACTGCGATGTAGGAAGTGATTTCCATCACCTGAGGCTTTAGACAACATGCATTTCGACAATCGCTCTCGCTATCGCTAAGTAAAAAAATGTATGGGATTGACATAGGCAATCGAAAAGTGATCGATTGCTTATGTCAATCCCATACATTTTTTTACTTAGCGATAGCGAGAGCGATTGTCGAAATGCATGTTGTCTAAAGCCTCTGTGTGTGTTTTGCATTTATTATTTTATTAATATGAGCTTTGAAACAGGGCCTGTCTAAATAATTAATTTTATCTACACTAATGCTTTAAATTTTCTTTTAAAAACATTGATTTTGCTTTTAATTTTTTTTTGGTATTTAGTTAAGAACGAAATTCATAGCAATTCGTTCAGGTTTAAGTCCCGTCTCAGCACTTATCCATTCCATCCCAGGTTTTTTTTCCTATTCTATTTAATTTGGTATCCTCTATAAAATATTCTAAAACAGCTCATTGCTAACATTAAAAGAACCAATATCCCATTAAAAACGGATGATATAATTATAATGTTAGGTTGTACTATTTTTTATAATATAACTCCTTCACTTTTTCGATCCTACAAACTGCTGTGGTTTACTGTAAATACCAAAGCCGCTGCACTGTCAGTCGAGTTCGCATGACGGTCGAGAACGCAAATGAGAAGGTCGCGTGAGTGTGGATATCTTCACGTTTCTCGGGTCAAGTCTCGCCTAGACTTCTCGCGTGAGTCTGGAGGGCCTATTAGAGTATTAAAATGACGTACACGTACGTATGACGTATTAGACGGCTACGTGTTACGTGCTCTAGTGATTAGAAAGAGAAAAATGGATAATAAGAAGTTTCCAGTTCGCCTATTCGCTAACTTTTTTTGACAGTTGAAAGTGATCATCACTGAGTGAATTACATATCCATTGCTGTTTTTACACGACAAGTGCCATCATAGCGTGTCGTGTAAAACAGTAATGGATATGTAATCCACTCAGTGATGATCACTTTCAACTGTCAAAAAAAGTTAGCGAATAGCCCCCCAGGACCAATTTCTTGCCATCACTTTTTGTTCGTAGTGTGGCTTCTAGTTTTATCTATAAATTTCTTATTGCTGCTTGACGAGAAATGCAATGCAATGCAGCAGACCTCATGATGACGACTGACCAGGTGGAAATCTTTATTTTCACACACCACAAAATGTTTATTTACATGATTCTCACTGCAAAAACCCATTCAGAAGCAATTATTGAATTATGGAAATATACATTAGTAAAAATCGGAACTTCAGATCGGAGCTTTCATTCGAGTTCTTCTTGGGCTTCCATTTAAATCTTATAAAAATCAACTAATCTTATATTAGGTATTCAATCGTTAAGTTTACAGTGTATAGTCTCTTTATTTTCACTTGACATTGGCTAAGCTCTTAACCCAGAAAGCCATTATTAAAGATTAGGTACCTATTTAATTACCTACACATAGAGCTTAGTTAAAAGTTCCTCTTCTTCTTTGTATGTATGTACTACCATGCTCTCAATTTTATTTGATGTCGGGGGTGCAGTACCTACCTATGTCTTGCTTGCTATCGACATACTGATAAAGGTTTTGGCCACAGGATACAGCTGGGTTCTGTGGTTTTGGCATTGGCATTTTGGCCGGCTGCCTTACACGAATCCTCATTGTGATCGATTACTATACCAAGACAGCAGTCGGGACCATCAGCTTAATGTGGTTTTCGAAATCCATATGAAAATCGAGTTGAAAAATATTCGGTGTTAGACCTCAGTGTTAGTAGTCTTAGTTGGTACCTATGTAGGTACCTATGATATTAAATAATATTACAACGCTAGGAACAGTCATCGAATAATTAACGAAGATTATAAATGCAGCGTATCGTGTAAGCAACTAATAACGCGTCCAAGTCTAAAATGTATGAAATTACAAAGTTTCCGGTAGCTACCATTTCCATAATACACACATTAGCTCCAATTTGCATACGCTCCGTCCTGATTGCACGCAAATAATCCGAGATAATGTCCTTTCGATGTGTGTAATCAAATCATTTCGATTAAATTGTGCCTACTATTAGTTGTAATCGTAGAGAATGTTTATAGAATTTCTATGCGCTTTTATTATGTCGAGGAGCCTTGTATTAGTGACGTAATGACCTGGTCTTGATTGATATTATGATTTAAGTCGCATGTAACATGGATTAGTTACATTGTAGTGTTTCTAAGCCTGTGGCGCATACACGACATACATAATATTATTATCATAGGTCCCGTCGTCGGCGGGACCGTCCCGTTTCCAGCTGTCTCTGTCCCGCTGTCCTCAGCAAGAGCAAAAATGTCCCGCTTTATTAAACAGTTCTACAAAAGGAGTATTTTTCTAAAATATGGATTAGTTAATTACCTACATATATAAGCCCTTGCAAACTGTGTACCTATTATAACATAAATTTTTAATGTGTATTCAAGTGCAAAATATATTAGTGAATAAAACAAGACTAAGATTAACAAATAATATAATCAGCTCCCTTCTAACTTGAAAATTACCGACCTTACTTTGCAGACTTTATAACAAGTGCCTAAAAATTCAACTTCCATTAAACAAAATTATTGCGGCATTTTTTTTGAGTTCCGCAGGCATCCCGCTCTGATGAAAAAAATAAATAAATGGTTACCATGCGCATACAGTATAATACCACGGTCTTCAGCCATTGGACTATAATATGTACCTACCTATACCTGTGCCTATACCCTCAAGACGAATGATCTATTCGTCTAAGATTACAGTGCCACAAACATATCTGACCCGGTGGCCAAAATTAGAACCACAATTTACCCCAAGATTTACCCATAGACTTTTTGACATTTCTGTGACACATTTGTTCACCACTACAAAATATAACCTTGACCACCAGCACCCGCCACAACACCACCTGATCAGATACCTACGTTTGTGGCACTCTACCTGCAAATCTGACCTTTTGTTGTTGCTTGATCACAATACTAGATGGCGCTAGTAGTTTATAAGCACAAATCGGGTGTGAATGGGATTTCAAACTAGGTATTTAACCCAGTTTAGATTACATAGAATTAACAGATAGTAATATAAAAATAACGTGGCTCGTGACATGTAAACACTATATTGTAATGTTAACTTGACCGAAATCATTAATAACTACCTAATATTATTGTAGATTCGCCTTTAAGGCCCTGTCCGCACAGCGATATTTCACCGCGCGTTTTTTTCTCGCTAAATTCTGTGACACATAGGATCATATAGAACTATCCGCACATGCAGTAAAAAAATCGCGCGAAAAAATCTGTGGTTTGATGCAAATTGAACGCGATGTTATTTCCGCGCGAATATTTTATCGCTGTGCGGACAGGGCCTAACGACCGGTATAGGTACTTTTTAAAATTTCGTAAAAAAATAACATACATTCAAAAATGGAACAATCCATTCCTATGAATTAAGTGGATTTGGATTTATATGGATATATGCATGTTACTTTTTACGAAATTGTAAAACGTAAAACTTGGTATTTTTTACCCAAAAATGGTAGAACGGCCAGTAGCGGTCGTAAGGATATTTAAATCTTGGAGTATGATAAGCTGTGTAAAGAAGTCTAGCTCTTATTTAATCTAATATTATGCGTTCACTGGTTTCGTTTACGGATGAATTTAGCATTCCAAGGATTTCCCGTGCGAGTGCCGTGCCCATGAGCAGTTCCTGGGACTTGTGGCCGCAAGGTGTAGACTGTATGATAAGGGAAGCCTCCTTGAGATGAATCTTGACTCACCTCCAATAAATAAAACAATGTATTTACGTATTTGGTTTATTGTGCTGTTTGAAATAAACAACTATTTGTGTTTCTACATTACTATAGATAAAATTACAAGAAGTAACGTTACATCTAATAGGTATTTCTAGTTGTAAGCGACGACCGTCTTCCCAAGATACTTTTCCATTGCAGTACTTAGAGCAAGCTTTTTGCGTAAAAAATATTTTTAAATAAAAAAGACCGCCTTCAAAAATAAAAACAGAAAAATAAAAAATTATGTTTAAAAAAAATAAAAATGTTTTTGAGGTCAGTGCCAACCTAAGTATTTGGAATAAACGTATGTACAGACGTTGGACAAGACAAGCAACTAGTGCTTGTCTTTGGGACCGACCCCAAAAACATTATGATTTTTTAAAACATAAAATTTTTTGGAATAATTTTATTTTTGCGTTTACAAACGCGTAAATATTAATACTAGAAAAATGCACTGAAAAAAATCGACCTAGTATAAATTTTTTATTTCTCCGTTTTTAGTTTTGAAGGCGGTCTTTTTTTATTTAAAGTGGAAAGGGAAGGGAAGGGAAAGTTAGCCAGTGCAATTACTGGACGTGGAAGGCATTTCATCTTAGGCCTCAGGATGACAGTGTACCAGCAATACCAAGTGATTTTTCCTTGTTATTGCAGGTGTTTATAGGCGACGGTATCCACGTTATCATCAGGTGGGCCATCGGCTTGTTTGTCATCTAGTTATATAGAAAAAAAGAAGTGTCATAAGTTTATCTTGTGTGTGGCATCCGATGGCATTTTGATCAGGAGTGTTCTTAGCTATGATTAAACTATATCTGTTTTCAGCTGTTTCAAGACTGTTCGCTCTTTTATTTAGTTTATGAAGAGATATGAATGGCAATTCACACGTATCTGATCGATTCACAATTTGATACACCTTTACAATTTTTATGATATCTACTGCTGATGCCGTAGCATTATCTGGAATAAATTTTGAGAGAATCTTTTTAAGTTACGTAATCGGGGATTTTAAATTACACACTTGTTTTGATATTTTAGTAGAAACATTTTTTTTTATTCTTTATGTCCAATAGATAATAATTGATAGATAATTGAATTGTAGTCTTCTTATATCATGCAACTTCTGTTAACTGCAATGGAAATCCTGGATTCTACGTCTAAATTACATAATTTACATACACATTCGTTAGACAATGTACCTACAGGAGCAGCTAAGACAAATTATGGCTACACAATACGGCTATAATTTATATTCAAATATCACAGCATCACTATTCTAATTATGAAAATAATTATTAAACTATCACTCGATAAACATTCAATAATATTTCCTTTTGTCTTACCTTAAAATAATTTACTTATAATAGAATAATTTAATAGATCGTAATGGAATGAGTTTTATGGACACCAATATGTATGGCAATTCTATTTTACTAAAATATCACTAGCTAAACATAAAGACATAATTATGTATATACAGTTTTCTTAGTATGAATTTTGACTTTCATTAATAACAGTTTTCCAAAAATGATACTTTAGTTCTCATTTATCCTGATGCATCAAAAGAAGATGGAGATAGCGATCAGAAAACAGGAGCAGACGGAATTAAAGTACTTGCACATACATACATTGAATATATACAAAGATTGAAAGACTTTGAAGTTAACGTCAGTGGCAAAGAACTTCATAGAAGGTATATACTTGCTGATACGTATTTAAAACGATCTAGAAAATTGATAAAATCTAAGATTTTGAATGAAACTGTACAACGCATACATTTTGCCAATAGTTACGTTCAGACTTTTTTATATTAAAAGTAAGCTAATGAAGACATCTTTTTCTCTTATACATTATTGTACTTAACACAGATTATGTATATAGACTGTAATCCAAAGCTGATTTTTTCATTTTAATTGCCAGCCTTGATTTCTGATGTCACAGATTCAGCAAAATCATTAGAAACACCACTTTGTGCTGAACAATAGCTTGCTGGTGAACTTCTATTGCTCAAATCTTTATCACGAGTCTGATAATCAATCATGCTTCCACTCGGTTGCCGAAGAAAATTCGATACTGTCAAAGGACTTGCGTTCACCATTTTATCTGGTTTCTTGAGTAGCTCTTCGATGGAATAGGGATTCTTTTTCTTTTCTTTTTCATTGGGTGTTTTTCTTTCATCACAATCAGGTCGATCGACGCTATCGTCACTCGCTTCAACAGAGATGTGCTCTGAATTTTCGGATTTCACTTCGTCGGAATTGATTCTGCTCAGCAAGTCGCTATGTAGGTTGATGTACGGTGAGAAATTCTTCGTGTCGTGGTACGGCAACATGATTCTCTGCCACGGAGATATTGGATAAGGTTTTAGCAGACCCTGGGCTTGGACCTGATTGGCTAAAAGCCAGGAGGTTGTCAGTCTTCTATCGTAGAGGGTTGGGTCGGCTTGTGGCGGTGGGACCCTCACTGCTGAATGTGCGAAATACGAGGGGTTTTGTGTAACAGGCGTAGGTGGTAAAGATGACTTCAGTGACATGTATTCCATCACGTTAGGAGGTATTTCTGGCGGTGGGTATGCTTCTGTAAAGAACAAAAAGATGATATTAATATTGCGTTTTAGAAAGACTAAGACTATAATAGAGGATAACAAGTTTGTGACCTCGAGCGCCAAACGCAACTTGGTCAAAAAATTAAAATAACGCGAAAAAATCGTTATATTTTATAATTTTGACGGTTATAACCCTAAAGGACTAGTTTTCGAAAAATCTTTCTTTGGAAATTTTTAAACAAGACTAAATTTGCTACAATATGATACTAGACCTGTCTCTGTAGACCCAATAGTTTCCAATTTAATTTAAGCCAATTTTTCCAAGATTAATCAATCTTTTGCAATATTTTAGACATACTACCTACCCCATACTTTCAGGCGACAAAGTTACTGGACTAGTAAGTTTATTTGAAATATTTTTCTTAGGTTCGAGGCACAATTTGAACATTGGACTATTAATTTTGAGTATTGTAACCAAATTGTAACTACTTATATGTAACGTTGACGTGGTGTCAGATTCTTCATAAATGATGTTGTCTTTTGTGAATCAGGTTATTACGTTTTGACCCGTTTTCAGTACACGGAATCACGTCTGCGTGTGCAGGCAAACAGCGTAGTCGTTCCGTGCTCCATGCATTTGGTATTTATTGTTTGCTAGGTCATTATATGTAGTAAATTGATATAAAGATATGTTTACAAAATTGCTTTTCATTTCAAAGTATAAAAGTGGTGTAGTGTTTAGCATGCCTTGTAGCTCCTTGCAATCGAGATAAAATAGTCACCTACCCTATGGCATAGTAGTTACTATGCCTATGGGGTTGGTAACTATTTCAATGGTTTGATCCATAGATATTCATTCATTCATAAGTATTTTTGATAAATGAATTCGAGTTATTTTACACTACGTGTGGACAGCACAAAATTAATTACATCTTTAAAAGAAGTGATAGCACCTAAAATGTTGTTAGGAAGCGTGTAGTGGCAACAAAATAATGTAGCATTTTTTCTATATTTAAATGAAGAACATGCTATTAACTCATGGGCTACTTCCTCGCACCTGTCTCAATGAAAGGAATTTACGTCCGTCTGTGGTTGTGTTTTGACTATTTTTGTATTTCACAATAGGAAAGACCGTAATTAATTCGTCTTTATATATTCTTTGTCTTGTAGAGTGATTTGTCGGTCTGATATTTATTCCCACCACCTTATTGTATTGAATAGCTAATGACGCCGTCGTGGTGGAGTGGTTAGTAACGCTGCCTACACTTGGGCGGTCAGGGTTCGAGTCCTGGTTGTGGCAAATGTTTGTGTGATGAACGCGAACATTTGTTAATGAGTCATGGTTGTTTATATGTTTATTAAAGTTATCTATACAATATCTAGATTATCATGTATTTGTCCGATATCTCGAATCCATAACACAAAACTAGAAAATACACTGAAAAGCTCGACCTGTCCCAGGGAGGAATCGAACCCAGCATCTTCCGCAATCCGGGCGGCTGCGTCAACCACTATGTTACCAGGACACTGCTTTTGAAATTTGTCAGTGCTTGGTGCTCATGTTTTCATGGGAAACATTGTTTCATCAAATCTTTGAAATTTGCACTTATAAAATCTGAACGAAATAATTAACCATAACACAAGTTCTTAATGATACTTAATTTGGGCTAGATATAAGGCGTGAGCGTGGATATATAAAATGAATTAAAAATAAATACAAGAATTTATGGACTCGAATTTAGGTATGTTATATAAATAGATCAAATTAAAAATTAGAAGACGGGACAGATTGCGACGGGAATTGAACACTCATCCCCGGCAACGGTTTTTCCAACTGAGTTACACAAAGTTGTGAGACTTTGGGAACCAAAAACTTAATTATCTTTTGACGTGACAACGTCTTATAATTCGATAGAGCCGGCTGCACGCACGAAAAAACATGACGTCATGCGGCGTTACCTCGCTCTGAATCTAATTATCTAATTTGAATTTGGAATTATGTTCTTTAAAATTTAAACTTTTAATGATACCAAAACCAGCCAGATACAAATAGTATAGCCAAAGAGATTTTATTACAAGTTTATTCATACTATAATGCGAAATCTATTAAACAAATGAAATTAAATTTTTCTTTTGAAAAATGCTACCATTCCATCAGTATTTTCTTAAGACGTTGTCACGTTCAACTATCGTCAGTAAACCGACTTTACAGACAACCAATTTTTTTCTTTGCCAGGGAAGTTCTTGACCTTCATCTTTATACCTGATGGTAAGAGCTGATAGGGCCGAAGATGAAAGCAGGCTTCACCCGGAACCCTCAACAACTAAGGGACTTCTGACAATCAACGCAGTGTAAGCACAGTCTATATAAGTTGTTGCAGTCAGCCAATGGGCACGTTTAGATGCCAATCGTGAGGGGACGCGGGACGAGAGGGGCGCGGTGCAGCACCGAACTGCCATACACTCGTTTGGTAGACGCTGGACCACTGCATATCTACTGTACGCTGTCTAGACAAAAGCGGCATTTCCCTCAATTTCAAAGGCATCGAACCACTGCAAGTTTTTAAAGATAAAATCCGTAACAATTATTGTTGTGTTTAGAGCTCAATATAATTAGGATCCATGAATAGCGCATCTAGCGGAAAGAAGCCAAAATAGATACGTGTTTTATACTAAAAAACTTACACTAGAGTAGGGCTTCCAAAACTTATTTTTATTGTTACGCCCTTAAGGCTGGAGTTCACCAACACATAAACAGGCGATTATCTATTCTATCCTATTCTTACTTAATGGCCTCGCGTCGCATTAAGCGTACGCATTTTGCCAATGTCAAGTGAAAATGTAACTAAAGTAGGTAACAAAAATTGTACGGTTGATTGAGGTTAAAAATGGAGTCTCTCAACACATGTTTTTACGACAATGTCAAAAACTGACGGTTAAGGTTTAATCGCCTGTTTGACGTGTTGGTGAACTCAAGCCTAAGAAGTTGCCATTTTTTTTCGGCTTCTCGAAAAAAGTACCTACCAGTAGTTCTACAGCCAAGTTATCAGAAAATTAGAAAATAAAGAAGTAGGTACCTATAAAATCAAAACATAACAATGAATATGAAAAGAGGAGAATTTTACTTTGTTGACTGGCTACTAATGAGAAATATAGCTTGCTTTTCTGCGCATAGCTTCTCAAAACTATGTGGATCGCCTCATCTTATGACGTCCCCCTGAGATAATGCCGCGATGCCATACAGATCGCGAGACACATTTTAGAAACTACTTAGAGGTTATTGTTAAGTGACTGTGCACACTTATCAGAAGCATTCGTAAGCTCCTTTGGGTAAATTAATAATAATAATAATATATTTTCACGCTCACACCAATTATCTAGCCCGAAGTAAGTATCATTAAGAACTTGTGTTACGGATACTAGATAACGGACTTTTTTTTAATATATATATAATAATTTTAGATATTTTTATAAATAAACTTAAATGTATAAACAACCATGACTCGCAAACAAACATTCGTGTTCGTCACACAAATATTTGCCGCTACCAGGATTCGAACCCGAACCGCTTGATGTGTAGCCAGCTATACTGACCAATTCTTTTTAATTATTTAGGGGTCGGTGCTGTAGGTTCTTATGTCTTGATATCGACAATACTGCTTAAGGATTTGGCATTACATTTTTACGGCCGTGTACCTGACACCAACCCTCCTTGGGCAAGATTCAGCACCCGGGACCACCAGCTTAACGTGCCCTCCGAATCCCGGAGGAAAGTCGATAAAAAAATGGGTCACCCATCTGAGTACCGACCGCGTACTTGGTTGCTTAACTTTCGTGATCGTTTCTAACAACAGAGGAACTCCGCGCCATCGACCTTCCGATTATGTTCGCATATGAAACTGAATAGTTGTCCTTACCGTGCCCAGTTCTCTGTTCGTCGTCGCTCCACGCCAGTCCGCTGTTCCTCAGTATCCTGTTCACGGAGGACACAGACGGTATCGAGTGCGGTTCACACACCCTCGCGCTGAGCAGCCGCTCCCTGATCTCCCACGCGAACATGCCTGGGTTCTCCTGTTTGAGTCGCAGAATCTTCTTCACCACTGTCGGCGTTGCCACTTGCTGTGAACAAGAAGTTATGTTTAAAGTCCTTCTTATGACTTATCCAGATCTCCAAACTCCTGCCTAACATAATTATATCATTCATAAATTTTGAGTGCGGATTAGGTACATGTAAATGAGGAGTTTTCTGATGATTTTTAACATTATCTCTTCTTATCATTTTTCATAGGATTACGAAGGCATGGACAAGACAATCTACTTTTCACTCTGCCTTACGAGTTACGAGCGGAGAAAAATGACGTTTCTTTTTTTAAAAAGTTTAAAATGTAAGTTAACTTTGAAAAAAAAGTTCAGGAGTGTTTGGCGGGAAACAATGGCGTCTGGATATCGATCTTTATTTCGATAATTCAAAATTGCTTCGGAGTGGATTTTGTGCAGTGAAAGTGGTGTCGTTTTGTTGCATAAGCACCCGTGTTGACGAATAGTTCTGAGGAATCATTGAAATAAAGGTTTTGTGTATGTGGCGTTGAGAATTGTATAGTGGTTGGAAATCCCACTATACAATTCTCATCAGTCACCATCATGAGGTCTGTACCATGCATTTCTCGCACTCCCTAGATGCATTAAAAAGTGTGGCACTAACCAAAAAAAATAGGTACCTACTTCATATCAAAATGAAAATTAAAAAAAGTTTTGCGTCAATATTATCCAAAAAAAGGCCTACCAGTTTATTAATTTCGATATTAGATAGATAACAACTAACATATTTCCTTTAAGTCTTATTGGAATTTGAGTCATTCCCCACCTGTAAATGCGTGATAATTAGTGGACAATTTTGTGGGCGCACATTGGCACAAGATATGAATTTATAATGTGCAGTCCCGTATCAGGTTACCGTAATAGAGTTTTTATTGCATCCACTTAAAGACTAATATCGCTTAATGGTTTTCTTCCAATTAGATAACTTTATTTATAAGGGTTTACGAAGAAAAAGAACTTGTTAGTGAAACTTTCTGATAGATACGAATTGCAAAGGTCTTACACAATTATACTCTCTCGAACAAATTCTAATTATAATAAATGTTTCATTTGCTTTAAAATAGTGTACATACATACATGGTACAAAACAGGTGTTACAAATTTACATATAGGTAGAGATTCTCAAAATTATCGGACTTGGTATAGTATAAGCACGCAATAGTCAAGAAATATTTTTAATATTACTTACTTAAATACAAATTATTACATAGGTACCTATTTATTTAGTTATGTTTACAATAATGAAAACACCTAACTAGTAAAGAAATTAACCTCTCAATCCCGGCTCGGTAGATATCTACCGCGAGACAATTAAAATCAATTGTATCTGCATATTATTAACTAGCTGTGCCCGCGACTTCGTCCGCGTGGACACGGTAATATGTGGATTTCCCATTTTTGCAACATTTTTCATTGATGCTCAATTCCTATTAGTCGTAGTGTGATGCTATGGAGGTATATAGGCTTATATCAGGGTTTCCCATACTGCGCGTCGCGATGCCCTGGCATCCCAGGGTTCGGTTCGGGCGGGCTTAGTGAGACGATCCACATAGAATGGCTGTCTAGCTGCTATGCGAGCTAGTAGAACGAATATAAATGTAGAGAAAGAAATGAAAGTCGCGATTTCAAAACTTGAGCCTGGATCGACTGTCTAGGGCGGGCGAAAAAATCAAACACAGCATCTTTCGCAATCCGGGCGGCTGCGTCCGTTTTTTTTTGTTTTTGTAGGTATGTACTTAACTTTGCTGTTACTATAACGGGGAGAGGGCTGTAAAAATTGGGAAATTCCTAAGGGCGTTACTATGAAAATAAGTTTGGGAAGTCCTGGTCTATAGTCTTCCTCAATAAATAGACAATCAAAGAATTTTTCAATTTGAATCAGTAGTTCCCCTTTTTAGGGTTCTGTACCCAAAGGGTAAAACGGGATCCTATTACTAAGACTCCGCTGTCCGTCTGTCTATCTGTTACCAGGTTGTATATCATTAACCATTACAGTTAGACAGTTGAAATTTTCTCAGATGACGTAGTTCTGGTGCCGCTATAACAACAAATACTAATAAATAGAATAAAATGAATATTGAAGCTGTTCCCATAAAATAAACGTGACTTTTTTGGTCGATTTTGATAACGGCAACAGATAGACGCTTGAAATATTCACAGAATAAAATAATAAATAAATAAAAATAAAATAAATAAATCAAAATAAAATTAATATTTAAGGGGGCTCAACAACAAACGTGATTATTTCTCGGTCTCAATAATGATAACAGGTAGAAACTTGAAATATTAACAAAATATTTAATTTAAAATTCAAATAATTTTCGGACAGGTTTGATAAAATCTATGGCACTTTTTTTTCTATTTTTGTAGGATGTCTCTGATGTCCTTCTTTGAGTCACCAGGGGTTTTAGTAAAGGAGAGGACCTCGGTGGGTCCTCAAGCTTTAAGGTCGAATCACTCCAGAGAGGATTCCTGACCGGTGAGCATCTCCCTCGGAGGAGTCTCTGAACCTATTAGAGTCTCTAAGGCGTCTGAATCTGACGGGATCAGTAGTTCCTAATATAAGCGCGATCAACCAAAAAAAAAACAACTCCGTATAGATGTGTGCGTAGTACTTGATCATTATTTAACTGCGGAGTTATGTTAAAACTATGATATCTCTGAAGATATTCATTGAAATCTAATGATGTGAAGAACAATTTTGTACAAAATTAAATACTTGTGATGAATAATGTATTCATTTTGATAAGGAATAATATCATGTTTACAAAAATACCTTCGCATCTAAAGCATTATTTTAGAACAAAATTTATTAACAAAAATAGGTTATAGCGAGTCAAGCTTAAGAGATAGATAAATGCTGTCTGTAACTTGTTTTTACAACTTTTAAAGGAGAATAATTCCGTGATACATAATTTTTGTGTAACTTTAACTGTTTACGCAGCGCACGCAAAGATATCTCTGAAAATCAAAATTTATTATTTTCCGTTTATTTCAAACTATGATATTTCTTAAGATATTCATTGAAATCAAATGAAGTCATGAACAATTTTGTGCAAAATTAAATACTCGTGATAAGTAATGTATTTATTTTGATAAGGAATAATACCATGCATACAAAAACACCATCGCAGATAATGCATTATTTTAAAACAAATTTGATTACCAAAAAGAAAGGTTATAGAGAGACAACCATAAAAGATAGACATATGCTGTCGCGGACTTTTTTTTAGAAAATTTAATGAAAAACAATTCCGTCATACACGATTTTTATGTAACTTTAACCGTTTACGCAGCGTACGCAGTGAAAGCTTTGAAAAGAAATATTTTTCTCCCGTTTTTGCAACATTCTTCATTGATGCTCAGCTCCTATTGGACTTATCGTGATGTTATATAGCCTATAGCCTTCCTAGATAAATGGACTATCCAACGAAAAAAGAATTTTTCAATTTGAGTCAGTAGTTGCTGAGATCTTAGGGTTCAACCAAACAAACAAACAAACAATCAAACAAACAAACAAACAAACTCTTCAGCTTTATTATTAGTATAGATCATCCACAGATTAAAGCAATGTCTTCATCGAATCTTATTTTATAGTCAATCCATCCATTAATTTACGATCATGTTTTTTAAGATTCTCAATCAAGTAGTAAAACTTAAACTTAATTTAGATTCTCAATCAAGGGGCCATCCATAAATTACGTCACACGAATTTTAGGACTTTTTAACCCTTGTCCTTGTCACAGGTTGTCACATTTTTAGAACCCCTCCCCCCTGATGTGACGTCACACATTTTTTAATTTTATGCATGTATTTAGAAATAATCAAAAGAAAACAGTTATATAATTTTTTTTTTTCTTAAACCTACTCAAACCCTTACCAGAACTCTCGTGAATTTTGTGTCTAACTTGCGCGGCGTTGTATTGTAATACGCCGCTCTAGAAGTTGATTGTTATTGATAATCTCATAGCGAGAGTGCTAAAGTATTAAAAATATAGGTAGATCGAGTTCGAAAATTTTTAGATTTTTTTATTCACATATAAATTTCGCGTTTTAGTACTTTAAATTTTAACATGTAACGTCACAAAGCTTTTGACCCCCCCTGCCCCATGTCACACAATGTCACATTCTGGTGGTAAAGGGGGGAGGGAGGGCAACCCCCCCCCCCCCCCCCCCCCTTTAACGTGTGACGTAACATGCTGTCTTGCTCAAATATTGAGACAGGGATCGAACCCACGACCTTTCTTTTATGTGTTAACCTCTTTTCAGACTGTGGGAACACGATGAACGTTTATCTTTCGATCTGTTTTTTAATATTTGACCAGACTCGTACGTTTCAGTTCTTTTCATTTGAAAATATTGTAATTGTTTAATTATTGTAACATTATTTTTACCTACTTGTTTTTTTATTATTTACTAGCTGTGCCCGCGACTTCGTCCGCGTAGAATTTACCAAAAGAAAAAAAAATTAGCGCAAGTTACTCCTTATTACACCAGCTACCTGCCAAAAAAGTCGTCAAAATCGGTTCAGCCGTTTCAGAGATTAGCCGGAACAAACAGACAGACAAAAATTGTAAAAGAAAATATTTTGGTGTATGTACCTTATATATATTCACTAGCGACCCGCCCCGGCTTCGCGCGGGTGAAATGCTTATGTAAATATGCATGTACGAGTAGGTATTATACATATAAACCTTCCTTAAGAATCACTCTATCTATTAAAAAAAAACCGCATCAAAATCCGTTGCGTAGTTTTAAAGATCTAAGCATACAGACAGACGACGGAAGCGACTTTGTTTTAATATACAATGCATGTAGTAAAAACCGGTTATTTCAATATTACAAACAGACACTCCAATTTTATTTATATGTATAGAAGATGTATATATTTAATGTAGGTACGTACTTACAACTGTCAATACAATATTCCTTATATACTAGTAGTTATGTCTGCGGTAATGTTGTATTTATATAGGCGTTAATGGTTGTTTAATGCCGTTGCTCATAGTCAAGTGTTTTGTGATGCTCGTAAAATGGGAATGTCCAATGTTCTTACACCATGAACCGTTGCTTGAACCCTATTATAAGTCGCATATTGTATAATACGCTTTATTGCATTTACAAATAAATAAAAAAAAATGTCAATAACGTAGTTTGCAAGGGCGCACTTAACTCTAAAAATGAAATCTTCCTGTAAACGTGAATATAACTGAGGTATAACACAATATACCTAGAGTATGTTGATAAAGCAGCTAGGCGACAAGAATAAAATTCAAAGTTAGGAGTCGCCAAAATAAAACTTCTTACAACTCTGCAACCTTCAAAAGAGGCGTGTTGTACGACCTATTATTTGTGGCTAGGCAGCGAGAGTCGTCAGGGTAGTGAAGGTGAGGACCGATGCAAAGTCTTTAGTCTCTCTCTCTCTGCAACACCATGGATCCGGCACTCTCACGGTAGTCTTTGCAGGTCAGCGATGTATACACAGGGCCGGATTTAGGGGAGGGCAAGCGGGGCTACAGCCCAGGGCCTCCACAAAAGAGGGGCCCCCACAATAGAGACTTCGGGAAAAAAATTTAAAATTCAGACTAGTAAACACCAGTAAACAACTTTTCCTTTCATATTTTATTTCGCGTTTTACCTTTACCTACGGTACTTTGTACAAACATGAATAATAATAATAATAATATTTTGTTCGTTGATTAAAGGTCGTAAAGAAGTATGCCTATTTTTTAACCGAAAACTCGATTGAAAAAAATTGTCCATTTTATTTGGAAAATAATTTGGGGCTAAGGGGCCTCCACTCCTTTGTTGCCCCGAGGCCTCCAGACCTTTAAATCCGGCCCTGTGTATACAATACAAGTTCTTACAATTCTGCGTCTTGCACTAGCTGTCTATCATTTGAATTCCTTCCTCGTACTACCTAGAGAGAAAAATCATTCGCTATGCCTTTATAAATGAAAAAAAAACCTGCCGAAATATGATGTATGATGAATATCTAAACATACAGCTATCTAGATACACTTTTGTATAATATTTTACTTGAATAAAATAAATGTTGCAATGGAAAATACAACTGGGCAAAACTGTTAGAAGAAAAGTTGCTTACTTTATATCCGGGGCAATTACATAAAAGACATACCTACCTATCTAATCAATGTTAACAACAAGTAGGTAGGTACATAATTGTTGATCAAAAACAAACTAATAATTTTTTATAAAAGCAAGCTTATCAACTCATCATGGGCCTTGAAAAAGCTGCGACTCTGCAGTTTTATGCTAACGGAATACGGTTCAAAATAGGTGTGAAAAATCAAAATCTCACGCGTACAAAAGATTAAAAGATAGAGACACGGTGGTCGATTCGATTCTGTTATCGACATAAACCACTCGACTATCGAGTAATGAGCAAAGCCAGTGTACTAAGTCGTTATAGTGTCCAGCTGTAGTTTCACACGAACTTTCATTTCGAAGGCAATATTACTGTGTAGAGTGTACTAAAGATAAATGGTGGCATAATAAAAAAATTCCAATAGCCACAGTTCCTACACATTCGTACCTATATCATTTAAAAAAGAGATCTAAATTATTGTGGTATAAATTTATTGGCTATCGCTGAATCTATTTTACTTTTACGTGGAACGAATAAAAATGGTTGTTAATTTTTATTAAATTTATATTTAATTTTATTCATAGACTTTTATAGTCAAGAGCTATCTGTGATAATTGATGCATTTTTTTATTGCGCCTACGTTAAAAATATTATGACAGAAGCATTTCTCTACGCATCAAAATAATTATAGTTGCAACCTGTAACGGACGTAACCATAGATTAGAGAAAATAATAGGCGGACAAGCTGAATGGACACTATTTCCTTTGCCTCTGTTCTCATTGTGAAAAAAGTAAAAAGGTGGCGCTAAAATTGAGCGTTCAATAGGATATCGATTGAGCATCTAATGGCGTAATTATTAGTTTCCCGTTAAAATTGACGCCTTGGATTGCAAGTGGGTTCTTTAAAATGGCTCTTGTGAAGGCTACTATTTACACATTAAGTTTGACAGGCCTGGTAAAGTCCTGTAATTATTGTATAAGACCACATGCGTGTTCGGGGTTAGGCGCAAAAAATGGGTGATGTAATGGATTTTCGGGTCTCAGGTTTTGATAATCGGTTAGTAGCTTATTGATTCAATCAAACAGATGTTGTAGGGCCGTTTAAAATCAATGAAAGCGTGTTCGGTCGTTATTACAATTATGTTTCGGAATTTTTGATTTTTAGTTTCATATGTAGGTATCTAAGCTGTTTTAAGTGTAGTAAAATAACTTACTTAACTATGTCGGTAAAATATATTTTGATAGGTATCATGAAATATAAAAGTACAAAATTAATTATTATTGCAGTTATTTTCTTAATTTTTTAAGAATAACTGATATGAGCGAAGAAATAAAAACAAATAAAATAGTAGAAAGAAAATCCAGCCTATTACTTAGTTACTTAGATAGATTTATAATTCTAATTATTCCGCTCGTATAATTGTGCAGATCATGAAAATCAAGGCGTTTCATGTGATAAATTAACTATTGAATGGTAATTACAGTTTGTGTTTCTTGTCAAAATCAACGGGTTGATTCCTGGCTAGGAATATTGATTTTTCAAATATCAATGATGCAGTTTAGGTTTTCATCAAAATCGGGCCCGAGACTCCTTTGAGTTCTTTTCGCTATTCCTCATAGTTTCGGATTTGGCTATCCACGCTCACTTGAAACATTCACCCCGTATAATTTATAATTAGAAACTCAGATAAAACTCCATGTGGGCAAGATAATTGGTGTAAGTGACAAAATACTATCTATTATTTAAGTCAGCCCAAGCACCGTATCAAGTAATTTTATGCTTTTGCTCTCCATGCAGCAGGAGACGTAAACTAAGCTTCTTGTGTTGTTACTTTCAGACGCATACCATGAAGGAAACTTATGGATACGTTACGCTACTTACGCTCAAAGACCGAAAAAGCTCACTGAGCGAAAACACAGCTCACAACACAACATGGACACTGTCAAACACCCACATCGCGAAATTCGTATTATGCAATGACGCGCGAAAGCCATTATACGATTTTTTTGTACCACATTGGTGCCAAAAAAAAGCATACGGTCCGCCTGATCATAACCGGTCACCATAGCCTATGGACACTTGCAATACCAGGGATATCACACGTGCATTGCCGAACTAGCAGAAATTTTTTTCACACCTTTCTTGAAGACACTCATGTTGTAGTCCCGCATTGTCAGAAAGCCACCCATAACAGCACTTCGAAGGAGGATTGTTGTCAAGCTTCCGCCTGGCGGACGGAGAAGGTGATCAAATACCTCTTTGATGATCCTTTAGTCGCCATATAGAACTCCAATTGGAGGATATGGGGTGATGCTATTCTACTCTGCCGGCATCATATAGCTATTCGCGAAAATGGCGCAATTTAATTCAAGATTGATAAAAATGTTACGAAATTATCCATCACATTCTTTATTTAACTAGCCTTTACAGACTGGTTTCAATATCGCACGGATTAATGGTGACTTGTATCACCCTTCACTTCGCGGATTGGCTGATGGCGGGCCAATTGTCTTATAGGCTATATGCATATTGCATATGTGATTCGGAACGCAATTACGACTAAAGCGTGACTAGATTGGAGGCATGCTGCGGGGAAAGGTATTATACCTACAATCATGCTCATATCCGAAAAAGCTGAGCAGAGAGGTAATATTGGATTAGGGACACAAAATACCACATTACGGGATATGTAGTGCCTTAAATAGTTGCAGGTTTCCACCCTCACTTTTTATATCAGGGCAAAAATGATGAAAACATTACTACGAACGGACTGAAATTTACCACTCATTTCTATGCAATAATTTTTGCGTTTACAAACGCATAAATATAACTAGAAAAAATACACTGAAAAACATTCTAAGAGCCGGACGAAATATTTACTAAATTAAATAACGAAAATTCCCGCCTGGTATATATATTCTGATATTTTTTCAGTGGATTTTTGCAGTGACAAATTTCGACAGCGAAAGCAATGCCCGTGGCGTGGTGGTTAACGCAGCCGCCCGGATTGCGGAAGATGCTGGGTTCTATTCCCGCCTGGGGCAGGTCGATTTTTTTCAGTGTTCTTTTTCTAGTTTTACTCATTTCTATACCGCGCAATCAAGACATCAAATTCTCTGCGAGCACACGTGAGGGAACACACTTCCTACAATCCTGTGTCATTCAAAAGAATGAAGAAGCACCTTGCTGGTGGACAAAGCGAGGGTAGCTAGATCGGCGATTTACCTCGCCCTTTGTATTTGGACTGCACTTCCTATTACTATCAGTTGAGATTTGGCCATTTTCTGAACATTTTCATAAAAAAATACTACCAAACGACTGTTATACTGGCTAAAGCTTCGCCATTTCGTTCCTACTTTGGTACCTATTACAAAAATTAAGACGGTTACTGTGATGTTTTTGTGAATTACAAAGGTACAATTTAGGAACCGAACGCAAATTGACTGCTCAATTACAAATTCATTACTCTCCTCTACGTCGGTTTCAATTTCCTTGCATTTGTTTAATGACTTTGCTCTGATCGCAGGTGGTTCATTCAGAACCTGATCCGAAATCCCAACCTGACCTTAGTACTTTGATCGGTACGTTAAATTTTTTTTTTTTATGACCGAACGGATCCAATATTTGAGGGAGAGATACGTCGTGTCATGTTAGGAAGACGGTTACGTTTGGAACAAATATTTTCAACCTTTTGAAGTTCCTAACCCAACTCGAGACCAGGTTAGGATTTCGAGTCAGGGTCGGAATATTTATTTTTATTTATTTTAAGCAAACTTAACAGCATATCATTTTACATTAGAATCATATACGAGAATCTTGAATAGCCAATTACAAAGTTTGCCAAATACATGTTCTACGTCCTTCTCATTTACAGACTCATCAGAGATTCTTACGAAGGCGTAGATTGATGGATCTGCTAGGCTGTAGAGCAAACTTTCTGTAAACGGTTTGTAATCGGCAGGTATTGTCCAAGAGGGAGCTTCACGTCTTCTAGTGGATCTGCAGTTCTTTTCTCAGGTATGCCGTGACGTATATTCTCCTTAGTAACAAGATAGTAATTATCGTCAACAATTTGCCGTCTCAATCTAATTTGCAGTGCTAGTTTATCCTTGGTATCATATTCTAATATCATTAGCATGATCATAAAATTTTACGTCATATATAAAGTTAAACCGGATAAGTACTACCAAGCTTAGACTTCAAAGCCCGTTCGAGGTAAATTAATAAGGCGCAATTTATACTGGAGACATTAAAATTTTAACAGTCAATGTCGTCTTGTACCTAATGCCACTAGCTCATCGATATTAGACCCCCCAGGGGGTATAAGATGTGCAGAATGGTTAAAGGTCACTGCATACATATCAAATCGGAAACGGATGAGTATCGCCTCAATTCGAGCTGTTTAGTATTCTCTGTATGCAAAGAAGACTAGTTACACATATTTGTATGAAACTCTATAGTGTAACTAATCAGCAACGTAACGACATCGCCTTGCCTCGAGAGTCTCGGGACAAGCTCACGATCGGACTATCATGATAAAGGCCATAGCACACTTATCAGTACAGAAAGGGAGCACCTCTTTTTTAATAAGATTCTATAAGCTTCACCTGATTATTTGCTTGCTTGTACGTTTGTAACCGACTCCTTTGTACGCAATTTTGACCATTTAAGCGGTCAGATTTCATTTAAACTTTATAGACTTATCAAAGATCGATGACATTACAAAAAGTCGATAAGAATATCGCATTATCTGATTAGAATCGTCAGGACTAATAAATTAAACGCCTGTAATGTTAGTTTAGTTATACGTCACTAGATGGCGTATGGCGTTGTCATTGTTATGGCTTATTCTAGTTGGCGAGTTTTATTTATTAATTTATGTGAGTACTTTCACACACCGTTACGGATAGTAGATAACGGATAAACATACAATAATAATTTAGATACTTGTATAAATGATTAAATAATCTGGAATCGTATCAAATAATGTCTAGGAAGGCAGGAGAGGGACCGGCTCACAGAAATAATAATTTAATTATTTCTGTATGGGGAATGCACCACAAGGAAGCTTCATAACCTTACGCCTGCAGTCACAAGTCCGGGCACTGCTTTTGGCTACCCTGCCTGCAACACGATGGACCCGACATCCGCACAAACAATGAATCCATGGAATGATAAGAACTTTCGTCGTAGTGAGTATAATATGTCTTAATTTTTTATATAACCACATTTCTATTTATGAATGCTGTGTATACTTGTAAAGGCTTACATATATGTTCTTTAGCAATGTGTTATTTAAAATGTTTTGTATGTCTAGCTATAAATAAAAAAATAAATTAATAGTATTTTGCCTCCTTATGTGTTTTCTACCGATGGTATAAAGGAATTTGTTCTGACTAACTATTTAACATAACGCTAACGGGTTCTTTCAGAGTTGGTCACGTACTGTACGTTTTAGAAGAAATTTTCTCCCGCATACGCTTCGGGTTGTGGAATGAAATCCTTGTAGAAGTTTTCCCTGAGGACTACACCATGGGTTTCTTCAAGAAAGGCGTGAAAAAGTTTTTGCTAGGTCGGCAACGTACGTGATACCCCTGGTTTTACAAGTGTCCATAGGCTGCGGTGAACAATCAGACAGAATCGATATTTACAATCGTAGAAACCAAAACCAAATAACGATCTGTAATAATGTACCTAATAACGATTGACAACAGCTCAAACAGTCAAACTGTTGTCAAAAGGTATGACAACGGGAGCGTTTTGGATTTGGTTATTGCACGATAATAGCGCGATACGACCTCTGATCAGACCAATGACGTAGGAATTCTATGGACCCGGCCTATTGTCTGTAGCTATACTTATTTTTATATATATTTTGCGGCCAGGCAGCCATATTGTGTGACATAACTGTCAGTTACTGTTTGGTACTTCATGTGTCAACGATTTGTAAACATTATCAAAATTAATATTTATCTTTCTTTTTCTGGAGATTTCTTCATTGAAATTACGCGAAGTTGTGAAAGATCACACCGTCATAATGCCTAAGTGTAGTGTAATAGGGTGTGGGTCAAGGAAAGACGAAAATCAACAAAGATTAACATTGCACCGGTAAGTCTTAAAATTTACAAGTAAATAGTAAATAGTTTTAGCATTTATGGGTACTCTGAATGTTTTAAATTTTTTATTCATCCATGTGATTCCATTCATGTGGATTTCAATTAAAGATTAGGCTTTATTTTAAATATTTTCAAGCTAAGAAAATGTTGAATTTGACAACTAGTGTTGTTCTCAAATTATCGAAAGTAATTGACGATAATACATAATCTTGACAATATTATATTGGAGAGGCCTTAGGGGCAGATGGAGTACATATGCCTTCAAAATAGCATCTATATAATATCGGATCATTATTCTTATACGATTTAAAAAAGAGGATTTATAAAAAAATACTGGTGTCCATAAGGTTGGTTACTCTTACAACTTTAACCTTATCAATTGTGATGGATTCATACAGGTAAAGAACATAAATATAAATGAAAATAAAATTGCCTATCCCATACCCAACCCAAATTATTTAAGATTCCAATTTTCATCTCCAATATATCTTATAGGTTTTTGTTTTTTTAGGTTACCAAGAAGTGAATATAGGAAGAAAATGTGGTTGGAAGCAGTAGGAGTGGAAAAAGATCTTTCCAAAGCTGAGTTTATTGCCGGTTCTTCTCAGAACAAGGCCTCTTGGTAGACTCTTAAGCCGATGGCATCAAACTTCACTTTGGCATCAAAATTGTACCTAAATGAATAAAGAAATTTGAGTTTGAGTTTGTTTAGTCAAATTAATAATGGTACTACATGTAAATAATAAACATATTGATTTGTTCTAGTATTTCGTTTTATAATTTTAGCAAAATATCTTTGGTGTGTTTAACTTTAACCTATGTTTTAGATATTCGCTCCCCCCAGCCAAGCTTACAACTAGCCACCAGCTTACCGTGCCTTCCGAAGCACAGAGGAAGTTTCACCCGATATCTTGTAGCAATAAGGGAGATATTATAGAAAGCGCACCGGGCGGCGGGCGGGCGCCGTGAAAATATATGGCGTGTGGGCGTGCGCACGCGAGGCAAAGTATATTTCGTTCATAATTAGGGCGCCATACATTTTATCGTCATCCTCTCGGCGCTTTCTATATAATATCTCCCTAACAGGTGTTGTGCGGCTCTATTTTAATATTTTGTCATCGTAACGTAGAACTCTCGACCGCGGCACTATCGACCCCCTCCGTGAGAGTTGAGAGTGTATAAACCCCATGAGTCATTAATACAATTTGAACTATCTAAGGGTGTAATGATAGCTTTATAATTACTGATGTTTATAGCTTGCCAAGAATTCGTGTTTGGCATTAGAGGCGAGACCAAAAAATGCAACAATGTGTGAGAAATGCGCACGTGTCCGTGAAAAATAGTACTGCAGTCTGAAAGTTGCTGTTTTTTCTACGTGACTGACAGGCCGACCTAGGCCGCCTGCGTATACGTGAAATGGTCTCGTCTGTCTATCTCATTCTAATATACGTGTTAGTATACTCTTTCTCTTTTACTTTGCCCATCTACAGTTTCCTATATCTATGCATTCATTTCATATTGATAAGCTAACTTTATGACAGTAAAATTATTTCACAAAATAATTTTATCGATATAGCAAGATACTACGGAACAGCACTATAACAGCTGTCAGTCCGCCATTTTATGCGCTCAACCGGCACGGTTTTTTTGTTGTTAGGGCACGTCCATTGAATTCCTATGTCATTGGATCAGACGCATAATATTGATGATGCGTTTATTGTAAGCATTTCATTGATATTTAACAGCCTATTCAATTTTACATCGATACAATGTAAGCCCTACCAATTACAAAAACAAATAGTTTTTGTAATTGGAAGGGATGCGTTCTACCGTGAACAAGATAAAAAACAAAAGCCAGAGATTCCGTTCGAAGTTCGAACTATGTAAGTAGTAGGTATTCCTTTATTGATAAAACTGCATTAAAGAAGCGTGATAAAACTTGAAAAACAAAACACAACCGCCAGTTCTAAATAAGTGAACGCGTAAGTCGGTAGGCATGCCCGCGTCACGGACGGTTCCGTTCGCCGCGCGTCGCTTTTTGCCGCGCACACATCAATCATACCTTGACACATCCAATATCGGTTTTTGCACGGCAACTCGCGCGAGATGCCGCAAGATGGCGCTGTAACTGTCCACAAACGCGTGCACGATTAGTGTTTCTTATTACCGATTTCTATTAGACTTTCCACCTTCCTGATGGGGTGAAAGATAATTTGCCGGGGCGTGAGACCGTTGCTTTAATGACGGATTGATTCGATATTAATTCGTATAAGGAAGAGATGACGTTTCTCCGTTAATATTGAGTTAATGGGCTGCTGCAGGTGCGTCTAGGAGTTGACATGTTTTTTACGACGATACAAATGGGTCAGCGCATGATAATTTTGCTCTGACTCAGCATGTAATTAAAGAAATATTAATATTTCTACGCCAACTTGCTAGAGTGCTAATCGTTGTTTAATGGTTATTTAATAAAATTGGTTGCAAATACTTGCAATTTCTGTGCTATAAATATCTACTTATATTCTGTAAGTAGGAATACTCTGAGGCAAATAGCCTGTGTTACGATAATTATAATAAACGGATGGACGAGGAACCATGACGGTTCATGGTTGTAATTTGCATTTAAACTAGGAATCTTGTTACGAAACCTTAACGTAAAAGTAATGAAATAGAAAGTAAAACATGAACCTTATACCACAGATAATATAATACTTATACAATTGGAAATAAGTGACATAAAAAAGTTCATCCAACACAAGATTTCGTTTCTTAATTTGTTATGTACAAAATTTTATTTAGAAAATATGATAAGTAAAATTTATGTATGATATTTCTTAATTTGAATAATCGTTAAACTATAGAAGAGCTCACTGTAAAATATAAAGGAAAATTAAAAGAAACAATACAAATAAACCGTTAATGAAGACTGGAAAAGTTATTATGGGATATTCGTGAAAGCATAATCGTATCTATTCATTTATTTATAATGAATGAATAGATACGATTATACTTATTATAATGATTATCACCAGTATGTAACATAAAATAAGGCTTACCTAACTGAACAGCCATATATAATTATTCAATACAAGTACCTATACAAATACAACGCTTAGATACAAGATAGTTTCATTTTCAATCGAATGAGATTCATGTTTAAGAAGGTTTTATAAGCTGAACTAATTACACCTAAATTAAATAAAAATCATATAAAGGCTCTATTGAAAAATCTTGTCTTAGATGAAACCTAATCGATGACTTGATAGTAATTATGAGTGTTAGAATTAACATCAATTCAATAATGATTATTCTTCGATCATCTACGTTCTCGTTGTACAGTCGAACCAACTGAATCATGACCCACTTGGCCGATCATTCCTTTACAATCATAAATTTAGTTAGGTTTTCTTCGTTATCATGCGTGTTGCACTTAGTACGTTTTAAATATGAATAAAAATGTGTCATTACGGGTCAGAGATCTATGCAATTTTAATCTTTGTCATCACTGCACTAAAGTCTCAATTGGAATTTCAAAAAAGATGCCGTTCATAATCTAAACTCTTTTCACTACTGAGAAAAACGAATAACTAGTATATTTTTAAAAATAAAATCACGTTATGTGTCAGATGTCAAGTAGTAGTTGAAAAAATTTTAGAAGGCCATATTTATTAGACACTGTCAGTGTCTAATAAATTGATAACAGGTTCGTTACCTAAGAAATGTATGTTCAAGCGAATTTCAACCTACTTTGTATTGAGTGACTGTAGGAAAATGATCTTAAGGTGGGTCATGATTCAATTTGGTCGACTGTACATGTTCGAAGTGATTATTATTAAAATAAAGTTTTGAATAAGGTATTTTAGAACTGTGACAATGACAATTAATCCTATTTTTGCCGCGCAATTTAATGTGGTCAAAAAAACCTTTCCCCTGATTCTATTACATAAGAATTATCACAGATATTATTTAATACTCTACGCAGAACGTGTCTTACTATGTGGCTAACATTAATTTGCTCTCTAAAAGAATTTTTTGTGAAACTAGCCACTCATTATTTCTTACGAACACTTGATTTCTTACAAAAATTACCATTTTTCGTTTTATTCAATTTAAACAGGACAATAACTACAATAGACTCCGTCATTTCTCGAGACAGGAGATGGGAATATCAATAAAATTCAAATCTTGTACACTTTTTCAAACATTCTAAACGCCAGTCGTTTACTCGTATGCGGACAGATGCCTGCCGTGTACCTCATAATCCTTTCACACAAGTAAATCATTAAGTGCAGCATCCCAAGGTTGTCGGAAGGCACAGTTTCGATCAAGGCCGTGCGAGATTTCTGCCGGTAAGCGCAGGATGTGTGCAATTCCTTGATAATTAAGGATTTTTGCCATATCACGGGTAAGCTTGAGAAGAAATAATCGGAAGGACTTAATTAAAATCATTAAAGAATAATCGTGTATGCAACAATAACACGATTTGGTTCTTTATCGGAAATATCAAAATGCTATTCGCATTCTTGCTATAGTAAGCCTCGCGAATGGGGCAAAATATGTTCGTATTTTGTTTTAAATTCTGCCTATTGAGCAAATACAGCTTATGACTTCAATAAATTCTCATACTCAGAAAGAAATTTTTATTCAACCTGAATAGCAACGGGCGGAAAACACTTTTTTCAACCCCCGCCACAAAAAGAGGGGTGCTATAAGACTGTGTGTCTGTATGTCTGTTGTGTATCTGTCTGTGGCATCGTAACTCCAAAACGAATGGACCAATTTTATGTGTTTTTTTTTTGTTTGAAAGCTGACGTGATCGAGTTGGTTCTTAGCTATAAAATTATGTCGGGGGTTACATAAAATTTTCAATTTTGTAGTTTTTATTTTGTCCTTGCTTGGGTGGAACATGAAACTATGTTTCTGTAATTTTCGTTTCTGGCCGCACAGAAGCTCTTCAGTTCCGTTATCGTTTTCTTCTAATGCTTGACTAACCCTAATGAGGGCAGTATAGAGGACTGCTTTGCCAATATGTAGATACAAATTGATGATAGCGACTGAAGAGCCTGATTCATTGACTTTATCATAGACGTTATTACTAATATGTTCTCGGTAGTATGTTTAAGAAGTATGCGGATTTGAAATCTGAAAATTGGATGCGAGAAATCTAAATCATATCTGTTCTAGATTCCTCGCCACCTACTAGACATAAAATACCCCATAATAATGGATATTGAATCCGAAGTGAGACATCACAATAAATAGCGATAGCACAAAGCAAATGCGTCGCAAGCCGAGATAAACTGGAAATACCGACAATAATTCCCAATATGTTTTATGAACCAGCTTTACGGTATTAAAAGGCGCGTAATAATATTGACAGTTTAATCCGGAGAGCGGTATAAACGGCATATTATCGCAAATCCCGCTTAGAGCTTTCCACATTATCCGATCCGATATCTAAATCGAAAGCCTATAACGTATGAAATATGTCCGTCCGATATCGGACCGGGCAATGTGAAAATCTTTCTACCTCCTACCCCACTCACAATTTTTTTACATACATATTTATACATGTCGTAGGGATAAGATACCAAAACCCAAGTTTCGTGAATTCATACGTGTAACATACATAAAATCTCTGTACCCGTAGTGTAAGTTTTTTAGTATAAAATACGCAACTATTTTAGTTGCGTTAAGAGCTCAATTTGTATGAATAACACGATTTACGCTTCTTTCCGCTAGGGGCGCTATTCACGAGTCCTATACAAATTGAGGTCTTAACGCAACTACAATAGTTCCGTATTTTATACGGAAAACCTTACACTACGGGTACTGAACTCCTTGTAAACAAGATAGATCGATTCTGATGAAACGATTTGTATGTCTACCTTTTCAAGCAGATTCGAGAATGGTTTAGTTTCACAAATCGATTTGATAGAACATGTTTTTTTTTCACAGTATAACGTCTCTGGGCAGCCGGCTGATTTAATACATTTTACTTATCGTATCGGCTTCTAATGCCGGTGTCGGGTCGGATAATGTGAAAACGCTCTTACGAAAATCCTAAGTGTCGCGATCAATGATGCCAATCGCAACGTATGTCCGTATTTGCGTATGTTATTTATGCGAGGGCAAATCGATTCGTGTTCGTGATATATGGTTTCCCAATGTTGGTAATTCTGTCTCAATTTGAATTGGTTTCGCGTTATGTAGCCCCGCCATGACATGTATTGTGTTTGAAAGCTTAAAAATACTTAAAATACACTTTGTTTCTAGGGCTATATGCTTTAACTTTGGTTTGTTATCCGGGCCATTTAAGAGGTAATTTTTGATAAAGAGTATTTGAAATTTATACGATATTAAATAGAAAACAAATAAAATCAGGAGTGTTTCTCGTATACCTGAAACGACTCAAAAGTTGATATTGAAGCGATTGGAAGAACTTCAGAAAACGCAGAAGACTTGAAAACTGATTTATTTATTTATTTACAATCGCAAATTCTCTACACTTTTCGTATATTTTGATGTCATACATTCTCTATACTACGTATACGAGAAAGTAAAAATGACACAGCTCGGAAACTCCTGGAGCTATTTTCGTAAAACTTCGATAGAAACCTTATATTTTGATGTCATACATGCATGTTTTAGGTTGAAATAAGTTAAAGCATAGGTACTCGAGTTATCGTGCTAACGCACAGACACAGAGACATAATGCCAAAAACAGTATTTTTGGAAGCAAGGAGGTCCAAAACGTATAAATCCGTCAAAATCAAAAAAAGATCGTCAGATTCAAACTCTACTCTACATTTAAAGTATCTAACAAGCAAGTAGCACCTACAGTAATTGTAATTTTATTACTTTCACGTATACGTAGTATAGAGGAAGTTTTTGTAATCGTCAAAGAATTCGACCTCTAGATTTTGACGGATTTACACGTTTTGGACCTCCCTGAGTCCAAAAATACCGTTTTTGGAATTATGTCTATGTGTGTGTCTGTGCGTTAGCACGATAACTCGAGTAAGTATGCTTTAACTTATTGCAACCAAATTTAACATGCATGTATGACATCAAAATATAAGGTTTCTATCAACTTTTGAGTCGTCGATCACGAAAGTTAAGCAACTAAGTGCGCGGTCGGTACTCGGATGGGTGACCAAAATTTAACATGCATGTATGACATCAAAATATAAGGTTTCTATCAACTTTTGAGTCATTTCCGGTATACGAGAAAGTCAAGGGGAGACCACTCTCTATTTTTTACTTTCAAGCTTTTACAATAACTACAGTAGAGCTTAGCCAAATAACACGAAATTATCGCAGCAGTATTTACGCTGTCTTTACAATCAGAAGAGCTGGTATATCGTTTGCAAGCTTCGATAATAATAATATATTTCCACGCTCACACCAATTATCTAGCCCAAAGTAAGTATCATTAAGAACTTGTGTTATGGATACTAGATAACGGACTTTTTTAATAAACATAATATTTTTAGGTATTTTTATAAATAAACCTAAATAAATATATAAACAACCATGACTCGTCAACAAATACTCGTGTTCATCACATAAATATTTGCCGCTATCAGGACTAGAACCCGGACCGCTTGATGTGTAGCCAGCTATACTGACCACTCCACCAAGACGGTGTCCAAATAAATAAATATACTTAGGCAGTGCTATTACTTTTGTGTCATGTGCCTGCAATATTCTATAAGTTTTTCTCCAGGGAGCTTATATTTGAGTTAATTAAAACATCTCCAAGAGCGATATGACAATACCACTATATTTTTTCACAAGCCACACATCCTCAAAGCGCGGCACCGACTATTAGCCCCACAGATAACAACAAAGATACGTTGACAACGGTTGACAGGTGCCCGCTCCCATGACCCGGCTGACCAATCGCGCCATTACTGTTACAAATTACCGCCGATTCGTCCTTCCGATTCGAATACTATCTAATTATTTTGAAATTCGAATGAGCTTTCTTTTTTTGTGTGGTTTTATATTAATTATGGCACTGCAGTTGGGATTACATGTGTAGTATGAGCCGAATTACATTGTTTAATGGTTTTTTAACTGATTATTTAAGGAGGCAAAGGTCTTGGTGGATCGTCTAGCTTTGGAGGATTACTAGTGTCATTTTATGAATAAGTTATTTTGGGCCAATGATATTATAATATAAAAGAGGTAGATACGTCATAAGCGCGCCGAAATTGCACCTCAAAACAGACAACACGTGTTGCCTGTTTGCCATAGTCGCTTTTGAAACAGTAGACAGTTCGCGTGTGCCTTCCAGTTCCCGCCAACCGTGTTTATGCAACAAAATGACGTATTGTGGCATTCGAAAATGCACTAATTATGCAAGCAAAATAAATAAAGCTCATGGAGTCACGTATCATAACTTACATTTCACTACATGGTAATGGAGTGAAATATAAGTAAAATAATGGAAGTGGACATGTGTGCTGCTACAGCATTTCGGACCATGTTTTTTAGACGTTTTAAACTTGATTATAAAGTCATTATTATAGAATAAGATTATGCAACGCTCCAAAAAGATTTGATACAAAACACAACAGTACACAAATAATTTCCCCAAACATGCATTCCTAGATCGAGATGTCATAGAGATAACCGCAGGTAACCGCGGCCCCGATATTAACATGTATTTAGATAAATTGTCGCGCGCTCCGGACATAAGGGGTTTTTATACTACCCAATGGTATTTAATTGCTTTTGAAACGTTTTTAAACGTGGGGTCGTTCTTGCGTAATTGACATACGTTTGTCGGGGCATGGGGTTAATTTGCGATGTGCGGGAAATCTGATTGGGTATTTCAGTTGTTTTTTATTATTTTTAAAATGTTGGTTCGTCGTTCTTATTTAGGTACTTTGTCAGTAGAATTGCTAATCTATACTTTTATACTAATATAGTAAAGAGATTTGTACGTTTGTAAACACGAAAACCATCTGGACCGTTTCAAAATATCTTTTACTATTTGGATGTAAGTATGAAGTATTTGCAAAGTTTAATTTCTTTTCCCGGACTACTGAGATGATTTTGAGTTTGAAGCGGGTTGCAGACCAAGAGCTAAGCTAAGTTAGCTTAGTTTAGCTCGCATAGCTGATCCAGTTTTTCATAAGTACTTGTGTGCAGATTGCAAACTAGCTAGTAAGTATGAAGCCGGCCGTCCACCGCCAGCTAAACTAAATGAAAACTAAGCTCAGCGAACTAAGCTAAGCTAAACTGGGAAATAGTAATCCGTCCACCGAAAAATAAACTTATTAGTACAAGTAGAAACACGTTCGAACAACTCAACGCTAGCGAAAGGCGCTAGAGGGCTGAGGTAAGGGAGTGAGGGGCGCTTAGTTTAGCTCACGTAGTAACACATCGGATACACAACTAAGTTAGTTCGACTTAGCTGGGCTATTTTATGTAGCTTAGCTGGCATAGTTTGCCGTGTACATGTGCATGTATGAAAAACTGACTCAACTATGCGAGCTAAGCTAAACTAACTTAGTTTAGTTGGCGGTGGACGATCGGCTTAAAGCGGGTTGCAGACAAAGAGCTAAGCTAAGTTAGCTTAGTTTAGCTCGCATAGTTGACTTAGTTTTTCATACTTGTGTGCAGACTAAACTAAACTAACTTAGCTTAGCTGCAATCCGCTTAACATCTTTCCTGGTTGTTGGCTTTCGGTTTGTTTGTTTACTAAAGGGTTTATTGATGTTTTTTTTTAATTTGGTGCCCCTTTTATGTAAGCGACAGACCGGCAACCTGCCACTATTTGGAGGCGCTGTATGGCCCATACTGCCGGATGTGGCTTTCATGGGACTGCGAGCGTGATCGCATGTAAATATGTGTGTTTTATTTTTAATCATAGCAAATAGTAATCGCAGGAAATTATTGCGGTGCTAAAATAATGCAGCTGTAACCTACTCCGTAAGCTTAGTCAGTCAAAAAATCTAGGGTCTGTTACATCAGTTAATATATCTTCCGAATCTGTCTTTCATATTGTAACTTGTGAAATATCGAAAAATCAGGCAACAATACTGTAATTAGTAAAAGGTCGACAAATGAGGAACAATAAGACGCCAGTAAGCTTTCACAGACACTTGTTAAAATATCAATTTACGTAAATTTAAATTAATATATTATTATAGAAAATATTTTTCATAAAACATACAGTCGTATAGAGAACCTACTCTTTTTTGTTTTTGAAGTCGGTTAAAAACAGTGTGATAGGGATCGTTTGAACGCAATGACATGCTAAACCGACATTATCAGCTCTGTCAAACAATATAACGTGTTAAATAAAATATTTACGGTTGGCAATACAAACTCTGTGTATTATTACGCGGGCAACACCGAGTTTGGTATTTATTTAGAAATCTACTGCACGCTGCATGCTTTGGTATTATTAATCGCACGTATTCGTGTCTATGGTGCTGCAAAATAGTTTAGTTTTTGCTGCTAAGCAAATAAAGATGCGAGTTAATTGTCTATTAAACACATACAGTATTTTTTATCTCACGAACACAGTAACCATTATTGTGTTTAGATTAGGGATGTTACGGAGGCTAAAGGAGGAGACTTTATCGATAAGACCTACCACCATTTCGATCAATCTGACGAAAATTGTAACGATCGATCGCAAAGACTCATAACACTGTCGATTCATCGTTACGATATTCATGATTGTATGGGATTTTCTGATCGTCTTCCATTAAGTAAATGGTTAGCGATCTTGATATACACTAACCGATCGGATACAGATCAATCGCACCGTATATGGAACCCTTAATGGATCAGGAAAGGGGTTTTGATCATCATAATACTCCGTCTGCCAATCCGCATTGGGCCAGCGTGGTGGACTACTGCCTAAACCCCTTCGATGACAAGGAGAGGCCTTGTGTCCCAGCAGTGGGTCGAATTATAAAGGTTGATATGATGATCGTACAGATATGTTAGTTCCATCATGCCTCAATCCTTTACATTTTGACACAGTAATAGGTGCATATTATTTTTGTATGTTTTTGCAAAATATTGAAACGTCTAGGTGCAAGGCCGTTAGGCGGTACCAATGTAATAAGAACTGTAATATTGAGAATAATAGATATGTTTAAGTTTATGAATAATTAATATGCAATTATTTTATAGTTTTAAGTTTTCACTTCTATCGGCAGTCTCTATGACTGCCTGATTTTTTATGTTTCATTTGAAGTTAATCCATTTAACTGTCTCCTAAATATGACACGCAACACGGAAGCTGAATTTTTATATTCAACGAAGATAAACAAACAATTATCCTTTAATGTTTGTTTCTAAGAACTGAGAGTCATCAGTGACTTTGTTGTAAATTATCTTTCACGTATTTCAAACCGTTGTTTTACTGTCTTATGGATAAAGTTATACACTTTTTATTTGCCAACTCATTAGTGTGGGAATAATTGTATGCCTCTACTCATGTGAATTATAATTATCGGGCTTAATATAGGTATTTATGTCGATAGGTTTGTGTTGAGATTAAATGCATAAAAGGCAGAACTGTATTTAATGGTAATTATTTTAAATTAAAAACAATAATTTTCTTAGCGCTCTGCCTATGACTGTTTATTTAATAATAAATATATATGGAATCGAAGTTAGTATTTGTAAAATAAATTAAAGCTTATGTTACCCTGTGAAAATAAAGCATTTTTTTTAAATATTATGAGATGGCAAACAAGCTTCCGGCCCACGGTTAAGTGGTTACCGTCGGTCGCCTATAGACATTTGCAATATTAAGGGTAAATACAGCATTCTACCGACCGACGATAAAATTTTTCAAAATATGTCAATCAGTTTTTGGATGTTTCATTCTTTAAAAAAATACACAATAAAAAAAAATATTGTACGTAGATTTTTAAAATGATTAAAAAAATTAAAATTAGGATATTAAGTAGGGGTAATTTTAGGTGTAAATACAATGTAAATTAAGTAATTATTAACTACATAATTGTGATAATTATTTTAACTTTCACAACTGAATGACGTGTCAAATTTGCGCTACCAACCCTAATCCCATAATATACGCCTTGTAGCTATGGCTTGCGAAGTAACTGACAAAAATACGCTTCAAGGATAGACTGCGCTTTTTTGGATTCTTTTTTGCAATAATTGTGATGAATTAAGATTTTCCGAATCGAGTCTCAAAGATACGGGGCACACTTATCCCAGGACATTTTTACTTTCTCGCATGCGTTGTATAGAGGAAGTCTTGTAATCGTCCAAAAATTCGACCTCGATATTTTGACGGATTTACACGTTTTGGACCTCCCTGAGTCTAAAAACATTTTTTTTGGAATTATGTCTGTGTGTGTGTCTGTATGTCTGTGTGTATGTGTGTGTGTGTCTGTGTCTGCGCGGACGGTACTTGGATGGGTGACCAAAATTTAACACGCATGTATGACATCAAAATATAGGGATTCTATCAACTGTGCGTTAGCACGATAACTCAAGTATGCTTTAACTTATTGCAACCAAATTTAACATGCATGTATGACATCAAAATATAAGGTTTCTATCAACTTTTGAGTCGTCGATCACGAAAGTTAAGCAACCAAGTGGGCGGTCGATACTCGGATGGGTGACAGATATAAGGTTTCTATCAACTTCTGAGTCATTTCCGGTATACGAGAAAGTCAAGGGGAGACCACTCCCGATTTTTTTAAGTTATATTTTTTCTTATAATACTCGTAGCTTATTTGAATTTAATTTGGACTATTCACTGTATGAGATGAATGACTAACACATCCCTCACACCATACGACACGACTTTTATTTCACCCGTAGCAAATTGCGGAGTTAGCGAGCCCGTGCCAACTTCCTAATTGGTCGTAATACGTAACATATCCGAGATCTTTCCTTGGAACAATAGATATTTTATCTGGGCGTGTAGACGCTGTGAGACTGTGTTTATTTTACTTTCTAATGAGTAATGGTTGGTTAACAAAGTTGCTTAATTATGTGCAACATACCCGCGTTATTACAAGCGTTTATTTTTTTTAATAATATAATAATGTTAATTTTTAATAATATAATATTATGTTAATTTTTGATATTTAGTTTTTATAAATACCCATAAATAATTGCATTGATTGTATATTATTGTATGTTTATAAAAACTAAGAACTACTTAGATACATTTACCATGTAATTGATTTTAGGATTTAATATGTTAAAGTTGTTTTTTTGTGTGTGCATAGTTAATTTATGTCATGCTCGATGTTCATTTATTATGCTGTGTACACCATGTCTGTGGAGTTGCAGTCTACCATTGTGTTTTTTACATTTTCCAATGCTTAATATGTTCTGATTGTAATTCTGTTTTGTGTGCCTGATTAAATAAAATAAATAAATAATAATAATAATTGAAAAACCTCCGACTGACTCATACTCTCTAAAGTGCCAGCAGGTGTGTCAGTGCATTCCTGTTCTCCTCTTGACTATGTTCCAATATCCCTTTCACATACAGTCCACATTTCGCAACAAACCAAAACCCCGCCACAAAGGTGGTACCTACAAATCATTTATTGATACCAATCGATACCAAACACGACACCTGTTATTTGGTGAGGAGTTGGGTGTTCTGCAGATTCCAGGTGATGCTGCAGCATCATAAATATCATTGAAATTACAGCAAACTAAATTTCGAATCGATCAATTCTTTGGATGTTATTCAGAGCTTAATCTTCATTATCAAATCCATCCCCATAGTTTTGATGATTGGTTGTCCAGAACCGTGCGTTTTTCATGAAATTTTCTGCCGCGGACCACAAGACTTTGCGACCAACTTTCTCCAGCTGTATTCCAGGACCGACCTTCATAATATCTTCAAAAAAGAGCGATTTTGTGCCTTAATGGCCGGCAACGCATTTGCGATTCCTCTGGTATTGCAGTGCCGGTGATTACTAACAATCAGGTGAACCGTCTGCTCGTTTGTTCTTTCTTTTCCATAAAAGAAATGTTACTCAAACGGCTGAGCAGATATTCGTGAATAATAGCTAATAACGCCCGTGAACGCCCCGCGAAATGCCCGCGACTTCGTCCCCGTGAATTTCTTCAATAAATGGATGGAAATGGAATTCTTCAATAAGCTTCAATAAAAAACTTCACGCGGACGAAGTCGCGGGTAGAGCGCTAGATGGCGCTGGTTTGCTATAGACGAATTCAAATCTAGTTCTAATAGGTAGGTACGGAAACGGGTGCGGGAAATACAACAATAAATTCAAATTCAGAACTGAGACGTAACTTTTAAAAACCGCCCGCTAAAGGTGCGTTCACAATCAAACAACAATAAAGCGCAGTGTGAAAGTGGCCGATCCGTCCGCCCATAAGGGCGGCTGTTCACTAATTACCGGTCGGTCGTAAACGCGACCATCGATCATAAAGGGCATAACTCGGGCTGTAAACTTCCGAGATGGTCTCGCGACCCGATGCGAGAGCGTTCATTGCGATTTTATATCGAATGCGTCTACTACCCTAAAGTCGAATTTTTAATTAGACGAAGTAAACTGACAGCAGCTAATGTCACTTTGTGAAATAATGTTGCCATCTTTTATGTAATAGTGATGGGTTCAGTTTTCGTTCACTCTCAGGAATGAATGATGATATGAATGAGTACATTCTTAATCTTATCTTGCTATACGAAAAAAGAAACTATTTCTATTTTACTGTATAAAAGTAGATCGATATCTGCTGGTATTTAATTATAATCACTTTTTTTACTACCATCTTAAAAATAAGACAAATTTGGACGCGTCGGTCGCCATTTTGTTTGTGTCATGCGTCTTTTAGCCTCTGGTTTGACTGCTCGAATATTTTCTCTGCGCATACGGTGTTTACTTGTTGTTTTTGTTAAGTTTTTATGGCTATAAATGCGCCAGCGTGTAAACACGTCGCAAGCGCTTACCGCACGCTTCCTTTGATCTGTGTTAAGAAACCAACACTAGTCCAGATCGGCGCAAGCCGAGCCAACCACAGCCAAACACCCCTGGTACTTGTGGAGGCTTGCGAAGCTTCGGCAAGTGTGTAAATGTAGCATTAGAGCACTCGGTAATGGTAAATGTAGGTACCTACTATACGCAGTCGTCGAAAAGTACGAAAACTCTTTCGTACCTACTAACATGGCACGACTAGGATTGGAACCCGTTACCCGATATCGGCAGCGCGGCGTTCTAACCACTCACTAGGCTACTTTGTACATACATAATGTTCTCTTAGATTTGCGCAAGCACTACACATTATAAATAAAATTATTGCCCGACGTTTCGTAACACTTTTCAGCGTTCGTGGTCAGGGGATGACGGTCATCCCCTGACCACGAACGCTGAAAAGTGTTACGAAACGTCGGGCAAAAAAATTGTGTGCGTGTAACCTTTACGCGCGATTGAAGTAAAACTTCTTTGACGTAGATCACTGAAATGATTAAATTTTAACTGAAAAAAAAAAAATATGACAGATACTTACGACCAATCGAAATTACTATTTTTAAATAGCGGAAACTACACAGACTATAGAATACTGAGCGTTACTTCCGTGAGAAAAATCTGAGTTACCCCCTAGTCGCGCCTAAAGAAGTTTTACTTCAATAATAACAAAATATAAAATCTAATTACACGCGAGTTAAATCCGTAAAAGTTGTTTTACTTATAAATGACATACATACATGTTATTATTTCTATATTTGCATAATGCATAATTGCATACCATATGTCTTAATGCTATGTTTTACAAAACATTGTACCCTGTTAGGGTATAGCAAAGGATAAAATTTAGAATTATAATTAAAATCGTTAATAGTTATAAATATTAGTCATTACGAGAACAATTTTATATCGAGTTGCGATTTTTTCATTCATTCACTTTGTCACAACACTATTTTTGTTTTATCAAAACCTGACAACCCAGTAAACGTCACTTGACTTCGTCTAATTAAAAATACGACTTTACATTTAGTTTTACATGCTAATAAAGGGGTAAAGTATTTTCATATTTCTACACCATTAATAATAATTTATTTGGTATGAAATTGGAACATTATTAAATTGAGAAGAAAAAAAGCATGATAATTCTTTTTTTCTGCAAGTTATCATTCGATCTGTTTTTCAAACCAGTAACTCTCTCAGGATTATTTTGGTCTCTCTTCTTAGTATAACATATGGAGTGAAAAAATTTTTGTTTCGACAATTCGAAAATTGTTACAAAGTGAATTTTGTGCAGTAAAAGTGGTGTTTCGATAATTCTTGTAAGTACTTTACGAGCGACATTTATGCGGTGAAAGTGTTGTTAATTTGATGCACAAGTGTTGACGATCAATAAAGAGGAATCATTGAAATAAAAAATTTATGGTTTGAAAGTGGAATATCCATCTCAACAGTTGCCATCATTAGGTCTGTACCCGTAGTGTAAGTTATTACATATAAAAAATAATAGTAAAAAAAAAACTAAAAAAAAAACTAAAAAAATCGGACTCAAAAGTGAAAAAGGATATTTTAGTATAGAAAGAAAATAATGAACGAAAAGTATAATTCAATAAATTCAATAATAAAAAACATTAGTTCTTGAAAATATTCGATCGGTACAATTAAATTGAGCACCCCACTCACAGAAATAATATATTAATTCTGTGACCCCACGTTTTTCTCTAAATATAATAATTATTATACTTTACGTTCATTATTTAGTTTCTATACTAAAAAAGTTACTTTTAGTGCGAATTATAATCGCCGATGAAAGTACTTATATCATAAAAAAAACTAACACCGCCAACTTAACTGCAACTTAACAATGACAACGCCATCTAGTGACATATAAGTAAACTAACATTCCCAACGTTTAATTTATTAGTCCTGGCGATTTTAATAAGGATTATGGGATATTCTTATCGAATTATTGTAATGTCGTCGGTCTTTGATAAGTCTATAAAGTTTAAATGAAATCTGACCGTTTAAAGTGGGTCAAACAAAATTGTGTACAAAGGAGTCAGTTACATACAAACATGCAGGTGAAGCAAAATAATATGTATAAATATGTAACGTGTTAAAATACGTAACTATTGTAGATGCGTTAAGCGCTCAATTTGTATGGACACCATGATTTGTTCTTCTTTCCGCTAGGGGCGCTGTTCACGTTTCCTATACAAATTGAGCTCATAACGCAACTAGGTACTTACAATAGTTAAGTACGTTTTTATACGAAAAAACTTGCACTATGGGTATCTACATGACTGTATAAGACATGACTGTAAAGGCTAAATCCCTTTGAATTCCCTTAATTCTCTCTAGAATTAAAAAAAAGTAAAATATGGGAAAAGAAGATTTTAACTTTACTTCAATTATCTATTTATTTGTTGGAAGATCTCTCAAATTATCTATTATAATACAAATGTAAGTTAACCGATGCCATTTAAATTCGCCACATATGTGTTTAACCTATGGCTAGTTTGAAATAGTCAATTGACAATTGTAACTTAAAGCTAGGAGTTTCTCCCGAGTTCTTGTTGTAAAAACACGCGTTGAGAGACTCCATTTTAAACTCAATCAACCGTATAAATCGTCAGTTACTTTATTAAAATTTTCACTTGATACTTATTGGCGCAATGCGTAATCTTTATGTGTCGCGATCATCATTAATTTAGAAGAAGATGCCAAAACGTGCTAAAACAAACAGTAAATAATTGAACTTAGCACATATATATTTAGGTTAATTTCATATTTTGTAAAAACTTAAATTAACTTGCATCAGACAGGAAGAAATTATTGAAGATAAGTTTCCTAATTTTTAAGGAGTATGAAAATAATAATCTCATACGATGATAAAAAATGAAATTATATTCGACTTGTAAGTAGATATAGATACATTGGTTAGACGTCGTGAAAACTAACACAGAGGAGAATAATAGAAGACTGGACAAGGTGGAGTTATGTGTATACGAGTTTGAATGACAGTACTTACACCATTTACAGTCATAATTTAATAAATAAAATAATTATTAGAGTTTCTCTCGAGTTCTTGTTGTAAAAACACGTGTTAAGAGACTTCATTTTTAACCCAAATCAACTGTACAATTTTTGTTACTTTAGTTACATTTTCACTGACATTGGCAAAATGCATACGTTTAATGCGATGAGACGCCATTAATTAAGAATAGAATAGAATACAAATAATTATTAGAATTTATTAACTAACTGCGATGCAAATTATTTTAATTTACAATCCTTATAACATTTCATAAATTAGATTAAAATATTTTATGCGCGTAATTTCGATTTGCACAATATTTAATGCTAAAGTATAACTTCGAATTGTAATTGTAGCCTGAATTAAATTGCAATATAAGCTTTAGATAAAACATTTGCAATTACAATAAAACTGCGTGAAATGCCTAAAATGAATTCACATTAATGGCTCAATGTTTTTTTCCAAAGAGTAATCAAAAGAGCAATTAAAAAAAGTATCTATTCCGTTTCACATAAACCGATTCGTGTTAAACAACAGTGAACGGTGTTTAACGAACGCTTAATTACTTCAAGATCAATTTGGATTGAAATGGAAGCTCGCCGACCGACGAGTACGAGCTTCCGAAATTATCATCAATTACTTGAGAAGAAGCGTGACGTTATTATACAGTCCTACCGGTGAGTTTTAATAAGATTTTCGCTAGATCTTGTAGCGGTAAATATTTGTCGGTTTCAATCGGCTATTCGTGTGTTCCCACACTATCGATTGGTCTTGGTGTCGATGTATCGAGATCAAGATTTTAGGCCATTTTACTTTACAATAAGTGGAGACGAAAAGGGTTAGGGTTAACTCAAGAACTACTCGTCAGATGTTACTCAACAAATGGTACCACGAGCACCAGCTTTCGAATATTAAAAAAATCATCAAAATCGGTAGACACAGTAAAAAGATATGAGGTAACATAAAATTCTAATTAAAACCTCTTCCTTTTTTGAAGTTGGCTAAAAATACAACTGCTCCATACAGCGGCGCACGCGTTACTAAACATTGATAAGGTGTGGCAGGCCACACAAACTTTGTTTACTTTGTTGAAGTGCGCAACTTTACATAAATGTGTGTTATTAAAATAAAATTTATACACCATTTTCCTGCCACACTTCGCAATTTTGTAAGAAGGTATGGTATCGACGACTCCTAATTATACTGAGTCAACTGTACTTTTGATAATTTTACAGGCGAGCGATTAGAAGAGCGAATGGTGATATTTCAAATATTAATAAAATTAAGAAAAAAATTTGAACATTGAACTAAATACAGGGTGTAAAAGACATGAGCAGTCAAACGAGAACCATGTATTCTGCTCACCGTCATAACATTTTTCTTCCTATAGACTATACCTGGGAAATTGATAGTTACGATTTTATTGAAGGTCAAAGTCATAATTTTTTTTTTCATTTTTTTATGAAAACGTATTCTATACGTTATTTCTTAATTATTGTCCAAAGAAACATTATCATTTTTTTTAGTATTTCATAACAAAAAATGGCTTCCAAACGTTAGCGTTCAATGTAGCTCACTCGATGCGCACGGACACTAACGAACGGGGCCGCCGTCAAGCAAAATTATCGCGGTTTTGCGAGTTGCGTGCGAGTTGAGCTCTTTATATTGCGCGGTACAATTTGCAATTTTTTGTAACACCAAAAAATAAAAATCATTTCCCAGCAATATTTTTTTTTAAATATGTCTTATTTTGATGTATAGAATACGTGGTTTTCGTTTGACTGCTCATGTCTTTTACACCCAGTATATTAAGACCTTCAAACAGGGCAAAATAAAAGTCATATTATTATATGTATTATTTTAAGAGATATTGTAGATACACTAGTATACATCGATTATATGTGTATTATTAAAAATGGACCAACTACCACTTACATTTTTATCCGTCGCTTTATTGAATCTACGGTTTTGGGGAAGAATTATTTAATAAGTGTGGTATAAATATTTTTATATCCTTAGTAGATTTCTTATATAATTATGACAAGATCTCTGTCATGATCTATATTTTTTAAAATATAAGTAGTAAGTTGACTCACTATACATGTCATTCTTATATTGAGTCAAGTGTGTAGGAAATTTTATTAAGAGCTCAATTCATTTAATGTTCTCTTAGATAATAACAAAATTATATCAGATACATTAACAAAACTCTTATATATCCATGAAATTAATAAAAAATAACAGTCCTGGACGACAGTGACAAAGACTTAGGTAATAAAAATAGATATATTTTTACTTTCTCAATTCCTCTTTACTATACTTTCTAAAAATAGAGATATTTAAAAAAAGACAATTAAGGAGATAATACAATAATGTTATTATTAATGACTTGAAATCACAATAACATGGCTAAATCTTGATTACAGCATCTACAGCAACTCTAGGTCAGCCTTGGAAATGCTGACCGGTCGTGACTCGATTCGCGCCCTCTCTCCCCAAACCCGGGAAAATAGTCGGCGTGCCTTAGAACAGAACAAAATAGTGTCTCTATTCTAAATCACAGCACACGCCGATTTTTCTGAGAACGAAAGGACAGACCAGCTGGCCAAAGAGGCACATCAAGTCGTTGGAACATCTGAGCAGAACAGCATAAAGAAACCGAGAGCAGCCCGGCGCAAAGTACTGTATCTGTGTTGTACAGCCTCGGAAGGGGGAGAGTAGCAAACAAAGAACGAGGAAGAAGAGTGAAAATAATTTATAGGGAGTGAAGAAGGTGCGCTGTGAAACCAGAGCCGCCAGCAATTAGCAGCGCACTCTCCCAAGATTTCGGCCTGTATGACCGAAAATATGTGCCAGGCCATGGGTTGGTGGTGGGTTTGGCTAATAGGCTAATAGGATGACAGATACAGAGCGACAACGATTCTTCCCAGATACGGCCTTAGCGTATAGGATAGTAAGAAGAATGGAAATGAATGCAACATTGGCACAAGTCCTTATGGGACACGGAAGGTTCGCCAGTCACTTGACTAGATTCAAGCGCAGGCAGAACTCTCTGTGCATATGTGGCTCTAGAAGTGAAGAAACAGTCGTCCACTGCACATAATGTGTGAATGTGATGTTAGTAAGTACGAAAGAATTAAGACTAAAAGGAGCATATAATGCAGAGTAGAAAAAGAAGAAATAAACAAAATAGTAAAAGATAAGTCAATTTAGTTGATAAGATGTTGGTCTTCCTAAGACATAAATAAATAAATAATAATAAGAGATAGATTTTCACAGAATATTGCAAACATGTAAAATAATAAAATGTAAAGAAACGAACATTTCAATAATAAGAAGATGTCCAAAAAGGCCAAAGAGTAAATAAAAGAGGCTCCAAACACATAATATTGGAGGAGACTGAAATTATAAATAAAAAAGGGCGAAGGACAAAATCAACGTAGGGTGATGGTATTGGAGTATCCTACCCTGCGGTCCAAAATGCGCAAACATTACGAATGTTACCAACAGTGCAAACGCCTTGGACCGAATTGAATACGGTGCTATGTGCACTATTTGCGTGCAATCAATTTGATCCACGCTTTGTGTGTAAATCTCAAACATCTAAAAAGAGGTTATGAAAAAACCATTTAAACACTAAAACAGCACTCTAGGATTATTAATAGAGTAAAATAAAATTATTGTAGCAAATAAAGTAGCTATAACGAGTCTTTATTAATTCAAAACTCAAATGTTTACTCTAATAATTCATACACTTATACGTCAAATTCGAGTTTGACATTTGCGCACACACTGCACTACCTTTTTCGTGAGTGTGCACCGTTAGCAGTGCTTAATGACGTCACTCATGACGTCACATATTTTCGTTGGTGCGAATACGTTCAATCAGTGTACTATGTGCAAAAAAATAAATTAATACAACTGATTTGATTCAGTATTATATACGTCATTTTATTTCATTTTATTGTTAAATATTGAACTTTTTTTTACATTGGTAGATAATAGGAATAGAAAACCAGTTAATTTTTATAAATATACATAAATCCTTTATTTATTTTTGATAATAATATGTAGTTGATAAATGTCAGGCCCGGCACAGAGCCGGAATAATTATTTTCAAATCTATTTAAATAAAAATGAATACTGACTGGCTGACTGACTGACTGACATATCAACGTACAGCCAAAACCGCTGGGTGTAGAGATTCCAAATTTGGTACGTAGGTTCCTTATGAGGTCCAGGGGTGCACTAAGAAAGGATTTTTGGAAATTCACCCTCTAAGTGGTGAAAAGTTAGTATGGATCCGTCATTTTTAAAGTAAAATCCATAAAATTTGATACATGGCCTTCCAGTTACAAATTAAGATAGATGTATTTTAAGATTTTTGGAAATTCAATCCCTAAGGGGGTAAAATAGGGGATGAATGTTTGTCTTTGTATAGAAAGAAATCCGTAATTTTTTAAGTTATGAAGTTATGAAAATTTGCAGGTATTTGGCGCTTGGGTGGCGGTCCGAAGTAACTATTCAACGCGGACAAAACGCGGGCAAAAAAAGCTAGTCAAAGACTGATAGCAAATAAAAAAGAAAATATTAATTCATATCACAGCTAATCGCTCAGCCGTGAATTCAAAAATTAAATAGTGCAAAATGATGAATAGATCGTTATTTCCTACGGCAGAAGTGATATTAAAACATTGGAGGTTTGAAAAACTAGTACTGACCGCTCGAAAGCAACGGTTGTGCGATTCAGAGGAGTTCAGCGCCATCTATTGGCACCTAATATAACTATTCAAAGACATTGATTCCATGTACGAGAAAACTTGGTAGGTACGAAAAGAAATACAAAAATCGAGAGTGGTCTTCCCTTAACTTTCTCGTATACCGGAAACGACTCAAAAGTTGATAGAAACCTTATATTTAAATTTTGGTCACCCATCCGAGTACCGACCACGCACTTGGTTGCTTAACTTTCGTGATCGACGACTCAAAAGTTGATAGAAATCTTATATTTTGATGTCATACATGCATGTTAAATTTGGTTGCATTCTATATTATTAAATACATAGGTCAAACTAAAAGTTTCCGGAATTGGACACTTATAAAATATTTAAAAAGTAATTACAACATTTGAAAATTTTGAACATTTGCACTCTTTGGCTGTCGAATGCAGTTTGTTTCATCTGACTGTCAATTGTTTTTGTGGCGCCATTTAAAAAATTGCTCGTCTACATTAACATTGATTTAACTCTGGAAAAATTTTCGTAGTATGATTTTCTACGATTTTAAGTGCAATTAGACAGCTCAACAGAGCATCGCTCGGCTTCAATCTGCTTTTATTGATGAAGCACCATGCAAGACGACAATTTATAGCTGATTTGACTGAAATAAAGCGTGGTCGTGTCAATCTCAGTGACGAATCTCGCGATGGTCGCCCGTTTACCGCTGTGAACAACAAATACATCGGTGCTGTGCGCCGTATGATTGAAACAGACAGGCATGTGACCTACCATGAGATTCGCGCATCCTTAGACATAGGCATGAGTCAAATACAATCAATCCTACACAAACATTTAGGTGTGAGAAAGCTGTGCTCGCGGCTGATACCACACAGTTTGACAGAGTTTCAAAACACGGACCGCGTCACTTGGTGCAGTACCATGCTGACCAGATTCAACGAAGGTGCGTCAAATTTGGTGTGGGACATAGTAACAGGTGACGAAACATGGATATATTGCTACGATCCCAAAACAAAGCAGCAATCGAGCGTATGGGTGTTTTAATATGAGCCGAAACCAACCAAAGCGGCGCGCGTGAAAAGTGCATCTAAGCGGATGATTGCTTCTTTTTTAATACATATTTGTAGGTCTTTGCATCCTATTAAAGTCTTAACATTTTTTCATTATAATCTGACGTATCCATTACTACCGTTGCGTTTCCTTTATCTGCCCAGAGAATAGTTCTGGCGTAGATCGCAAGTTTTTTAAAGCAATATATTTGTCACGAGAAAGATTCCATTTCGTAACTCAGACGAAATGACGTATTGCCTCTAATCATCTTCCTTCATATTATTTTTCACTGAGCAATGCTCTACATTGCAGATAATATCCTCATACGGTATCCTACGAGGTGTTACAGCAAAATTTAAACCATTATTTCACCTGCTTGGGATCCAGTAATAAAAATGATTAAAACTCAAGCAAACCACCACACAGCAAGACCTAATGACACCGCGAGCTCCGTTTGCGTAAATCGGAACACTCCAAATTGATAATTAAGAGTGACGGTAGACTTAACTATTTCATAAAATATGACAACCTACATCTTTAGTCATCCCGGGACCACGAACGCTGCAAAGTATTACGAAACGTCGGGCGATAATAACAAAATGTAAAATTTAATTACTTACACGCGATTTAAATCCGTAAAAGTTGTTTTATTTACAATGCCTAATTGTTTTCTAATCAAAGCGGGCAATCGATTCTTGATTGCTCGGTTTTACTGGAATCGTAAAGAGTGTTATCGATTTAACAGAGTTACCTTTTCTGACGACAATGTTTTTCTGTGGAATAGTTTTTTTTGTTGCGTATTTTTATTTTAGTACTTGCCCTGTTTTAATTCCATTATTTTATAGCTTAAGAGGAAAGCTATGTGCAATGAAGAACCTCTAGTATCCGCATTTATTGGTTATTCTTATTGGTTACCTATTTAATTTAAACGGCCAGTTGCACCAAGTTTTACTTTATACGGTTTTGCAAAAAGTTCCACAAATGTATTTATTTTACGAAATTGTAAAAAGTGTAACTTGGTTTAACTGTTCTTTACTTTGCCAATATTTTCTTTGGTGGAAACAGCCTACTAAGCTATTGAAGATTTCGTTCGTAGGTGACTTATTATACGTGGGGCGCACTAAAAGTTTCCGGAATGAATAAGAAAAAAATACTATTAGAGGTCAAAAATAAATTTATTGTTTCTCAAAATATTCTCCATTTGCGTAAATGCACTTTTTCATTCGATTAAACTGACTTTGAAAATTTATGCCACTCCTACGTGGTGACCTCAGAAACGTATTTTTCTTACTATTCGACAGCCTCTTCTGGTGATGAAAATCGTTGAACGCGGTCAATTGGTTCTTAATTTTTGAGAACAGAAAGGTGCCAGTCCAGCACCCTTAGTATGAGTTTTGATAGTTTTCGAGCTCGATCAAACGTATCGTCTCTTTTCATACATTGCTCACTGTTTCTGATAGTTTACGCTAGAGGCGCTAGAGGGCAATGTATGAAAAGATACAATACGTTTAATCGAGCTCGATAACTAACAAACTCATACTAGGGTCGGGACTGTATGCAGGATGGCACATAAGTTTACGTCTTTCACCTTCAAAAATTCGTTTGTCTGTCTGGCCGTGTGGGAACCATTGTCGTGGTGCAAGATGAAACGGCGTTTACGGTTATTTTTACGGAGTTCGACAATAATTTCCGGCAAGCAAATGGTCGTGTACCAGTCACTATTCAAGGTACGACGATTGTCTAAAGCTACAGTAGCCACGTGCCTAGTTTTATTAAAAACAGAAGCAATCATCCGCTTAGATGCACTATTCACGCGCACCGCTTTGGTTGGTTTCGGCTCATCTTGAAAGACCCATACTCTCGATTGCTGCTTTGTTTTGGGATCGTAGCAATAAATCCATGTTTCGTCACCTGTTACTATGTCCCACACCAAATTTGACTCACCTTCGTTGAATCTGGCAAGCATGGCACTGCACCAAGTGTGCCGTTTTTTGAGCCTCGGTCAAATTGTGTGGGATCCACCGCGAGCACAGCTTTCTCACACCCAAATGTTTGTGTACGATTGATTGTATTTAACTCATGCCTATGTCTAAGGATGCGTGAATCTCATGGTAGGTCACATGCCTGTCTGTTTCAATCATACGGCGCACAGCATCGACGTATTTGTTGTTCACAGCGGTGGACGGGCGACCATCGCGAGATTTGTCAATGAGATTGCCACGAAAGCGCTTGAATTGTGCAAACTAGGTATAAATAGTCGTCTTGCATTAGCAGAGCTCTGCTATTGAGCTGTCAAATTACACTTAAAATAGTAGAAAATTATTACTACGAAAATTTTCCCGTGTTAAATCCATGTTAATGTAGACACGCAATTTTCAAAATAATAAATATAATAATATATTTCCACGCTCACACCAATTATCTAGCCCGAAGTAATTAAGTATCATTAAGAACTTGTGTTACGGATAACGGACAATTTTTTTATATACATAATTTTTTTTGTAGATATTTTTATAAATAAACTTAAATAAATATATAAACAACCATGACTCGCAAACAAATATTCGTGTTCGTCACACAAATATTTGCCGCTACCACGATTCGAACCCGGACCGCTTGATGTGTAGGCAGCTATACTGACCACTCCACCACGACGGCGTCAAAATGGCGCCAAAATGTAAAAAAAGTTGACAGTCTTATGAAACAAACTGCATTCTATAGCCAAAGAGTTCCATTTTCAAATGTTGTAATTACTTATGGAATAATTTTATTTTTGCGTTTACAAACGCGTAAATATAATACTAGAAAAATGCACTGAAAAAACCATTAACCATAAAAACATAAGCACCAAGCACTGACAAATTTCGACAGCGAAAAGCAGTGCCTCGGTGGCGAAATTGGTTAACGCGTCCACCCGGATTGTGGAAGGTGCGGGTTCGAGTCCCGCCTGAGGCAAGTCGATTTTTTTCAGTGCATTTTTCTAGTTGTAATTACTTTTTAAATATTGTTTATGTAGTGGCCAGTTCCGGAAACTTTTGTAGTTGGAAAATCGTCGATGCTTCGTATCTAACCCGAGGTAGGGTTTTGGCGATTTAAAAGTACCTACTTAGCAAAATCTATTTAATTAAAGGTAGCACTTTAGAAAAAAGTACCAAATTTATCGTTTTTTTGGGGTGGTGGGGAAAAGAAAGGGAGGCTGCTAACTCCCTCCTACCCTTCTTTATATAAATTGCATAGCTAAAAAAAATATAAAAATTCAAAATACTATTATATCATCAAGAAACATAGAACTGTTTTACCTCCCAAATTCTACAAAATTGACAAAAAATAAGTTAAAAGAATCCTAATTGCATCATAAAAACCTAATAATAGTCTTTTAGTAAAATGTAAAAAGTTGTTTCTGGCGCTTCGCCGGCTGCTGCCGCGGCACGCTCTCTCCGCTCGCTTGGCTCGTATAGGTCGCAAGTCTAACCTAACCTAAACCAATGTTATACCTACCTAATTATTGCTTGGTTGTGGCTGAATGAAATATTCTCCATTGCCTTACCATTATCGATAAAAATTTAAAACAACAACAACTTTCAAACTATTTGATAAAATAGGATAAAATTATTTCGAAATGTAAAATTGCAGTTAATATGTCAGTCTATAGTGCGCCTATCTACACCAAAAGTGTGAACCTTTTCCATATGGTACCTCTTTCTAAAGCTGAGCCTAAATAAATATTTAATTTGATTTTTCAGTACATTTTTCAAACAGTGAATATAAGTTGTTGCTTTAGCAATATTGCAATTAAATGGTAAAAAATATCCTCCAATTAAAATTTAACGTGGAATGAAATAATGCACCCTACGTACCCTATAACTAATAAACTAATAATATGAAATAACATCGAAATAATCAAAACTTGCACTTTGTCCAAATTCTGCATTAAGAAATTGCAATAATTTTACTTATTAATTACACTTTGTCGGCTTTATAAGTCATATCGATTTAATAATTCTATAACATAGGAAAAGGCTTAATTGATAAATTTGCAGGACCTTCGATTTTCAAAGGTCATACCGAAGGCACCTTGGATTATCCGACACGATATTGCTTACAAATTAAAATAGAGGTTTTATTATCATACCATAGCAATTTTCCTTTTGTGAATTTCCGATGATGGTTCCGGTCTCTATATGTTCGTGAATAATTTTACGAGCAAAATTGCTAAAAAAATAAAAACTGAGAAAATAAAAATTATGTTTATGAAAATCTAATGTTGTTTTGAGGTCAGTCCCAAATACAAGTGACAACGCTTATTCCAAATATTGAGGTTGACACCGACCTCAAAAAATCGGGAGTGGTCTCCCCTTGACTTACTCGTATACCGTAAACGACTCAACAGTTCATAAAAACCTTATATTTTGATGTCATAAATTTTGGTCTTCCATCCGAGTATCGACCGCGCACTTGGTTGCTTGACTTTCGTGATCGATGACTCAAAAGTTGATAGAAACCTTATATTTTGATGGCATACATGAATGTTAAATTTGGTTGAAATAAGTTAAAGCATACTCGAGTTATCGTGCTAACGCACAGCCACACACACAGACATAATTCCAAAAACGGTATTTTTGGACTCAGGGAGGTCCAAAACGTGTAATTCCGTCGAAATCTCGAGGTCGAATTTTTTGACTACCTACTACTTTTTTGAGTTCCAAATAATCAATCATCACTGGGGCCTGAGGAATGAGATGGATATTACACAGTTAGTTTCTTGAGTTCAGGCAAGGCGAAAATCTTCCTGCGGCTCTTATCTGGTAGTAGAACTACAATCGAGCTGTCCATCGACCAACATTTCTTAACCCCGAAATGATTACGAGCAGCTTTAATTACTTCCTGCGTAGTCTTCGTAAGGAATTCTGCGACAGTCACCTTTGAACTCTTCAATGACGTTTTGGTATTCCACTCCAGGGCACGATGCTGCAAGGACGAACGCTTGACGAGTCTTTTCTTGGCCCGAACCTATGGGACGACTCAATTGAGTCAATATTAATTGACGGTAGATGCATCCGATCATGAACCACATCCAAGAACTTTCTGAGCACGGCGTCCTCTTTGTCTTCTTTCATCCCATGGAAAAGAAGCACTTTCCTACGCGTATGTGTATCAAGGCGGTCCAGACTTAATGCAATAATTTCGATTTGAGCTTTAATGATCTCAAGGGATTTTCAGACGAAGCTCAATGAGAAATAATCTGCTACTAACGACTTCACAGTAGTGTTTGACTCCTTGGCGGTGGGCGGTGGAAGGTTCCTCTCAAAATCAGCTATCCTTGTGCTGAACATTGTTGACAACTCATATATGCTTTTCATAAGTTTTTCTGCTGAAGAGTCCATGATTATGATGTGTTGAAAGTTTGTGAGAGTTAAGTGTTAGTCAACTTAAGAAATGTTGTAATTGTTGTTAACTCATGAAAGTTTATAAATATTAAAAATATCAGGAGAGATAAAAAACACGTCTTTTCACTACAAAGTCTACCCACCTACCTCAAGTTACCTACCAACGAAATCTTCAATAGCCTAGTAGGTTGTTTCCACCAAAGAAAATATTGGCAAAACAACTGATTTTCGACCAAGTAAGTCACACTTTTTACAATTTCATAAAATAAATACATATATTGTAGAACAACCCGTTTCTATGAATTAAGTTGAAATTCCTGTTACTTTTTGCGATATTGTAAAAAGTAAAACTTGGTCTATAGTCTGTTTTTTTTTTAACAAACGAGTACTGAGTATGTCTCTCGCCTATTTCCGATATTGACAGAGTGAGATGGCCCAAGGCCCAACGCCTTTGTTCAAAACAATATAGGATATAGTATTAATCTTTAATGCACTAGAACTTATAAATCAAATAATTATTATATGATTCTTGTAATCTTAAAAGTATTCCCGTCACTTCCTCCTGATGAACTTTCTGTAGACAGTGAATAATAAACTGCTCTTACAATATTTGTTCACAGCATATCTATCATACAAGCCGATCTTTTGTGGCGTTTGTGTGAAACTGACTTTATGTTGATTACTGGACCGTTTCTTAAAAAAAATAGACTAGAGGTTGCACATAGCTTTCCTCACCGAGCGGCTCGAGCCTACCCCACATTAGCGGCGATTAGACCTTAGTCAACCACGCTAGCCATGTGCGGGTTGGTCGACTTCAGACACAACCTAAGAATTTCTTCATAGGTGTGTGCAGGTTTCCTCACGATGATTTGCTTCACCGTAAAAGTGTCAATTAAACGTACATATGAATTTAAAATTTATAAAACACTGGGCTCGAACCAGTGCCTCCCGGGTGGAAGACAACGCTCTTACGCACTACTAATTCCATTATTATAAAGGACCTTTATAATAATGGAATTAAAACAGCGCAAGACTTTAAAAGTATTAAAATAAAAATACGCAAAAAACTATTCTACACAAAAACATTGTCGCCAGAAAAGGTAACTCTGTCAAATCGATAACACTCTTTACGATTCGAGTAAAATCGAGCAATCGAGAATCAATAGCCCGCTTTGATTAGTAGTCAATTAGGCATTCCCATAACAGCATCAATAAATGTATTTCGGTGATTCCGATGTATTTTGTTGTAATCAATTTTTGATGTCGGCGTCCGTTTGTAGCGGTCAAATTGAACTTTTATTGGCGCACCGAATTTAGTGAGGTCGATGTTGAATGCTTACTGGACTTGGGTACTGTAGAATCAGACATGAAACCCATATTTCTAACCTGTAATCGGTCAAACAAGAATTCAAATTCAAATGCTTTATTGCGACTTTCAAATGCTTTATTCAAATACTTTATTGAAGAATAAAGGTGCGATTAAAGCGATTTGATGCGATTAAAGAATGTGCATTCGTATTCGGTTACACATTGTTGTATTTCTTTTCGTACTAAGTTATCTCGTACATGGAATCAATGTCTTAAAATAGTTATATTAGGTGACAATAGATGGCGCTGAACTCCTCTAATTCGTTCTACCGTTGTTTTCGAGCGGAGTTGTTTCTGATGGGTACATTTATGAACTTGTCAAATTTACTTCCTATTTTCAAAATTATTCGGTATTATGAAATTATGAAAATTTGTTGATGTTTTTAAATTTATTTTTTGCTTTTTTATTGATTGCTACATTGAGCTGCTTGTTTGTTGGTGGTCTAGGTGCCTTATCTTAGCGGCATAACCTAAATGTATGTAATACAATTTATACATAGGAAAACCGGTTATTGGCCATACTTATATCAATTATTGTTATGTAAAATACTTTGTAACTACGCTGTTGGTTTTCTATTATATAAAAAAAAAACTGTTACTTATGTGTGAAGTGCAATAAAGGGTTTAATAAAATAAAAAATATGTAGTGAAAATGTGCTAAAACGGTTCAGTGTATTTGTTCTAACTTAAAACAAATATTATACGGGCCCCAAAACAGATTAATTCTCGCGGGCAGCACAGGCGTGTCGAAAGGCCATCCTAAGAAGCCGAAAAGCGCGGTGCCGGTTAAAATTTTTATAGTTTATAATTACCATTGATTGCCGGCGTGACCCGCTCGATTCGCCTTCCAGACCCCTCAATATCGTTCCCACTGTTGCAATGTTGATTTTCTTTTATTTTATTGCCTTTTCCCCTTTGTTTTCGTTCTTAGGCACGTGTTTGAGTCAGTGATGATGTCAAAATCCTTGGGTGCAATTAAAATATTGATTTGGCATTGCATCCTGTTGGGTCGGTGCTTTGATTTGTATTTTATTTTAATTCATCAATGTCTGATCACGATTTTATGTTTTGCAAAACGAATGCGAAATTGCCAGTGTGTTCAAGACTCAATGGAGAATTCGTGTAGTTTTATTTCTAGATTATGATTGTAATACTTACGTTAGCACAAGCAAATCCCTTGCTTAAAAGGAAGCTCCAGCCACAATTAACTGTATTAGACTATAAGTTTCGAAATAAAGATTTTTGTATTTTTTTTTGTATATTTACGTCTAAAGTATCAAAATTGTTGCCAGCAGATTTTTTGGATAAAATTATTTATGCGGCACAAGAGTGAAGAAGTACCTATGACCAGGGTAGGCAGAAGATGCAAATAAGCTATGGGCAGATGATAAACAGTTTTATATGTCGCAAAGAAAAGACTACGTTGATTATAAAATTTCGATTTCTTGCCGGCCGTGATTTCTTTTCTGACTTTGATTTATCCGTCGTGTGTATAGGCTTCGGGTTCAATACGTTTTACTCGGTTACAGCTTCCTTACCGTCAATCAATCAATAATAAAGAAAGTTACCTTAGTTTTGCTTCCGCCAATAGAGCCGGGCCTGATGGACCCCGTCTCGTAGAACCTGGTGAGAATCTTGGAGACGCAGCCGTGGGAGACGAGCAGCTGTCGGCTGATGTCACACGGACGGACTCCCATGATGGCGAGCTCCACTATGCGTTTCCTCACCACGTCTGGGAGAGGGCGGCCGTTGACGAACACCCCACCGAGCTGATTCACGCCAGCTTGGCCTGTGGACGTAATAAATATTAGAATCAAAGTTTAAAAATCAGCTAGAAAATTCGTGATGTGAGAAGATGAAAGTTTTATTCTAAACCTAAATACTTGGCCCTCGGGCACATTCTCTAAAAGCAAAGGTCTTCTAAGTGTTAAGTATCTGCAATGATTGCCAGTAACAACCAACGAGCCAACCAAGAAGTGACAATATACCTAGTATGTCCGAGTTTGTAAATTTTAGAATGAAAAAACTTTAGAACATCAGATTAGTTTCACCGATTTCAAAGCGTATGAGAATTGAATAAAAATAATTACGTAAGTATTTAAGTTTATAAAAATCAAAACCTATTGATACGTTCAAACTTTGTTTCAAAGTCCACCATGAGCTTCTCACGCCAACATACTAACACATAATAATCCATATTTTAAAAACATTGGATGCAGTTTCAAAAGTAATCATTTAAACAAGTTGATAAATCCTGATTTAACCACGGAAACTAGAAAGTGCTACTGATGTCCTTTACATTATAACTTTGAATTGACCGTCAAATGTACCAGTAAGAGCAGTTACTAAACATTGCAAAGCTCAATAAGAACTTTAATAGTAGATCCTTTAAACTGCTATTGTATAGCAGTAACATTATTTCAATTGCAAAAGAGATACCAAAATTCTTATTTTCATTGGTTGTGCTTTGTTCGTGTCGATTAAAAAAAAATGTATTTTCATCTTTTCCATTCTTAACCATATCTAAACAGGTTTTCAGTGCATTTTTCATTTATACCCTTCGTTCACTTCAATCATTATTAGTCATACAATAACATCTTCATTATCAACGACGAAAATTTGATTCAAACAAAGATCGTAATCGAAACGGAATTAATGACGATTTATACAAAGCAATACAGCGTACCTAATGACTTATCGTCATCAACAAAAGCTGCTCTCTCAATTGGACGACGATCTTGCATTGAGTTATTTGCAGCAACGGTCACAAAGCACCTGTCCCTATTTAGGACTAATATTTATTTGATTGCCAAATTCTTTTGAGACACTCCCTACCTGGTCGCTCGTGCCGACGGAAGAAACAATTCTTTTTTTTCTAGCTGAACGATATTTTTTATATCTAATTGGAGAGTTTGTTAAATTTCTATTCCGGAAGGTTTATATCAATTTAGTGGCATCGATTACAGTGCATTATTTTATTAATGTGTATCGGCATATCGCATCATCTCGTTGTCATTTGGAAACAAATAGGCAGTAAATTGTAAAATTACTGGAATACAAACCAGCGGCTTTTCTTAGTGCCAAAAATATTTTTCCAAACATCGATGACTTTGGCGCTATTGGCACCGAAGAGGATGGATCAAGCCTGCTAGCGGAAATATATTCTGGAGTGTCACATGGCTCACGACGTGAGCCCGGTGTGTTGCCACTATTCAGCGTTCTACATGTCACAAAGAAGATTGTCTCTGGGTGTTTATAAAATCTTCAGAGAGAGGTTTCTAATACTATAAATAAACGCGATTATATACGAAATTCCGCCATGGAGCAGTGGTCAGGCTGGCTGTCTCCACATCAAGCGGACCTTCAAATCGGTAGGGACATACATTTGAGTAATGGACACGGACATAATTGCTCTCTCATCAGTCCAAAAACAAAACTCAATCAGAGATTGCAAACTTTTTCGCAGCTATTTTAAAGTAAGGTTGACTATTTCTTTCTACATCCGAGGCACAGCTACTCAGGATACGGCAAAATCAATTTAAATTAACTTGATCCCATTCTATCTCGCCTTATTTAACTCTACGCATGTTTTAACGGCTACCGTTAACGCCGTCCATTATAAAGCAATAAAACAATCGCCAAACGCCGCGCAATTTATTACCTTAATGCAATAAAATTAGCGTTCTAATTTGTTCGTAGCAATTTGTGTTTATGACGTTTTCTTTAGTGCCGCTCCCGCCACTACGCGATTTCACGGGTATTGTCGCACAAAACCGCCGCGATGGCAACGGATGCAAATTACTTTCCTTGCTTTACGATTCCTCTTTCAGACCGCTCGTTGTAATGACCAGGGACGTGCCACGGGGAAATCAACTTTAATCGTGATAATTGTAGAGTCATTTCAGATTGGCGACCGAAGAATGTCATTAAAACCTGGCCTCGTGAAGGCTGGATCACATTAGTCTATCTGTGTTGGTAGCACAGATGGTGTACTTGTCAGTCTTCGCTTCCAAGAATCGGTTAAATCTATATTGAAAGCTTTAATGGAACCTTCTCTGGATACTGACGATTGTACTTTACAAAAAGGGTGACCATTAATTTTATCTTCCTTGTCCTTTTTAATCTCTAGTTCATTACTAGTTTTTAACCGAATTAGAAAAGCCATAGCCGAGAGGCAAGCCATAGGTCTTCGGTGGTCAAGGCTCTGGAGATTACCCTCAACAAGTGCGTTAATGCCGATGAGTCTCTTCGTACGGTGCTCCACCGAGTCCAGTGCATCTAAGTGATATCGAATAGATCCGTCCCAAATGTGACAACAGTACTCCAGGCAGGAGCCAGCTTGGGCTCGATAAAGGCTTAGAAGCTACTCAGATGTAAAATAAAGCGTATTCGCGTGATCTCAGAAAGTATTTCAAGTTTTAACTACTATGCAATACAATACTACGAAACACTATACCAACTAATTGTGAATATAGTTTCTTTGTAAGCTTCTGATAATATTAATCATATTATTATCTGAAGCTTCACGTGGTGAGAGTTGTTAGGGTTTCTTTAATCATTTTTTTAATTAATTTAAAATATCAGAAGCTATTGTACTGAAGGGGAGTCCTTCAGAATTTTAATAATTATTACCTTGTGAGAGTTTCTTAAGGCACAAAGCTAGGTCAAGCTGTATTGGTATGTATATTATATGTTATAAAATAATACATTACCATCAAGATATAGCTACCGTGTATGTGCAAATACGTTGTAATTGCTTTAGTTTCATATTGCAAGTTAATAGTGAGTTGGAGACGTTTTTATGCGATGGTCGTCAGGATAAAGATCACTGTTGGCGACTGGCTGAAGATCGCTAGCCTTTCTTAAATGTAACCATGTTTGTATTTTCATATTCTTTTACTTGATTACTTTGATGTATTAATGTCTATTATTATTTGATCCGATTTGTGTCTCAGATATTTTTTAATCACCATTATTAGTAAACCTTTCCGTCATCATATACCAAGAACCTCCAACAGTCTGCACTCAGTTGATATCAATCACTATATATGCTACTAATAAAATTATTCGGTTACTAAAATTTTCTGTAAAATATTAAATAACAGTTTACTAACATCGCTAAAAGATTTATTAAATCTTTTCAAGTGATTAGATTATTTCCATTAAAGAATAACTTCTATAATGGAGAAATACCCAATTTCATAGATATCTAAATGGTCGCGCTACTTGCACTATAAAGCCGATTGAACCTTCACTTATTGGTCGTAAATTTTAAGTCGTTTTTGACTCTGAAGCGTAAGTTACAGGATCTTTATTGCAAAAGAAATGAAGTTTTCTTAATAGAGATAGGTATTTAAGTGATATGTTATATTAAAGAAATCTAAACTACTTAAGGAGCAGTTTTTAATTTCTCAACAGAAGCTTTAAGCTCTCTCAAACCGTGCGAATCACGTGCCTCAAGTGATCACTGTTTGCTGCTCTTGGGGGCTTAGACAAGTGGCAATCGTTTCATAACGATAAGATATCGAAATTCGTCATCATCGGCCACATTGATTGGCTATCTACAGCGTCTTAGTTTGCGCTACCAACTTACTTAAGAGCTACGATTGACCATGTGCTTTAAAGAAGGCTTATAAATCAATTGTTTTATTTTGTTCTTATCGAACTTCGTTATCGTTTCTACTTGTTACTTTGTCTACGGGTCCAGATTCTTCCTTATACTGCACACAAACGGCGTGTTTCTTGCACGCGCATCGCTCACTAGAGGCAATTTCTCGAACGCGCGTTGAATTTAACGCGTCCAATAGCCGTTATCTTTGATATCACTCAAAATCTGAATGTATTTTTATTTCATTACGAATATCCGTCGAAAATGTCGAATTTTATTCACAAATTTTGTTTTTCGATAGTTTCGTCTATCTGCTACATTAAGTGATTTATGTCCCTTTCATCAGGTATGTTGAAAATTAAAAAACATGAAATTAATTATTTTCTATAGATATTAGATTCATTTAAAGTTTAATAAACTTTCTCCTATATAAATTTCCACACCTGTAATAAGAAAATCAAACTTATAAGAGAAATGTGAAACGACTTTATGATTAAGAAAATTGTGTTTACGGTATAATTATTATTAGTCTGAGATTTAAGTTCATATTGATGTTAAAGCGGTTTTGCATTCGCCGTTTTTATCGATATCGCTTAACCACTTCATTTACAATATCGTTGGCGCGTCACTAAAACATCGATATGCGAAACCAATTTCTAGATTACGAGTTCTTATATGAAAATCTTCAGTAAGAATCGATAAAACAACTATTGTATCGGTGCTGGGGAGGCTTTTTATGTCTTGAATCATAACGGTTGTATTAAAAACATTATCTAAAACTTTGTTGCTGCAGATTACTTCCCTGTATCTTGCACATGTTTCCACTTTATGGTGTAACTTTCGAGGAACGACTTTTAAAATGCGAATTGCACGCGTCCAGGAGTGCTATATCACTAATACGCTCCCCGTTTTACAATCGGACGACCATAAAGTGTTGTTTAATTCTTTTTTCAGTTCGTACCAAATATCGCCCGTATATCGTGGAGGTTATTGCGGGTTTTACAACTTGTGACTGATTTTACAACGCCGCCAATCGGTTCTGCGAGTGGTGCGCAGGGGCAGGGTTTTTGTGCTACTGACGTATGGTCAATTTAGTCTTAATCCGGCTTTACTGCTGGCTTAAGGATCATCGTCACGGCCGCCGTGGGTGATTATTACAGACTGGCTGCCTTCGATATGTTATTGAGGTAGGTTTGTGTCGATTTCATGATCCATAATTCGATAGGTATCTTTTCTTTTAAGTTCATGTTAGGGTTCATGGCGATATGTCGTAAGACCAAAGCTTTTAATGGGTAAAAATAAAAGCTATTTTTAAAACTAATTTATCTTCAAGTTAAAATGGGGAAGTTTAACGTGTATCTGTGGATTTGTGGCATCATAGCTTCCAAACTAGATTTAGTTTTTTTGTTCGAAAGATAACTTGAAGTCTTTTCACCGTCATATTGTGCGTCAAAGATCAAAACTGGTTACAGAAATTGCACTTCAAATGCTACACATATAACTAATTGTTAACATATTTCAGACCACTTTTTCATTTTTGTTTATATTTCATATCAAATATTAATATGGGTTGACTTTTTAACAGTCTGATAAAAGTATGTAGGCTTTGAATAACCTGTATTATGTAATTTTTTGTTTATCATTTTTTTGTTTGAGAATCTATTCAATATCTAACACTATTTTAAGGTTTGTTTTTGTATCTACTACTAACTATTTTAATGTATTGAATTTATTACTACCAATCCTATATTCTTCGAGGTATTTTTCCAAAGTCTAGTGAAAATATTGTTAAGATGTACCAATAAATTTAAAATGTAAAAAAAATCTACTTCAAAACATAGGAAAAGGAAAACATATAAGTTTTATGTTTTAAACATTCTAAAAGTTATTCTCGTGTTATTCCAGATTTCTTTTTATTTTCATACCTAGGTACTATAAATATACAGTAGCTCTTTACTCATGTAATACAAAAACTGTGTGTTTCTGACAATATTACATACATACAGTTCGAATTGATAACCTCATTTTTATTTCGAAGTCGGTTAAACAAAATTAAGACCCTGTGAAGAAGAGCGAATTCACCGCAAATCTACGTGCGAACACACTAACGCGCGTTGGCGAGGTACTCGGGCTCAATATATTGCGTCCACAAGCTTCAGTATGTGTTCGCGCGTAAAGATTCGCGGCGAATTTGCTCTTCTGGACAAGGTCTAAAAGTAAGCTTACAATGATGATCTATATATGCATGCTGGTTGACAACGGCACTGTAGGAACTCGGTTGGAAACTCTTCTTAGGCCCGTACAAGGAGCTTATATTTTACATACCCGTATTATAGAATGACACTCAGAAGTCAAACATGTCTTGAGAATCGTCTGTCACTTTCTATCACGCACAAAGTGATAGTGACGTAGGACGCTCAAGTCAGCGTTCATTCTTGAAACTTACTCTATAATACGAACAATAGCCGTGTATGTACTATTTCGTGTATTTCGTCCTCATTTCATCCAAATTTCATCGAACAAATATGTCATTTAATATCAAAATGACAGAATTTGCCATTGAGAGTTTTGACTAAATCAAGGAGCTTATATTTATCTATCTTCATGGACTAAATTTTGTGGTGGTTTTTAATGCTTTTACAAAATATACAAATTTATTAAAGAAAACAATGGACAGATGTCGTTGCGAGGAATACGTTGATGCAGTAAAGAAACTCAGATTCTATACTGTTGGTACACTGAGGCCGGATATTATTGACAATTATAATAGTGAGTACCCTACTTTTTTAACTTGAGCTTAAGCCAACGAATTAGGAATTGGCTTAAGCTTTTAATATAAAAAAAGTAAACACAGTCCTTCCCGGACTCTCGACAAATCGAGGGATGGGAGGATACTATTATTATTAATTAATTTCCTTTATTTCATTTAAAATACATACAAAATTATATTTCTAAATATGAAGTTTTTACAAATTTTTATACTAAAAAAATTAGTATTTAAAAAGTTTAAAAATACAAAAATGCAGTTGCCATCGGTAGCAAGATCAAGGTCCCGGCTACCGGTGGTTAAGGATCCAGAGACAGTAATCTTATAGAGAGAGAAGATTCCTGTCTTTGTCTGGCCGTGTCTAGAAGTCCTGCCTTCTGCATCTGACTCTTGATTCAACCAGCGGGAAGGTAAGTGTGAAGAGGGACAGCTTTTGTTATACCACGATTTAATAAAAAGGCTGTACAACTATCTATAGATTTCTCTATGAATATGAAAGACACTTTTGTGATGTCTACTGTCTAGTTATTAAAGACTGTTAATTGTCTAAAGTATTTTATATATCTACGAATAAAACCAATTAATTAATATTTCCACGTTTATTTACATCAATTGCCCATCAAAGACAAAACTTAACAGTAAGTACCCGTAGTGTCAGTTTATTGGTATAACAAACGTAACTATTGTAGTTGGGTTAAAACACAGATTTAAAAATACAAGGAGATAGGTCAAGCCGGCGTTTAACTTGTGACAAGTGTATGCCCTGTGGGCATACATTTCCGCCACTTCGCCTTCCGATAAAGTCAAGTGAATCCGTAACTCAGCGATTCGACCGATCTCCTTCGCGGCTGTGCTTAATTTACATCGCTTCGCAGTCCTTAAGACGCGCGCAATGAATAGTGTATATTACTTGATATTACGGCATGCTCAACTAGAACCATGTTATGTAGTACGGCCGCTGATCGCGACACTCGGTCTTCCTATGAACTCGGCGATTCGATCGATCTCCTTAGATCGATATATCTGTGGGTTAAAACCTCAATTTGTATGGGACATATCATTTGCGCTTCTTTCACGTTTCCTATACAAATTGAGCTCTTAACGAAACTATAATAGTTACTATTTTAAACTAAAAAACTTACACTACGGGTACTATTGACTTTTACGCTTCCACAGCATGAGCACATGAGTATTTCTATCCGTGTGACAGGGAACTCTGGTTGTTGGAATTGGAACTTAAGTAAATAATTTACAGGAACTGGCTACCAAGCTATTTGGATCAAAAATAACGTGAGTCCCGACGACTTAAGAATGGAGAAGCCTAGAGCGTTGAAGATATTATCTGAGCAAGAGTTGCCAGAGAACAAAATGCGCAAACAAGCACGCAAGATAGAACAGATGTGGTGTCCGTATATGACACCGTATGAATTGAAGAATTAGATTACTTACTGAGACAATAGAAAATTAAACAGTTCTTGGACTGTAAAAAGTAAATTATAATTGAAACATTTTAAAGTTTTTCACAAAGACATAAAAGAAGAAAAAATAAATTTCGACATTTAAATATTTTTTTAACAAGTATGAGTTGCATAACAAGCCTATTTTGCGACGGCATTGCGCTGGTTATTAAATTTATTGCAGATTAATTATCTATGACAGAATAAAAAAAAATACATTTTTAAGCTTTATTTATTTATTACATGTATGTATATTGGATATATCTTTTTCTTCTTCTTTTTGAAGAATGACGGAGAAGGAAAACAAAAATGTTGTTTTTACTATTTTCCTCGCAATTTTTTCACATTTTCTCACTTTTAAACTTTCCCTGGACTACCACAAATATTAATTGCCACAAAATTAGCCAAATCGGTCCTGCCATTCTCGAGTTTTAGTGAGACGAACGAACAGGAATTTATTTTCGCTCATTACGAGATACTGAGCATAGCCCTCTCCATAGTGCGCTGAACAACATTAAACTTGATCATTGAACTGCGGCTTACACGAATTATGTAATAAAAATTTCAATGAAACTGTATTTCGGATATATAGGACCAAAAAAGGATTCAAAAGAGGAGTGTTAGCAGGTCGGAAAGACGAGGGTGGTGCGTGGCAGTTTATCTCTCACACCATTAGGACTCTGCTTTGGCGTGGGGTCCACGTCCGGAAGCCTCGTGGCGGACCCTGGTAACGTGGTGGGGAAACTTTCTCGGCGGGTGTGTGGCTTTTGATGTCAAGTGTGTTCCCTTGGCATTCAAAGTCACATGCCATCGAAGAGTTGTTTTTGTTTTCCCACCACGGCTAGTTCCGGACGGCCTTTTTCAGGGCCACGACCGTGCCGAAGTCCTCCGGGTGCGGTCCGATGGCTGCTCCCGGTGTCCTCGTCAGGAGGACGTGCCAGGTCGAGCAGCCGTCGTCGGTGGAGAAGTGTCTGCTGGCCACCAATTGGTGCATAGAGTGCCTAGACGGGCAGCGTTGGGACGGTTTCGGTGTAGTTGCGCTCACGTGCGCAGATCCCGAGCCGTCCCGTAATAGCGCACTGGAGGTCAGGCCGGCGAGGATGTTTGGTGGGTATGGAGGGAACGTCTTTACCTCGAGTCCCACATATCCCCTGCGGTTGGCACCACCCCGCAGGGACGATGCGTAAATGCATTTGACCTCCCTGTCAACTAAAAAAGGACTCTGCTTTGGCTTAGGTAGCTACCATTAGGTAGAATGGAATGGAGCTTGACATTTTTATTAAAAAAAATGCAATATTTTTTTATTCATAAAAGATTTGTTGGCATTTGACAGCTACTCGTAAATTCTACGAGTGTCGCTCGAAGTGAGAAATGACATCGTTATAAAACAGAAAAACGGAAGATCTAAGGCTCAGTTGCACCAAGTAACTATAACGATAACAAATGCCAAAGGTGCCGTCAAATCTCTGGTTAAGCGAAATACAGGTTGCATCATTTTAACAATGGTTAAAATGATGTAATAAATGACGATAACCATAACCACTCAACTTCGGCCGGTTAAAGAGGGTTAAAGTTACAGTTTGTCTGTGTCAACTGTCATGCAATCAATTTCAATTTCAATGACGTAAGGTGGTTTGTGTTTGATTGGTGTTTGATAACGCAATTTGAAGTATTGTCACTATCAAAAATAAATCCCTGTGAATTTTTGGGAAGGGAAACTTCTTTTCACTTGTAACCCTTTTAACTTTAACTATAACATTTTACATGACGGTGCGACAAAAGATAGTGGACTTTGATGGTTATTGTTAAAGTTTCAGTTAAAATTAACTTTAACAGTGACCATAACGTAGTACTCGGTGCAACGCACTCATATCAAAATTCCACACTTCGAAATTCAGTAGCGTAACTCGTACTTATATTAGTGTATACAATTCCGTTCTTAATTTCCGTATCCATTCTTTAATTAGTACTTTACTCACAGTATAACCATTACCGCGTAGCTCCACACTCGGTAGCATTAACACGTCAGCCGCCGAAATATTTCAAAAACTTTTATCGATCTCTTATCAGTTAAAGACGCCCGTGTAACCCGAGGAGACCGCGTTAAATGCAGGCCAGATCTTAATTAACTTAAACGGGTAAGATGCGTTATCTACCGGCAATCCGCCTCACGCGTTGAAATCATAAGCGTTTCAAAGAATACCACAATAGCGACATAGAGTAGGCAAATACGGTATAAAACTACTACTGATTTTTTTTTTATGTTACGAGATGGCAATTAGAGCTTGCGGCCCACCTGATGTTAAGTGGTACCGCCGCCTATAGACACTTGTAATATTAAGTGTAAATCACTTAACGCCGCAAGTGCGTTTGCCATCTTGGGGACTGATGATATGCCGTCCATGCCCAGTAATTACACTGGCTACCTTTCCCTTCTTTTTCTTTTCGATTTCTTATTACAATGAACACTTTACATTAATTTAAGTACTTTCAGGGTGTACCTACATTATTTCTGTTAAACGTTGTAAGTATAATGTTAAATAAAATAAATATAAATAATTAATATTGAGCCTTCGAAAGGCTTGTTGATGATTATTATACATATATTTAACTCGTTAAGCCCCGTTCGCGCTCAGGAGCGCGAGAACACAATTAAAATCAATTGTGTCTGGATATTAATAATCGTCCAGGGATTAACAAACTATTTAGCAAACTACGTTGATATTTCTATGAAAACAATATGATAATGTAATATCTGTCCAATAATTCAAAAGATATAAATCTCAACTTCACTATTGCAAACTGGACTTTATAAATAGTGGCAATAAAACTCTAATTAACAAGTAAAGGTCAACCACAAAATAAATGTTTCGTAATGAATTTGCTGATGTCCGCTGCTCTGTGGCGGGGTGCACACATTAACGGTAATTAAGAGAATCGAGAGACGAATCTCGAATCGAGATAACATCGGATCCGTATCGAGTCAGCCCACCCGTAATGCTCACTCGTCTAATACATTATACATGCTTAACTTACATTAGTTCCCTATTAACATCTTCTGACAACGAATCACCTTATTAAAGAACAGGCTGGGCGATTTACTGACCACTTTTAACGCATATTCAACTCTATTGCTGTTTGAATAAGTGTTTTTTCAGTTTTTATTCCACCTCGAGTTTGATTAGCAGCAATAAACAGATATTTTCATAATATTCTAGTAATAATTTTGTAAAAGTGATGGTATCAGAGCATATAAAAGAAATATTCGATGTTTTTAAGAATAGTCGGATCACACACGAAGCTTCCTAGTTTTAATATGACGATAAATACGCAATTACGGCGACATTTGACGACTTAAAGTTTCATGGTCGTTATGTTACACAAAGTTACGATAATACCAATAATAAACTTTTATTTATTTCATTCGAGATCTAATTTTGAAGTTCTTATGAGCTTTAGACGATTTTTAACTGCAGTTAATAGTTCTAATAAATATGAGTATCTATTCGTAGTATTACCTTAACTAGTTTTATAAGAGACCTGAGATTTCCGACCTGACTTAAATAAGCGTGACGCGCTTTTTAACTTCCTCGTGAATTCAACGTGTAATCGCGTTTTATTACAAAGTGCTCCCTGGGGTCCTAGACAAGTGGCAAACGATACAACGTTTCTATCGAACGAAATGATAATAGCCCCCCATCCACCAGTATCAGTTTGTGTGTATGGTGACAAAAGGGTTGTTTTTCCTCTCAGACTGGCGAGGAAAGATAAAGTCGCAGGAAAACATGTAGAGATGACATTTAGTTAGTGGCCTCAACGGTTTTATTTATCCCTACGATGTTTATCTACAGTTCATCTATGAGGATAAGTCATACGAAATAAGTGCTAGTGGATGGGGGGCTATTGCAACTAACCCAAATAAATTAGGACTAGGATAGGAAGAAAAAAAATGGTCTCTAATAACAAGCCTTAAAGCTTATTAATTTACCTGTGTGCGGCATCTCGGCACGTTGTCTTCAATCTGAAAATAGAGAACAACATGTCAAAACAATGGACACTAAGGTGATTAAATATAATATTTTTTCCTTAAAAACCAGCTTTAAATAAAAACTTAAACTTAAAAGCTTGCTTTAAAGAAAATTCAAACGTAAATACGTTTGAATTTGAATTGACCAGTTTTAGAGATAATTATAATGACCTTGACTCTTACGGCAACTCATTAAATGTGATTTTCTATTCTTGACGAGATGAACTAATCTAAATATATATAACTCAAAGGTGACTGACTGACTGACATAGTGATCTATCACCGCACAGCCCAAACCACTGGACGGATCGGGCTGAAATTTGGCATGCAGGTAGATGTTATGACGTAGGCATCCGCTAAGAAAGGATTTTTGGAAATTCCACCCCTAAGGGGGTAAAATGTCCACGCGTACGAAGTCGCGGGCGGAAGCTAGTATAATATATAATATCCTTTATTGACATAAATACACAACAATATTTGTAAACAAATCAAAAATGAAAACATTATTAACTTTAAGTGGAGATGTTTTTAACACATAGGAAGGTTAATATGATTCTTATTGTTAACGCAGAATTTTTTGCAAAGAAATTGTGATAGAACAGGGTAATATTTACTGACTAGTAATGACGTCATTAAAACATTATACCAAACTAGCTGTGCCCGCGACTTTGTCTACGAGGATGTCGGAAAAATAGCTTAGCCTTTCTCGATTAATGGACTATGCAACACAAAAAGATTGTTTCAATTTGAATCAGTACTTCCTGAGATTAGCGCGTTCAACCAAACAAACAAACTCTTTAGCTTTATAATATGACTATAGATTAACTGCGAGTTTCTTTCGCTCTTTCTTGTTCACAGCTTGAACAATAGTTATTTCAATGTAATAATGATTTTTGTCTTAATCATGATTTCAAATGTCATCATAGGTTTTCTTAGCAAAGCCTATAATAAAGTTTTAATTTTGATAGTCTATAGACCTCCCGAACTGTATGCATAATTATTCACCACCCTTGTTGTAACGAAATGTTTGTTACCTAACCGCGCGAAAAAGCCGGATGGATTTGCATAGAAATTTGCACGCAATTAGTCCGCCTCGTTTGAAAAATATGATATGGCAACAATGAGTAATATGTTACCCTTGGATTATGTCTAGTCAATGCAAAAAAAATGAAGCTTGTATGAATGTTAGCCACGTGATGTCGGCAGAGTAGACCCCATATCCTCCAATGGGTGTCATAGAAGGCGACTAATGGATCAGCAAAGGGGTATTGACCACCTTATACTCCGTCTATCAATCCGCATTGAGCAATCATGGTGGACTACTGCCTAAACCTCGTTCGATGACAAGGAGAGGTCTTGTGTCCCAGCAGTGGGTCGAATTATAAAGGCTGTTATGATGATGATGATGATGATCAATACTAAAACATAAACTTCATATTTTTTAACTGCCTTCAAAGTGTAGGGTCTGGTTAGAGTCGTATTCCACCAAAACAACGACAAGACTAGATGATGTCACCATAGAATTTATTTTTCATCCCTTCTATTCGAAAAGTGTCGCTTTGTTCCTCTATAAGTGGGAACAAAATAGCTCTTTTCCGATAGGAACTTTTTAGCAAGCGGAAATGAGATTTGAATTTGGAACATATGTCATTCAAAGAAATCGAACACAAATTGTATGAATTACTAAAAAAACAAAAGCGCGCAAATTACGTCTGTTCTTGTTACTCAGTACATATTTTCTCATAGAAAGTGGATGAAAAGTAGAGTATATGACTCAAGAGCAAATTATTTTTCCCTGGAGCGATGTTCTTTGAATCCCTCGCTACGATCAGGATTCTACGTTAGAATCTAGTATCCTTGGCTTCGTAGTTCAAAGTAGCCCTCGGCGTAAAAATACTATCTTCTATATTTACACTCTCGTCTCCGCTCAGCTTGTGGAATGTTGAGCATCATGAGTATACTTAGGCCTCGTTCAGGGAGACGCGGCGCGTCAGGCGGTGGAATCAAAATGGGGTAGAGCAGACGTTTAGCAATATTTGGTGACATGAAAAGGCAAATCTGCCAGTATTTCACGCAATATACTGCTCTCTTACTTATTTTACTCTCACTCTTACTTACTTTATTTTACATTTTTTTCTGGTGTTCACGGAAGATCAGCGTCGAGGCGTTTTACGGTTGTCCCGATATTGTGCTGAGTGAATACCATTTCACAACTGTTTTTATTGATGTTCAATACAACCTGTAATGCTAGATTTAAGTGGTGTGAATAAATGTTTTCTATTCTATTCAATATATACATCTTTTAAAGCTGTACTAAATATTATCATTACACAACACAGAACAATTTAATCGTCTGTCATAAACCTAGTTAATTAAATTCCTGTCAAAACCCCGACATTGGTCTCATTTCCATATCAGAACAGCACTGCTATAGTCGTCACAGGTCGCCAAAGTTATTAAAAAACCACGTGACATCTTTATCGTAGGCTTTCGTCTTTTATCGTGTACGAAAAGCAACAAAGGCGACTATGACATTCAGCCATGAAACCCAGTGATTATACCGTGGGTAACCGATAAAGCCCTTAAATAATAATTTATTCAAATTAAAAATACTTATCAAAATATGATGCGGTACTAAATCAGAAATTAAGTGAGTCGGTGCGTGCTGGAGTGAAAATCGATGGTATCGCCTGCTCCGATCACCGTGAAAATCCAAAAAATTATGAATAAAAATGTTGGTGGTCACACGCGAATATCAGTTTAAAATGCGTGGCGTCTGCGGTTAGGGTGGACTGCACACGGGGCTGTTTGTTTTGTCCAAAAATTCTTAAATAAAAGTTATCATTTTTTGTAAATATTTATCTTTGGTTTCCGTAATCTCAAACTCAAAATTTCTTTATTCATTTAGGTACAATGTGTACGCATAAGAAAGTCAACGGAGACTGATCATTTATATATATGGAAGCTGGACCAAGGAAGCTCCACACCATTGTCACATGGTACTGATAGTGCATAATAATACTCCGTAAATATACTAATCTGTAACCCAAAACACTTAAAATCTATTCGAGGAGTATTGAGAAGAAAAAATACTTGTATGGGGTTTTTACTGACGAAAAATAAAAGCGATAATTATAACAAACAAAGAGTTATGATTAATTACGTATGACTAAAATCTGGTATATGTGTTCGCAGCTAAAATCACATATTTTCCGAAAACAGCATCGAAATCGGCCATTAAACCTAAAACTAAGGCTTGTAACTACTTCGTTACTTCGCGACCGTATATTTATTATTGTTTTTTTTGTTCAGTATCTATTACTTTAAAGACAAAAATTAGAAGTATTCCCGCGTCTCGCCAACATATGGTCCAGACCCGGTCAAACTCCTTTGATGTTATCGGTTCACTCGTTTACCAACCGATATATTTACAACGGTTTTCTTCTTCTTCTTTATTTAAATAGCGTAAACGCATTTCGCCAATGTCAAGTGAAAATGTACTTATAGTAACAGACAATTGTACGGTAGATTGAGGTTAAAAAATGGAGTCTCTCAACACGCGTTTTCGCAACAAGGACTCTGGAGAAACTCGCAACGTTTTTACCAAAACCAAATCGTTATCGTTTTCATAAGTTTTGACAGCTGACATCTGTCAAACTGTTGTCAAAATGTATGAAAACGATAACGATTTGGTTGGAGTTTCTCCCGAGTTCTTGTCGTAAAAACACGTGTTGAGAGACTCCATTTTTAATAACCTCAATCAACCGTACAATTTTTGTTACTTTAGCTATATTTCCACTTGACATTGGCAAAATGCGTAGGCTTAATGTGACGCGATGCCATTAATTAAGAATAGAATAGAACGATATGGTTAAGTTTCTCCCGAGTTCTTGTTGTAAAAACACGTGTTGAGAGACTTCATTTTTAACCTCAATCAACCGTACAATTTTTGTTACTTTAGTTACATTTTCACTTGACATTAATTAAGAATAGAATAGAATAGGTTTGGTAAAAACTTTGTAAATAGCGCGATAAGGCTCTAGGAGGCCTTGTTCTGTGAAACACCGCCAAGAAACTCAGTAACTTTGTTCCTCTTGCTGTTAACACTATTGATAGGCCGGCAAACATTGATAAAATAGTGGTAGGTGGCTAGCCATGCAGACTTAAAGTAAATCTTACAACCAACCAAAACCAATATAAATGTACTACACATCTGATATGCAAAACCTTTTGAATATTAATAACTTGTAAGATAAATAAACAGTATTTCAAAACAGTTATAAATTTATTATCTATAGAGTATTAATTACAATATTTAATGTTCTTTGACATTTCAGATGTGTATATTAGATTATAACATGGATTTATCATCAATTTAAGTACTGCTATTAAAAATTACTAATCAGTTTTATGTTTTTTTAATTATTCTAGCAGTAAATTAGTAACGTGTTTTTTTGTTAGATAAATCAAGCAAAATTTATATTGGCATAGGGTATGTTAAATTGAATATTAAAACATCGATTGTTATATGATCGCCAGTGAAATAATTGAACATCCAAATGAAGATGTAGATAAGTACGGATGAAGACATGGATATAATCAAAGTAAACGACATATATATTTTCTCTAGTAAATATAACCCATTCGAAATATTCCACTAATAAAATATTTTTCTAAACTTGAAATCAAAACATTGAATAGAAAAATACACTTGTCATAAGTTACCTACAGTTATTTTTCTTTTAAAGTACACCGAATCTGTATTCGGTGTACTTTTAAAAAAGATAAACTATGTAAGCAAACAAAATAATATTTCTAAAAACAAAAAAGGCTGTTTTTAGGGAAACGAAACCTTTTACTTATACACAGAAAACTCCTTGGTCCCCTTTGGCGGCAAAGTAGTGTTTTTAATTATAAAGAAAAAAGGTTTTAAAAAGGTGAGTGGGCGGCCGATAATTTGGCTGTAAATAAGTGTGACCAAGCTTACTCGCGCGCCGATCTGATATGCTACTATTTTGCATAACATCGCGTAGGGACGCCTTGAAAAGGTACCGATATCGATATTTTCATCAAGCTGCTTTTTTACGAAAAATATGTTGGTTAGAAGTCATATTGAAAATTTTCACTCATAATACTGGAATTATGTTTTTTATTCACTAATTAATGTTTAATAAATATCAAAATTTTTACCTGTACGTGGGAAGCCTGGATCAATAGATGTGTAGGAAGCTATACTGACCCACTCCACGAAGATGGCGTCAATTTTCATAACAAAACAGTAAGAAAAAGGCGCACAATTAATCAAGATTAACAAAAACTTTTCCGTAAGACCTACATCGCTATCTTTAATTCGAATGCCGTGTTCGACTCAGGTCGAGCGTATCAAAAATATTACGAAAACTATTACCATAATGTCATACGACAAAATGCTTAAATTACAGAGCGCGTGGCGCGCGGTCACGCCCCATAGCCTCGCCACAAAATAAACAATCACAGAAGTTAAGATTAACATTACACACTTATAAATATATATTTCATAAATATATTTCACGCTCACACCAATTATCTAGCAACACATAATTGAGCACTTTTTTATTGACTAATGCTGGTGGCCGCAGATGGTCTTCTCAGCGTCACAGGGTTAAGAAAGCGAGGAACTTAGTTGGTCCTTTGCACAGTGATCAGCTTGGACCCTGTAGTACTTGGTAACCCTGTAATACTTGGTTCGTAGTCGTTTCGTAGCCGCCTTTTCGTAGCGTTCATAGTAAAAAAAGAGGCGTGTCCTTTCCGATCTGATAAGTGTGCTAAGACCTGCAATTCAAACTTCCCAAGAGGATTTCTAGTTGGCGACCATCTCCCGCGGGAAAGACTCTACGCCGATTAGGCTCTAGGGCGAGAAGCCTGCGGAGCTTGAGTAAACTACACATACACTCTAAAAAAAATTTAGCTTCAGACAAGATTGTGATAGCTATGATCAAGATTCTTGATTCCAAACGAGCCAAACCAGGCGCTAGATACTTAAAATTAATAAGATTTTTTATAGCTTTTACTATTTGTTACTTAAATAAGACTCTTCTTCAAGCTCTTATTCATTGATACCACAATATTTGACTACTGATTGAGATTTGACCACCGACTTACCTTAGCTAAGTTGATTAATATTTTGATCGCTATTATAAGAGCAATGAGTCTAGGTAGGTAATTAATAATTAACTTAGTGAGTGCAATTAAGAGCTTTATCAATATTAATATGTAAAGTAGCTGTTGTAACTAATTAACCCAACAAGACTTGATTAACAAAAATTTGCACACAAACCGTATTATAACAAGGATTGCTCAGCCTGTCTCTCTGATTAACTTAAAACTTCTTCTCCAAAACTTCTCCAAAATGTGTGTTATTGTTGATTTTGAGACTGCCTTGCTTACGTAAGTTAGTTTTGACAATACTACGGATGAGCGTAGGTATTAAAAGTAAAGTAAGAATTTCCTTCTGTGCTGTAGTTCTTTTGTGATCTCGGTATACAGTTTGTTACAGCTGATATACGACTCAATACTTGTTTGTTTACGAGCTTATTTTTTGAGGTAACATGGTAAAATTTTGATACATTGACGCCGTCGTGGTGGAGTGGTCAGTAAGTAGATTTTTAAACAGATTCAAGGGCGCGGTGGTGGATGCGATCAAACAAGGCACAACACTCAAGTTTTGTACAGTTCTGTAATTAAGTTTAAAAATCCCCACGAGATACTGATTGTGAAAATACTGTTTTTACTAGTTCCGATTCGCAATTTTGATGCATATTATAAACAATTTAATAACCAAACACCATCATCTGCCTATGCGCACGCAACACGCAAAATAAACGCCCCTTAACAGGAAATAATTGTCTTTTTGAATTAGCTACTTTATAAACAAATGCCAATACTTTTATTAGACCACCCTTTAAAAAATACACACACATACACTGTATTTAATAGATAATTCCTACATGGCAAGTAGGAAGCTATTCAATTATAAACGAGATTGTTCGAGATTTCCCAATATAAAAGTTTCTAAAATAACTGAAAAGAGTGTTGAATCGATATTATATTAATAAAAATAATATATTTTCATGCTCACACCCATTATCTAGCTCAAATTAAGTATCTTTAAGAATTTGAGTCATGGTGACAACTTAATGGACATAATTTTATATATACATAATTTTTATATTTAAATAATTTATATATTTTTGTAAATGAAGTTAAAAACATGACTCACAACTCGTGAACAAATTTTCGTGTTCATCACACAATCATTTGCCACTACCGGAACTCGAACCCGGACCAACCTTGCTGACCTCTTCACCATCGCGTCGAAATAATATTTACAAAGGAATTTAAATAAACCATAAAAATCACTGGTGTAAAACGCTTTCGGTTACAATTCTTATGAATGCTGGTACCCTTTTATCTGTGTGTGATAGGAATACATGAACATAGAGTCGCATAGACACAATCTGCATGTATATCTACAGTAACCAATCACAAAATGTCAAAATATTCTACAGCCATTCGTAAATTGTTATTCTAGATTCCTTAACTCATTATAATGGCTGCCAGATTAATCGATTGCGTCTGTATAAAAATGAGCTAATTAAGTGCGTAAAAAACTTAACCCTGTCGCCTTCTCAGAACGATACATAAACGATATATCGCGTTATAACTCTAACGTGTCACGGGACCACACTGAGATATCTTAACCCTTCGACGACAGAGCTAAATTATACGCTCTTTGGAAAAAAGAATAAACGGTTGGATTCGCAATGCGGGTTCCGTGCTTGTTCAATGTTTTGGATTAATCGAGATATCCTTAACTTTTGTAAGCAAAATATTCAAAAAAGGGACCGCAGTCTAGCAACTCAACATTTTCGTAGTGCTGTGTCTCTTTTTTTGGGTAAAGTTGCTAGAACTCCACTTTTTAGGGGTAGTGAGTAAGTTTGTGAGAGCGGAAGTGACATAGAAGGCATGCGAACTGTTAGACCGTCGAATTAGAAAACGAAAATCCAGGGACAGCGTACATAATTTTGAAGTATTGCTTATAAAATGTAGAGCAATCGAGGACTCAATAATATAGAGTAGTAGTTATCATATAAGTTTAGCCTTGAAACCTATGTATACAAAGAGTAAATAAATATACATTTCATACTTAGTTGACCGTGCATTTGCGCAGGAACTATTTATAAGATTCTGACAAATATTAGATATGAGACAAGCTCCATTTTCAAACAATGTAAAATGTAATTGTTCGAAAAAATTGCTTAATTATTGTTGGATTACAATTAAGAGCTGTGTATTTTGTGTTAAATAAATAAATGCATAGTCTGGCTACCAATATCGCTACACTAAGCAGTAAATTTCAGATCCCACGCCAAATAAATACTCAAGACTTCTTATTGTCATAATTAATTACAAGCAAACCAAAACCTAAACGGAAGAAACCGAGCCTACAAGAATTTATCCCAGCGAGGTGAACCCGTAATTCCCTTCGCCATTTAAGCCCTTTCTTGGACGGAACCCAGGCAAAAACCCACCTATTCCGGTGGCGGGTTGAAAAACAAACTGCCCGCGAATTGATTAGCATACTCCTTGAGGGACCCCCCACACGCGGCTTCAATTAAGCTACTTGTCTTTTCGCGCGCCGTGTGCGAGCGAACTTATCTCGAATCGTTGGCTTTATTTTGCGCTAGAGTTTTCATTGGCGACAATTTTATGCTGTACGGCAAAGGGAAATGTTGCGTGGGTCCGTTGGATTGGGCTGTAGTTAAGTTTGTGATGTAATTCTCATTTATTTTAAACTAGCGTCCCGCCCGGAATTTCTCGGCTTTTCTCTGCTATAATATGTATATATTATACATATTAACCTTCTTCTTGAAGCACTCTATCTATTGTTGAAAATCGCATTGAAATCCGTTGCGTACCTAATTAAAAAGTTCTAAGGGCACATACAGAAAGAGCGACTTCGTTCGGATGCTTTGTCTAAGATTGTATACAAGATGTTTAAAAGCACACACCATGTAAGTACGGTGGTTGTCTATGGTTGGCTTTTTAAATAACAAATGTTGGTGTTTGGCGGGAAACCATGGCATCTGAATGTGGATTTTTGTTTCTATAATTCAAGACTGTTTCGGAGTGGATTTTTTGTAGTGAAATTGGTGTTATTTTGATGCACAAGAATCCGTTTTGACGAGCAGTTATAGGAATTCATTGAAATAAAGGTTTTGTGGTGTATATCGCTGAGAATTTTATATTAAGACATCCATTCCACCTCATCAGTTACCATCATGTGGTCTGTTGCCATGAATCTCTCCCTTGATGCATTAAAATACTTCAATGCAAACATGAAGAAAGAAGAAACGGCACGGCAAAGCTTAAACCTCGAAATATACCTAATGGCAACTAGTCACCAGGTAAAAAAATCAAACTTTGTGTTATTTATTTTATACGCCGGCACCAGCACGTGTAAAAATGCCCTTATATTAATGGGCAGCACAGTTTTATTTCGCAGATAATTTTACAATACACCTTAATGGACACTCGCGGGATAATTGTTTTAATATTGTGGAGTTCCTTAATGAAAAATTATTGGCGTAGTGCGTAGTATTTTTTTTCGCCACCTAGTGGTGTTGAACTTGTATTCAAATAAGGTTTTGTGTGATAAAATTATAAAATGAAAAATAAAAAAAACTAGAAGATTACAATACCATAGAATATATCATGATAGAAGACCAATACCATAGAAACCATGGCGTCTGGATGTCGATCTTTATTTCGATAATTCAAAATATTGCTTCGGAGTGGATTTTGTGCAGTGAAAGTGGTGTCGTTTCGTTGCATAAGCATCCGTGTTGACGATCACTTAGGGGCCATCCATAAATTACGTCACACGAATATTAGGACTTTTTAACCCCTCCCCCCGTCCTTGTCACAGGTTGTCACATTTTTAGAACCCCTCCCCCCTGATGTGACGTCACACATTTTTAATTTTTTCTTTTTCTTTTCTTAAACCTACTCAAACCCTTACCAGAACTCTCGTGAATTTTGTGTCTAACTTACATTACAACGCCGCTCTAGAAGTTGATTGTTATTGCAAGAGAGATAATCTCATAGCGAGAGTGCTAAAGTATTATAAATATAGATCGAGTTCGAAAATTTTTAGATTTTTTTATTCACATATAAATTTCGCGTTTTAGTACTTTAAATTTTAACATGTAACGTCACAAAGCTTTTGACCCCCCCCCCCCCCCCCCCTGCCCCGTGTCACACAATGTCACATTCTGGTGATATCCTCCCCCCCCTTTAACGTGTGACGTAATTTATGGATGACCCCTTATGAGGAATCATTGAAATAAAGGTTTTGTGGTCTGTTGCCATGCATTTCTTTCCAAGCACTCCCTAGATGCATTAAAATGTGTGACGCCCATATTTTAATGCAAACCTCAAGAAACATCAAGAAATAATATTGTTACGAACAAGTGTTTTTCCTAACTTGAGATTGGCAGAAATGGTTGTTTCTTTATCTATATATACAAAAACAAGCCTAAGAATTTCTTACGATGTTTTTCTTCACTGTAGAAGCGTCGATTAAACGTACATATGAATTCAAAATTTGTAAACACATTGGTACGTGTCGGGGTTCGAACCGGTGCCTCTCGGGTGGGTGACAACGCTCTTACGCACCACGCCATCGACGCTTTTATCTATATTATCTGTGCTATAATATAAGTATGTAATTGTATCAATTTTGTAGTGCAATAAATTATTATTATTGCATATGAATTACAAACTTCCCAAACAGTGTAATTAAAATTAATGCTCAAATTTGGAGAGACGTTAAATCCTAACCGCGCAGGGTGCAGTAACATTTAACACAGTTAGCCCAGAAATATATCTTCATTACCTTTAAACTGCTACACGCGGGCGGAGCGAAAGCATTATTGGGACTAAACGCGGCTGCCTGTCACACCGTCGCGTAACGAATACGAGAACATTTACACGGAATGTGATTTTCAAGTGTTATATTGCATTTTACAAATATCCCAAAAGGGGTTGAGCAGAACTTTAGGTAATATTCGGGTTCTCATAAAGCCACAACTGGCAGTATGTTCCATGCAGTGCCTCAAAATAATGACAGGTTGCCAGCAAAAAGTACCAGACCTTCAGTAAAGCAACAAACAAAAGTCAATAACCAGGGTAGATGTTACAATCTAAGTAGGTAGTAGTCAGAGTATTGAGAAGAATACAAGAATAATTACTAAATGTAATTTCAAAGTTTTCCGTTGCATTTAAATGATTAAATATCCATACCATGAATTACGCGACGTCCGTTAGTATTACTAATTCTACATAATTACTAATATTACCAATTTTAGTAAAAAAAGTGATAAAATACAAAAAAAAAATGTAAATATGTGTATAGTGTAGTATTTCAATTTAATTAAAACCGTTAAAGTTTTAACAGTTTAACTTTATGATCAAGGCATTTATGATGTGGCATAACGACACTACGAGCACTACGAGCTACAATTCCAACGCGAACTAAGAAATTTGGACACTTATTTATTTGTCGAACAATTAAGAAATGGAATTCACTACCAGCACACATGTTCCGTCCTTCCTGCAATTCTGGGTCATTCAAAAGAGGCGCGAAGAAGAACCTTGAAGGTCGGTAAGGCGAGGGTGGCTAGAGCAGCGGTTTATCTCTCGAACTAGCTATCTTCGCAATAGGACCTTGTGCACCTCCATCTCTCATGAGTGGATGGCTGCTTCCGATAGCCTTATAGCCACTTTGGCAATAGGCAGCAAGGGGGTGTTTAGTCAGTATGAGTCTGACATAACCCTAGGGGCCGGCCCTTAGGGTATCCATGAGGATTCACCTCCTCCTTCCCTCGCATGTCCGGAAGGTTCTTCTGTCTGTCTTCGTTGCTTTGTCTTTCGCTCCTCCCTGTGGGGGAAGGAAGGGGAAAGCAGCGGGGGGGGGGGTCAGGGGAGAAAAAAAAAAAAAAGCAATAGGACCTTACTAGGTGGAATGGATCATTTGCTTGACCTTTTTATAAAAAAAAGTTAATCTCATTTCAAAGTGAAATATTTCTGATTTTTACTACTCAAATATGTAGAATTATTTACATTGGTTACATTGATTAAGAAGTTCATAAAAATTGATTTATTAAATAACAAAAACTAATGTCTTATAGGGCATTAGTTTTCTTGCACTAAGCGATCTCAAATCCGCCACAAGAGTTATATCAAGAGAATAATTGGTCAAAATAAATAAAGTATTCCTGTCTAAATTCTTAATTCAGCGTAATCGTTGCAATTCCGTGTGACAGTCGGCCGTGCATAAAAGCGCGCATGTTGCGCTCAAGATAAAGATAGTGACACCAACGCGCATTTGCATTCATGTGCCACACAACGAGAGACCACCCTACGAAAGCTCTGATTGGTTCGCTAACACTACAAGTAGTAGGCCGAAAATGTACTAAAAATGTTTAGAGCTAAGAACTAATTTTGAAAGTTGCAGTTCTAGCGAATGAGACCTTCTTCCTAGTTCAAGGCAAGGATAAGTGCTGGCGACCTTGGTCATACTGAGCGAAACATCCCTTGCCTACATAACACACTCAAGAAACACATAGAAAACGGGAAAAATATTTGATTTTATTGTCCAATACAAAGGCAACACAGAAAACAAAGGAAATGATGCTATACAAATAAATAATAATAACAATATAACAAAAAAATAAAAAGTGATTTTTAATCAATACAAAATTAAATAAGTGATTTTTAAACATTACCTTCTCACAGAAATAATAGATTTTTAATCAATACAAACTTAAAGAGAAAAGAGAATATCAATATTTAAATAATCAAATTCTGTACAAGATGAAGAAAGTTTTATGAAAATAGCTTCAGTAGTTCTCGAGCTATGTTTCTTTTTTATTTTGGTAAGACCCATTTCCAAGATTTTTAATCATCATCATCATCAACAGCTCATATAATGTCCCCACCGAGGGGCTCGAACCTACCCCACATTAGGCCTTAGTCAACCACGCTGTCCAAGTGCGGATTGGTCGACTTCACACACAACCTAAGAATTTCTTTATAGGATGTTTTCCTTTACCGTATATAAAAGCGTCGATTAAACGTACATATCAATTCAAAATTTGAAAACACATTGGTAGCTCCGTGGCGAAGTTAGAATCGGTGCCTCCCGGGTTGGAGAAAATGCCCTTACTCACTACGCCACCGACGCTGTACTACGCGCGGTGCCATCAATATTCTACATTTATTAAACCAAACAATTTCTTATGTACTTTAGATTATACCTGTTATGTACAGCACTTTTGTGGCAAGTTAGCAACAATAAACACATGGTTTAATAATTTTCAATTTTTTTTGTATTTTTTTCGAATTCAAACTTTTGCGATATTTCGGTTGGTGGCAGTACACTGTCATCTACTTGACAATTAGACTTTCTTATCTGTAAATTCTAAGGTAAATTCCCTCAGTAAATTCCTGTAAATTCACAATACTGCTGAACAAAACAAAACTCTAACTCACAACACATGACGTAAGAAATCACGGATATAATTCCCGAAACACTTGAGTACTGAGTACATAAATTTCCCTCAACATTTTAGAGCGTACAAAAACTGTTTTAGCAGAAAAGCCTAATTAAGAATAACCCAGAAAAACGTTTCATTACTTTGACATCGCGGCAGGCGCGTATTAGCATTTTCGTGTTGCATGTAACTTGCTCGGTATGGTTGCACTCTAACATGTTTAATGGCTTCGCACGATGTTTCCATGCTTCTAGGGAACAGTCACACGATGACAGATTGAAAAACACTGTCGGAATTATTTGAATTATTCTTGCAATTAAAACGCAACTCACAAAACTAACAAAGGATTAAGCAATCACTCCGATTGCGGTACGATTTAGGAACTTTTTAGAAAAGAAAGTACTTTATACTACACCTGATCGGAACAGTAGCTATTATTCCCTCAAATTAAAAAGAGAAAGTTGATCTTTTCTTCGGCCTAAATATTCGGGAGGAAAAGTTGTATGAAATTCCATTTCTAACGTGTTTAGCGGGAGGAAAAGTTGTATGAAAATCTATTTCTAACGCGACGTCGCCGCCGTCAGCGGGGTGCTCGGTAGGGACGCGCGCTGCGACAACGACCGGCCATTGGTTGGTCGATGTTTCGCAGAACATCTGCAACTAGTGTTGCATAATCATAATCTCTTTATCTTATATATAAAATTCTCGTGTCACAATGTTCGTTCCCGTACTCCTCCGAAACGGCTTGACCGATTCTCATGAAATTTTGTGAGCATATTGAGTAGGTCGGAGAATCGGCTAACATCTATTTTTCATACCCCTTAGTGATAAGGGTTGTCCTGTCCACCCATATTTTTTTTTTTAATTTATAAGGAAAAACAACGTTTGTGGGGTCAGCTAGTCTAATATATAAAATTCTCGTGTCGCGGTGTTTGTGGTTAAACTCCTCCGTAACGGCTTTTTTGTAAGGCAAAATAACGTTTGCCGGGTCAGCTAGTAATTTTATATAGGTAGGTACTGCTTATTTCAATTTAACAAGTCTTTGAATGTTCCTCACAGGTGTTGTATAAAGCACTATGTAACACTTGGGAGAAAGTTCGATTCCCAACTCGGGAGTATTGTGACAAACTGCTCCCTCGTTGGTATTCTGTCACTTTCGTCCCGCGGTGAACAATGTACTATACTTCTTTTTTAAAGACAGATAACGCGACAGCAATTGATTAGATTGATCATGGGCGACGTTAAAATGCCAGTTTGTCTCCTAATACCATTAAAAAAACCTGTATGTTCGAGGATATTTCAAAGACTCACACTCACATATGCATGTATACATACATATAACCACGCTCACGATCCCAAAAGGGCTCGATGAGAGCTTCAGGCAAGGAGCTTATACTAAGAATGGAGTCATTACACAAAATAACAAAGTGAGGGCAAAAATTTTGACAATACTTGACATTTCAAATTTCACATTTCTCTTTCTAGAAATTGTCGTCATCTCTTTCTAAACACGACTACATAGAAACAAGATTTCCCCAGTATTTCGCCATCTTTCTATAACAAAAGTAGAAAAGTAGCTAAAAACTTAACATATTGTATTCAATTATCAGTATTTATTATCAATGAAAGAAATAAATATAATATATTTACTTTTAATGTTTAGGTTTGTATTTTATTTTGAAAATCATCATTGTGATTCTTTCTATAACTTATGGGAAATGAAAGGATTTATGTAATGGCAGCACTATCTTCATGTGTCAATGTCCCGAAATCTCAACATGACATAAATTGTCGTAATTGACATATTCATAAATATCGACTCGCGATTTTGGTACGGCTTTTTACTTTAAAATAAGGATAAATCATGCAAAATGGTAAATAAATACATATTTCGAGCTGGTAGAAGTGAGTAGTATTGAGGATGCAGTGTGAATTTCACTTGTAAGTGTCATAATTGCATATAATATTGTTCAATCTATAAATTTCATTTTTCACCCGTAATTCCAGATTATTAGCGTTATTTTGCAAAACTCCATAAGAGGGAGAAATTTCTGATACTCGCATTTAATCCTATCTTAGAATTTAATGAATTTTTGTACATAATTTACTTATTCAAATATTTGTAAACAAATGACTAGGGTGACTAGGATTTCCGGAATCATAAGGAAATAATATCCCTTTCTATCCATTCCTTTTATAAATGGCAATTAAAATTGATAGATTATTTTATTTAATTCTTTGAAATAACTGTTACATAGATAAAATGCATAAATAGTTTTACCCATTTTTAGTTCTAAATGTTTATTTACAAATAAAATATGTAATTTGTGTAATGTAAATTATTTTATTTGAGAAAAAGATAATGAGAGTATTGATTGGATTGTACTAGTGTAATAATGTCTATCATTCACATTTACATGTACTAACATGCAACGCAGATACATTGCACACAGACAGACAGTATTAATAAAATTGTGGCTGCGCTCTTCTGCACTTGTAACCAAATAGCATATTAAAATCTATCAAATGATAGTTTTTAATATGCTATTTGATTACAAGTTAAAAGTGTACATAAATATTTATATACACTTTTAACTTGCATACATAAAATTTTCTTTTCTTTTTAGATTTCCGAAGCGACGGACCATATGGTTGTCTATTGTGCCTTTAAAAACAAAATTTTATGTAAGTTCGAAAATATGTAGCTTCCACTTTCAAGACACCGACACTTTCAAGGCAACTGCTTATGTCAAACTTCAAGCCCTTTTTTCAATAAAACCACTACTCAATCACTTTTCAAAGGCAACCGTTGAATTGGTTAGTAAAATTTTTCTTGATAATATACAGTTAATACAGAGAGCTAAAATGTTTGGAGAAATAATTTTAAGGGCATCAGGCATCATCAATTATTGAATATACAATGACTCAATTGAATTTTAACATTCTGCATAGTCACAAAAATGGCGTATGACGCAAAAATGAGAAACCAGGATTTCCGAAGTAATTAGTCTATTGTCACCAACACTTCATTTATCGATGTTTAGAGTAGGTTAAATAAAGCGTAAGAAATATACATTCGAATTAAGTTAATCTAGTATGAATAATTTCTAATCTAGTCCGTTACACTTTTATCTTGATTATGCTATGCCTAAATGGGCAACATGATGTGGTGGTGTTGTTTGTGAACATCTGTTATTTACATTCATGAATGCAATAAATTATTTGATTTGATCTGAATTATATTTACAAGTTTTGTTTGCCTAATCTTCTTTTTATATACCGATAAATGTCGAATCGAAACCGACGAGTTTGGTCGATTTTATTGCACGTAAGTGTAGATAACGGTCATTTTTATCAATATAAATTAATAGCTTTAGATATTTTTATAAATAAACTTAATAACCGTGACTCGCAAACAAATATTCGTGTTCGTCGCACAAATATTTGCCGGCACCAGGATTCAAACCCGAACGGCTTCATATGTAGGTAGCTATACTGACCACTCCACCATGACGGCGTCAAAAAGTTGTTCATATTGATGGCCTAAAACACCCCAAATATTACATATAATGCAGGCTGTAACATGTAGGGTACCATGTTTAAGTACCCTTCATGTTAAAGCCTGTATTATAGTAAAAACCAAGTGCTACTAAACTTACTTTTAGCCGATTTGTAGCCAGTAGCTGTTAATAATGTAACTAATTCACTAGTTACTAGAGCTAACAATTTCTTCTGTTGTATAAAAAACCGCACTTCGGCTTTCAGCCGTAATATCTATCAATATAAAGAAAGTCTGGTAGTAAGTTGGTAAGTTGCGCATCATTATGGCCCTATAATCATTACTCAAGAACGGCTAGATCGGTATACATATATAAATGTATTTTTATAGCATTGCTAACCGGAAAACCTTAAATGTATGCTTAGCACCTAAAAAAAAAGAATAATTTAATGTCTATGAGTTGACGTGACATGAGATAAGCTATATAATAAACTGTAACGTGCCGCTTAATATCAAGAGTCACAGAAGCGATAAATCCTCGTATTTCGGTTGCTGATTTTTTTCCTGGGAGCCGAAAATAGATAACATTACCGTGCTAAAAGGCACTCAGGAAAAAAAGTTTAAAGTAATTATTATGAATTTTAATTCTTTATCATGGAAAACTCAAAACTCAAATTATTTTCAACTTGTGGTTTTATTAACGTAACGAAGTTCAAGTGTAACGTTACACATACATATTTTACCGACCTACATACATATTTTTTTTAAATTAAATCAGTTTACACTATTTATAAATATTACATAAATTGAGATATAAAGGAAGCTCATCTAATTGAAATATTTCTTTAGAGTTCGCCTCCTAAATTTATCAACAGGTTTTAGCGCTCCATATCAACGTTAATAAGCTACATTTTAGTGACCGTACGACTGTTGCGGGCAATCTCCGATAGATTGCGCCTGCGTCGCCGGGCAGTCTCGATCTTGTCAGGAACCGCATACAAAGGCTTGGTGATTCGGTCTTGCGCTTGCGTGGTACGCTAAGTAAATTGAGCACCGACAAGACTACCTAATTAACTAATTTGATAATCGTGTGCAATAATAGTTATTTATTTAATGTGTTTAACCCCTAATTGGGGTCCAAGATTAGGCTAAGGTAGCCGCTGTCGCCTCCGCTACTTCACTTCCGCCCAGGGCTGGACTTACAGTGAGCAGCAGTACAAGCCGCCCTAACTCGTCCCACCGAGCGACCCTCACCGAGACCATCTCCGGCTACCACCAGGGGAGTACACGCTATTGGGCATTATACCACCATTTAATAAATTGTTCTGCACGGATCTCTCGTGTCTCATTTAACTCCCTATATCTTAGGACCGTGGGAGCACGTGAGACCTTACCCGTGGCACAAGACTGTCCGTGATTAATTTGTGCTACAGGCACCCTACTAGAAAGAGACAGGGCCTCTCTAGAATTGTCAAGAAATGTCAAGTGTTGTCAAAATTTTTGCCCTCACTTTGTTCATTTGTCTAATGACTCCATTCTATAGGTAAAATATAAGCTCCTTGGCTTCAGGTAACTTTTGATTACACACAAAGTCACATTTGGCAGTATAGGTCAGACCACAGAACAATAAAAGAGGTTAGAAGTCGTAAGTAGGCGGGGCGTGCGCTGCTGGTTATGAGTAAACACTCATGTTCGATCCTTTTCGAAGAGGAAAAATATTTAAAAAAATAAATCTAAAACACCGTCTTGTCTAAACTGGCAGGAAGCAAAGTAAGACTCATAATCTTACTAATGGAGACATTTCTTTTCAGCGGTAAGTACAAATATACCGTTAAATTGAAAAAAATATTATGTCGCGTGTGGCGACACTGGCTCTGGTATTAACATCGCTTGATACGACTTCGAACCACTTTTATTTGTTCTGTGGATCAGACAAGACTCCAAGATAGTAACAGATTGCCAGCTTGCCAGTCTATTGCCTATATTAAAGAAGCACCAAACCCAAAAATTAACTATCCTTTAGTAAGCAAACCAACTATGTATAGCCAACGATCAGGTCAGATGTTACACTCAAAATATCTCAGCAGTCCGGGTATGTATATGTTGTAGGATAATCGTTAAACAGGGCCGATCAAGATCTGCCTGGGCAAATCACGATGTGCCCCTATTTTGTGATTTGACTAGCCATATCACAGTACGCCCAACAGATAATAAAGAAGATCGGTGAGAGACACATATTCCTTGAGATTTTTCAAAGATTCCTTGTTATATAACAGGACACATACATCGTAAAGTATCAATAATATAACTAAATTAATTAACGAATTCTACAATTCCTTCATGCTTATATTTTTTATGACTAAATGATGTGGACATTTGCTGGAGAGTACGAACATCATCATCGTCCTCAGCACGCTATCTGCTGAGCATAAGCCTCTGTTCGAGCACGCCACCTGTCCTGATCCTGTGCCAACCTTATCCAGGCGTGACTCATCACCTTCCGAATGTCATCATGCTGGCGGACGTCTGGTGCTTCTTTGGTCTATAATAGGTCACCAATCTGTCAAAGCTTTAATCCATCTGCTTACCACCAAACAGGCCGATTGCTTGCCTGCCAACCAACTGACGTAAAAATGCCTCTGGTTTAGTGAAGATTTCGTGTGGAGCTGTTCCATATGTGGACTTATCCTTACTTACGAGGACATGAAGCCCAAGCTTGCCCATCAAAAAAACGGAACCCAAATAAAAAGGCAATCCTTAAAAAATTATCACAACTCCAATCTCGCCGCCCCACTTTCATTGTTATTAATATATTAAACGGGCAGTCACGGTAAGGTTTTCAGTAAAAACTCATTTTAGCAGTATAAATTAAATAGTTATGGAGTTACCCGCAGTATGCAATTAATATGGAAAATTCAAAAGTCGAGGCACGCTGCAAAATTTATAATGGTAATTTATTTCTGGCGTTAAAATAGTTGACAACGGCATTTGGCATTGGTAGCTTTTATATTGTGCTGCTAAATTTAGCGAACATTAATGTCGAGTAAATAATATAATTAATACTAAAGGAATGAAAAAATATGTTTGTTTCACAATAAAGTATATTCCTATTATTGTGTTCATACCTATGTCTGGTTGTATAGTCGTGCTTAGGTGCATCTTGACCGCTTAGATGAAAATTACTTTGACCTTTTTAAAAAATCCGGAGAGGTCTCCCATTGACTTTCCCGCATACCGGAAACGACTCAAAAGTTGATAGAAACCTTATATTTTGATGTCATACATGCATGTTAAATTTTGGTCACCCATCCGAGTACCGACCGCGCACTTGGTTGCTTAACTTTCGTGATCGACGACTCAAAAGTTGATAGAAACCTTATATTTTGATGTCATACACGCATGATAAATTTGGTTGCAATAAGTTAAAACATACTCGAGTTATCGTGCTAACGCACAGACACACACACAGACGTAATTCCAAAAACGGTTTTTTTAGACTCAGGGAGGTCCAAAACGTGTAAATCCGTCAAAATCTCGAGGTCGAATTTTTTTACGATTACAAGACTTCCTCTATACTACGTATAAGTACGAGAAAGAAAAAACCGGCCAAGTGCGAGTTGGACTCGCACACCGAGGGTTCCGCCCTACAAACGCAGCGGTTTACAATTTATGACGTATTAAATCAAATTCTGAGTTCACGGGAAGTACCTTGTAGGTTTTGATTCCCTAGCGTGTGACGGAAATTCGTCTAAGGTGTCGGTATAAACTGCTGTATCTTTTGATCGCGTTAACTTAGAAGTTTGATTTTTTCACTGCTTAAAGGGACAATAGACCTAGGTATTTGGTATAAATTTCAATTTGATACCTTTATTCGTTCGTGAGAAATAAGGTAGTAAGTTTCATTTTATTAAAATATTTTTATTATATTACTAGCTGCCCGGCCACGCGTTGCTGTGGTAATTTCATACTACTGACCTGTAACATTGTATCTGCAGTAAAAAAAAATGACTACTTATCAAGATAAAAACTATCCTATCTCTCAAGTTGGATCAAACTGCACACGGTGTACAAATTTGATTGAAATCGGTTAAGTGGTTTAGGAGTCCATTGAGGACAAACATTGTGACACGAGATTTATATATATTAAGATATAACTAAAAAGACTGTGATTTTCGCAATTTTTCCTATATTTGCATTATATGACAATGCTTCATGCCAAATTTCAAGTTTCTGAGTTTACGGGAAGTATCCTGTAGGTTTTGATTCCTTTGCGGGTGTCGGTTTGTCTAAGGTGTCGGTATAAACTGTTGTATCTTTTGATCGCGTTAACTTAGAAGTTTGATTTTTTCGCTGCTTAACCTCTCGAGCGTCGGCGGGAAGCCCCGCATTCCCACGAAAAAAAGTACCGTTGAGCGTCGGCGGGAAGACCGGGCGTCCCGCAGATAGTCATGGTCTATAGTTTGTTTTTTTACTACTTTAAACTTATTTTAACCAATAGGAGTGTTTGACATCAATAGAATCTGTGTTCAATGCTCTCAAATACTAAATTATGATTGGTTATCGTGTTCATAGAAAAAGTGTGAGTATTGGTCGTTGAAAAAAAATGGTGACGCATTTGGCATGTTGTCAGCCGGGGTGTGTTGAGGTGTATTTAATTCTATAGTTTTGTTTACAAATGCGTATTATGTATTGTGTTGAATGTTTTATGTCGATAAGTGTATATACTTGGTGTGTAACTAAAAAGAATGTGATTTTGAGCAAGTTTTACATGATTTCTGAATCGTCAAAGTTTGTGTATTATTTGTTTGTGTATTTTTTGACCGTTGGTGAAATTAAATGCTATAAAATTCTGTAAAAAGGGTATGTATTTGTGATTACTTAATTTTAATGGTTAGACAATGTTTCTAGGTTTCTAAAAATGTATCAATCATAAAAAACGAATGTAAATTTTTGGTTATATAAGGAAAATAGTAAAATACATCAGGTCATCTGAGGTCAACAAGTTAAGGCATCGACACTACACGGTATCGATGCATTTTGCCGCGCGACACTCGAGAGGTTAAAGGGACAATAGACCTAGGTATTCGGTATAAATTTCAATTTGATACCTTTATTCGTTCGTGAGAAATAAGGTAGTAAGTTTCATTTTATTAAAATATTTTTATTATATTATATAACTAAAAAAATGTGATTTTTCGCAATTTTTCCTATATTTGCATTATATGACAATGCTTCATGCCAAATTTCAAGATTCTGAGTTTACGGGAAGTATCCTGTAGGTTTTGATTCCTTTGCGAGTGTCGGAAATTTGTCTAAGGTGTCGGTATAAACTGCTGTATCTTTTGATCGCGTTAACTTAGAAGTTTGATTTTTTCACTGCTTAAAGGGACAATATACCTAGGTATTTGGTATAAATTTCAATTTGATACCTTTATTCGTTCGTGAGAAATAAGGTAGTAAGTTTCATTTTATTAAAATATTTTTATTATATTATATAACTAAAAAAATGTGATTTTCGCAATTTTTCCTATATTTGCATTATATGACAATGCTTCATGCCAAATTTCAAGATTCTGAGTTTACGGGAAGTATCCTGTAGGTTTTGATTCCTTTGCGAGTGTCGGAAATTTGTCTAAGGTGTCGGTATAAACTGCTGTATCTTTTGATCGCGTTAACTTAGAAGTTTGAGTTTTTCACTGCTTAAAGGGACAATAGACTTGAGTATTTCATGTGAATTTCAGCTTGATACGTCCACGCGTTCTTGAGATAAAGGGTCTTGACAGACAGACAGACAGACAGACAGACGGACAACAAAGTGATCCTATAAGGGTTCCGTTTTTTCCTTTTGAGGTACGGAACCCTAAAAATGATGGATACAGGCGCTCATGTGCACTAACTCTCTAATATCTTTTAAATTTATTTATGCAACTTTGTTTCTAATGCGTTATAAATAACACAGCAATTTATAAATTAATATTAAAGTATGAACCGCTGTAGTTAGCAATGTAAGTAATGAGAAAATCTCACAATTACGCAATAAGGGTACATAAAAACTGAACATTGCGACCACCCGATATTTATAACGCACATTCTTATTTACGAGCTAGTAATTCGATCGCGATGCTGATCGCGCTTCTGGCTACGTCATTACACTCATTACCAATTATTTAAACAAGACACTGGTTTTTTGTTGCCGCGAGTGAGATTGCTACGCGATTTTGAACTCTAATTCGTTGTGAAAGGCGAAGGTTGGTTGCGCACTTAGCGTTCCACGCGGTCGTTGGTAGTGCACGCGTCATTTCATCGAGTTTCGGGCGTTTAACAATAGGACATTTATTGACTAGGGCGGTAAAATAAAGAATGTCTCAGATTATACGCAAGTATTTGATCCGATTAATATGCGACCTACGTAAGTACAAAATATCCGTAATTGTCACTTTCTGGTCAGGTATAAAATTTATTTTATTTAAATATACATAATATGATACCAGTTAGATAGCTTAATGTTTATAATTAAATTTGTCTATTATTATAGAGGAAATCCTAATCAAAGACATCTGTTTTATGACAGCAAGAAAACATCAATATATATCTGCATATAGAAAATTAACGATGATAAATGTGAACAGACGTCGATCGGTGACGTCAGAGTCCGCATGATTGTAGAGCCAAAAGTGAGTTCGCTGCCATCTGTGGTTAGTCAGCCATCCGAGAAAAGTTCTCGAAACGCGGTTTGTCAAAAAAAATGCACGGCGATGTTGCAACCCGCTGCATTTTTAATTTCTCTCCAATAATATAAGACACGCCGCTGTGTAGCCGGCCTTATCTGTTCCGAAAATATCGTGATGCAGAAAACAAAGGAAAATCAAAGGGTAGGTAATAAAAGGATGTCATATCCGTAATTGTTGGGTGCCGAAAATTGATTGGCCGTTCGGATCAATTGCCAGGAGTCCATCGGGATAACTTCCGGTCGATGTTTCGGGAGTGTTATTGCCTTTAATACCTGAGATTTGTGCGGATTACATAAAATAATCGCGTATTCGTATACGTTAGATATCGATGAGAGCAATCGCTTGCAATTATGTTTTTTTAAATACATTCGATTTTGGCATTGAAGGTTTTGTTGAAAATATAACATACATACAATCACGCTCATCATCTCAAAAGTCATTGAGCCATCTTTAGACAACATTTGATTCCGTTCGAAAAGCACTCAAAAGATATCGATTGTTTCTTACTCGTGAAGACCTATATGGAACGCATAGAGGCCCGAATAACCTTTGCGCTCGCAACTCAGACGAGTGGTTTGACTTTAATGGGTGCTTTAGAGAATTACCAGTCTTTACGAGTCTTCATAAGTCTTTATGAGTCTGGATATAGAACAGTGACGATAGGAAATGTCACATCCAAAAACTTTGATTTCCGGAAAGGCGTACGGCAGGGATACATCATCACTCACATTCTTTTTAATATAAATGGAGAGCATATAATGCGGCATACCCTTGAAGATTGGGAAGGTGGCGTTAAAGTAGGAGGAATGCTAGTATTCAACCTTCGCTACGCAGATGACACTACCCTTCTTGCATCAACTGTAGCAGAAATGGCCGAACTTCTGGAAGGTCTCAAAATCACTAGCCCTAAAATGGGATTTGAAATTAATTTAACAAAGACCAAGTTGATGATAGTCAAACCGTTTTGATGCTACACAGCGTACCAATCTGCTCCAAGAATTTGACACGGTTGACCAGTTCCAGTACCTTGGATCGGTAATTACAAATACAGGCACTTGCGAAGCAGAAATACTCAGACGAATTAGCATGGCCTACTTGGCAAAGTATGGAAGGATAAAAATATCTCTAACCGGACCTAGATGCACCTCGTCCGCACACTCATCTTTTCCATATTTCTATATGGGGCTGAGACCTGGACCATCAAAGCTGCCAACAGACAGGGATAGTCGCTTTTGAAATGTGGTGTTGGCGCCGCCTCCTAAGGATTCCTTGGACAGCTCACCGCACTAACGTCTCGATCCTCAAAGAACTGAAAATTCAAAACACCCAACGTCTGTCCCCTACCTGTCTACACCGTGTTCTTAATTACTTTGGCCACATCGTACGTAGAGAGGCCACCAACTTAGAAAGAATGGTGGTGTCAGGAACGGTGGAGGGCAAAAGACCCAGAGGTCGAAGTCCAAAGAGATGGTCGATAGGAGATACCTGTCAGCGCCGACCTCCATCAGGCGACGAACCGGATCAGTTGGAAACAAACTATTAACCGCCTAAGAAGGAGTCACGATCCTCAGTAATGGGAGAACGATTAATAAGAGTAGAGAATTACCGTAGGAAGTGGCACGCGACAGCCACCGGTGGCTGTGGTCGTTCAGATGATTGCGGCGAACTGAACTTCAGTGTTTTTTTATTAATTATTTTCTCTTTTTCATGAAGCAAACAGCTAAGGAGTGGAACGCGTTGCCTGCTGTGTTTCCTGAACTTTGATGCCTCAAAAGCTAGAGTGATTATTACACTTCTAGGTAAACATATAACACCGTAGTCGCATCTTCATTAAAGACCTAACAAATGCTGGTAAGAGAGCGAACAAATGCTTGCCTAAACAACAGAAGTTAATGAAATATGTAATTGCCCAAATGTTTCTAGTCGCTCCGATACGTCCTCGTTATTACTAAAATGGTTTTGAGAGCAGACTTGACCGGTAGCGTCGTGCCCGCCCCGGGGAGAGCAATCTCTGTGTTTTGTTAATGCCGTACCTGGGAGCGTTGACGTTACGACAGGCCATGCCCAATTCTCTTAATTGACAAAAATCAGCTGAACTGAAACGAAAATGAAAGGGGTCGTTTGCTCTGTTGTTCCTAATAATAATTGAACATGCTTGAAACAAACGATTAGTAAATATTGGCTTTATTCAACATTAATTTTGCATATTTACGATAGACATTACAATGACAAATTGTCATTATAGAAAGATGACAAATAATAATAGAATTATATACAAAAGTTGTAAATGAATAGCAAAGAGATCCGTATCGTTAATAATATGCATTTTTGTATTTTTAAATGTCATGTTTTTTGGGTAACAATTTAAGATTTAGTAATATAATCTTAATATATATAAATTACGTATCACGTTGTTTGTCCGCGATGGACTCCCAAATTACTTATCCGATTTTAATCAAATTTGTACACCGTGTGCAGTTTGATCCAACTTGAAAGATAGGATAGTTTTTATCTTGATAAGTAGTCATATTTTTTTTTACTGCAGATACAATGTTATAGGTCAGTAGTATGAAATTACCACAGCAACGCGTGGCCGGGACAGCTAGTAAATAATAATTTTAGATATTTCTATAAATAAACTTAAATAAATATATAAACAACCATGACTCGCAAACAAATATTCGTGTTCGTCACACAAATATTTGCCGCTACCGGGATTCGAACACAAACCGCTTGATGTGTAGGCAGCTATACTGACCACCACGAAGGCGTCTAAATAATTACATAAGTAACAGGATTTGTTTTTTTTTTCAACGTATTTATTTGAGGGCGTATCCCTTTCCGTTGGTGTACAGTACTGCACTAGAATAAAAAGTATTATTTAACCACCCAGAAAGTCCATTCTAAATATTGCTGAAAGAATTTTCAAAATAAATAGTTTAAGTAGTTCCAGAAATTACTTCCCACAAAGAAGACAATGAAATAGCACCTCATAATGTATGTTCGGTAATATCAAACAATACACACAACTAACCAATATAAATAACAGAATATTTTTATATATATATTTTAAAATACAATGTTATTTACTTGGCACTCGTCCGTAAATAAAATTTAAATGGGCTGAAAAGCTGAGATTAATAAACATATAGGTACTTAAATAATAAAAATAATACTTGATTGCACAAAACATAAGTAGAATACATATACGATACTTACTTACATTACTATTATAATTAATTTGTACATTACAAGATTGTTGCAATAATATAAGAATAAATACAAAAATCTTCTAAAATCCAGACCAAAAAGCTCTTTATTCAAAGTCCGTTTGACTTTGCTTTTTTTCGACGTCTCATATTACAATATCATTATTCAAGAAAACATATCCAATTACAAAATAGTTTCAAAAATATTACTTTTCACCAAATTTTTTCCGTCTTCACTTCCAAGTAACACATTGCGGCAATTAAGTTACGTATGACACGTCGCTTAGCAACTAATTTTACACTTTAACATTCAGGCATTACCACTTAAAATTGAACACACACCTCCAATAGGAGACAAGGTAAATAACCATACTTATTATTTCGCAAATTTTCGCCCGCGCCCGTTTCAGTGAATCAGTGTAGTATGCAACTAATTACGCAGAATTACAGGGAGTATCGAACGAAGTGCGAAAATTGGGTGCTAAAGGTGTTAAAATGACTTAAGGAGTTCTACACTCTGTGATTTTTGGAGCGCGAACACGCAAGCGTACATTATGCCGACGGGTGTTAAAAAATCGCTGATAATTAGTTGGAATACTAGCTACTTATTCCGTGAATGAATCTTTTTGTTGCATTGTAATAAAAACGTTATTGTTAATTTTTTCAAACTCTACTTTTGATTCCCTTTGAGAACCTTTTGCCTGCCCTTGAATATTATACGTACAGCCATGTCCAGTTAAAATATGGGTACCTATCACACAGTTTAATGCCTCAGACCAAATAAAAAAAACACAGACGGAGCGCTACGAAGAAAAAACTAAGGCCGGATTGAGAAATGCTTGACTTTATGTATGTACTTACAAGTATTTCTAGCGGCTCATCCTCTGAGATCTATGTCTACAATCGAATCTACACTTCCAAATCTCTCCGCTATTTTGCAAAACCCAAAACACACAGTTTTATTGTGTGGCTTCAAGCATTTCAATTTTAAACGCTACAGCCTGGGCATAAGAATGACATAGGGAATCTCTAATCTCTACACAGCATCGTAGTCTCCATGAGAAATAGGCTCTAAGCATGCAAACAATATAATGTGTGTGGTTCCACTTTAAATTAAACACCGGTGGAGATAAAAGAAACGTACACAGTGTGTGGGTCAAGTCATAGGCTGTAGCGGCAGAGGGAAACTGATAAGTATATAGGAGCAGCTGTTAGCAGCATAGTAATATTTACACAATACGGAGCGCAGTCGCAGGCATAAACAATACAGATTTTTCATTTTTATGAAATATTTTTATATGAAATTAATGCCATTTATCACTCAAGCACTTCAAAACAACAAATGAAATGTTTTGGTAAGTATAACTTTTATATCTTTTGATAATTTCTTCTGTTACAAATTGGGGATTTAAAATTTTAACTTATTTCCTTCTCATTTTGATTTTTTTCTATTGGATGATTTATTTCTTACATTGATGATTTACAGAATAGTTTAAAACATAATAATAATAAAAATCCAGACGTTCAAAATTTTTTTCATTTTATAAATCCTTGCTTAAATAACTATCGATATTTCGTTCACACATTGAAACTATTTATATAACTAGTGAGTATTTGTGCTTTTCCATATAATTTATTTTAAATAAGCTTAAGTTTTTATTGTATAAAATTAATCAAAAAGAATTCTGAGGTACCTACATAATATTTTTTTCACATCAATGATATTATTAAATACGGCATAATTTTTTAAATGTTTGCTAATACCAAACTACCGTTTAGATCTAGATCATGTATCTTTTATTTAATATTTCCCATTTTATTAGACAATTTAGAACTAAGAATTACTCGGTAGATTTTTAAATTAACTAGTCTGAATATAAAAATATTAAGACTAGTTAATTTTACGTTCATTCAATTACGCAACCCTTGATTATACCATGCTTAAAATTATCATGATAACCTTCGCAGGACAACTGGAGTGATAATCATCGTGACTTCGCTTTCTTTTAACATGCGCTTAGTCTCACGCGACGAGGTTTCGCCTGAGGGAACCACGGTCGTTTCAGACCAGAAGAAATAATATGTCTTATTTTTATTGTATGTTATATAAGTCTTACCCGGACTGCTGAGATGATATTAAGTGTAACATGTTGGCTTTTGCGTTTGATTGTTTACTAAAGGATTGCTAATTTTTGGGTTTGTTGATTCTTTTATGAAGGCGATAGGTTGGCAACCTGCTACTATTTGGAGGTGTGGGTTATATGTTTTACGAAATCTTACCTAAGGCTCTGCTCAATCCCCCATGGGATTACGAGCGTGATCGTTTGTATGTATGTATGAAATATCTTATTTAACAAATTCATTGTCCAATCAGTCAAAGACCACGCCGTAAAAACCAATAAATACTTTGATTTTACTATATCTATTATATTCCTCAACTAGCAAGAAATAGGTACGTCGTTGGTTTGTATCCAGTTAAGGTAAGAACAAGGGCGGTATAGCAGCTAAATTCCCTACATTATATATATCTCGGATTGTCTAGAACTTCCGTAAATTCTGTACTTTTTTTTTATTTTAATTCTATTGCAGATTGTCTCTGATGACATTTTCTGCGTCACCGGGTTTTTAAGAAGGCGAAGACCTTGGGGGGTCCTCAAGCCTGTAGGTCGAACGTTCCTAGGGGATTACTGGGCGACCGAGCATCTCCCCCATGGGGAGTCTCTCGACCGCCTAGCGTCCCTAGGGCGTCCGTGTCGGTAGGGAGCGACATGCCCGAGTGTGCCTCTAAAGGCTCGGACCTCGGCTCGGGCACATCGTGTCGTGGCGGAGGCGGGGAGAAGCGCCCCGGTACATGTCTGTACCGGGTATAGCGCGTCGTATGTAGACCGGGTCTTCGCACCCTTGTTCGACGAGTGCGGTGTATGACAAAAGTGTGTCTAGTGCCTGAGTGTGTAGTGTTTAACTGAGAATTACTCGAACGGATCGGAGTGAACGGAGCGTTTGCGCTCGAAATGGGATCGTCTGGGTCCAAGAGAACGTTTTTCGGACGGCGTTGTTTACGTAGCGCAATAATCGGAAGCTTGGACTACTAAAGGATTAGGATGGTGAGGAGCCTTATCGAAGTAGCGCTAAGACGCTTCCTTCATGAATCCGGCTATGCTGGGGAGATCAAAATCTTTGTGGAGATCTACGTTGCGCACGTACCAGGGACAACCTGTTTCCTTGCGCAAGAATCGGTTGTGGATTACCTGAAGTTTGTTGATTCTGTACTAGAACGCGTAACTATAACGGTTCTCGTGGATTTGTACCAAATATGACAGAGTGTAGAGGGAAATGTAAGTAATCCGCAGGAAGATTCTAAACCAATGATTGGAGAAAGAGAAAAATTAGATGGACGGATAGCTTAGATTTGTGCGTAATAGGGCGCTGAAAATGAAATATTACTTAGAATTTTTGAGATTATGTCATTTCCTGACGGGGCAACGTTTTGCAGAATCTGGTCTCTCCAAAATCATTGAGTGCGCGTCCGTTGTATAAAGATAATATTAGTAGCTCTTAATTTGTGTGTATTTGTGAAAAGATTTGAGTTTAAAAAATATTTAACATATAAGAGTAATCATGCACCGAAGAAAACCTGAAAAGGACTTCTAGCGCATAAAATACGCTTTTTTTCATTCTAGAATATATTTTTCTGCTGGGATTACAGAGACGAGAGAGAGATACCCCTGGACAGAAATTTATATATGATTAAACTAAAATTTTCACAGTGAGCTGTTTTTACAATCCGTCAATTTGGAAACGCACTGATATTAATAGATATAAAAATGAATACTGACTGACTGACTGATTGACTGACTGACATATCAACGCACAGCCCAAACTGCTGTGTCTAGAGATTCCAAATTTGGTACGTAGGTTCCTTATGAGGTCCAGGGGTGCATTAAGAAAGGATTTTTGGAAATTCACCCTCTAAGGGGGTGAAAAGGGGTGAAAAGTTAGTATGGAAATCCGTTATTTTTAAAGTGAAATCCATAAAAATTGATATATGGTCTTTCAGTTACAAATTAAGATAGATGTATTTAAAGATTTTTGGAAATTCAATCCCTAGGGTGGTAAAATAGGGGATGAAAGTTCGTATGGAAGTCCGTCATTTTTTAAGTAAAATCCATGAGGGTAGGTATATGGCGCTCGGGTTAGAAGAAATAAAAATAAAATTTAAATGCTGCCCGAAGTAACTATTCTACGCGCACTAAAATATAAATTCATCAACTGTTTACTTAGCTCACATTACCCGCTACCGCTAGCTCTCGTGACACGAACGTTCTCACAGTAAAAATTTACAGCAATCAATGTTAAGCCTTCCATGCTCGTATTAAAGATTATTATGGCTATAACTGTAACGGTAGGAAGAGTAGTTTCGACCATTAAATCTATATCCCACGCTGGGGAGACACCGTGACGGATTTGCCACATGAAGCTGCAAGTTATAAAAAAAATACTTAGATACATAGTATGCATTGGGCATGAAGAATTTTCTTTATTTAAAAGAATGGCGTTAGGCATTTTTAAGAGTTAATACGGGTTTAAAAGACATGAACAGTCAAACGAGAACCATGTATTCTGCTCACCATCATAACATTTTTTTTCCTTTAGACTATACCTGGGAAATTGCTAGTTACGATTTTATTAAAGTTAAAAGTCATATTTTTTTTTTTCATTTTTTTATGAAAACGTATTCTATACGTTATTTCTTAATTAATCTCCAAAGAAACATTTTAATTGTTTTTAGTATTTCATAACAAAAAAATGGCTTCAAAACGTTAGCGTTCAATGTAGCTCACTCGATGCGTACGGACACCAACGAACGGGGCCACCGTCTGGCAAAATTATCGCGGTTTTGCGAGTTGCGTACGATTTGCAATTTTTTTTAACACAAAAAAAATAAAAATCAGTTCCCAGCAATAATTTTTTTGAAATATGTCTTATTTTGATGTATAGAATACATGGTTCTCGTTTGACTGTTCATGTCTTTTACACCCAGTATAATATGATATATGATATTTCCACGTTCACACCAATTATCTAGCCTAAATTAAGTATCATTAAGAACTTGTGCTATGGATACTAGATAACGGACAAATATACATAATAATCTAGATAATAAATAAACTTAAATAAATATATAAACAACCATGACTCGTGCACAAATATTCGTGTTCATCACACTAACATTTGCCACTACCAGGACTCGAACCCGGACCGCCCGATGTGTAGACAGCGTTACTGACCGCTCCACCACGACGACGTCAAAGAGAGAGAAGAGTTTTAATTTGAAACTTAAAAATTTAAATTATTTGTTGTAAATAACGAAAATATCTACACTAGTTGGTCTTTCTTATTTTATTCGGTCTTGGAATCGTGGTAGCGAGGGACATTGATATTATATTTGGATAGGGATAAATATTTGTGACAATAACATCCTCTTTAGGTATTTTGTTTTAGAATCGTGCTTGTTTATATATTTATTTAAATTAATTTATAAAGGTTTGTAATTTAATAACAATGTTTATCAGTTACTTATTCCATACATCCATGGCACAATCAATTTTAACAACTTAAGTAGATATGTATTAGCATTTCATATTTATTTATCACATTTCGGAAAACCGTATTAAATATTTTATAAGGTAATTTGAGTTTCGTTGTCTATTAATATAACCGATGAATTTCGAATTGAACAAAGTTAATAATTTACGAAGTTATGAAGGTGTTATTAAGTATGTTATTTGCTATACCCAGTATAGGACACAAGCCGCCGGCAATAAGCCGTGGCCAAGTCTGATAGATAGATTAAAATATAATATTATTTCTTGTATATACACCAGTAATAATAATAAGGATTATTACAAAAATTAACAAATTATAATAAATATAAAATGGGCCAGTCTTATCGTTAAAAAGAGGGACATCTTCCAGATTTTTATTTTTTAACCCTCGACGTGTCTGTCTGTGGCATCGTAGCTTCTAAAGGAATGCACCAATTTTGATGCGTTTTTTTTGTTTGAAAGATGACGTGATCGAAATAGTTCTTAGCTGTAAATTTATGTCGGGCACTACATAAAATTTTAAATTTTGTAGTTTTTTTCTTTTACATTTTTTTTGTGTCAAGGGTTACTTAAATTTTTTAAATTTGGAATGATTATGATTATAAATTAGAAATAAATGATTATTAACTATACTTACATTATAGATAATAAAATGTACACAGCTTAAGAACATCATGTTAGTGGTGAAGTACCTACTATAGAAAAATAAGTTTGGTACATTGTGTAAGATAATGTTCTTTAACTTGAGCGATGAGAACATCCCGTGATTAAGCTTTTCTGGTAGACTAGCAGATCCGCCATACGTTGTTGTGGTTAATTTGCAAAAAAATTGAGAACTACTTATCAAGATACAAAAAAACTATCCTCAAAACTCATTTTATTAAAATCGGGACAAAATCAGTTTGACAGGTAGAGGAACAGCTTACTTATATGCGAAAATAAAAATGCTGTTCTACTATTTTGCTCGCAATTTTTCCATATATTTTCACCATTTAAAATTTTCTTGGACATCTACAAATATTTTAATGCTAAAATTAGCCATAATTGGTCTAGAGATTCTCGAGTTTTAGCGGGACTAACGACAGCAATTAATTTTTAACCGACTTCAAAAAGGAGGAGGTTCTCAATTCGGTTGGTATCTTTTTTTACATCATAATATTGGTACCTAAGTATTATTGATATCATAACAATATGGTGTAATTAATGAGTATCATAGGTAATTTGTTATAATCTTAATGATCTTTATTTCATTAGGAGTTTCAGCCGACTTCTATTTGAAATATATACCTTTTGTGAGATTCCATTATCCATTATATATCTAATAAAATACCGTACAATTATAAGTTAATCGTTACCAAAACTTCCATTTGACATTGGTAAAATATGTATCAAATTATCTCAAAGCCACTAAGAAAAAGGACCTGTATTTAAATTGTGCTAGATACTTGATGTACACAACACATAATTTAATTTGAATTATAAAGTAAAATTGTTTTTTGAAACTTCTACTCTTACGCTATTTAATTATTACTTATATGTCAGTCGAAGCAAAGTTGAGAAAACTCTATAAAATAGAGCATATAAACATTCTTAAAATATTAACCATAAATAAGAGAAAAAAAGACTTGAAATCCAACTTTTCGCCTATGTAAGTACATTTAAAATAATATTGTGAATTAAGTATTCCCCTCAAATTCCCCTAGAATTCTATTTCATTCAAATAATGCATTTCTTTTAAGACTTTATTTTAAAAATAGAATTGGTTTGTATCAGAAATTTAGCGAAAAGGAAATCATGTTAAGATATATTATGAACAGTCACAAGATTTAGAAGAACAGATGAAAATATTTAATTTTGTTTAATTAAAATTAGTTTAAAACGTGAGTACTTAGATATTATTATAGTTATACCTATTGTAAACAAAAATATTTACACTGTAGGTAATATAATTTAATAATTATATATTTTAAAGTGATAGTGCTTAAAAGGATGACACCTTATGCGAATGCGTTGATGTCTTTTATTTCAAAGGGAGATAAGATCGAACTTAAAAAATCAGAATCTTTTTGTAAAAATATAATAATCAAAGTAAATTACTATTAGATTAATGTAAATTATTAAATGGAATATTTTTTTAAATTCACTTACCGGTATTCCAAATTTTGATTCGAAATTCAAATTGAGGCGGCTACGTAGTTCGCTGGAGTAAACATAATTCAAATAAAGAACCAATTAAAAAGTTCGAAACTAAAGTTCACTTTAAAATAGTTTTTAATTAAGAGCTTCTAAAGTTCAATTTCGAAGAGTTCTTTACACTTTTAAGAAATACTATTTAATTTAATTTAATCTCAGAAATATCACTGTGAAACACTTTCAAAAAAGCGTCGCGCGTAAAAAAGCGGCATTCGAAATTTAAAAACCGTGCGTTCCGTTCCAAGCTTTGCGTAAGCTCTTCGCGATGCGTGGCGCGGTTGTAACGGTGAGCGTGTCGGCCCGCGCCGGCCCCGCCTACAACGGAACGGTACGGTGGGGACGATACACCTCTTAGCCTCTTCACACTTCCCTCATACCTACTAGTTTCACCAATATACTTTGACCTTCCCGCCCCTTCTCGACTTTAGCAAACACGGCAAAAGCGGCGCAACTTGACTAGATCTTCCAGGTCTATTTAAGTTGGTCAGTGTTCATTACCGTGTATGCGTAACGTTTATTGGAAACTAGACTTTATTTTGCTGTAATAGAGTTGTTTAGAAGCAAACGTGGATGGTTAGAATATTTCTGGTATTTCGCGGGGCGGGAAGCTAAGGACTGTTAAATAGATAAGATTATACCAATGCGGATGTATAGTTAATAGACATCTTGGACAAGAAATGGCGCGAGCGAAAATGGGGTGGGCGAGAAATATTCCGTTTGCCTTTTATGGGATTAAATTAACTTAGCAGCGTATTTTTGTTGTATATTTCTTGAATAATTATCATGTATTCATAGTTATTTTGTTTGTTTTTTCTTCTTTATGTATATTTCAGAACCGGAAATCAATAGAACACCTGGCCTGCGAATTTATACAGTAATTGTATAATTTTTGAAAAAGGCTTAAAAATAAAACCGTTGTTGTAAATCAAAAATCTACTAAACCACGTTTTGATCTTGCTCTTAAAATGCAAATACATTTATAAATTATATATATCCTTTATTGTACACATAAAAAATGGTTACAAAAGTAGCTATACAGAAAGATATGTACAAAGGTGAGCTTATCTCTAACAGAGATCTCTTCCAGCCAACCCTAGCTTTAGTGAGTCCATTATAAGCGGGAATAACGTGTACTAACACAAATAGATAAAGACAAAATATACAATTATTGACAACTAATACATATACATACAAATATATAAATAATATATCTACTATATATACATATAAATACAAATACTTAACACAATTTAGAGAGGTAGTGCTCTTTCAACCGATGTTTGAAAGAAGTGACCGATGAACTCTCTCTAATCTCCACTGGCAGTTTATTCCATAACTGTGTAGCAGTCACTGTAAATGATCGGGCAAAAAACTTGGATTTGGAAGCAGGACGAACTAAGGTTTTAGTGATACAAGCACGCTTGGGACGGGAACTGGGAGGAAGGGAGTTAAAACGGGAACGCAGGTAATCTGGATGGAGAGGATTGTAAAGGATTTTGTAAAGTAGGGTGAGGATGTGCATATTTCTCCGAAGGCGGATAAAATGTACCTACCAGGCGAGCACAGCTACCAGAATCTGTCAAATTTCTTCTTCTTATAAATATATGGCAAACGCGACACATAAAGCCAATGTCAAATGAAAATGTACTTATAGTAACAGACAATTGTACGGTAGATGGAGTTACACACGGAGTCTCTCAACACGTGTTTTTACAACAAGAACTCGCGGGAAACTCCGTAAAATTTCTTCATTAGACTTTGAACCTTTATGTTTATGGAATAATGGTAGAAAATTTAAGAAACTTGACAGTCTTGGGTAGCCTTATCTGCTGTATTTTCTATTACATTTTTTTAATGATTTTTACACCTGCTCGCATACAAACTGTAAATAAAACCTTATTAAGAAAAACGGTTTCATTACGTTTTAACTCAATCTGGCAAAATATCTAACTTGGCTAGTATAAGTATGTTGTGTTTGAAATTCAGTCGTAGTTTTTGAACAAGATCTCCAATGAACTTTACTTTAAAATTGTACCTAGGATTTTGAGCATCAGATTTATGTTTATACACTTATTATTTTAAGAGAGTTATGGTAAAGTAGGTATACCTACTGGGTGTAAAAGACATGAGCAGTCAAACGAAAACCACGTATTCTATACATCAAAATAAGACATATTTCAAAAAAAATATTGCTGGGAAATGATTTTTATTTTTTGGTGTTACAAAAAATTGCAAATTGTACCGCGCAATGTAAAGAGCTCAACTCGCATGCAACTCGCAAAACCGCGTTAATTTTGCTTGACGGCGGCTCCGTTCGTTAGTGTCCGTGCGCATCGAGTGAGATACATTGAACGCTAACGTTTTGAAGCCATTTTTTGTTATGAAATACTAAAAAAAATGATGATGTTTCTTTGGACAATAATTAAGAAATCACGTATAGAATACGTTTTCATAAAAAAATGAGAAAAAAAATTATGACTTTGACCTTCAATAAAATCGTAACTATCAATTTCCCAGGTATAGTCTAAAGGAAGAAAAATGTTATGACGGTGAGCAGAATACATGGTTCTCGTTTGACTGCTCATGTCTTTTACATCCTGTATATAGATTATATCTTACCTTACATAATTTTTATACTAACAATAACATTAATTATCAAGTTGTGCCAATACCTAATTTTTCTTTCTTTTACGGACCAATTGTAAAATGAGCTTTGTAATATTACGTCTTATGTTTTCTTATTTATGAAAAGTTATAGCAAATGACAATGAGTGATTTCTTCTTCATCTCAGCATAATAATAATTATTTGAATAAAACAATTATTTCGTGCCGAAATGGTGGTAGGGCTTTTGACGATTTAAATGTACTTAGCAAAGTCCATTTAAATAAGGAGCTTTTTCATTTAATTTCACTCCATCCAATGCAAAATGCAAACATAGCTAGTGCGAGAGTTCGCACCGAATTGACCACGCTCGCCGTGCTAACCTGCAAAGCTCTTTTCCATATCTCTTTTGAATGACCCAGGATTATAAGGAAGAAACACGTGTGCTGCCAGAGAAATATATTTCTTGATTCCTCGACATAGGAATGAGTTGCAAAATTTCTTAGTTCGAGTTGGAATGGTAGCCACAGTTTGTTGGTGACACTGTAAGCCAAGCACGCGATTATGGAAAAAAGCTCTCTGGAACATTCGCCGTGTTATAGACGGTAGACGCGCTCAGTGGCGCAGCATCACGACGAAATTGTAGAGTTTCAAGATTGGTAGTGGAGACTCCATTTTATCCTCAATCAACCGTAAATTTTTTGTTACTTTAGTTACATTTTTACTTGACATTGGCAAAATGCGACGCGGCGCCATTAATTAAGAATAAAATAGAGTAGAAGATTGGTGGTCTGGTTACCTCTACATCGCCCATCGAACGTTGACTGTATTTGAGACCAAATTCGATAAAGGACATAATAAAATATTAAACAAACCAAAAGTCATTTTTGGTATATGCCTATCACTATCTACCTATCACCTTTCTTGCTCATTACTCACACAAAAATGACAATGGTTTATTTACATTAAAATTAATTATTTATCGAATTTGATTTAAGAATGTGTATTTGTCGGAGCCAAGTGTAAGACAGTGAAAATTTCACCGGTGTATAAATACTGTCATTTCGTCGACTACAAATTTAAACAATCCCCTGATTCCTCCTATTTCATAAATTTATAAATTGCGCGAGTTGTCCCTATCATAACTAAACCAGGCAATCTCCAGATAGCATCAAACGTCACTGGCTAGATTTTTTTACCGTGAACTCTAATAGCGATGTGCGCCGGTGTCCACCAGACACGCCCGTCTGTTTGTTTTGGTTCAATTTAGAAGCTCAGAGCGTTCTTTGTAAAATATTGAGCTCAAAATATTTGGAAATTATACTAAATATTTGAAGATTATACCTTGCTGTCCTGCAAGGTGCTTCTTTACACCTCTTTTAAATTACCCAGGATTGTAAGTTGGTAACACGTAAATTCCATTTTTTGATTGTGCGATATAATGAAGAAATGAGTTGCCAAATTTCTTAGTTTGCGTTGGAATGGTAGCCACTGTTCAACGGAGATAACTTAAGCAGCGTGCATTCATCGAAGTACCAATAATATATTTTTCGCTGTATTGTTGTTAGATACACATATCTATGCGACCCCATGCTCACGTAGACATTGCTCGCAGAGCGATAGGTCTACTAACTGGAAAGTTCTGGGGTGTACGATCGAAAAATGGCCGCGAGCTCGGATTTAGATCAATTTTCATTAAATTATTAAAAATATCTGAGTGCATTCAACAATGTTATAATATCATTATTATGGCTAGCATTATATGTATTTTAGTATTAGGGGTTTAAGTATGAAATTGCCGTTTTGTATAGCGAATTTAACGAAAAATCATTTTTCCATACAAACATATTTGCAATTTTTTAAGGAACCACAAATCTGAATTTTGTGTAATTTTGTGGATATGTTTAGACAACATTAAGCTATAGGATACTTAGAGAAAAAAATTGAGAATTTATACCTGTAAAAAAATATTCATATTTTTATAACGGAGACGGGCACCTCTTAGGACGAGCTGTTTTTAAAGATGTATTTCTAATGAAAAAATAAAAAATAAGAATAAAATTTTATACATAAATGTAAGTCCTTGTAATGAAGTTTAAAATAAAAAAAGAATAATAGACATAGCTATTATATTAAAGAAATTATACACTAATGAATAATGAGAAAAAAATCGGCAATTTCATACTTTAACCCCTATTATTATAAGTACATTAATTGAGTTTAATTTCAAATACATTGTAAAAATCGTCATTATTTACCAATTTATAAATATTTTTGGTATCCCTTTTTAATATGTTATCTCAATTTTTTTACTTATTTGGGCTCTAGTGGTTTAAAATGGTATATTTTCTATTGGAAAAACCAAATTTGAAAGTATTGTTTGCCATTATAATTGCTGGTATTTCTCCAAACTGCATTTTCGTAAAACTGCGTTACAAGATTCGCCTTGCTTTAAAAAACTGTAAGTGTAAATTAAAATATCTCTCTATAGTGGTTTAAATCATGAATTAATCTTCCTATAATATATAATTTCATTGCAAAGTTTTTTCACATCGCTTCAAAATTAGGTTTGAAAAAACCACAAAATGTGACAATTTTGACGTAAATCAAGTGCACGCCCTTAAGGCAGCAAGCGTAGTCCAGAAATGTAAAGGAAAAGGTGGGATTAGAGTAAAGAGTAAAGCTCCTCTGAACACTCGCTCTAATGTCAATGACGCAACACCGCGACGCCGCTTATTACCTAATTGTTCCACGGGCCGTACTGTGACAGTGTGGCGACTTATCTATAGGGAGATGATGGGATTAGGGTAAAAAGCTCCTCTGAACACTCGCTGTAATGTCAATGATGCCACACCGAAAGGCAATTATAAAATTACCGCTTATTACTTGTACCACGGCCTGTAGTGAGTCAGTGTGGCGACTTATCTATAGGGAGAAGGTGGGATTAGGGTAAAAAGCTCATCTGAACACTCGCTGTAATGTCAATGATGCAACACCGCAACGCAATTGTAATATACCACTTATTATTTGTGCCATGGCCCGGTACTGAGTCAGTGTGGCGACTTATCTACAGGGTGTAAAAGACATGAACAGTCAAACGAGAACCATGTATTCTGCTCACCATCATAACAATTTTTTTCTTTAAGACTATACCTGGGAAATTGATAGTTACGATTTTATTGAAGGTCAAAGTCATTTTTTTTTTATGAAAACGTATTCTATACGTTATTTCTTAATTATTATCCAAAGAAACATTATAATTTTTTTTTTTTATTTCATAACAAAAAAATGGCTTCAAAACGTTAGCGTTCAATGTAGCTCACTCGATGCGCACGGACACTAACGAACGGGGCCGCCGTCTGGCATAATTATCGCGGTTTTGCGAGTTGCGTGCGAGTTGAGCCCTTTACATTGCGCGGTATAATTTGCATTTTTTTTAACACCAAAAAATAAAAATAATTTCCCAGCAATATTTTTTTTGAAATATGTCTTATTTTAATGTATAGAATATAGAATACATGGTTCTCGTTTGACTGTTCATGTCTTTTACACCCAGTATAGGGAGAAGGTGGGATTAGGGTAAAAAGGCTCCTCTTAAACACTCGTTATAATGTCAATGACGCAACACCGCGACGTAATTGTAATATATCCGCTTATTACTTGTACCACGGCCCGTAGTGAGTCAGTGTGGCGACTGTCATGGTATTTAACCATCGCTCGCTCATTACGCACCTATTTCTCGCGGCTGTGTGCAGACTGACCACTGCACCGGCGGCTCATTATTTACGTGTTAATCGTGAAGAGACTCAGCGTACAAAATTAATGTACTGTTACTGACGGTTTTAGACTTAATTTACTGTTTGACTTATTCTTATTTACTGTTATTGTGTAGTTTTAAAAGTTGGCTTTTTTATTTTTTTGGGCAAACAAACTGTGGCATAACATATATTACTCTAAGAGTACAATTATAGTAACTTACTAGCTATGTCACCAACACCGTTTAACACGAATTAGATAAATATATAAGTATCACTTTAAAAAAAAACGGCTTGTTTTTATAGGAAGGTATTGCTTACTATGAGGTGAAGAATGTTCCTAGGGGGTATATCAGAGCCTTAAGTTACACATAAACCACATCTGGCAGTACGGGCTATGTAGTAGCCGCTTAGGTGAAAGGGGCATCAAACTCAAATTGTAACTAAGCCTTTAGTAAGTCAACAAGCCAAAACCGCAGGGATATGTGGGACTCGAGATAAAGGCGTTCCCTCCATACCCACTAAGCATCCTCCCCGGCTTGACCCAAAGTGCGCTATTACGTGAACCCAACTACACCGAGACCGTCCCAAAGCTGCCCGTTTAGGCACTCCTTGCACCAATTCGCGGCCAGCAGCCACTGCTCCACCGCCGGCTGCTCGACCTGGCACGTCCTCCTGACGAGGACACCGAGAGCAGCCATCGGACCTCACCCGGGGGACTTCGGGCGCGGTCGTGGCCCTGAAAAGGGCCGTCCGGAACTAGCCGTGGTGGGAAAACAAAAACAACTCGACGATGGCATGTGACTTCGAATGCCAAGGGGACACACTGGACATCAAAAGCCGAGAAAGCTTGCCCATCACGTTACCAAGGTCCGCCACAAGGAGGCTTCCAGACGTGGACCCCGCAAGATGCAGTACCTACTATACCAGGTACATTTTATATTTGACAGCAACTGAAATTAAGAAATTAAAAAATAAACTTCGCAATAAATATAAACCGCCACCCATCGCTGACAATAAATGTTGACTGAAGACTTAACAAAATTAAGTTTTATCTGTCCCAGGTGTAAGTAATTAGCCCATCAAAGTTTTGAGACATAATTTCTGTTTCACTATCTGACAATCAGTTTGCACCCGAGCGGGCACCCTCGATCGTAATTGCGGGGGATTGCGACCACAGGGAAGACACGAACGCTGTGAACTTGGGACTTGGGACGATTACAGCGATTGTTTATTTTAGTCTTTTTCTAGAATATTCTTTAGTTTGTTTGAAAGTGACTAAACACTTGCTTAGACAAGTGGTAAACGTAATACTAGAAAAATGCACTGAAAAAAATCGACTTGCCTCAGGCGGGACTCGAACCCGCACCTTCCACAATCCGGGTGGACGCGTTGGCCAATTTCGCCACCGAGGCACTGCTTTTAGCTGTCGAAATTTGTCAGTGCTTGGTGCTTATGTTTTTATGGTAAACATCGTTTCATCAAATCTTTAAAATCGATTTTTTTTCAGTGCATTTTTCTAGTATTATATTTACGCGTTTGCAAACGCAAAAATAAAATTATTCCATAAGTGGTAAACGCTCCAAAACAGATTTGAATGAAATTTTGTAAATTAGTTTTCCTTGATTCAACTTAGACTATTATGATAGTTTTTATCTTGATAACCAGTTCATAATTTTTTGGCAATTAACCACAACAAGTGTGGCGGGTCAACTAGTATAGGTTATAGAATAAATTAATCCGTGCATGGTTCTACCTTGTCCTACTGTGCAGATACCAATAGGAGCTAACTAAAGACATAAAATAGATGGGCCTTATCACGTTATTTACGATCAGAGAATACGAATGTTTCTATTTGTGGACACTCTCACTGGCAGAGCGCTAGTAGTAGTAATCAAACAACGAAAAACACAAATTGTTACAAATATATTAAAAAAAAAAAACAGTCAGAAGTCTGAAGCTTACAAGTTAAATGGTTCATAATTATTAGAGCATATTTTGAGCTAATTTAGTCGGAGTCCTATCGTGTCGCTCCGAACTCCGAATTTTACGCAATCACAATAATTGTCCACGTAAATTTTGAAGCAAAGTCACACGCATCTGCCTTCCGTCTGTAGGTAGCAATTACAACGTGAAAATAACAAAAAACGTTGCCATTTTAACGACTCGTATTAGCCACCGCAACTTGTAAGTATTAACGTCAAAGAAATTACCCAAAATGAGTTATTGTTTTAAAAGTCGCGTGGACGACTTCATTTTTAACTGGCATAAAAAACACTTTCATTACTCTCGATTGCTCTCGCTTATTTTAAAACCGACCTTCAAAAATATGAATACTTTAACTGACGGGCTGGTCAGGTTCGGGTTTCATCAGAAGAAAACAGTTCAATGTTCAATATAGACTTCAAATTATGAGACCACACTCAGAATCACTTTTAATTATGAGACCACAATAATGACAATAATTACAGTTTAGATTTTAAAGTCTAACCTGTAATTAAACAAAAAAAGCAAGATTAAAGTATTGTTTTGATCACAGATAATATAATACTAGGTTTTGATTATCAACAACAAAACAATACTTTAATCTTGCTTAATAATTTTATACAAGCCATGCTCATGGATTTTTTTTGTCTGACTACTGCAGTTTGCTGATGGCATTTACTGCTTTACCGATTAGCGTTCCGCCTAGCGTTCCCAGGGCGTCCAAATCGGACGGCACTCGGCTCGGGCACGTCGTATCGTGAAGGACGTGGGGAGAAAACTTTCGCCACGTTTGACTTTGGATTTTGGACTTTTCGATTTCTTGAGACTGTTGGTCTGTTAATAGAACCTTATTCACCCACCAACCCACATTGTGCCAGCGTGTTGGTGTTATGGCCCAAAACTCCCACATTTCTTTTTCCCATATAAGAAGGCCTGTACCCAGCAGTGGAACATTTATAGGCTGTTGATGATGAATACTTAATTTTAGGTAGTACAAACTTAAAATCCCAAATTAACTCATACATATTTTACCCTAAAATATTTGCTCGGGTTATAAAACACGCTATAAATCAACCACGACTTTAACTCTTGACTTGAATTTGGGCAAGTCCATCTCTTTGATGATTGATCACTGAAAGAAGATGGTTAATTTTTTAAACCATTGCCTTTATTTTGTATAAAGGCACTGTAATGGTGGGTAAATGTACTATTAGTATTTGTGGCTTCGGAGCTATTCACGTTACTGCGTGGGCTAAGACGTTACTGTGGGCTAAGAAGATCTATTGTGACTAGCCTCCGTGTAACTCTTATTGAGGCCTTCAACGTAAGCGCCTTAAGCTGGGCACTGTCTAAAAATAAGATATTCCCAGCTTGGATAGTTTTGAAGTCATCTGGGTCGAAAATTTGTCTCCCCAAATATTGCTTTCTTTTGTGAATGAGAAGTTTCAATCTCCTTTCCGCAGAATCGACCTTCTCTTTAATTTATCGGAACTTAATTCTAAGTTTACCGTTTATTGGATCCTCTAGCTAGGGAGAAACACAGTGGAATAGTCGCTCGAATTTGGAGTCCCCGAAATAGGGCAGAAAACCGCAGTCAAAGTTCTCTATTTCGTTCTTCTATCTAGTATTTTGTTTCTTTCGGTAAGGTTACCAGAGCTCCACGGGATGGGCCTAGGTTGCCAGCGCGGTAGAATTGCGATAACATCACTTTTGAGATCGTTTTTAATGTAGTCGTATAATGGACATTTACTATTATAAGCTTTTAACTATGCGAGCTTCTAAGGAGATGTGAGAACTTTTTATGTGATCTATTTTCCTGGATGTGTATAAGTGTGAAGCATCTTCTAAGGGAGCGTGTACCAACTTAGGCCTCGCTTTCTATCAGGCATAAATTTGGTCAAACGACCATATGTAGAGTATTAAAAAAATGTAAAGTTCATAATTGAGCTAAACAAAAATAACTTTGTGTTTGTAAATTATACTTATCTAATATAAAATCACAAGTAATAAGTACTTATATTAGGGGTTTAAGTATGAAATTGCCGTTTTGTATGGAGAATTTAACGAAAATTCATTTTTCCATACAAATATATTTGCGATTTTTTAAGGAACCACAAATCTAAATTTTGTGTAATTTTGTAGATATTGTTAGATAACATTAAGCTATAGTATACACAGAGAAAAAAATTGTGAATTCATATTTGTAAAAAAATATTCATATTTTTATAACGGAGACGGGCACCTCTTAGGACGTGCTGTTTTTGAAGATGTATTTCTAGTAAAAAAAATAAAAATAAGAATAAAATTTTATACATAAATATAAGTACTTGTAATGAAGTTTAAAATAAAAAAAGAATAATGGACATAGCTACTGTATTAAAGGAATTATACACTAATGAATAATGAGGAAAAAATCGGCAATTTCATTCTTTAACCCCTATTAAAAGATGAAAGCCCTTTAGTGAAAACTGTAATATTATACTTACATGACGTCGTTCAATCGTAATTGGTTAGATCATGACATGCCTCGGCATATTAGAAACGCTGCAATTTCTGCTTAAAATCAATCCTATTTTCTAAAAATGGTAATAATCAAAAGTGATCATTAGATTCAGGGTTATTTTTTTATGACTATATAGGAGTACACCGTTTGTGGAAGTCTAATGTCTTATGCACGTACATTTTGTGATTTCAGAATCAAACAAATTACCTGCGACATATACAATACAGCGAATTCAAAATGAAAATATTATTTACGGAATTAAAATTAATACAACCGCTACCGAGCTCCTTACATCGAACGTCATACTAAGGCGTGGGAGAGAGACAAACATATCAATACGTTTGAGAGTGAGCAGGACAGACGTATATCAGTCGTTCAACTGCGTATCGAAGGCGTGTCCAAATAGACAAGCGTCTGCCGTAGTCGATTCGAATTCTATTAAGTTTTTATTTAGCTGACAATAGAAAAAGCAACGCAGCTTAATTGGGGGCAAGATTCCATACTAAATTAAATGCGTTATCTTTTTGTCGTATTATAAGTTGTGTAACAATACAAAAAACTGTTAAAACTAAATTATTGAAAAAAAGCTTATTACAAGATAAATGATTATTTGAATTATCCAAATGCGTGATAAAATCTGTCGAAAATTTACGCATTTAAAATTGTTATTTATTCATATTGATATAACCTATCTATTGACCTGTAATTACGTTTTGAAATCATTACAAAATTGTAAACTGTGGAGTTTCTTTCGCCGTTTCATCTCCATCTCAGCATAATAATAATTATTGGCTTTTGATGATTTAAAAGTACTTAGCAAAGTCCAACAACGAGCTTTTTCATTTCAATATTTTTGCTTGGCTACATATTTCAGTTATTATTGTTTTATATAATGGAATCTTAATGTATAGCGTTATTTATTGAGTCCACCAAAATAGGCTCATGTTTATTAATACCTATGACCTCCATTCTATTATTTTAACGTGTTATTTTAAGTCTTTTTAATAGGTGGTAGATTCATATCCAGGGTCGTCTGGATAGGTTTTATTTGTTATTTCTGCCATGAAGCAGTTCGCTGAGTTTCGGATTGAAGGGAAAGGTAGCCAGTGTAATTACTGGGTATGGAAGGCATATCGTCTTAGTCCCCAGGATGGCAACGTAGTTGATTGCTAGAGATTTACTCTTAAAATTGCAAGTGTGTATAGGCGACGGTTACCATTTAACACTAGGTGGGCCGCAAGCTTGTTTGCCATCTCGTAATATAAAAGTAAAGTATAGTATATCACTTCAGATTTTCTTTTACTGCCGTTTGACTGGAAGAGACTGTTGCTTAGCAATAAGGCCACTTTACTACACACCGACAATTAAATACAATATACAAAAAATAACATTATGATAACAATACAATGGGCTATCGCAAAGAGCAATCTCTTCCAGGAAAACTCAGGATGGATTTGCAAGAACAGCAACCCAGAAGGAAGTTGCCAACTACCTACTTATTAGGCGTATTGCACCTACTGTCCTGTGTGTAGGTAAAGCTAACTACGTATTTTTTTGTGTGCATTATGGAATACTAAGTTCTGCCGGGGACTTCGTCTGCGCAAAATTAGTATACCTAGTATACCTAATTTTAGCTCATATATCACTGATAGCTCAGTGCTTCTGATGCTGACGGTACTAGGTAAAGGAATTTATAGTTAGGCTCTTACAAAATGTATCAAAACATATTAATATTAATGTTATTAACAAGAACAAAACCTCAATAGAACATCATTTAAATTATCCACGAAGCGAACTATAGATCATTAGGTACTCATTTGTCTCATATTTTTTCCATAGACAAATCAACTTTTTTACTTTTTATAAGGACACGTGCCTCCTAGTTGCTTGAAAAAAAAAACATTAGCTGGACACCTTTCCTCGTTGGTCCTAATTGATTATAAATTACAGACTACTGATAGGACAGGACACTTTAAAAAAAATACATAATGCGGGAAGTTTTGAAGAAATGTGGAGAAAGTTGTGTCATCAACATTTCGCTTTTTCAATAGACTTTTTTATGAGTTACTAGTTTTTACCCGCGACTTCATCTGTGTGGAATAGTGTGGGTGTAATAGTTAACTTTCGGCAACGTTTTCGTTTCTTTAGGTCAATTGGGACATTCAAAAGAGGCGTGGAGAAGCACCTTGCAGGTCAATAAGGTGACGGTAGCTAGCGCGTCTGTTTATCTGTCTTCGCATTTGGACTCCACTCCTGCTTACAAACAGGTGGAAAGGAGTAATTATTTTCGACCTTCTTATAAAAAAGGTCTTCGGCCGCATCGTATCTTATCATCAGGTGAGATGAAGGTCAAGAGCTTCCTTATCAAAAATAAAAAATAAAGCTTTAAAAAAGTTAGTTTCTGAAGCAAATAAGAGTTTGATTAAGAGTGTCTACTGAACTTAAATAGAGACGAACCACCGACAAACTGAGCCTACTATTCTAACGCGAACAAATAAAAACAATAATTTGAAGTGCGACGTGGAGATTGGTTTGAAATGAGATTCAAAAACCTTGTTCTATTTCCATGAATTCGTGTCATCCACCATCGCCTGGGCCTTCTTATTTTCATAATATTATTTTGGATTCTAACATTCACAAGATTGGAGTATGCTAATGCACACAATACCAAAGCTGCTGCACTGTCAAGTCATCCATTTCGCATGACGGTCGAGAACGCAAGTGAGAAGGTCGCGTGAGTGTAGATACCATCTCGTTTCTCGAGTCAAGTCATGTGTTTGTAGGGACTATAAAGATTCGACTCATTCGACCTCACATTTGACTCGTTATATTATAGGTATTTAAAAAAAATAACAAATTTATGGCAAAATGGGAAGGCCCTGATTTGCAAAAAGCCACAAGATAAAAAATAGTTTGTTGCCAGAAAAATCAAAAAAATTTTAAATTGAGAAAAAAAGCTCTTGTTTTGGAAAACGTCTTAGCCATTTTTGTTTAATTTCAATTTATGTACGAGTGTAGATAAAGTACCTAGTGTATGTTAGTCCTTTGTCTAAGATGTGCTGCACATTACTTGGTGTTACGTGAAAGTTACATAAACTACATTCACACAGTTTAAAAAATAGAATTTACTGAGAATACATGAGTGATTCCTCTTTCTTACAATCCTGGATCTTTTCAAAGAGGTGTGAAGACATAATTGGCTCTTTAGACATATACTCTCCAATCTGTTTTTTTTTTGACTGACTACTGCAGTTTGCCTCTGATGGCATTTACTGCTTCACCGGGTTTTTAAGAAGGCGAAAACCTTGGAGGGTCCTCAAGCCTGTAGGTCGGACGTTCCTAGGGGATTACTGGGCGACCGAGCATCTCGACCGAGCATCTCTCGACCGCCTAGCGTCCCTAGGTCGTCCGAATCGGAAGGGAGCGACACGCCCGAGCGTGCCTCTAAAGGCTCGGACCTCGGGTCGAGCACGTCGTGTCGTGGAGGACGTGGGGAGAAGCGCACATATCTGTACCGGGTATAGCGCAGAGTGTGTAGACCGGGTTCTCTAATCTGTACAATAGGCAGGTCGTTAAGGCAAGCTAGTCTAATGCGTCGCGTTTGCTGTCTTTCACTACTATCTTCACGTTTGGACTACATTTCTGCTTAAATGAGGTACAATAGAGTTTAGCTCCACCTATTTCTAAAATAAGAGATGTGTAAATAATTACATTAATTTTCACAACACATGTCTATCCTCCTTAATGGAATCCGTACCTTAACAAGCTAGGTATTGGTTACACATTTCTTTGCAACAAAAACTCTATAATCCGGACCGCCTGTCAGTGACGATTATAACTAATCACATTATGAATTGAACCTATTAATAGGTAACAGTTTAAGCTTTTATAAAATTAATAAACATTTAATACTGTACGCACAGTTTATTTCCAACTCCTACCATGATATTTTATGGTGATTTTAATGGGCGAATGATATTCAATTTACGGCTACAAGTCGCTACTCGATTGTGTAGAAATTGGGAAACGTGGTGTGTGGTTCACATAAATATTAATAAACTTATTAATAGTACTAGTGTTGGTTGTGTTTTTGTCGATAAGTTTCCTAGAGGGGTCACGGTCTACTAGGTACTTATTGTTATTATTAGCGACCTTTAGACGTACCTATCAAAGTATACCAAGAACAGTAATACGTCTTCATACAAACTGGCCGCTATCAATTAGAATGTGTGCGTGCGTACTCGGCGCCGTGTTCGCACGCACTGTGACGCACATATGACATAAAAATATGGAGGCATAAGATGGTCTTGCCGTCTCGGTGTGATCGCGCGTTTTTATGTCATTGCACATTCGCTCGCCGCTCGTTCCCGCCCGGCACTTTACGATAGCCCTAGCGTCAACGCAGAGTAGGCTAATAACTCGCCGACAGCCCGCAGATAACCTACGGTTCTTGGTATACTGTGTACCTATCCTCTATCTCGCGCGAAAAAGTGTGCGTGTTAAAGATGTTGCAAAGGAAATGAAAGAGCACGCGCTGCGCGTGTGAATTGCACTCTCCATCTCCAATACGCACCAGTTTCATGCGATCCCCACTATATTACTTTACTCTTTGTTGCGGCCTATCGCACACGATTAGCCTTTACACGGCCACTCTTTATTATAAAAAACGAACACAAATAATCGCGCGCGATAGAACGTGTGCATAAACTCAGAAAAATAATCGCGCGTGATTGAGATTGCGACGTGCAATCATAAAAAAAACTTTTTGTTATATTAATATGTACAGTCGCGAACAAGAATATGTATGCACAGTTTACAGTTCACCATCTTCGTTACACGCGCAATAAGACTCATATCAAGAGATGTCAAATGTGGATACATATTATTCCCACGACCACTGTTTAGTGAATAAGCTTACTAGCTATAGTTCTTATTTTAAATCTTTGTGTAAGCACGAGGTTGAGTTGTTATAATAAATTTCTATATTATTCTCATCATCATTTCAGCCTAAAGACGTCCACTGTTGGACATAGGCCTCCCCCAGGTTCTCAGTCCACCTTGTGGGGGCACCAACGCTGCGTCTCCCTGTACGCGGTCGCCACTTGAGGACCTTTCCACCCCAACGGCTGGAAAATTAGTGCCATTAAGCGAATTATTGGCGTTTAGGCCTTAGTCAACCACGCCGACCAAGTGCGGGTTGGTCGACTTCACACACAACCTAAGAATTTCCTCATAGGTGTGTGCAGGTTTCCTCACGATGTTTTACTTCACCGTAAAAGCGTCGATTAAGCGTACATATTAATTCAAAATTTGAAAACACATTGGTACGTGGCGGGGTCGAACCAGTGCCTTTCGGGTGGGAGACAACGCCCTCACGTACTACGCCACCGACGCTTCATAAGACGCCGACGCTTATAAGAGTGCTACTACCTAAAGGCAGCTATAATAGACGAAAATTCGCTTATACATTGATTCACTGGGCAGAAACCGGGTCCATTGCGTTGCAGAGAGAGAGAGAGAGACAGAAGTAATGCCTGGAAGTGACGCCGTCTTGGTGGAATGGTCTATATATCTATAGCTGCCTACACATCAAGCGGTCCGGGTTCGAGTCCTGGTAGCAGCAAATATTTGTGTGATGAACACGAGTATTTGTTGACGAGTCATGGTTGTTTATATATTTATTTAAGTTTATTTATAAAAATATCTAATAATATTACGTACCTATCTATATTAAAAAAAATGTCCGTTATCTAGTATCCATAACACAAGCTCTTAATGATACTTACTTTGGGCTAGATAATTGGTGTGAGCGTGGAAACATATTGTTATATTACATAACTTTTGACCCAGGTACAGGTCTCATTATGATGCACCGATACTCACCTCCACTACCCTTGCTTCTCTTTGCCTAGCTAAATTTCATACGATTATAGTCAAAGCCATGCGATAATAATCAAAGTTAATCTCTGTAAAATTCTAAACATTTTACAAGCGAATTAAAACGAGCTTGTTACGCAACATCTCCAAACACGCCCCCGGGGTATTCTTAAAAAAATACACAAGAATGTTTGCGGATCATCTGTCACGACTGTCACCACGTGTCACCTGTCAGAGGAGCACGCGCGCCATTTTAATTTTGGTGTTATTAAAATAAATCTTTTCATTGAGTAGGGAAGGGTGTGTGTAAACAAAGCGGTTATTACATCTTTGATTTCTAATACAATAAAATTACAGAATAAAATGGTATTGATTGTTATATTTACGCGCAGTGCGCAAATGTGTAATGTGCATGCCATGACGCGTCCTCAAAAATTTTCTCATAAGTTTCATTTTAGATTATTGTTTATTTACTTAGATTATTGTTTTGAGTTTTATTAACCTATCACTATTTTGACGAACTGTATGGTTGTTACTGCCGTGTTTGGATTTATGTGTAACCAACTGACTTTATGTGTACATGTACGAGCACATATTCGCTTAAAATTATTCAGTAAATGTGTTATTCAATCGAACAAAAACTTTTCGATATTGAGTCATAAGATTTTTAAGCCGTAATCCCTATCGAGCTTACGACCAATACCCAATAAGAAGTCACATCACTAACTTGAAATTCGAAACGTTAATCTGTGATTAATTTGAAGGGTTCTTGATTATCACCGATTATAATAATTAGGATCTAATTCGTTCTTAATTGCAATGACATTTTTATTATCTTACCCTTATTTTTTCTCATAAGTTAAAGTATTTAGTGTAGCGTTTGACCGATTAATATAAAGTAAATAATATCAAAACAATATATTATCTTTATTATCCGGTATAACCATGAGATGCCGGCAGAGTAGAATAAGCATCACTCATATCCTGCAGTGGGTGTCGTAGAAAGCGACTAATGGATCAGCAAAGGGGTATTGATCTACTTATACTCAGTCCACTAATCCGCATTGGGCAAGCGTGGTGGACTACTGCCTGCCTACTGCCTAAACATATACAACATGTAAATGAAATAACCAACATCCTGAATACAGATGGTTGGGGATCGGCTTCTGAGTTGATTTCAAGACTTTTTAAAAAAAAAAAACGATTTTTTTTGAAAAAAAAAACCAAAAAAAAAACAAAAGTACCCAGAAAATGTTGTACAACATTTTTAGAGTACATTATTTTTTTTTTGTTTTTTTTTTTTAAAAAAAAAACGCTTTTTTTCCAAAAAAAATATTGAAATCAACTCAGAAGCCGATCCCCAACCACCTGTATTCAGGATGTTGGTTATTTCATTTACATGTTGTATATGTATGTATACATTGTTAACCATAATAACTATATTATAACATTGAAACAAGCACGGCCGCCGCCACACGCTGCGGCGGACGCCGCTTTAGAAATAGATTTTCATACAACTTTTCCTCCCGCTAAACACGTTAGAAATGGAATTTCATACAACTTTCCTCCCGCATATTTAGGCCGAAGAAAAGATCAACTTTCTCTTTTCAATTTGAGGGAATAATAGCTACTGTTCCGATCAGGTGTAGTATAAAAAATATTATTGGTACTTGGATGAATGCACGCTATTAAAGCTAGGCTCGAAAAACAACTCCTTCAAAGATCCAACCCAAAATCTACTACTTTACTTACTCCTAATATAACCTAAGATATTGACGTGTGTGTTGATGTTCACTCGATAGTAAGTCGTGACAACCGGACGGAGTCACATCGCAACCAGATATTAAGAGTATTTGAAATGCCAGCAATTAAGAAAAAATATGTAGCTACTATCAATAGCACACAAGAACGATCAGACGCATTTTAAAAGCAGCTCATATTGCAATAAGAGTCAGTCTGTTTGAAGAAATAAGTGGTATAAACTGACACGTCGTCTACTGTACTCCTGATTGATAGTCACGTAAAGTACCAGGATGCCATAAGTTCTAAGGAGATCTTGTGGCAACTGGGAGTCTCACGATTAGCCCCCGGCGCGCAGGCGCGTGGCTGCACTCCCCTTACAATATGATTACCAAAAGTAACACCATATCATTTCACATTGTCCCCGGCGCCCACAGGTTTATTCCCCTGTATTATTGGTGATTGCACCCATCGGCGTATTGCTTGCAATCTGCCAATCGGAATACTAAGCAGTATTTAATTTCCAATTACATTGGACAATCCCTTGTTATTTCGAACGACTATAATTACGTTAACTTTGTTTAGCCTGTTGTGAATTTTAATCAACGAAGGTGGGTGAACATTCGTTTTAAACTGCTAAGTATCTTATTATTTAAATTTCAGTGGCAAAAGGGTTTATTTCAATCGTTCAGGACATAAGGAATAATTCAAATTTTGAGAATCCCATTCATATTCTGCGTAAATCTTGCATCGTCTAATATTCTTAAGTTGCAAATACATGAGTTGATGGGTTCAATTTCTTAGATAATATTGCATTTTAAAATAAGAGTGTTCTTAATACTTTTGATTCCAAAACTATAATGGAAACGAAAAAGACGCTAGTGCCGAGTGGAATATTACTCGCTCTTGTGAGATGGCTCCGCCAAGTACTTACTCGATGTTTTGGACAGGTTGCAGCGTCGAGCGATCCGCCTCATAGGCGACGTAGAGGTGTGCGCTCTACCGTCTGTCTGTACCACAGCAAATGCTCTGAGGAGTTTTTTTCCCTAATCCCAACATATCTCTTCCTTTTAAGGACTACACGTGCTGGTTTACGGTGCCAATAACAGACTGTGGCTACAATTCCAACGCGAACTAAGAAATTTGGTCACTGTTTCTTTGTCGCACAATAAAGAAATGGAATTCACTGCCAGAACACGTGTTCCTTCCTTCCTAAAATCCTGGGTCATTCAAAGGCGTGAAGAGGTACCTTGCAGGTCAGCAAGGCGAGGGTGCCTAGCGCGGGGGGTTCATCTATCGCTTTAGCTATTTTCGAATTTGGACTCCACTTCTGCTTACCATCAGGTGGAATAGAGTCTGTATGGTGCAGTAGTAGTATAGAGGAAGTCTTGTAATCGTCAAAAAATTCGACCTCTAGATTTTGACGGATTTACGTTTTGGACCTCCCTGAGTCCAAAAATATCGTTTTTGGAATTCTGTCTGTGTGTGTATGTACTGCCTTTGCGTTAGCACGATAACTCGAGTATGCTTTAACTTATCGCAACCAAATTTAACATGCATGTATCATAACATCATAACATCATAATATAAGATTTATGTCAACTTTTGAGTCGTCGATCATGAAAGTTAAGCAACCAAGTGCGTGATCGGTACTCAGATGGGTGACCAAAATTTAACATGCATGTATGACATCAAAATATAAGGTTTCTATTAACTTTTGAGTCGTTTCCGGTATACGAGAAAGACAAGGGAGACCACTCCCGATTTTTTTAAAAAAAAAGAGCATCTTACGTGTTTTAAATTGACATAACAATTGACTCTCTCATAATAATTAATATCTAACCGATTCACAGCACAGTAAATATTGCCTTTAACTATGTATTTCTAATTTATTAATCCCTACATAGAGTCACGATTTTCTCCCATAGTGGTATGCGGAGATCACTTGTCTCCACTTTCTACGATCCTAACATACTTCCTTCGCTTCATCCACTTTTATCACTGTCATCATACTCGCTCATAGCTCGCTAGTTCATAGTAAAAAAGCTATGCGCTACAGTCCACAGCCGTTTCGTAGCAGCACTTCCGTAGAGTTTAAAGTAAAAAAGCTATGCGCTACAGTCCGCAGCCGTTTCGTAGCAGCTATTCTGTAGAGTTCATAGTAAAAAAGCTATGCGCTACAGTCCACAGCCGTTTCGTAGCAGAACTTCCGTAGAGTTCATAGTAAAAAAGCTATGCGCTACAGTCCACAGCCGTATCGTAGCAGCACTTCCGTAGAGTTCATAGTAAAAAAGCTATGCGCTACAGTCCACAGCCGTGTCGTAGCAGCACTTCCGTAGAGTTCATAGTAAAAAAGCTATGCGCTACAGTCCACAGCCGTTTCGTAGCAGCACTTCCGTAGAGTTCATAGTAAAAAAGCTATGCGCTACAGTCTGCAGCCGTTTCGTAGCAGCTGTTCCGTAGAGTTCATAGTAAAAAAGCTAAGCGCTACAGTCCACAGCCGTATCGTAGCAGCGCTTCCGTAGAGTTCATAGTAAAAAAGCTATGCGCTACAGTCCGCGGCCGTTTTGTAGCCGCTGTTCCGCAGAGTTCATAGTAAAAAAAGCTATGCGCTACAGTCCGCGGCCGTTTCGTAGCCGCTGTTCCGTAGAGTTCATAGTAAAAAAAGCGGCGTTCTCTTTCTAAGTCGATAAGATAATTTTTAAATTTGTCTATTACATTAAGGGGGCGAAATGGGCTGGACTGGAGACCTGGGCCATACTTAATGAAGCGACCCGTGCGTGCGTCATACACTCAGGAAACGCACAGAAAACTATTTAAGCTGTTGATTTTTTTAGCAAGATGCTACTTGTCTGATGAACATTTAGAAAAACACTACAAGGTGAATAAATTTTTATGACAATTGGTCCAGCAGTTTAGCACAAGGTGGCCCGACGATCTGAAAAAGGTCGGGGGAAGCCGCTGGATGCGGGCAGCGCAGAACCGATTGGATTGGAGATCCTTGGGGGAGGCCTATGTCCAACGGTGGGCGTCTCTTGGCTGATATAATGATGGTAGTGTAAATGGTAAATAAATATGGTAGTAGAGGTGAGTGCTGATGTACTACAGGGACACATATGCTTGAGCACCCAAAGGTCAAAATCGCTTGCGCACTCGTAGTAAAACTATAGTAAATCACCGGTCGCGTCAAAATAAACTGATCTTGAATTGCGGAAGTCCGCGACCGTACTTACATAAGGGAGCCCTGGGACTTGAAACCTGAAGTGTAGGTTACACTTACGTCACAATAGCCCCCAAAGAAAGCTTCGGGTCCCTGCAGAACTATCTATAGACCTGGCAACAGTTTTCGTGCCTCTCTACATGGTCAAACCATTTAATACGTAGCAAAAAGAACAAATTGCCAATCTTATAAAAAATACATTACGAACATAAAAATTGTCTTGTCGATTATGAATAATTGTAGACGTCGAGACTCGGTTCTCGATATTAAAACGGGAGCTCCCGGCACGCGTATGGCACCTGCTGCAATTGAGAACTGTAATTCTACATCGATTACTGTACGCGCACGCGCCGGCTCGTGAACACTATCACCGATGAAGTAATGTGAATCTGTATTTTTTGCAGATTTTTTCTTTCTTGAATAGTTCCTGGAAATTATTCCATTCAACCTGATGGTAAGCGAAGTCTAATTTGAAAGCGAAGATGCGAGAGATAGATAGTATGTGCGCAGTAGCTATTCTCGCTTTCTTCGCGCCTCTTTTGAACACCTCAGATTTGTTAGAAGACTTTTTAAAAAAAATTGGTTGGTCTGTAAAGTCGGTTTACTGACGATAGTTGAACGTGAAAACGTCTTAAGAAAATACTGATGGAATGGTAGCATTTTTCAAAAGAAAAATTTAATTTCATTTGTTTTGCCGGCCTTACATGGAACGCCTCAGAGCGAGGTAACGCCGCATGCGTCATGTTTTTTCGTGCGTGCAGCCGGCTCTATCGAATTATAAGACGTTGTCACGTCAAAAAAAACAACTTGTATTGCGGTATTAAATAATCCCCGAAACTATTCATGGGTGACGCAAAATGCGCCTAAGTCCGCGTTCCCATTCCATGCACAGTTTGCGGCTGACTGTCCGCTAAATGACTCTGAGCGGCGGCGTATCGGTCGCTAACTCAACATTGAGTGAGCGGCGAACTGTAGCTGAAAAGTCATCTGCGGCCAACGTTAGTCATAAAAAAATGACCTTAAAACTGAACACAGATAATCAAAATGAAAATTAAAAAAAAAACAACCTGTAACATAATCACTATTTTATTAACACCCCGGTTCGGCTCATTATGTTATTTTTCTTAAAATATAACAAACTTATGGCAAAAGTATTTCAGACAGCCAAATTGAGTTACCAGTTTACACTTTTTTGAATTCCTACGGGAACGCAAAGGCAAAAAATTTAATTAAAATAAAATAAATTTAACTAAATTAGATTAGATTAAAATAAAGTAAATTAAGTTATATTACTAAAATAATTAAATTAAATAGCGTTAATTTTTTTATAAATTGTTTGCCAAAAAAGAAGAAAGAATAGTTTAATAGTTTTATCTTTAATCAGACCTTAGTATTCTTGTACTCTTTTTCATTTCTTTCTTACTTTTTGTTCTAGTTTTTTTTTAAGTAATTTAAGTTAATTATTAAATTATAGTTAAGTTTCAGAAACTTAGTGTACGAAATTGTGTTTATAGTCAAGCAAGTGGTGTTTACCTATAATTGGTTGTTACATTTATTAAGTTAATTGAGAATAAGTCTGATTGCATGTATCATTGTAAACAACTGTTGGTAGACCTAAAAAAAATACAATAAAAGCTGAAACAGCGCACACTCTTTCGGAAAATTAAGTAATATTAGCCTTTTTTAGTTTTATTTATATGTGAATGAATGTATGAGTGTAGATAAGGCAGTGTATGTAACTGCACATAACTTGGTATTAAAACACTCGCGTGATACTATTAAAAAAACTCACCATGGCTCGTTTATTAAACTCCCGCTCGTGTATCAATAGCCTCTATTATGTGACAGTTACATAAATTTCAACTGGAATTTATGCAGCTACAAAAATCACGACTTGGATCTATTTAATACGAGTGTGGGGGCGGCGAGAAATGCAATAAGTAGGCAATTTTTTGGTCGAGATAGATACTAAGTGTTACAGAATAGCATGAAATCAATATTCATCTGTTGTAACGTTTTGTGTTGTACCTTATGTAACGTTTCGTAACTCATATTTTGGTGCTTTATTGTAATATGCCGTACTGTTTCTACCTAACTAAAGTATTTTAAGATGTGTAAATTGTTAACATGAGTTATCCTAGTTTTCTCTAATTGGCCTCAGTTGTTACTAATACTCACTTGTTACACTCTCCCCTAAACCGCATGTGTGAGTTTTATAATTCAATGAGTATTGATTTTGACATATTTAACGGTTCTCTCGTCTCCGCCAAGCGTCTTGTTCTAAAGGCTCTTTTGAAATGTTTAATTAAAAAAATAGAATAGGAAATTTTTTTTAATGTCTGCTCTAATCTTAGGTAGTAATAAATAGTATATATTCATTTAAGCATGCTGTGCTTACATCCAGAAGGGATAATCACTGTAAGATGTGTTTTGTTTTTTAAGTATAAGCTAGTTGATTTGATTGTACCCAGTTTTGTAAGCCAATAAAACAAAAACAAAAAAAAATGTCTTTTTAGTTTATAAGCTGTTGGTCTTCCTAAAATAAAATAAAAATAAAGTACTACTGTAAGCATCGATTACACGGTATATTGCTAATAATGAAATATGTTCTCATCTCAAAATCAATCGAAGCGCAAAATTGCCCAATGCCCAAATTATCAGCGGCGCGTCCTGTTTGGGGTGTCACACGACGTGCACTACACGAGCTGTCAAATATAAAATCCCCGACTTAAGCCAGTTTCACACGCCGCTTGTCTGTCTGTCTGCCGCGTACGTAGGGTGCGAGTTCAATACCGTAAAAAGATGAATGATTAACATCAACAAGATAATGTTTGTGTGATTTTAATTGTAAATAAGTCTTAAATTTTTTGTCTAAAGTAAAATCGAAATCGTTGGAAGCTACTAGATTACAATATAGTAAATTAATATGATAAAAATCTCACGAACTGTTGATATACATAATTTAGAGTGTGATCTGTCCTGATTGTTGATTGAAGGTTTTTTATTTATTGGGTTTGATTGCCATGATAATTTATTTTTGTGTATTTATGTGTCCTGTTTTTTTGTGTCAAATACACTTGTATTCATAAACTCATTGGACATTTTCGAAAAATGTCGACTTATAAAATTTAATTGCCTTACAGCGCCGATCTAAGTGTGTAACTATTCGAAAAGTCACAAAACAATGTTAGATTCGCATCCTATATCATGCTTCATCTCTTAACCTAATCTTATTAATCTAATCCTAATCTGGTGATGCCACCAGAGTAAAATAGCATCACCCCATATGTCCAATGGGTGTCGTAGAATGAGAGTAATGAATCTGCAAAGGGATATTAATCACCTTATACACCGTCCACCAATCCGCATTGGGCAAGCTTAGTGGACTACTGCCTAAGCCTCCTTCGATGACAACAACAGTGGGTCGAATTATAAAGATGAATATTATTATTTAAATTACAAAAAATTTAATCCAATCTTATCAATGAAACATTGTTGAATCAATTAACCAGTATCGGAGATGTGGGAGAATCGGTAACTGCTTTAAAAAAAGCGAAACTTCGCGACCGAATTCGTCGTTGCTTTTTGCCGCGCAAAGTGGCCATCGATCAACGAAATGATGCGTCGATAAATCGAGCCGTGATCCTCATAAAATTACGTGAAAATAATTTTTGTTGCCATAACAAAAAGACGCGTGAAACCTGTATGAGACATCCGAATATTGTAAGAAATACCAACTGTGCGTATTACTGGCAACTTTGTACGAGAAGATATTATAATACCGGCTAAATTATATGCTGTCAAAACTAAAGCAAAATGGTGACTGTGCAATGTAGTTTTATTTGAATTGGAAATAAATTGACTTAATTTTAAAAAATACCAGAATATTAACATTTTCTTTTTAAAGTGAAGGCTGGAAGCGAAACAAAATATTTTAACTAAAAAATGCCTCCTTGCATTTTTTTATTACTTTCTCGTACCTATTCTTACGTAGTATACAGGAAGTCTTGTCATCGTCAAAAAAATCGACCTCGAGATTTTGACGCATTTACATTGGATATACACGTTTTAGAACTCCTGAGTCCAAAAATACCGTTTTTGGAATTATGTCTGTGTGTCTGTGCGTTAGCACGATAACTCGAGTATGCTTAAATTATTGCAACCAAATTTAACAGGCATGTATGACATCAAAATATAAGGTTTCTATCAACTTTTGAGTCGTCGATCACGAAAGTTAAGCAACCAAGTGCGCGGTCGGTACTCGGATGGGTGACCAAAATTTAACATGCTTAAATGACATTAAAATACAAGGTTTCTATCAACTTTAGAGTCGTTTCCGGTATACAAGAAAGTCAAGGGGAGACCACGCCCGATTGTTTTTCGTACCATAGGACTTACACATGATACATACAATGAGCTTAAAATGGATTTTTCTTTCATTTTTAAGTACCTTAAGAGTTTTTACCATGATTTTGGTTATATCCAATAATTTTTGACAGTTCAACGCGATAAATGGCTATATCATATCATATCGTGTTTCGGTGGATATGCTAGGCGGGCTGGTTGGATTCCACTTCTGCAAAAAAATATTTTCTTAATAAGAACATGCATGAAATTGCGTTATAATTGAATTAAGTTCTAACTGACAACAAAAATAATATTGATTCGTTTTATCTTATGCAACATATTCTTCATAACTTGGTACCTACTTAGGTAACAATTCGTTTTCCTAATCGACGTATCCTGATTGCCCAGTAGGTCCCGACCAGCCTGCGGCTCAAATTTATGTATCAATAAAACAAAATGGCAGAAATTTGACGCAATCACTTTCGCATCTTGCCGCGCCGCGCCATTAACTTGTTCCCTAACAAGTTAGGTGACCACTTTGACAGCACCCTATAAACCCGATGTTTACTTTCTTGATCAATCTGAATTTATAATTTATAGGCGTCAATACATCTTGTCCGATTAATCGATTAAATCGGTGGCACGTGTCCGAAATTTTAAAGGGTCGCAATTTAGGAGGTTGTTAAGGAAAAATGTTGGGTGTAATTGCTAAAAACAGAGGTCTGGACAAGCGTTTAGAGTCAAAGTATTCTAAAGAAGCAATTAAATTTTGAAGATGGCAGTTATTGCGGCCACCCTGTATGGTTAGTGGATAATGGGTGATCGCTCGCGCCTGCGGCGAGCGACTGCGCACGCGACTCGCACTCATTACTCGCATGCAACTTACAGTAGTGCGTAGCTAGGACACGTAATAAACATCACTCAAATCATTCGCAACACTCATTCCTTCGAGTTTACTGCTTGATTTTGAATATCGAATGAACAATGGCTAATTCTTGTCGTTCAGATTTTGGATCGTTATATTTCCAAAAAAGGTCATATTTTCAGTTGCTGGGTTCGTAATGACTTGTAAACGCTCGTAGTTATCAATAGTGCTGACATTGCATCGCGTTGCAAATATCGAAAATACGTTGGCGTAAAAGCTCTTAAATTAATATAAAAACGGGAGGAAATGGTCTCTTTTTTATTCTAGATCATAACGCACTAATATAACTCTATTTATTAGTTAAGTAACTCTATTTATTAGTATTTTGACTTCCTCGTCAGCTATTGTATAAGCAAAACGAAATATTCTTTAGGCGGCCACTTGTTTTTGAGAATCTGGCAGTATAAAAGAGAGTTTTTTTTTATCTTTACTTTTGGGTAAGGATGTAAGGTAACCATTGTTATTTACGTTTTTCTTTTATATTTCCTAATTAATTTACTTTGTAAATTTTAATAATTAAATTCGCACATATTTACACAATTTCCCTGGATTTCCTAATCACTCTACTGTATACCTATACATTTACGTGTATACAGGAAGATTTACCTTTTTTTGCGAGGAGGTTAAGTTCAAGTTACGCATCGTCCTTGCAGAATGTTGTCAACCGCAGAGGATATGTGGGTAAAGTCGTCCCTCCCTACCCACTAAACAAACATCCTCCCCGGCCTGACCACCCGGGCCACAGGAAGATTTACCTATAATATATTATGAAAACAAAAATCTTTCTTAGTGGATCGATTTATATGATCGATATTAAGTAGACCAATTTAAAGGTGTTAACGTTTCTACCAAACACAAAAGGTGTTAAAACGGTTTCCTTTCGTGAACTGTCAATCAAAAAAGAACATATAATTTTGAGCGATCCGATTATAGAAAAATTTCTTTGGAATAATTCTTTATCATTTTACTTAAAAAATGGACCAAATTATTATTTTAAAAATGTTTAAAGATTTTTTCGTTTGTAAGGTTTTGTTACGATGGCAGCAAAGTAATAATAACTACATTAAAAAAGTAATAATAACTAAATACTCTAATTTTACGAAAATGTTGGTTTGTTTTTTAGAAAATTTGCATATTTTCAAACCTATCTACAAGTATGTATCAATCTTTTTTCAAATTTCATAGTAATTAAAAATATTCAGCACGTCAACGGAGACATCTACACTCGGTTTTAAAAAAAAAACATCGCAGTTGAAACGGTAATTTGCGTTTGTCCGCATTCACTTCGTAGTTTTCACTGGTGATTTATTTATAATAAGTACAGTCGAACCAACTGAATCATGACCCACTTGGCCGATCATTCTTTTAGAATCATAAATTTAGTTAGGTTTTCTTCGCTATCATGCGTGTTGCACTTAGTACGTTTTAAATATGAATAAAAATGCGTCATTACGAATCAGAGATCTATGCAATTTTAATCTTTCTTATCACTACACTAAAGTCTCATTTGGAATTTTAAATAAGATGTCGTTCATAATCTAAACTCTTTTCAGTACTGAGAAAATGGAATATCTATTTTAATTTTAAAAATAAAATGACGTTATGTGTCAGTTGTCAAGTAGTAGTCTGAACAAATTTTAAAAAGCCATATTTATTAGACACTGTCAGTGTCTATCAAATTGATAACAGGTTCGTTACTTAGAAAGTACGTTCAAGCTAATTTCATCCTACTTTGCTTAGAGTGACTGTAGGAAAATGATCTTAAGGTGGGTCATGATTCAATTTGGTCGACTGTACATTAACAGATTAAAGTCACTAAAGTATTAAATATAGGCAAATTAACAATATTCACTAGACAATAATCCAATATAAATGTACATAGCGTGATTTACTAATATATCATAACGCGCGTGTCTGAGTTAATTAAAATAATGTGGCAAAATGTGATGAATAAGAATCTTAAACTAAACTTTTAAACTTACTTTTTTTTTTTTTTTTTTTTTTTTTTTTTTTTTTTTTTTTTTTTTTTTTTTTTTTGTGGGTAGACTTCAAAGTGACAACACATAAAATTTAGGCTCAATATGTTTTAAATAATTAAATATAGTAAAACTTACATGATATAAAAACAAGTTTCACCAGTGTGTAGGTTGACATTTACATAACTCTCACACATATTTTCCACTACTGCACTTCATCACAAGTATGGATTCATCAGCTGGTCATCTACAAAAAAGCATGGAAGAGCTAACTTCTATGTTTAACACGCGTATGGCAGAGTTCGAGAAAAATCTTCCTCAATCCAGTGCTAAGGAGACCAGCTCAACTGTTAAAACGCTTGCAGCAGAGTACGCAACATTTAAAACATTTGTCTGGAAAACTCTTGGCATCTTGAAGTCGCAAGTGGAGCTTCTCGTCGCTAACTTTGACCGCATTGAGGCACATTCTCGAAGAAAAGTCCTTCTTCTCCATGGGATCAAAGAAGAGAAAGATGAGGATCTGCAGAAGAGGGTCTTGGAGGTGTTTCGTGAACGGATGCATCTATCCTCTTTGAATTTGGATGCTATCGAATCATGTCACAGACTGGGACCGAAGAAAGGAAAAGATCGTCCAGTGCTGGTTAGGTTCGAGTCCATGCGTCATCGAGTGCAGGTGTGGCAGACTAAGACTGCCTTGAAAGGCTCGAAGTTGACTGTGACCGAGTTCCTCACGAAGATACGGCAGGAGGTCTTTGTTGCAGCCCGTGGTCACTTCGGCGTCAAGAGGTGCTGGTCGGCGGACGGTAGTGTTATTATTCTCCTTCCGGACAAAAACCGTAGGAAAATAGTCCATTTATCTGAACTTCAAAAGTTAATTGTTCAGTTTCCATCACGTACGTAAACTTCTCATGAGTAATTTATGACTTTTCAACTGTGCATTTATTTTCAATTTCTTTTTATATACATATATTTCATTAGAATCTGTAGGTATATGTTTAATTTTATTATTAACTTTTAGATTAGAAAATATGATATACCTTCGAGTTATTGTTATCATAAATTTAACATTTATTTCTCATTCGGTGTCACTGTCAGTGTCAAAATTGATAAATGCGTACTGGAGCGCGTTCAGAGTCTACAATTTTCTTACTTATTGTCAATATCAACTTGTATGTTAAGGCAAAGGACAATATTCATGCAGCCATATTTTACTCTTTTTTTTTTTCTGTATAAAGATAGTTTTTAGTTTTTTAAACCGCAAATCTTGTAATGGTTACGGATAGTTTATTTTTTTTTTTAGTTTATTGTCAATTAGCAATTTTTTTTATGTATGTTTTACAGTGAACGCATATAAAGCAATATTTTACTTAAAGTAGGTAGTGTAATGTAAATTAATTTTCTTTTTGTCAACCTATGCATGTTATAAATTATTTGTTTTGTTGTAAACCTTTACATTTAAATTATTATATAGTTTATTTATTTAGGTATATAATATTAGTATTTATATATATTATTATTATTTATTATTAATATGCTTGTAACTGACGATTACTTTTCTTGCTCATCGTCTGATGATTACGAAAGTGCTCGTGATAGCGATATATCAGACTCTGATCTCTTGGATCAAAAACTTCTATCCGTATTTGATAATAATTCCAAATTCCTGTCCCTTGTGCACATCAACGCGCAAAGTATCCCAGCGCATTATAGTGATTTAGTGGCATCCTTTGGCAATGGCGTGGTCGACTGCATTCTTGTTTCTGAAACGTGGTTAAAACCCTCACTTCAATCTACTGGTTATTCTCTTCCTGGATATAAACTCTTTCGCAATGATCGCATTGGCATGGGAGGTGGCGGAGTAGGTATTTACCTCCGAGGTCACATTCCTGCCAATGTCGTCAAATGCTCTCCGTCCCATAGTGCTGGTTCCCTCGAATTCATTTTTATTGAAATTCTTTTAAACCACAAAAAAATTCTTTTAGGCTGTTTATACAGCCCAAACGACAAGGTTGATTATTTTAACACGTTAGAAGGTATTCTTGAAAACCTTACGCCTTCGTTTGACCACACTATATTAATGGGGGACTTTAACACATGCTTATTGAAAGCAGACTTGAGAGCTACAAAACTGACAAATATAATTTCATCTTTAAACTTACATGTGCTCTCCAAGTCGTCTCCCACTCATTTTTTCCCTAACTGTAAACCATCGCTTATCGACTTAGTTATAGTTTCTGACCCAAATCTTGCTGGATCTTATGGTCAAATAGCAGCTCCTTTCTCCTACCACGATTTACTTTTTCTTGCTTTTAAAGTACGACCTCCCAAGATTAAACGTAAAATAATTCTACAGCGCAATTTCCAGCATATGGTCCTAGACCGCTTGAGAGATGATTTTAGGCGTGTAGATTGGTCATGTCTTCTCAGATCCGACAATATTGACATCATGGTTGAGCTTTTTACCAATGAATTGATCAGAATATACGATGTTCACGCACCAGTACGTCCTGTTCGTGTCAGACATGTACCAGCTCCTTGGTTGACCCCAGATATCAGGAAGGTGATGGCTCTCCGTGATAAAGCAAAAAAACGATACAAAGGAAACCAGAATCAGATTAATCTCGATGGCTATAAAATATTGCGTAATCGCTGTAATAGAATGTGCAGGGATGCAAAGCGCAGCTACATTCATGGTAAGATCAGCAACATGGATACTAAACTAACTTGGAAATTTCTAAGGTCTTTTGGGGTGGGCAAGCCCACAGTTTCATGCCAATGTACTGTGGACCCTAATATTCTAAATAGTCATTTCTCTTCTTCACCTGTAACTTTAGATACAACTTCAAAATCAGCTTCACTTTCCTCCCTCTCAAGTCTTGCTCCACCAGGCTGCCCTTCTTTTACTTTTTGTCCAGTTACCGAGGACACCGTTGCGGAGAATATTAAACGTATCAGTACCCGGGCTATTGGCAACGATGGCCTCACCCTAGACATGATTCTTCCCGTGTTGGATGACATTGTATCAATCATCACCCACATTATAAATTTTTCTTTGATGCACAATGTTTTTCCAACATCGTGGAAGAAAGCCATAGTTATTCCTTTACCTAAATCCTCAAATCCATCATCCCTTTCTGACTATCGCCCAATCTCCATATTGCCTCTCCTTTCCAAAGTCCTCGAATCCATTGCACATGAACAATTATATTCTTTTTTCACATCGAACCTCCTACTTTGTCCTCTCCAATCCGGGTTTCGACCATCCCATAGCACGGTTGGCGCGTTGCTGAATGTTACAGAGGATATCCGTATAGCAATGGATAACACTAAACTTACCATTATCTGTCTTCTGGATTTCAGTAGCGCGTTTAATTGTGTTGATTTTGACATACTACTTGGTATTCTCCGCTCGGCCAACATCTCTTCTTCTACCATTCAATGGTTTCACTCGTACCTTTTTGGCCGCCAGCAGTGTGTGAAAATAGACGACGCAACGTCTGATTGGTGTTATCTGACCGCTGGTGTGCCTCAAGGTGGAGTGCTTTCCCCTTTATTGTTTTCAATCTTCATTAATGGAATATCTACTGTCATCTCATCCACTTTCCATCTCTATGCTGACGATTTGCAAATTTACAGGCACTCGGGATTGACTGAGGTCACAGAATGCATTTCCGCGTTAAATAGAGATTTAGCAGCTATTCAGTCATGGGCTAAATCTTTTGGTTTACTTGTAAACCCCATAAAATCACAAGCCATGATAGTAGGTAGCAGCAGAATACGTAGCCGACTAGATTTCAACTCGATGCCATCACTTATTTATAATGGCACTACCATTAGTTACACTGACAGCGTAAAAAATCTTGGCATAACGATGGATTGTACTATGTCTTGGATACCCCAAATTAATGATGTTAGTAGGCGTATGCATTTTTCATATCATTCTCTCAGGCGGCTTCAATACTTTCTCCCTTTCAAAACCAAAATTATGCTCGCGCAATCTCTACTTCTCCCTATTCTTGACTACGCTGACATTTGCTATTTGGATGTGACTGAAGAATTGCTCAACAAGCTTGATCGTCTACAGAATCTGGCCATACGGTTCATTTATGGTCTGCGTAAGTATGATCACATATCTCCTTTTCGCGACGAGCTAAAATGGCTTCAGATACGGGAACGTCGTAATGTGCATATCCTTTCCACCCTTTATAAAATCCTAAATGATCCCAATGCCCCCTCCTTCCTCCGTTCCCGTTTCCAGCTGTGTGCACCTCCCACACGTTCTAGACGACCATGTATTACCAAAACTTTGGTGCTACCTAAAGGCAACACCAACTTCCTCCTCCACTCATTTTCGTTTCGTGCTGCTCTGCTGTGGAACAGCCTCCCTACTGTTATCCAAGAGAGTCCGTCCATCGCTAGTTTTAAAACCAGAATAAAGAAGCACTTCTTATCACAACACTCCACATAATACCTAATGCAAGTTTATCCAATTTATATATCACAATTATTCAAGTTATGTATAATACATATGTATATTTATTTATTTTATGTAGTATATAAATAAATATTTATGTATTTGTAAGTATGCGTATTGTGTGTATGTATGATTATTAGAATATATATAGTACAATAATGTCTTATTTGTTTGTTATTATATTTGCATTTTGTTAGTCACCTACATAATTTTAACATTATTACCAACATTCATGGGTTGACTGGAAGAGATCTCTTTTAGAGATAAGTCCGCCCTTGCAAACTATGTACTATAACCAATGCTGTTATAATTTTTCAAGTGCAATAAAGAGTATAATAATAAACTATAAAAAAAACCGGCCAAGTGCGAGTCGGACTCGCACACCGAGGGTTCCGCCGTACAAACGTAGCATTCCCTAGCGTGTGACGGAAATTCGTCTAAGGTGTCGGTATAAACTGCTGTATCTTTTGATTGCGTTAACTTAGAAGTTTGATTTTTTCACTGCTTAAAGGGACAATAGACCTAGGTATTTAGTATAAATTTCAATTTGATACCTTTATTCGTTCGTGAGAAATAAGGTAGTAAGTTTCATTTTATTAAAATATTTTTATTATATTATATAACTAAAAAAATGTGATTTTCGCAATTTTTCCTATATTTGCATTATATGACAATGCTTCATGCCAAATTTCAAGATTCTGAGTTTACGGGAAGTATCCTGTAGGTTTTGATTCCTTTGCGAGTGTCGGAAATTTGTTGAAAATATCGACATAATCGGCTGTATCTTTTGATTGGCTTGGCTAAGAAGTTTGATATTTTCACAGCTTAAAGGGACAATAAACTTAGGTATTTGGTATAAATTTCAATTTGATACCTTTATTCGTTCGTGAGAAATAAGGTAGTAAGTTTCATTTTATTAAAATATTTTTATTATATTATATAACTAAAAAAATTTGATTTTCGCAATTTTTCCTATATTTGCATTATATAAAAATGCTTCATGCCAAATTTCAAGATTCTGAGTTTACGGGAAGTATCCTGTATGTTTTGATTCCTTTGCGAGTGTCGGAAATTTGTTGTAAATATCGACATAATCGGCTGTATCTTTTGATAGGCTTGGCTTAGAAGTTTGATATTTTCACAACTTAAAGGGACAATAGACTTAGGTATTTGGTATAAATTTCAATTTGATACCTTTATTCGTTCGTGAGAAATAAGGTAGTAAGTTTCATTTTATTAAAATATTTTTATTATATTATATAACTAAAAAAATATGATTTTCGCAATTTTTCCTATATTTGCATTATATGAAAATGCTTCATGCTAAATTTCAAGATTCTGAGTTTACGGGAAGTATCCTGTAGGTTTTGATTCCTTTGCGAGTGTCGGAAATTTGTCTAAGGTGTCGGTATAAACTGCTGTATCTTTTGATCGCGTTAACTTAGAAGCTTGATTTTTTCACTGCTTAAAGGGACAATAGACCTAGGTATTTGGTATAAATTTCAATTTGATACCTTTATTCGTTCGTGAGAAATAAGGTAGTAAGTTTCATTTTATTAAAATATTTTTATTATATTATATAACTAAAAAAATGTGATTTTCGCAATTTTTCCTATATTTGCATTATATGACAATGCTTCATGCCAAATTTCAAGATTCTGAGTTTACGGGAAGTATCCTGTATGTTTTGATTCCTTTGCGAGTGTCGGAAATTTGTTGTAAATATCGACATAATCGGCTGTATCTTTTGATTGGCTTGGCTTAGAAGTTTGATATTTTCACAGCTTAAAAGGGCAATAGACCTGAGTATTTCGTGTGAATTTCAGCTTGATACGTTCACGCGGTCTTGAGATAAAGGGTCTTGACAGACAGACAGACAGACGGACAACAAAGTGATCCTATAAGGGTTCCGTTTTTTCCTTTTGAGGTACGGAACCCTAAAAACACAAAAGTAACGAAACAATTAGATTATTTTATGAAAGATAACATTTGATATATTAAATAATAATTAAATAACAATTTAAACAACCAACCATTACGATACCGAACCAGAAGGAGTTGAGGCAGAGCATATACTGAGTTTGAGCGTGTCTGAGATTCTTCGTGTCTTTTTTAATAGATTAATATACGTAGTTTAAACGATTTGATTACTAAGACTAAAGAAACGTGAATTTCAGGCTAATAAGGTGCACAAAAGATACTCATTGCATCCACTTTGTATACCTGAGTGATATGTCTTAGTTCATTTAATTCCTAGGTGCTCAAAGAATATTCATTGCTTCCACGATTTGTACCGAGGTTGTTTGGCTCATTCGATTTAATTCTTAGGTACGCAAAGAATAGGGTGCAGTACCTATCAACCTCGACGCGTGTTTGGACCCACAGGCCACCACCTGTCAGATTTGATGCTTGCATCCAATGCCCTGTGGACAGTTGCGTAGGAGTGTACAGAAGTATGCATCCAGATAATATCTTAGTATATTATCTGGATGTATACTACATTGTTTACTTATATTATAGATGACGAAGAAAGGATCGCCACGGAAGTCAGAGATTAAACTTGTTAAAAAATCAATAAAGAATGTTATTAAGTAGTTACGATTAGTAGAATGTTAGTAGTTACATGGATTGATGTTGCTTCATTCAATACTATACTAAATGTGCTCTTCTGTAAAATTTCTATTTTTGTAGATATCTACTTTGCTGCCATCCTCAAGGCTAATCATAACAGATTTTAAAAAAATCTTTTATAATTTTGTATCATATAATATATTTTCATAAATTTCAAATACTGTGAAATAAAAATGTGCCCAAAAATAATAATTATCTAGGATTTTTAATGAATAAAATATGAATGTATCCATTTGGTGCCCGGTGGTCATAGCAGCGCGTGTCGTTCGTCACGGGAACGAAAGGGGATCACATTTCGTGGTCGCTTAAAATTGACTTAAAGATTATTATGTATTACGTAGTTTTAAGGACCACGCTTTCAAAGATTTGTAGGATAAATAGAGAGGTCCGAAAAATTAACGTTTAACGCTTAACGTTTTTTGGCAAGGGTTTTCCAAATTAGCAGAATTTGGATAATCAGCATTATAGTTTATTATAATATAAACAATGCTGAAATCTATATATATAAAATTCAAAGTCCTGACTAATTGACTGAGATAACAACGCACAGCCCAAACCGCGGAGACTTGAAATTTTGCACATAGATACCTTATACAGTGTAGGTATCCACTAAGAAAGGATTTTTAGAAATTCCACCCCTAAAGGGGTAAAATGTCCACGCGGACGAAGTCTAGTTATTACATATAATTAATGTTGAAGATATCATCTACTGAATGCAATTAACTATATTTCTTTTATGACAACCGCGTTCCGTATTCCACCATAACTACGATGCATGTAGCTCGCCTTAATGTCCAGTAGGCTGATGGGTTGACGATAACACGTCAACTGTCCCTGCATCACATATGATACAACTGTATACCCAATCCCACGTACATGCATCACATGTGACGCAAGTGGGTATACGAAATCTGTGAAAATGACTTTTATTTTCATGAACGTCTCAGTTACATTAAAAAATATCACAAGGACGTCTAAGCTAGATATCTAGATATTGACGTAAATAAATATCAAACAATCCTTTTTATTATAAAAAAAATTAAGCGCTAATGGACGTCATTAGGAGTCAATTCGATTTGGCCTGGACAGTCAACGTGATAAGTCTCACGTGTGATGAACAACCTTCTATGATAAATGCTTTTTTCCCTTTATTTGGGTTAAGAACAGAAGGTTCAATGTATATTCCTTAATTATTATCTATTTCCCCGGAATACTGGGATGATTTAGAGAGGTAACATCTGTCCTAGTTGTTGGTTTGTTTGTTTACTGAAGGCTTGTTACTTTTTCGGGTTTGGTGCCCCTTTCAAATTTGGAGGCCACTGCATGGCGCATACTGCCAGATGTTGATTTATGTGTAACGAAATGTTACCTAAGGGGTAAAAACTACTTTATACCCCTTTTTAAGCACGGAAGATTGTGAGATTCGGCGTTATTAAAGTTTAAATAAATAAAGAAGATGTGCAGAAAATCAAATCTATATGACTAAGTCAAGGTGTTTGAATAAAAAATGCACTATTTGCCGAGTAAACAGCGACCAGTATTAAAAGTTTTGTCATTAAGGCGCCTTGGTAATACCAAAGAAAATCCACGATTTCCACAAAAGCTGGACACACAACATAACCAATAGCGAATAATCGGTTCACCGGAAAGGTAGCATGTGCGAACGTCCGAATGTTTAAAGATCACGCGATCGCATTATTTTTGGGTGTTTGAACCAATTTGTTCGTCCATCCGACACCATCCGGAAACACGAATGCTGAGACGTTTTTGCCTAATTTTGATTTATTACTTTTTACAGTTTACCGAATGAAGAGGCAAAAAGGTGCGAAATTATGTTTCACACCTGCTGATCTAAAATAAAAGTAGTTACGCTCTTAACGGTTCGTCACGCACACGGTTGGGATATTAGTTTCTTGCATCACAGAGCTGATTGTCTTTCTTTTCGGTAAACTGGGGCACAGAGATTTCCTGCACACGGGGTGACTCTTCACGTGCAGGAACTAACCAACAATCTCTATACCTAAGGTTTTTATCAGACTATATCTTATATCTCATCATCATTGCAATTATAATTCGACCCTGGGATATAAGGCCTACAACGCTTACCCAATGCTTTGGTAGATGGAGTAAGTGTTCTTTCTTGTCGTATTCTTCATTGCTGAAGATCGTGTCCGTCTTGAAATGCCTTCGTCACGCTGGTTACTAAACTCCTCCATGCACTTCTATCTTCGGCCGTTCTCGGGGTAGTAGTAATAGGGAAACCTGTGAGAGATTTAACTTGGTCCGATCAGCGAGTAGGTGATCATCCGCGCGTCCTCTTCTCCTCTTTTCCCACTAGTACCAGCTTTTCCAGGTTATCAGGGCCTCTGCGCGGACGGGGTATAGAGTGATCAATACCCCTTTGCTGATCCACTAGTCAACTTCTATTAAATTGGAACGAATGGGATAATGCTATTCTACTCTCCCGGCATCACATGGTGAATTTTATATCTGTGCAGCTGCACAGATATAAAACTTGGGCTCGATAAAGGCTTAGGAGCTCCTAAGCCTTTATCGAGCCCAAGTTCGCTCCTGCTTCGAGTACTGTTGTCACCTTTGTGACAGATCTGCCCGATATCAGTTAGATGCGCTGAACTCGGTGCGAGGAGACTCATCGGCAACGACGCACTCATTGGTGCTAATCTCCATATCCTTGACCACCGAAGACATATGGTTTGCCTCTCAGTTTTTTATCGCTTACATTTCAGAGAGTGTGCGTATGATTTACATAATTTGATCCCCCCCTGTCTCTTTCCACCACGGAACGAATGTTGTTGATCTTTCTCCCTTTGGCTCAAAGCGATTTGCTTCCGCTTTCATTATGCGAACTGCTAAGGAGTAAGGAACTCTTTGCTGAGGTTTGTTTCGTCGGATCAGTATAATCTGGAATTATGTTGTCTTGTCTGGAAGGAAGTTTAAGGCTAGAGGTAACAAGCATCTTCTAGAGGAACGTATCATCTTAGGCCTCATCGTAACATACGTGTCAAATAATAACCTCCATTTTATTAAAAACTACAGGAGACCTAAACCCCAACGGCCGAAGCCAGTACTTCAGTGTAAAAGCATGTTTTGATCACAGAGGTTCCCAGATATGGAAGCCGCCAAATACGGAGCCTGCGCCGAATTAATTTACCACTTATCAAAACACCTTCGTTACGCTTTTGAAATGCTCTCACATACAATTTATTATAGTATCGTTATGTAGGTACCGTCGGCAACTAAAGTTAATAAGTGGTTTCCAAATTATATACCTATTATTACTAGGTGGTAGACCTGTATGTAGGGTCGTCTGGGTAGGTACCACCACCTTTCTTTTCAGCCGTGAAACAGTTTGCTGTGTTTCGGATTGAAGGGAAAGGTAGCCAGTGTAATTACTGGGCATGGAAGGCACTTCATCTGAGGCCTCGGGATGACAACGCATCTGCAATACAAAGTGATTTTTTCCTTGATATTGCAGGTGTTTATAGGCGACGGTATCCACTTACCATCAGGTAGGCCGTCAGCTTGTTTGTCATCTAGTTAAATCATCATCAGCTCATATAATGTCCCCACCGAGGGGCTCGAGCCTACCCCACATTAGGGGCGATTAGGCCTTAGTCAACCACGCTGGCCAAGTGCGGGTTGGTCGACTTCACACACAACCTAAGAATTTTTTCATAGATGTGTGCACGTGCAGGTTTCCTTACAATGTTTTCCTTCACCGTAAAAGCGTCGATTAAACGTACATATGAATTCAAAATTTGAAAACACATTGGTACGTGGCGGGGATCGAACCAGTGCCTCCCGAGTGGGAGACGACGCTCTTACGCACTACGCCACCGACGCTTTTCTATATCTATCTCTTCATCTAGTTAAATATATAAAAAAAATATTGAAAGACAAATATTACACAGCATGACTACAGTAAGCGGTTATGATGGACTGCAGACGATTGTAATACGTGATTTTGTTACTGTATTCGATTGACTATTGGTTAGTCCACTGTAACCCCATGATGACCATGTAAAATTATGACTCTTTCCAAATTAATACTATAAAATCTGTAAACGGAGGATAGAACTTGCTGAGTCCCTTGTCGGTTTTTCCTCAGAACAAGGCCTTCCTAGACCCTTGAACCGATGGCATTTAAATTGACTTGATTTAAGTATACTAATATTATAAAGCTGAAGAGTTTGTTTGTTTGAACGCGCTAACCTCAGGAACTACTGATTCAAATTGAAAAAGTCGTTTTGTTTTGGATAGTCCATTTATCAAGGAAGGCTAAAGGCTATATAACATCATAACACGCGAACAAAGCCGCAGGCACCGCTAGTTATTTCTAAATGAAAAAAGAAATTCCTACTTTGACTTTGCACCAGCATTCCCAAGGAAGGTTGGTATCAGGCAGACACACGGACATATAACTATGACAAAACATATAGCAGTGTGTGACATATTGCACCGACTCCACATAATTTGGGATCAGGGTGGGATGAAGATTTTTGACCAATACAACTCACCACAAAAACATTGACAATTCGATTTGTCGAATATCACAAAAAAATGTTATTTGGTCGACAAGTGAACAAAATTATTTTTTGCTGTATGTTCCGATTAGTGCAAAGCGAGCGATTCATAAATAGACTAGTGAGCGCAGTAAGTGATTTAAAGGTAAGAGACAAAAAACATTTGCTCTCGTGTGAAACAATCTTATCACTTCTTCAGCGACAAAATTATCATAGGTGAAAAAACAAGACAGTACTTTAATACTATGTTTATTATCTTAAAAATAATTAACAAAAATTCAAAGTAAGATTACTACAATTATTTAGATTGAACGTTACAGTATTGTTCGGAGCTCGCAGCAAAAAGCGTTTTTGCTTCGAGATTTTACGAAGCAAAATAGGTCTTTTAGTGATTGAGAGGTGAAAAAATATTTTATATGCGGCGCAAGGAACTCCATCAGATTTCCCTAAAATACTCGTATTATGAATGCGAAAGTTTGTTTGTTTATTACGCTCTCACGCTTAAACCACTGAACTTGATATGAAGATGAAGATAGTTGTGATATGAATATAGTTTCAGACCCTCTGGGAATGACATTGAACATTTTTTGGCGCAATAATTGACATCTACGCGAGCAAAACCGCGGGCAACGGCTAGTTTAATATATAAAATTCTCGTGTCGCGGTGTTTGTGGTTAAACTCCTCCGAAACGGCTTTCCCGATTCTAATGAAATTTTGTGTGCATATTGGGTAGGTCTGAGAATCGGACAACATCTATTTTTTATCCCCTAAGTGATAAGGGTTGTTCACCCTTAATTTTCTTTTTTAATTTTTGGACGAAATTTTTTGTATTTATTTTTTTAATTATGTGGCATTAAAAAATACATACAACCCTAAATTTTTACTTTTTTAGCACCAACCCCTATTTATTTATAGCCATTTTAGTAATTTAATCATTTTGTAAGGCAAAATAACGTTTGCCGGGTCAGCTAGTAATAATATAAAAGCCTTAAAAAGTTATATTAACAAGCATGTGATTAAAAAGCGATGTCTCGTTTGTTAACAATAAAACGAAGTTCTCACCATTAATTCTTCAATTGATCTCCGTTAAATTAAATCCCATAAAGCTTTGCTTGATGGCCAATCAACATGCGATAAGATTTCGATACTACCAATAAAACCATCGGCATAGATTTGTGGAGAAAACACAGTGCGGTAAACAAATTAGTACCGATTCCATTACAACTTTCGAACATGAGGTAGGGCACAGAGATCTAGCCGCTCGAATTTGGAACACCCGAACTGGGTAGTACCTTCACCTTACAAAAGAGCACGAAGCAAGCGTCGGTGGCGTAGTGCGTAATGGTGTTGTCTCCCACCCGAGAGGCACTATTTCGAAACCTGCCACGTACCAATGCGTTTTCAAATTTTGAAGTGATATGTACGTTTAATCGACGCTTTTACGGTGAAGGAAACATCGTGAGGTTTTGTGACATTAAAAAGCGTCGGTGGCGTAGTGCGTAAGAACGGCGTCTCCCTCCCGGGAGACACTGGTTCGATCCCCGCCACGTACCAATGTGTTTTAAAATTTTGAATTCATATGTACGTTTAATCGACGCTTTCACGGTGAAGGAAAACATCGTGAGGAAACCTGCACACACCTATGAAGAAATTCTTAGGTTGTGTGTGAAGTCAACCAACCCGCACTTGGATTTCTATCCTTTAACTCGTTAAGCCCCGTTCGCGCTCAGGAGCGCGAGAACACAATTAAAATCAATTGTGTCTGGATATTAATAATCGTCGATGGATTAATTTGCATTCATTGGGAGCGGTGGCCATTGTGATGACACGACTCGAATCAGTCTGCCTATAACCGCCCCGCGCGCTAATGGTCATTGACTACCTATATACCGCTGTAATATTTTACTACATCATCCTGCTTAAAACCCAAGTTCTCAAACTATAAACCAACTGCAGTGATCGTGGAGTGAATTCCATAGCCGCTGTAACCTGAGGAGTGTGAGCCCTTAAAACTGGTGGTCCTTTCACTTCCTTGTTGGTAGACTCAGCCGCTAACCCATTGGTAAGCCATATTTGATTCGCAAATATCCAACAGCCGGTATTGTAGTTTCAAATATAAAAAGTAAAACTTAGATTACCAATCTTAGTTCCGTCATAACACTTGATCATGCCAGGATATTTTTTATTTTAGTTTTCTATTTATTTAATCTGGTATTATCAATCATTTCAAATAATACGTTACAAAATTATAAATAAATTCAATGTTATTAGGTTTTCTGAGCGATACGTCTGAAAACTAAAGAACATTGAATTTGTGAGACTGCTTCAAGAAAAACAGCAAGGTTTGCTCAAAATTTAATTAACGACACGCCATCTCGTATCGCCAATAACGGAATCTTCACAGCCCACGATTAAAACATCGGCAACACCCTTTCAGAGGCAGCTCGTTACAATTTACTCCAGCAACAGGCCATAACGAATTGTGAGGCGCATCCCATATAAATCACCTCGGCGGCGCAGGCGCAGACTCCCTCAATTGCAGTAGCTTTTTACATTTTCTCCGCAAAGCACGGCACCAGCAAAAAGTACCAAATCAAAATTCCCCAAGACCCATCTTTTATTTATGCGCCCCTTCGACTAACAGGCGTAATTTTTTCCGGTAAACAATCAGTTTTGCCCGAAAAATGCGAGACGGGAAGAAGACATAAAAAGGTCAGCCGGATTGTCTCGGGTGCTTTTTGCAGCTCTCATAAATATCTGGTCTTTATCGAGATATGATTGGCCGGTGGAATGACCGCGTTTCTGCTTGCGTCCAGGGCTGTACAATTTTGAAACATATGGATTTAAAATGAATTATTTCATTTCTGGATGAGCTGGTATTTATTGCTAGAGACATATGAGTATTGGCTTTTGCTTGTTGGTTCATTGAAGGGTTTTTACTTTTTAGCTTGTATGCCCCTTGTAGGGGCTGGCTGGTCTCTATTTTGAGGTACATTATGACCCACACTGCCAGATGTGGCTAAATGTGTAACCCAATATTACTATACTAAGGGGGTATGCGTATAGAAAACTTATTAAAGTTCGTCTATTCTAAATTTTTTAATAAAAAAGAAACCGCCTTCAAAACTAAAAACGGGATAGATTAAAATTTTGTTTATAAAAATACAAGTGACAACGTTTATTACAAATATTGAGGTTGGCACCGACCTCAAAAAACATTTATATTTTTATAAACAAAATTTTTATTTCTCCCGTTTTTAGTTTTGAAGGCGGTTTTTATTTATTTAAATTTATTTTCTGCTTTTTAGTGTTTTAAGTATAGAATTTTTCAGGAAACTACCTCAAGATCTTTAGACACACAAGTGATAAAATTACGATATCATCAAGGTCAATTAAATAGGCATTATTAGGGATAACTCAAAAACTACTTGTCAGATGTCGATCAAATTTAATTTTATGACAAGCACTAGCTTCCAAAGATCAAAAGAATCTTCAAAATCGGTCCACTCAGTAACGAGGTATGAGGTAACAAACATTAAAAAAAACATACAATCGAATTGATTAGCTCCTCCTTTTTTGAAGTCGGTTAAAAACTGAACTTTATTCTTGATTCTGACGGTACTTTTATGCGTGATCGAAGCGTGCTGCCACGATCGTGTCTAGCCATCGACTGAATCAACTGAATGACCAATGCAATGACTATAGCTAATTTGTGTGTTGCATCTGTACACTGATTGTGCATAAAAGAGTAAGACAATGGAGGGACGTTCAGTTTTAGATTAGACGATCTCTACCGGCGTCGGTCCACCAGCATTTATTGATGCTGATAACAACAAACGAACATCATGCATAACCAACACTGGCATAACCTAGAAGACTGTCGACAAGCCAAGGCAGCACTGCCAACAATAAACATGAGACTATCCGAAGCCCTTTTACAGCTAAGCAGGTCGCGCCTAAGGCTCCTAGTAGGCGCTTTAACCTTTTCATCTTAGGTACAACAGACAGCCCCCTATGCAGAGGATGTATGGAGGCATTCTCATTTTTAATAATTCCTATAATAATTAAGAAGAAAATCAAGCTTAAGTATGTCACTTTGTACACTTATAGTTCTTTATGTAAGTTACTGAAACTCGTCAATAATATCAACATGTCCCCTTCTCTTGCGAAATCGATAACCCTATATCTGGTGGGAATCTGGTGCACTTAGAAAAAGTAGGTTTTCAACCTTTTGTTCTGCGTTGGCGCGGTCGGCTTCCGTCAAAAAATGTCATATCACACGTCGAGGTCTTCGGAATTTTAATTTTGAGTTAGTTATTTCAACACTTTTATTAGTATCATCAAAAATGTATTTAATTTTAAAACAGAATGGAATACCGAATTTGGGAGTGCAAGATTGGCCATCTCATAAATCGTACACACACGTGAGGAAGGTATATTGTAGATTAGACCTCGTATGCATAAAAACTTGTTTGTAGCTATTAGTCTCCTTCTATTGTCTCTTTTGTGCCTTTTTAAAGTAGATCTGTTGATTTAATAATATGCAAATGTCATATTTTTCGATAACTCCCTTTCGGAACTTATGATGGAATGAAGACAATATTCTCCCCTCAATACACCCAACCAAACATTCAGTGAAGCAACCAAAAAAAGTCGCAGCCAGGACAGATGCTCCCTAAAACAACTCGGCAGTCGGGTATTTTTTTATTACTTTATTTGTCTAACCCGTCCCAGCTCCGCACGGAATTTCTCGGCTTTTCTCTACTTACGAATACGAAGAAGATCGTGAACCACTCAATCTATTGCTGAAAATTTTATCGAAATCCGTTGCATAGTTCTAAGCGCACAGTGTGAAAAGTTCTAAACGCACATACAGAAAGACTTCAAACGACTTCATTGTATACTATGTATAGAAATAGAAAAATTACAGTGAACTTTACATAGTACAATATATTATAACTACATAAAGTTTTTCTATACATATATCGTAGATTGTCGATGGACACCAGATTTAACATAAAGTATAAGTATTAAAGTAAATACAAATATGTGGGTAAATAGTGCGATTTGTGTGAATAGACAGAACACTGATTGTCAAAGACGAAAGTAATTTAAATAATTGCAATTATAATTGATGAGCAACACCCAATTCAGATTCAGATCTTTACCACTATATACCAATATACCAATTCCAATCAATTCATTTACTGACAGTAAAGTTCCTTATGAACCGGACATCCCATAATCTACTATTTTTATTCATATCTTTCCTATACCTTATTTTAATACTTGAATGTATTATAAAACACGCGATTTTATACCACAGATTAATTTTATGACAAAACACACTTATTAAATTCCAAAACAAAAATAAGTCTACTCTTAAAACGGACCGTCAGCACTAACCAGCGAAATGAAATAAGTTGGCACCGCAACCGGTCCCCAGGCTACAATGTAAAAAGCAACCAAATATGAAGCCATGATAAGACGGCAAACTCATCAAAATACCAATAATGAGATCACATTTCAACAGACACGGTGAAAATTACTGAAGAAGTACCGGTTGTAGCAAGAACACCGTGGAATATTGCCGTATGTGCTAATGACCCGAGCTTCTGCGCTTTAATTGCAATCAAAGAGAAAAGCAAACGTATTGATGCCGTTTTGACTTCCTTAGCTGCTTGTTAATAAAACTCACTATCCCCTGTTCAGTTTTCTGGTCAAATTTGTCCGACAGGTCTTGCCGCTTTGAGCCCATGAAACATGTATGAAGATTCATCTCGAGTAGTGAAGAAAAAGTCATTGGCAAGTTTTGATTGGTGCGTCCACTGAAAGGACATCATATCGTATCGGAATACCGCTTCGCAATTAGGTGTTAATAGCAAAAAGACGGATGGGAATGATATGAGGCCAATGGTTTAGTCGACTTTTTGTTACACATTGGTATTTTAAATTAATTATTTAATTTTCTTAAATGCATTCTTTAAATCAACAATGCTGCAGTTTGACGTAAACTGATACCTAATATCAGCGCTGAATAATTCTAGTTTTTTTGTTTAGTTCTTTGGTGAGTTTCGTAACAATTATTATAACTTGAGATAGGTAGTTTTTACAAATTAATTTTACTTTCTTTCACACAGAAATAATAATAAGCTTGCTATAGTCATCCACAGCGCCTCTTTTTTCTTCATTTTCTTATTTATTCAGTTTATTATATTTCTCATTTATTTAATTTATATTTGCCCGGTCTGCTGACTGTTTATAGTTGTCCTGGTTGTCAGATTTGTTTGTAGGTTCAATGAAAGGTTAGTTACTTTTGTGGGAATTGGAAGCATGTCAGGCAAATCATCATCATCACAGACTTTATAATTCGACCCACTGCTAGAACACAAGGCCTCTTCTTTTCGAACGAAGGAGGTATAGGCAGTAGTCCACCACGCTTGCCCAATGCGGATTGATGGACGGAGTATAAGGTGATCAATATCCCTTTGTTGATCCATTAGTCGCCTTCTACGACACCCATTGGAGGATATGGGGTGATGCTATTCTACTCTGCCGGCATCACGCGGCGAGTCAGACAAATGATGATGATGAAATATTAATTTTACTCCTTAAATACTTTTTTTTAATATACCCGTCTGGGTATCAGCAGTCTTGCTGAGATGATTTTGAGTGTAACGTCTGTGCTGGGGCGTTGGGTTTTTTATCTACTGAAGGATTGTCAGTTTTTGGGTTTGATGCCCTTTTTGTGTCGGCGACAGGCTGGCAACCTGTCACTATTTTGGGGTAATACTGTCAAATGTGACTTTATGTGTAACTAAACGTTACCTGAAGCTCGACCCCTTTTGAGGTTATGGGCGTGATTACATGTATAACATTCTAAAATATCAAACAGATTGGATAAGAAATAGGCGTAGAGTTGCTTACGTTAAAAAAAGTACTTAACGTTTATTACTTTTACCAATTTCAGTCCCAGGCCACGCCCCTGATAGTATCGTCAAAATTGCGTCTTATCTCGTTGTAATAAAAACCAATTCTGAAGCGTCGTGCTATCAAAATCGAACAGTATCACTTTAAGAAAAAGTGTATTACTTACTTATCAATTATGAAGAAAACTACCTTCGGGTGATAAAACGACCATTATTGTTAACAAGGTCCCCAATTTGGTTCTAAAAGTCTTAATACTAGTATTTTGCATGAAACATTCATCGAAATTTGCATATGAGACTTCTAATTTGATGCACTGACGGTAACAAATTATGCTAATATTTCATATTGAGATCGATGTGTGGAGTAACGACAAGGGTAAAATAAGGAATGAGCGTGTAAAAAGAATTAGCATCGACTCGACTTAGATGAAAAAGTTTAAATTTTTAAACTTTTTAGTTAAGAGAATTTTAAAATTAAATCTTTTTCATCTTATTGTACAAACAGCCAAATATTTTCATGGTGTCCGAACTAGACGAAGAAAAGATTCAAATGACAGAAAAACAGAAATGAATCGTTTAACTTAGTATGGGGGCGCACACAGAAATAATTATTATTTCTGTGGCCGGGCACCAAATGAGTAGAAATGAAAAACACGTTACTAGGAGATTGGTGAAGAGGGTTACTGACTAAATCATAAAAATACTAGACTCAAAAAACTGAAAGGAATCGTTTAACTTAGTATGGCCGGGCACCATATGAGAAGAAATGAAAGTCATGTTACTAGAAGATTGGGTGAATAGGATTACTGACAAAATTACAAAAATACTAGATGACCGCCAGCTGTTGTAGTAAATTTAAAAAAAAATGTAGATTTAACTATTTCAGAAAATATGACAACCTACATCTATAGTCATCCCGTGACCACGAACGCTGAAAAGTGTTACGAAACGTCGGGAAATAATAACAACATGTAAAATATAATGACACGCGAGTAAAAGTTGTTTTATTTTCAATTTTTTAACTCAATCTACCGTACAATTGTCTTTTACTTTTAGTACATTTTCACTTGATATTGGCGAAATGCGTAATCATTAATGTGTTGTAATCGCCACTAATGAAGAAGAAAATATTTGACAGGTGAGAATTTAGTTATGAAAATAGAAATGTTGTTTTTACTACTTTCCTCGCAATCTTTTGAAAATTATCTTTTCTACATTATTAAGAACTTTTCCTTCTTCCATGGGGTAGGCGGAGATCACTTATTTCCACTTTCTATGATTATTTCGTTTCATACGAGTTTCTACTTGCACTCATCTTAATTGTTTAATGACGCAACATCTCTACGTAGGGCCAGTTGCACCAAATTTATCGTTTTACATAGTTATTGTATTCTCTTTGGTTTTACAATTTTGCAAAAAGTAGATTACGTAAAAGTCAACTTGATTCATATGAATCGATTATTCCATTTTTTAAAATATGTGAATATTTTACGAAATTGTAAAAAAAATTGGTGCAAACGGTCGTTAGTCTTAGAAATTCGAAGTTTTTGAAGTGAAACTTCTTTAGAATCGTTGTGATTAGTAAATTCGATGAAACGGAAATGTGACACCAAAAAGTTTTTAATGATGAAACGGATGTGCGAGTACTAAAAGTTTTGAAGTTATAGGTACTTCTTTTGGCGCGTTAGGGAAAAAATATCAGAGTGAATTTTTACGATGCGCGCGCACAGCGAGCCCAAATTCAACACATCCTTTAATGAAACTTTATAATAATGTAGCTCACACATCAGAATAACATATAGTTGACGCGAGCGAAGCCGCGGGCGACCACTAATGTAATATATTTCCATTTTTTTCTGAAGTTTCACTTCTGATTTAAGTGAATGCTCACACACACACTTTTGTATGATGAATAGGCTGAGCGTTTGACCACAATAACGCCTGGTGAAAAGCGATGATGAGGCCTAAGATCGCACAGGCTATCCTAGAAGCCAATGTGATGCCGGCAGAGTAGAATAGCATCACCTCATATCCTCCAATGGGTATTTTAGAAGGCAACTAATGGATCAGCAAAAGGGTATTGATCACCTTATACTCCGTCCACCAATCTGCATTGGGAAAGCGTGGTGGACTACTGCCTAAACCTCCTTCGATGACAAGGAGACGCCTTGTGTCCCAGCAGCAGGTAGCCTTATAAAGGCTGTTAATATGAAGATAAGATGATCCTAGAAGAGTTGATTACTCTGACCTTAAAGATCCCCAGGTTATACTGCTTCTGGAAAACAGACCTTGGCAAAGAGTTCCACTTCTTAACAGTTCGCATAAAGAAAAAAAGTCGCTTTATGCGTGAAAAGGGTGAAATCCTCAGAAAGCCCTCGCCGCGCCTGAGGCTTTAGACAACATGCATTTCGACAATCGCTCTCGCTATCGCTAAGTAAAAAAATGTATGGGATTGACATAAGCAATCGATCACTTTTCGATTGCTTATGTCAATCCCATACATTTTTTTACTTAGCGATAGCGAGAGCGATTGTCGATGTGCATGTTGTCTAAAGCCTCTGGTCGTCCGGTGGCGGAAAGTTGTTTAATACCATTGACCAATAATCCGGAAGACATTAATAATATCTGTTTATAATCATGATCATTTTATTATTAATAAAAATATTACGTTACCATTACGCACCTGTCACTGTCGTATCAGTGCAGGCTGACACGCTGCCGTTCTGCGCGGGCGCATGCGGCGCTATAATGACAGGCCGCTACTAACTAATGACGTAATTGTGCAGTATTGAAGCTGTCACGCCGCCGTCAAGGAGATCAGAATCAGAACATAAAAATAATAATGAAAAAGTTTGTTAAGATGTTGCGGCTTGAATGCTTTAGTAATAGTGGGGACTATTTTCTCTATATTAGTATTTGTAAAAAAGAAAAATTACATTTTTAAAAGCTTAAAGATTCCTTTTTGAAACTTGAACGGTCTAAATATTCCACCAAGCATCTTACATCCCGTTGTCGACAACCCAGTGCAAGTGGTCCTTCGAGCCGGATACAGGTGTAGGTATATTTTTAATAGGAAACACATATACCTACATTGTTTTTTGGTCTCGGGTATCTTAGTCTGCTTATAATTATTTTTCTCTTTCTTTCTAGTAATGGTCACAGATATTGTCATAGTCAAGTCAAGTCCATGCAGATTGAACGCTGCAACACTAAAATGAAAGTAATAATATAATATAAACACAGCAATTATCTAGCCTAAAGTAAGTATGATTATGAATTTGTGTTATGGATACTAGATAACGGACATTTTTAATATAATAATAGTTTTATATATTTTTATAAATAAACTTAAATAAATATGTATAAACAACCATGACTCGTCAACAAATATTCGTGTTAGTCTCACAAATATTTGCCGCTACCAGAATTCGAACCTGGAGCCCTTGGTGCAGTAGAAGCAGATGTAGGCAGCTATACTGACCACTCTACCAATATGCTTTGTCTGTTAGTAAGAATATACTTTATTTGGGATTAGGTCAACGATCATGAAAGCTAAGGTATCATGTGCGCGGTCCCATACGTGTTTGGTCTAAGAACCAACAATCATGAAAAAATATTTTATTCAATGATAGTTTATTGGGACAAACACATATTATCATCATCAGCTAATATTACTCGAGCCTACCCCACATTAGGGACCCTATAAATGAAACTAGCTGACCTACCACAAGTTGTGGTAGTTAATTTACAAACGAACTTGCTTTTCAAGTTAAAAACATAAAAAATATCTAAATGATAACAGATGAATGAAATTGATTTCTGAGTAACGGACATCAAATTTTTAAAATAATAAAAATAAAATAAGAAAATTATTAAAAAAAAACTATAGTTGGCTTGTTTAATGAGGGATTGTTAATTTTTGGAGTCACTATTTTGGAGTACTGTCTGACCCATACTGCCCGATGTGGCTTTTTGTGTAACAGAATATTACCTAAAGTCTGCTCGACCCCTTTTTGGGATTGTCAGCGTGATTGTATGTATGTATTTTAATTTTCCCTGGATTTCCACTAATATTTCAGAAATAAGCCAAATCGGACCAGCCGTTCTTAAGTTTTAGCAAGTCTAACGAAGAATTAATTTTTATATACTTAAATATATAGATATTCGTTATTAATGACAAAGAATATATGCAAGCTCTAGGCCTAACTACCACTCGCTAACACTGTATATAGTCGCAATGACCCGCGCTTACAGCTAATAAAATTTTCGGTTATTTCATACAATAAAATTAAGCTTCGATTTTACAATGCCTTTAAAAGCACGACGGCTGTTGTCGATTTGAGAGAATCGTTACTTTGTAGTAAATAAGTTTAATATTTTAAAAAATTTGGGAAAATTGCCAATATTGGTTGGATTATGATTTTTTTTTCTTAATTGCCAACCTCATTGCTCAAAAAAACGATTTACTATTATTATTATAGATATTTTAATTAATAAAAACATATGAAATTATGATGTATTATTATTTGGGTCATTGTCAAATTTTGCGCAGGTAAACTAGTCCCTCAACTGCGTAATTTTTTTTATTAGTAATAATCACATAACCGCTAACAAGTTTTACATTAAAAACAAAATACATCGCATTAATATACATTGATACCTAAAATAAAGACTTAGTTTTGATATTTTTTCATTTTCTTTAAAGTAACATTGTGGTCATTTCTGGTAACAGAATGGGTTTTCATACAATCTCTATATGTCCCTGGTAGCACTCCGTTCTAATAAAGATCCAATAATTTCATTTTCTGCTATATCAACCTACCTTAAATAAATTATTACCATTAAAAGAGTCTTATAAATAGTTATAAAATATTTCTTAAAAGCAGTTAGTATCAAAATGCAATTAATAACAATTTTTTAAAACTTGGTCCCGCGTATTGTGTGAAACTGCCCGGAATATTATGTTACTGCAGAAATCGCGACGTAAAATAGAGATGGCGCTGCTTTTGACTTTTTACTAGCTTGGGCGGGATGTCTGCATTAATTGTGAATGATCACTAGATCGGAGGGAGGGACATACGAAGAGTCAGTGGACCGCGAGGTGTTGACCAGGCTGCGTGTTTTTATTGTGCGTCCACTTTGTTACCTACCTATTTATGTAAGTAAATCAACGTACTTTTCATTATTTTGCATTCCGTATGCTGTTGAAGAGGTAACTATTATAAATATGAAAGAAAAAGTGTAGTTTACGCAAACCTTTATGACTTATATCTTTTAGAATGTAAAATTTACTACTCTGTTACTACAACTCTGTTATCCGCTCGTGTAACAGAGTTGTTAATAAAGTAACAGAAATGTCTTTTCTATTTAATTTTGGACTTAAATTGTTGTTTCGAACGATTTTTTCGTTCGAAACAATAATACATGGTTTTTTTTTTGAAGCGGGACAAGGTAAGGGTGCAGCAGATGGGATTGGCGGTTTGCTGAAGATGCTTTGATTGAGAAGGAAAATATTCACGTAACAAAACAAGGTGTTTGTGTCTGGGTTCAAATTTCCAGCTTAAAACAGAACTATATATATCTGGATAAGGTCTTATCTGAAGTAGAAGAAGATGGTGAAGTTAAAAATAATGTTTTTTAAGTCAATCGAAAATTAGTTGAGTGTGATTTATCTTATGTGGCTTTTGATAATTTACTTGCTATTGTTCCAGAACCTAAAAAAAGTTTGTAAAGGTAAAAGAATATACTACCATTTTGATACTGCTTTCCATTTTATATACTTAAGAAAGAAGCAACTTTTACTTTCCAGTGACTCTTTCGAGAATATTTGATTTTTGTTTTATAGAGTTAATTATAAATTGTCTTAAAATTAAACATTATAAAAACTCATTAAGTTTGTTATTTTAATATTGAAGTTAATATTTATGTTATTAAGATGTCAGGCTCAGCCGAGTGCAATTTAGTCAAGTAAGATATAAAAAATAACAACTATGTTACTGTGTTACAACTCTGTTATTTTTCTGTCCCAAAGATTAAATTACATAATAAAGATTTTTATGAAAATCTAGTTAATATAATATTGTAATAAAACAATAGGTTAATTTGTTAGATATTTCTACGGTCATATCTCAACTTTAGCAATTAATATATAAGTATGTATTTAGAGTACTTCGGTAGAATTTCCTTTCTCTCAAAATTCAAGAAGTAACAGAGTTGTTTGGAGTTTAAATTAATGATTCTTAAACTTAACAAAAATGTTGTGATTCTAAGTTTGATAATAAGATAAAAGACTGCAATTAACATTAATGCCAAAATATTTGGAATAGAATTGTTCAATTTCATAATAAACATTACAACGTTATGATAACAGAGTTGTATTTTTTTGCACCCTAACCCACAAAACCTGGAATAAATCATAAATCTCTTATTAAACATCGCGGCCGACAGTAACAGACAAAAGTTGACTTGTTTTAACAGGCATGGACAATACGAAAAGTCATGTTTAAGGATTTTTATTTTTTTATAAGTTTGTCATTTATAGTCTCGGTTACCTGCACGAAATTTGACAATGACCCATTTATACTTACGTGGTCACTATCAATTAAATTTATACGGGATTAGTTCATCCGTGATCATGGCGCATGAAACTGCGCCGAAATATCGGTTAATTCAAAAAACGTGGTATAAATCCCGTTTTGTCACATTTAATTGAAATCATGATGTAATTACCTACATATCTCGTAGAGGCAAATATTTGAGGCATGAACACGAACACTTGTTTGCGAGTCGTTGATATATTTATTGAAGTTTATTTACTTTAAAAAAATATAACTGTTACATTGTTTGTCCGTTGTCATCACACCTACATAACAAAAATTCTTAATATTAAAGTTGTATGAGCGTGGAAAATATAACCCTACTAAATCCCATGGGACTTTTCTGTACCTAGTTATAAAACAATAGAATTAAAATATGTCTCTTTAGCGTCAGTTCAAAATCAGCACACTTCTCCATTGAAAAAAATATTAAAGTCCATAAGTCGGTTTCTATTAACGCACGTTTAAATACAAAATGCCTCCGATTCTATCTCAGTGGTAACAAAAAAGCACACATTCCAGATAATGTCACTAAATCTAAATCCAATAAAGTGATCCGTTGTAATAACCCTCAAATACAAACAGGGTGCTTTCAACCTGTCTCCGCGCGGTGGGGTGCGACCCTCACCCACCCCTGGCGGAGACCACCCGTGGGACATTATCTAATCCGAATTAACTATTATAAAAACCGTTCGTCTCGTTAGCGAATGCGCGGCGAGATAACGGTAAGCAGCTTGTGCATAATGGCCCACAAGGATGCGACAAGTAGAAACATTATCTTAAAAGACGATAATGAACTCAACGTAATAGAAAAAAAAAAGATTCAACAGCTGTTAAAAAGTATTTTCAGAAAAACAAAGCAATTATTTGAAAACATACTGAAACTAAAAAATGTATGTAACATATTAAGTGAATCTAAAAAAACGGATTTCGACCTTTGTTGTGGTATTTAAGTATAAAAAAAGTCGTTTAATAATGTAAGGCTAAACCTTTAATTTGCTTTATCCGTTAACGAAACTATTGAAAATAAAATATAGTATAGTATTTTTTGTAACACACTATTTTCTAAAGATGAAAAACTTTTTTTTATATAAAAAGGTCAAGCAAACGACTCCATTCCACCTGATAGTAAGCAGAAGTGGAGTCCAAACTAGCTAGAAAATGCCTCATTTATTCATTAACAATTTCGACAGTAGGTCTGTAAATTACAATTATTTAGAAATTGTAATTTACAGACCTAATTTATTTTTAAATGCCTACTCCCATCAGGAATATGAGTAGCTGAAGCAGTTGAACTCCCTGAGAAATTTTACAAATCGTTAGGGTGGAAAATACATTGAATTTTCTTTCCCTAACCTAATATTTGAACTAATAGAGTCTGTAATAAATGATGTAAATGATCGTATGACGTATATCTAGTGCTTCTTCTACACAGATGTCAGGTTTCGTCCACACTCTATTTGACCAAGTTTTGATTGATTATGTACTATCAATCAATGTCTTGTAATAACAATTGACATTGTTTATAATTTCTTGTTTTATTGCCAGATCGATGACAAAGGCCAAAACAAACGAATATTCGACCTTAGTCTTCTCTACGTCGCATCTCTGTGGCATCCCAGCAAACGAGCGAGCAAAACTATCAGTGGTCCGGATTACAGCAAGTTAATTTGGTCGCGTGGCCGCTTTGACCCGGGCGGCGTCCCTGCCACTCAACGGGTTGGCAATGCGGAAGATTTAGACTTGTTGATGGAGGCACGCGTTATTGATATTGATAACAGATCTTGAGGGTCTTAAATTAAAACGGTTTGTTAAATATGTTTATATTAGCTTTAATAATAATATACATAGTATAACATGGTATAACAGTTTAGCAATAGTAATTTTGTGGCAAGTGGCGGCCTTTCTGGGAGACGCCACGGTGGTAGGCGCCCTACAAGGTAGACTGGCGATCTGGTAAAGGTCGCGTCAGCACAGGACCGGTCGGGTTAAAGATCCTTGGGAGAGGCCTATGTCCAACAGTGAGCGCCACACAGCAGAAATTATGATCAGGAAAGCTGTTGCCAAAACCATGTAACATAGGTACTGAAAGATCAAAACAGTGTTTTGTGCCTCTTAGTATAATCAACTGTAGTTTTATTTTCGAGGCAACATCTAGAGCTATTTAATTGTATTTCAAAGAGAAATCTAAACAAATTCAATTGCCTCTCAACACAATGTAAACCCCATTATATTTATATACACGCACATTTGGTGCAATCATAAACCACAGTGACAACAGATCACCGTGTTTAGATGTCAACACATCTGGGATTATTGGGCACCTATTAAATCTACCAGTCGAATTGGTCCCCTTCGCTTTGGTAACGAGGGTTTTTTTTAATAGGTACATGCAATGCAAACGTGTTATCCACTCGAGATATATCTATCTCACTCAATATCAAAACTAAAAAGTTTTTTTTTGTTTGAATGTACTACCTACCACCTACCTACCTACTTAGTACTTTTACATCGTCAAATATACCACCGTTTAGGGACGACAATAATTATTTTACTTAAGCTATTTTTATACATTGGAAGAAGAAACGGCGAAAGAAACTTGAAGAAACTGCACAGTTTACAAATTAGTATCTAATGATTAAAACATTATAAGGACAGGTCAATAGATAAATAAATAATGTGTGTAATTTACAGTTTGAATTTAATTCATATTGTTTGGTCACTACATTTTGGTGACAAATCTACTATTTTGCGGGCAAACTCTTACTTAAGAAATACAAAACGAATTAAATTGGCGATAGCTTAAATGATACCCATAATATACTTCCACGCTCACACAAATTATCTAGCGCAAAGTAAGTATCATTAAGAAATTATGTTATGTATACTAGATAACGGACATTTTTAATATAGGTACATAATAATTATTTGATAATAATTTAGATACTCAATATTAATTCGAAAGATAATATTATAAAAAAAGAACGTAGGTATGTATCTACTCCTTCTTTAAAGGCCGGCAACGCATTTTCAATTCCTCTGGTGTTGTAAATGTCCATGGGTGGCAGTGACCACCTACTATCAGGTGAACCGTCTGCTAGTTTGTCCTTTTAGGCCCTTTCTTTTCAATAATAAAAAAAACAAGAATGCTATTAATAGTACAAATAAAAGCTCTTGAAAATGATCTGCGCAGTTATTATATCACAAGGGTTGTCTCTTGCGTCGCCGACCACAAGCAAGATCACTTGTCACACATAAATAATCTATTAATTGTACCAGAATCACAACATTGCGCAGTGTCACGTCATCACCCTCCTGTCGCCGCAAGAGAAAATACACCATCGCCGTAAGATTTTTATGGATACGACAGCTTTTAAAGATGTAAAGAAATTAAATAAGTACTTACATACCTAAATTTAAGGGAGCATTCATTTCTTACGTAATAGGTACAATTTAGGGGTGGAGGAGGTCGGCCATGTCTTATTTTTTCTTACAAAAGTATTTTTATTACCTATATTTTTTTTCTTATTATAGGGGTGACGGGATCAAAAACTAATAAAAAATTTCCCCTAAGTAGTCACGCTCCCAATACCAAAAGGGGTTGAGCAGAACCTTAGGCAACATTTAGTTACACATAAAGCCACATCTGGCAGTATGGACCATGCAGTGCCTCGAACAGTGGTCGGTTGCCAGCCCGTCGATTACACAAACGGGACATCTTACCCAATAAAATAGCAATCCTCCAGTAATCCAACAACCACGACAGATATTCTCCTCCAAACCTCCTCTGCAGTCCGGACAATTTGAAAATTGTACCAAATTAAATAGAAAATGACTGACACATTGGTGCATTATTTTGGTCTCGCCCTAGCCGATTCATTGCCGATCTATAAACGTCAGTAATTATAAATCTATGGTGGGATCATAACGAATTTATTCAATTCTTTCATCTTTGATTGCGACACACACACGTCACACAAAATGAGAAACAAAATTCAATTTCTCTTTAACTTTAAGTTCTGTATACTTACCTACCTACTCATCAAAATTTACATACTTTTTTTCTTTTTCAGGCCTGAGAAAGTCCTGTCTCGGGCTTTATTATGACAGAATTATTTTCTAGTCGTTCGTTTTCTATTTTTAAAAAAAATTAAGAAAATATTATCAAGGTTGTGTATAATTGCTTCTATGTATATGTTTTTAATTTGTGCTCGATATTAAGTGTAGAATAAAAATTATTTCATTCATTCATTCATATCCCTACCATTCTTTGGTTATGTCTTAGATTTGGTTGGAATGCAATTATTATAAAAACGTTTTAATTTTTCAAAATCTTTCTTGAAAAATCTCGTCTCGCTCTTATCCACACTAACACATCGTTACAACATTGCCTAAATCAAACAGCTAGGGTCACAGAACATGTAGGTAACATGTGCTATACACCACTCATCTAATGTTTGCGGTCACCCTTACGTATGTTCGTCACGATTTGATGTCCCATAACGCTTATTTAATGGACACCGGTTCCAATTACAGAATAAATTATATTTTATTGCCCAACTAAAAACTAAACTCTTTACAGGAATATTGAAAAAGGATTTTCTCAATTCGACTGTATATTTTTTATGTTATTTTCGCATAACTCTTTACTGGATGTACCGATTTTGAAGATTCTTTCGTCCTTTGGAAGCTGGTGGTCCCATTGAAATTTGATCGACATCTGATGAGTATTTTTTGAGTTATCCCTAATAATGCCTATTTAATGGACATCGATGATATCTTAATCTTATCACTTTGTGCTAAAAGATCTCGAGATAGTTTCCTGAAAATGTCTTTACTTAACACACTAAAAAGCAAAAACAAAAATATTTTTATGGAATAATTTTATTTTTTTTGCGTTTTCAAACGCGTAAATAGGTATAATACTAGAAAAATCCCGCCTGAGGCAAGTCGATTTTTTTCAGTGCATTTTTCTAAAAATATTTTTAATAAAAAAACCCGCCGTCAAAACTAAAAACGGAGAAATATAAATTTTGTTTATAAAAATCTAAATATTTTTTGGCACCGGTGCCAACTTTAATATTTGGAATAAACGTTGTCACGTGTATTTAAGACCGATCTCAAAAAAAAAGTTTTGATTTTTATAAGCAACATTTTTTATTTCTCTGTATAATACATAGTTAGGTAAGTACTTAAAATATCTTATGATGCGGTCGTGAGTCTCTTTACGGTGCACTTACCCAATCCAGCGATATCTTTTGTGTCTCCTCTCTTTTTTTACTATGGTCGCTCTTTGAATATGTAGTCCATCAGCCTACGTCCACGTCCTTGAAGAGCCTGTAGTGCTCTGGCCTTGGATAGGCCATTCCCAGGATATTCATTCTAATCCTGGCTATGGAATCGCAGTCACAGAGCAGGTGTTCCATAATAATAATTTCTCGGTCATATCGACATGCTATGTAATTCGATGTGGTTGAAATCTTCATTTTGTTGAGCATGTGGTTTGTGACACAATGCCCCGAAAGCTCATCCAAGATTAGGCGCCCCTTTTGTCTGCTACCCTCAACCCTCATATATTAATTTACTCCATCGCCTAGGACAGTCTCCTCCCATGGATGTGCAGTGTTTCATACCAGGCACGGTAAAGTTACATATATATAACATTGTCGTGTACCAGGCGACAGCAGTGATCGCGGAACTACCGTTTTCTCTGTATTTCTATCGATATGGCGCCTGTCCTACCGTAATACCGAGCCACTATTTTCTGCCGCTTTTCAATAATTCCAAGATTGCATCTACATGTTTATTTTTAATAGAAAAATACAATATTGTGTATTAGACGGACGTCGAGCGATTAAAAATTTGTTGAACTTTTCAGAATTTTCTTAAAAAAACCTTTTTATGACCTCTGTTTTTAGTTCTAAAGACAAGTAACTGTGAAATAATAATATCTTTAAAAAAGATTTAATCGAATAAATGTAGTGTTTTTTATTTATGTTCCAAATATTCCATCTATATACCTTTATTGGGCGAACCTACTGACCACTCGACAGTTTTCATTGCATATGTATTTTATGGACATATTCTTTCCTTGACAGTTCTTCAGCTTTCTCATTGCCTCTAATCCAAGAAGTTTTTTACCTACTTATAAGCTTCTTGCTCTAATCCATAAACCAAAGCAATTTCCTTTAGCTCCCGTGAGAGCAATTTTACTAAGGCACACAAAAAGTTTACATTGCTTCATTTAAAAAAAGAATCGGCGATATAATTATAAATCACAGAAAAACAAGAGCTTAACGACAATAAATAAAAAGCGAAACGTTTAAGATGACCGTATAACTAAATTATAAGATGTCACCACGGGGCGCTCCCACCGTGCGTGGCTGACAAAAACAACTGCCTCTGCCGACCTGTTAAAAAACAGGCGCCCGTAGGAATAGCTTAATCTGTATTTAATAGGCCATTATGTAGGACATTTCGTTGTTTTTATTTACTTGTTTTATGAATAATGTTTATGTATTTTTGAAAGTTTTATAGAAAAATATACTTTTATAGTGAATAGCGTTCCGACCGCCCACTTCGTCTACATGGAAATTTTCTTCTAAATAAAATTTTGCTTATCTCACTCAGTGATGTAGTGAATGTAGGGAGTGTCTTTTATTTCAATAACTCTAAAATTGTTTCCGAGACTATTTGTGCAGGTCAACACCATTTCGACATCCGTGATAATGATTAATTATGAGGAACCATTGAACTAAAGGTTTTGTGGTGTGTATGACTTTGAAAATTTTTCGTGGAAATTTCAACTCATCAGTCGCCATCATGAGGTCTGTTACTAGATGCATTAACATATTTTAATGCTAAATTGAAGCAAGAAGGAAATTACTGAAGAAATATCCTGTATGACTCTTTGCCTTCCTGTAAGAGGCAGAAGAAATTTTTAAAAAAGTATAAGTAACATTTCACCGGAGAAAGATTTTTAAATCGGCCAGTAGTTTTTAAGCTTATTCAATATAAACATAAAAATCTAGTAAGGTAATATTATTGAAGATTAAATTTATAAAAATATAGTACATACATAAAATATACATATAAAAATATACATTACTCATGACTTGAAAATAAGGCTTAATTTTCAATGTTGTAAGTATACCTATTTGTTAAAAAAAAATGTAATGATTCGTGACGAATTCTAGAAACTTTCAGAGAAAAAATTCTTCACTAATACCGATTTTCAATTGTCATCAAATCGCCACAACATCTAAAAGTAGCTATCACATTAACATAACAAAGAGGTGACGATTGCCAAACAGTTGTTCGGTCACATACCCCCCGCGGTGCGGGCCTATAGACCCACCCTGCTTGCCAAGGGGGTCCCCGTATTTTACAACGATAAAAAAAGACAAGCGATGCTCTTCGGTTGATATTATTATCTTTATTGCCAAATAGAGACGTCTGAACAATAAAACCGTTTTGGAGTAATCGAATGTCTTAATTTAAAAAGTTTAGGGTCAGTGGTATGATATGGGAACAGACTTACATTAAACCACCAAAAATATTTGGAAACCCTAAATATGCTCACTAAAAAATATTATCCATATAAACAGTAAAAGAATGTATTCCAACTACTTTTAAATTTATGTAGTAGGTATCTAAATGATCACAAAACAAGAACACAACACAAAAGTTAAATTACTTAGTTCCTTAATGAGATTAATTGAATTATATAGAAAAGCTTTTTACAAGATAAATTATTATATAAATAAATGATCCAAATGCGTGGGAGTAATAACTGCCCAAAATTTACGCATGTAAAACTGTAATTTTAATTATATTCTATCTATGCAATAATTTTTGCGTTTACAAACGCGTAGATAAATATTTTTGAAACTAGAAAATACACTGAAAATATGAACATACAAAATAGACTGACATGCCCCAGGCGGGAATCGAAAAATATTTACACTACGAACTATTTACTACGAAATCTTAACTGGACGTCAAATATTAGCAAAAATATTTCGTTCAGATCTTAGAAGTGCAAATTTCAAAGATTTGATGTAACAATGTTTACCATAAAAAACTATTCTGAATCGTATCTCCGACAGTCATTTCTCAGTTGGACTGTTGGCCGACAGAACGTTTCGTAAACGGGTATTTCGACGACAGAACCTTTCCTCTACGAACGTTTCGCAAACAGAACTATTTGAATTTGATTATTTCGACGACTAACTCATTCAACTAAGAACGATTCTCCGACAAAACTTTTCATTAATTTGTGAATCAACGAAAGACTTTTCATCATTTTGTCATAAATTTATGATGATATCTCAACATAATCATAAAAAAACATAAGCACCAAGCACTGACAAATATGCCCTGGTAGCGTAGTGGTTAACGCAGTCGCCCGGATTGCGGAGGATGCTGGGTTCGATTCCGGCCTGGGGCAGTTCGATTTTGTTCAGTGTATTTTCTAGTTTTAAAAATATATTCTATCTATTTATGTGTGTTCAATGTTTCTTTCGCCATTTCTTCTGTATCTCTTTCAGCATAATACCTAAAGTACCTAATATGTAGTTATTTAAGTAAAATAATTATTTCGACCCAAAATGATGGTAGCGCTTTTGACGATTTAAAAGTACCTACTTAGCAAAGTCCATTTCAATAAAGAGCTTTTTCATTTCACAAATTCTTAGCGGGCAAAGTTATGCGCTATGAATTTTTAATCAAACCACAGTGACTAGAATTTTGCAATTTTTAGCAAAACCTTTAAAAGAGAAGTTTTGGTGATCGTCATCAACAGCTCATATAATGTCTCCACCGAGGGGCTCGAGCCTACCCCACATTAGGGGCGATTAGGCCTTAGTCAACCACGCTGGCCAAGTGCGGGTTGGTCGACTTCACACACAACCTAAGAATTTATTCATAGGTGTGTGCAGGTTTCCTCACAATGTTTTCCTTCACCGTAAAAGCGTCCAATAAAGATACAAGAATTCAAAATTTGAAAACACATTGGTACGTGGCGGAGATCGAACCAATGCCGCTCCCTTTCAGCTGGTTATGTGACTGTGCCTGTCTTCTACTCAAGTCTCAACTAAGTTCCCCGCTGCCCTGTACTGCTACAGTGCTGAGCATAAGCCTAAGTTAAGTATTCTTGAACTGCAATATTATTAGTTCAGTGTAACTCATCAAAACTTATTTGAACCTTCGCGGCGATGGAGTTATAGATGGCGCTGTCAGTCTTCGGAACTCGTCGGACTTCCCCGCTTATATCCAGCGTCGCCCTCTGCAGTTTTTCTCTTGCAACCTTAACTTAAAACTAACTGTACGTGTTCCCAATAAAATTAATTAAAATTATTGTAATTCTGCAGTAATAAACCGATTATAACATTATAAGCACATTATTTCACCGTGCCTACCTTGGAACACCGCATACAATCGAGCAAGAAGCAACATCTCGAAAGAGAGGTAGCCCAAGCAAGCTACCTCCGCTACATGGTCGACGCTCTTACGCACTACGCCACCGACGCTTTGGAGATAATTTACTATTTTTTATGATTGTAGGATAGCAAGATGTAATTTTTTTTCATACAATTTCACATAGGTATAGGCAAGTGGGTTTTAGTGTTGTAGTGTTTTAGTATAACGAATGGTTTAAACCTCATATATTACTACTATATCCGATCCGATAAACATAACTCATATAATTATCTACATATAGACTGTGTAATTACAACGACGAAGAACAAACACTTTTGAATAAGGAATACCAATAATGTATGTCTCCGCCAGTGAACACAATATATAAAACATATGCGTTCACTGGGGTCCGCTACGGGCATTAACAAAGGCAAAAGAGAAGATGATTTTTTTTTAAAGAAAGAGATGAGAGTTGGTGTGGATGGATATAGATGGAGAGGCAGGCCTAAGAAAAGATGTATAGATTGTGTGAGAGATGATATGGAAAAGAAGGGTGTTAATGTTAAGATCATGGCTGATCGAGGAGAGTGGAAGAAGAAAGCATATTACGACGACCACAAATATCATGCAGCAGAGCAGGCAAATCTTAAGGCGAGATGATGATGGACAAAACAATATATATGTCGTGGCCCGATCGTATAATTGGCCAGATTATGACATGTGCGGCATATCATGAAATGCTACTGGACCATAAAAATCTTGACCACTGGTCGAGTAGCTCATTATCTAAAAATGGTAGTGGTCAGGAGTGATCAGTAGGTTCAAGGATATTTTTTTATGACGAAGCGGAGTGGACTGATTGTGTGATAGTCTCACCTACGTATCTGTGTGATCGGAAGGTAGACGATATGCCCAAGCATTTCATGATCTGGCCAATTATAAGATCAGGCCACGACATATACATATCACATAGTGAGAAAAAATTATAGGTTGTTATATTGTACTTATTACCTAGGCCTACCAAGGTAAGTACAATAATATATAACAACCTATACCTATACATCTAGAGAATCGTGATGGCATTTTGTTTGGCATGTGTAGTTATAATAGCAATTTTTTAATTAAATTAATTTTTAAAAACGGCAATGCCTGAAAAATAAATCGCATCCTAGACAATTAAAAAATCCAAATTAAGTTTTATCAATGTAATTCGATCAACCGCTATTTCGCTTCTGACTTGGAATTAAAAAAAAGCTTATCATTTTGTAAAATCTACGGAACTAAATGGAGAGATGCCGCTTTGAGATGCGTCAAATTTTATCACTTGGGAGATTTACACGCCATTAAACCAGCAAAAAAATGATTCCTCATAATGGGACAAAAGGACCGTGTTGCTAAAGTGATGTTTTTTTTTAAATTACCGATCTGTTTCCGGATCAATTTGAGTTGGTTTATGGTTTTGGTCATAGATTTATAATTACTGACGATTATAGATTGGCAATTAATCGACTAGGGCGAATGGAGTTTCTCCCGAGTTCTTGCTGTAAAAACACGCGTTGAGAGACTCCATATTTAATCTCAATCTACCGTACAATTTTTGTTACTTTATTACATTTTCACTTGACATTGGCAAAATGCGTACGCTTAATGCGACGCGACGCCATTAATTAAGAATAGAATATGTATAGATTAGGGCGAAACCAAAAAAATACACCAATGTTTTAGTAGTAATGCGCATTTATGCGTGAAAAATAGTACTATTGTACTATACTATTCTTAAATAATGGCGTCGCGTCGCATTAAGCGTACGCATTTTTCCAATTTCAAGTGAAAATGTAACTAAAGTAACAAAAATTGTACGGTTGATTGAAACTTCTTACTTAACACAAAAAATGCGGCTGTTTATGGTGCAAAAACGTATAAGTATTTCGACACTCTCAAGGGAATCAAAATTCATAGGGTAAGTACTTCCCGTTGACCTAGAACTATGAAATTTGGCAAGTAATATTGTCTTATACCAGAAGTACAGGAAAAACTCTGAAAACTATACATTTGTAATTAAATCATAAAAATATTGTCTTTATTTAAAGTACGTAATCAATCATCGAGGTTCGCCTTTATCTCGGGAACGTGTGAGGGTATCGTGTTCAAATTAAGACCATATACTCACGTCTGCAGTGAAAAAATCAAACTTCTAAGTTAACGCAAAAAAAAATACGGCCACAAAAATATACAAATTTGTACGGAACCCTCGGTGGGCGAGTCCGACTCGGGTTTTTTAAGGCATAGTTTTGAAGGCAGTTTTTTTTAGTTAAAAATAATTTCTTTTTTTCTTTTTGTGTTATCTTTTTCTAAAACAAATCAGATCATGGAGCAATCATTTGTTGGTGGACCGTTTCAAATTGAAGAAGAGCATTACTTATTTGTTAATTTTACCTACATAATATCTACTAATTGACTTAAGCATAAAAAACTAGCTAACACTAAATAATTACTACTGAATTACTAATTAAAAAAGACAATAATCAACATAAAATTAAGCAACACCAATGATTTGATTTTGGTAAATAATTGATGTGGATGTCAATAAACAATTCACATAGATTAGGGGAATTTGCAAACAAAACTTACGAAAAGGGGAACGAAGTGTAATAAATAGGCGCGAGGATTCTAAAATTTAACTTTTGTAAGTGTATTAGTGATGGAATATTTTATGAGTTACAAAGAAAAAAGTCCACATCTCACACAGATTTAATTTAAATGGTGGAACTCATTCTACCGACACGACACAACATTCAAATACTTTAATTCCACGATAAAATCTCGCTCACTCACTGAATATTTCAAGAATGTCTCGCTTTTCTAACATTTTGACTGTTAATTATTTTTTGTGACCAACATGGCTACTGTTCGCCTCAGTGCTTATCAGGTGACAGATTTATTTAAATTTTGATGGTTAAAATAAGAAATGTATACACACGTCATTCATGGATATCTTGAATCGGTATTAACTAGTTTTGATATGAACATTTTGTTTGATAAGTTGAAGTTTGTGTTTTCCTTTTACCAGTCAAGCATATGGGTCTGCCTGATCGTAAGCAGTCACCGTAGCCTATAGACGCTTTGAACACTGACGTGACACACGTTATTTGACTATGGTCTTCATTACGGTGGAGGTGCCACTCCAAATTGGACGTAAAGGCTCTGCCCGTTTCCCAGTAACACCCCCAAAGTAAAGGCGATGCGGGAATGCCATTGGGTTATTTTAGTGGGTATACCCGGATTTTTTCCCGGGAAGTCCCACATACCCCTCTAGTCCCCCGACGGGAGGACATGCGTAAGGCATTTTTTCCCTGCGTCAAAATAGGGCTGGCGCCTGTCTGTAAAAGTATTTCACCAAACCTAAATAAATTAGGAACAGGGTAGGAAGACGAAGTTCACAAAGGACCGCTCGAGCTGTGGTATTACTTACCTCCACCTTACAGAAGAACGCAGTCAAATAAAACTATATTTTGTGGTGTTGTGTTTCTGTTGGTGAGTAAGATTACCAGAGCTCCACGGGATAAGGACGGGTACTGGGGTTAGCAGCGCGTGAGTGTCACGTGATACGTCAGTGTTGCAAGCATCTAAAGCATAGGAACCGTAACGGTTTTCCACCAGGCAGGCCGTAATCTAATCTTGTCAGCTAAGCCAAATAACATAAAAAACAGCAAAAATAACGCCTATTACAATACTCATAGCAATCAATCACAAAACAAATATTGCCTTAAAGATAAGCAAGTCAGAAAAATGATTAAACGTCGTTAATATAAACAAAAGCGACATTCGATTTAATTAAAAACACAAACCGCTCCAATTTTCGAATAAATGGAACTATAAAATTCATCCAAAGCTCGTTTATATGATTTACGGACTAATTGGACTTTAAGAGCTTGTTTAATAGTTAATAGGAATGAACAGTGCTACAAAACATTTCTAATAAGGAATTTGGTGAACATTGAGATGTTATCAACACAATTCAAGCTAATACGAACGGAAATACAAACGTGGTCATGTGAAACGTTTACGATCGGTTTGTGTGTAGACGTAGGAATAGGGATAGACATGACAAAGTTAAATAATTCGTTTTATTTGTAACAAATTGTTTTAATTTTTCCAACCATACATACGTTCACGATCGTAATCCAACAAGGGGTTAAGTAGAGTTTTAGGTAATATTTTGTTACATATAAAGTCTCATCTGGCTGTATGGGCCATGCAGTGCCTCCAAATAGTGCAAGGTCGCCAGCCTGTCGCCTACACCAAACCCAAAAAGTAACAATCCTTCAGTAAACAATCTAACTAATCCAAAAGCGACAGGACAAATGATACACTCAATATTATCTCAGCAGCCCGGGAAATACTCGTCAAATAAATCAGTTATTTACTATATCTTTCTTTATTTAATTAACCTTATCAAAGACTGTCGCCATAAATAATGGTGCAATTAACGTTTGTGTTCCGATAGTTAATGATAAGCTTCAGCTTATTGAGAATTCCATGTAAAGCTCACCTCACTTCCACTTCCAGCCTTTTCATACGAAGCGAGTACTGAGCTTACCTGTACAAAGATAAAAAAGAAAGAAAGATTCTTCAGACATAACAGAATATAAACTTTATAGAGAAATTGAAAAGACCTAAGTACTTTAGGTGGTGAACCCATTTCCCAGTGACAAGCGAATTGTCGCGATCCCGGGATGCTGTCGTAGTGTGCCTTGGCAGGATGCCCGGAGAGGACGTTTAGTGGGTAGGGGGGAACGCCTGTACCTCGAGTCCCACATACCCCTGTTGCATCGTCCTGCAGGGATGATGCGTAAATGCATTTGATCTCGCCAATAATTAAAAAGAAAAGGTGGCAAATAGACCCATCTGCAGGGTCATCTTATTTCTGCCGTGAAGCATTTCGCTGTGTTTTGGATTGAAGGGAAAGGTAGCCAGTGTAATTACTGAGCATGGAAGGCATACAAATAAGGACCAGGATTGAAAGAGGAAGATTTAAAATATACACTAAAAAAATTATAGTAATATCTCGTATTATGTTCTGTTAAGGTGACCATAAGTGCTGGCGACCTTGCTTGCATAGTCTATAGAAGTTCTTCTTATAGTTAGCGGAACATCCCGCACTTTCACAAAACCCTCTGAAAACACACAGAAAACTAAAAAGCTATTGATTCTTCTTAACAAGATGCTACTTTTTCTCATATGAATATTTAAATAATGAAATTAGCTGATGAATAAAGTTTTATGGAAATAACACCAGTAGTTTCTGAGCTAATTTATTACGTAAGTAGTTTTATTTCTTATGTATATTTTTAGGATTCCGTACCCAAAGGGTAAAACGGGACCCTATTACTAAGACTCCGCAGTCCGTCCGTTCGTCCATCCGTCCGTCTGTCACCAGGCTTTATCTCATGAACCGTGATGAAATTTTCACAGATGATGTATTTCTATTGCCGCCTTAAAAAAAACAACAAATACAAATAAACAGAATAAAATAAATATTTAAGTGAAGTCCTATTCAACAAACGTTTTTAGGGTTCCGTACCTCAAAAGGAAAAAACGGAACCCTTATAGAATCACTTTGTTGTCCGTCTGTCTGTCTGTCTGTCTGTCAAGACCCTTTATCTCAAGAACGCGTGGACGTATCAAGCTGAAATTCACATGAAATACTCAAATCTATTGTCCCTTTAAGTTGTGAAAATATCAAACTTCTAAGCCAAACCAATCAAAAGATACAGCCGATTATGTCGATATTTGCAACGAATTTCCGACACTCGCAAAGGAATCAAAACCTACAGGATACTTCCCGTAAACTCAGAATCTTGAAATTTGACATGAAGCATTGTCATATAATGCAAATATAGGAAAAATTGCGAAAATCACATTTTTTTAGTTATATAATGTAATAAAAATATTTTAATAAAATAAAACTTAGTACCTTATTTCTCACGAACGAATAAAGGTATCAAATTGAAATTTATACCAAATACCTAGGTCTATTGTCCCTTTAAGCAGTGAAAAAATCAAACTTCTAAGTTAACGCAATCAAAAGATACAGCAGTTTATAAATTGTAAACCGCTACGTTTGTACGGCGGAACCCTCAGTGTGCGAGTCCGACTCGCACTTGGCCGGTTTTTTTTATAAACAAGCAATGTTTTTGCTGGATATTGATATCGCCAACAGGTAGACGCTTGAAATATTTACAGAATATTTAGTTTATGAATTCACTTTAAAAATAAATAGTTAAAATAAAATAAAACAAATATTTAAGTGGGGCTCCCATACAACCAACAAACATGTTTTTTTGCAGATAATGGTACGGAGCCCTTCGTGCGCGAGTCCGACTAGCACTTGGCCGATTTTTTTCAAATAGGGGTCCGTAAATTGTAATCTAACCCTTTTATTAGTTGCCAAATCTATACGTGCTTACGTCTCTCGCCCGCCCTACAGGTGCGCGCTATCGACACGCCATCAACACACGTCACCGCGGGCGCGCTACCAACACTTGTCACTTAATCGCTCTTACTCTATTTGTAGAACAGAGTGGGATAAATTATTCTGACGTTTATTTTTCAGTCACTTTTGTAAGGAGTCAATCAAAGTCTTATTTTATTACGTGAACGTCTCTGCTCCGCTCTCATACTAGTTGATAATATCTTTTCTTCCACTCCCAAAGTCCATTTTTACAATAAGCTTCCGAAGAATATTAGAGATTTACCTGTTAACAAATAAAAAAAAAACTAAATTATATAAAAAGCTTATTACAAGATAAATGATTTATGATTATGATGATTTAAAATATACAAATGCGTGGGAGTAAATTCTGCCCAAAAACGCATTCAAAAATGGTAATTTATTGTTATATTATATCTATAGACCTGTAATGATGTTTTGAAATTATTACGAAATTGTTAGCTGTGGAGTTTCATTCGCCATTTCTTCTCCATCTCAGCATATTAATAATTATTTAAGCAAAATAATTATTCGTCCCGAAATGGTGGTAGGGTTTTGACGATTTAAAAATATTACAAAAACGCTAAACTAAACATTTATTTATTTCTTATCAAGTGCCATCATTCAAAGTTTCGTGGTCTTTCACGTGTATCTTTAACAGACTAACTTCCATACAAACTTTCATCCCTTATTTCAACCCCTTCAAGCCTTTTTTCGCAATAAAAGGTCAAAATCGGTTTAAAAGTTTGGGTGTGAAAGAGTAGCAGACAGACAGAATTACTTTCACATTTCACATAATATTACTAGCTTCTGCCCGCGACTTCATCTGCCCAGGATTACCTTTTTTTTATTGTTGACAGGGAGGTCAAATGCATTTACGCATCGTTCCTGCGTGCCAACCACAGGGGATATGTGGGACTCGAGTTAAAGGCGTTCCCTCCATACCCACTAAACATCCTCCCTGACCTTCAGTGCGTCCTCCTGACGAGGACACCGGGAGCAGCCATCGGACCGCACCCGGGGGACTTCGGGCGCGGTCGTGGCTCTGAAAAAGGCCGTCCGGAACTAGCCGTGGTGGGAAAACAAAAACAACTCGACGATGACATGTGACTTCGAATGCCAAGGGGACTTGACATCAAAAGCCACACACCCGCCGAGGAAGTTTCCCCACCACGTTACCAGGGTTCGCCACGAGGAGGCTTCCGGACGTGGACCCCTGCCCAGGATTACCTAGTATGTATAAATTATAGCCTAATTATGTTATTTTCATGTAGAGCTATAATATTGTAAAGTTTTATTAGAATTCATTGAGTAATTTTTTTGTCTATATTTCCACGCACACATTAATTATCTAGCCCAAAGTAAGTATCAAGAACTTGTGTTATGGATACTAGATAACTGATTTTTTTATATACTTACATAATAATTTTAGATATTTTTATAAATAAAGTTAATGACATATATGAACAATCATGACCCGCAAACAAATATTCGTGTTCATCACACAAATATTTTCCACTACCATGATTCGAAACCGGACCACTATATACTGGACCACTCCACCACGCGGCGTCATATATTTGCGTGAATAAATAACAAACACATCCATCTATCCATACAAACTTTCGCGTTTATAATATTAGTTGGACTAGTAGAATACCTGTAGTAGGGAAGTAGGGATTTGGTGTCCACGTTCGTAAGCCTCCTCGTGGCGGACCCTGGTAACGTGGTGGGGAAACTTTCTCGGCGGGTGTGTGGCTTTTGATGTCACGTGTGTCGCCTTGGCATTCAAAGTCACATGCCATCGTCGAGTTGTTTTTGTTTTCCTACCACGGCTAGTTCCGAACGGCCCTTTTCAAGGCCACGACCGCGCCCGAAGTCCCCCGGGTGCGGTCCGATGGCTGCTCCCGGTGTCCTCGTCAGGAGGACGTGCCAGGTCGAGCAGCCATCGGTGGAGGAGTAGTTGCTGGCCACCAATTGGTGCATAAGGAGTGCCTAGACGTGCAACGTTGGGACGGTCGCGGTGTAGTTGCGCTCACGTGCGCAGATCCCGAGCCGTCCCGTAATAGCGCACTGAAAGTCAGGCCGGGGAGGATCTTTAGTGGGTATGGAGGGAACGCCTTTACCTCGAGTCCCACATAATTATGTCCTGCGGATAGCACCACCCCGCAGGGACGATGTGTAAATGCATTAGACCTCCCCGTCAACAAAAAAACGGGAAATAGGGATTAAGTTCAAACGTGTAACGACAGTGAAGTGCATATCGCTCACTCGACTCAGTTAAGTTTAGTTTGAACGCGGCCTTTCCATTGCATTACCTAATGTACTTTAGTGCAACTGCACAAACCGCAAAGTTCAAGGGGATCGACATCGCCCATTATCACCCACTTTTCGTGACTGGATACTTCGGGCATTCACAACAATGATCAAGATGTCGAAAGCATCTCAAATTTTTATCCTTGAAAGCTATTGGACGGCAAATGAAACTGATTTCGCAAAGTAATTACGCGATAATGTTTTATTGTTATTACTACATTTAATGGTTAATGCTTTTTCGTATTAATTGCTTGATTGTAACAATTGTAGTAATTTTATTATCATAACCGCCTTTATAATTAGAGCCACTGCTGGGACACGAGGCCTCTCCTTGTCATCGAAGAAGGTTTAGGCAGTAGTCCACCTCGCTTGCCCAATTCGTATTCGGATGGAGTATGAGGGGACAGGGTAGGGTCATGAGGGAGGCCTACGTCCAGCAGTGAACGGATACAAGCTGTTGATTGATTGATATATTTGGAGTGAATTATCAGAAGAGATATGATCTTGTTCATACTCAATGACATTTTTTATCTAAATCATAATAATATGTGTATGTTTACCTTAACATAACGGCCATAATGCATTTTTGTCACATACAAAATGTTATATAAATTCTGTTTAAACATTGGAATGCACAATCCAATCATCACGCAAAGTTGATCAAACTGAAATTAATGCTCCCATTAGCTGACCAAACAGTCTTGTACAGGTGTTACACACAATACCCCACCAAGTATAAGCAATAAAATAAAACGAACAACCACCCTTAGCTAGGGTTGTCAATTATTGAAGCATAATTTAAGAACACTTTTTTTTCTTTGATTTGTCAGTGGACCGTAATATTTTTATTAAATAGCTTTTGTATACCTAACCTATCTATATAAAAAATAAATAGAACATAATTTATGGTGTACATTTTGTAATATTTTAAATTAAACACCTCTATCAGATGCATGTTTTATCTATAAGCTTTATTTATAGCAAAGTCTTAAAATCGTCATTTAAAACCTTTTACGGCTTTAAATTACTGGAAAATTATGTTTTTTTAAAAACTTTCATTAAAAATGTTAATTTTAGTCTTAATTCAATACCAATAACAACTTGTGATTGGTATCTAAATATATTTAAGCTTTATAGATTGGACCCCCAAAATACGGTCAAATTACTTACTTCCTTCTAGAACTAAAAAAAACTGAAGTAGTATTTCAAAAAATTGTGTCTAGAAGCATAAATATTTTATTTAACACTTTAAAGTGCTTTATACTGTTGCGAATAATAACTTTGCAAACCGACTGACAATTACGAAATGACATTCGAACAATTATTTTTTAATTTCGAATTAACAAAAAGGTGCCAGCCCTAACACCAACCAACCTTCATGTTTCCGCCCCAAAAACTCACCCCTAAGTGGACAATCTAATCTGTCTGATTAATACGCCAGATAAAATGTTAACAGGCGGATAAAGAAATTTGGATAGCAAAATTATCAGAAGTAATTTTTCAATAAACTCAAATAAAACTTAGATTCGATATCAATTAAACATAGAAAGGATTCTTGTTTTCTGTTTATTATCTTTATTTGTGGTTGTAAATCGTTAATTATAATAATTGGGTTCGGTAGACCGTTTCTTCAGCTATCTAAATTTTAACTCAAACCTGTATATCAAACTAATTAGTTTATCTAGATGTGTTTGTAGATTATTAATAAAAGTTCCGAAAGCAGGAATTGTTAAGAATTCGATATTCAAGGCATTGCTTTATAGGAACTAAATAAAAGTAGAAAGAAAGGAATAGCTAATTCAATCGGTGCATCATTCATCATTTTTAAACTATTATATTTTATTATGTATATTTTAAGTATAATTATGTCCTGGTTATGATTGAAATTGATACTAAATTAAATAGAAAACGAAAAACATGGAATAAATTCCTGTTATGGATAAGTGCTGAGACGGGACTTGAACCCGCGACCTTTCGCTATCCGGGCGACTGCTCTTCCATCTGAGCTACACAGGACTGTTTGACCAAGCTACACAGGACTGTTTGACCACGACGAAATCATAACTAAACTTGCCAAACAAAAATAAAAACACTATATGTCCTGGTTGTTGGTTTGTTTACTGAAGAATTGTTATTTTTTGTGTTTGGTGCTCCTATTTATGTAGGCCACAGGCTGGCAACCTGTCACTATTATGAGCACTGCATGGCCCATACTGATAGATGTGGCTTTATGTGTAACAAACTGTTACATAAGATTCTGCTCAACCCCTCATCGGACCACCAGCATAATCGTATGTATGTATATATAAGTATACTAGCTGCCCGGCCACGCGTTGATGTGGTAATTTCATACTACTGACCTGTAACATTGTATCTGCAGTAAAAAAAAATGACTACTTATCAAGATAAAAACTATCCTATCTCTCAAGTTGGATCAAACTACACACGGTGTACAAATTTGATTGAAATCGGTTTAGTGGTTTAGGAGTCCATTGAGGACAAACATTGTGACGCGAGATTTATATATATTAAGATTGAAGAAATAGTTATGTGGTTACGCATAGCCTACACGTTAAAATTCGTCACATACATATTCCTGCACATTTTCTGGAAGGACGATGCCAGCGGTGTTTTTGTCACGTTAAAGTGGTAGCCAATGAACTATTTACTGATCCACTACTACTTTACTATAACGCTATTATAACACTTGTCGTCATACTCGTCAAAAAAATCGGGAGTGGACTCCCCTTGACTTTGTAGTATACCGGAAACGACTCGAAAGTTGATAGAAACCTTATATTTTGATGTCACACATGCATGTCAAATTCTGGTTACCTATCCGAGCACCGACCGCGCACTTGGTTTCTTACCTTTCGTGATTGACGACTCAAAAGTTGACAGAAACCTTATATTTTTATGTCATACACGCATGTTAAATTTGGTTGCAATAAGTTAAAGCATGCTCGAGTTATCGTGCTAACGCACAGACACACACACAGACATAATTCCAAAAACGGTATTTTTGGACTCAGGGAGGTCCAAAACGTGTAAATCCGTCATAATCACGAAGTCCAATTTTTTGACGATTACAAGACTTCTACGTATACGAGAAAGTAAAAGGTACCGAAAAAATGCTGGCTGGTGGAGAAAAATGTCTGTGTAATGAATTCGGAAATTTGTATAATGCGTAGTCTCCGGTCTGAAATGGGACTACCTCTTCTGATTGAGCTCGTGTCATAAAAGCTGTCTGAGGGAGTTTCTTAACCCCATGCAGACCATCACACCACGGGGACTCGCGCGGTATCAGTAAACCACCCTCGACAGCATACCCAAGGATGGTTGATGTCAGGCAGTCCACCGGCCATAACACTATACCAAAACGTAAAAACCAAATAAATTGGAACTAAGGTAGGAGGAACAAAACAATAATCTGCAGTAACATTTTACAACAAAAGTAGTTATTCTAATATATTCGAACAACACATCACATTGCGATTGCAAAAATCACCCTTGCTACTGTTGTATTAACCCTTATTTTTGCAGAACTCATTTTACTGACATCCACTTATGTATAAATAGTTGACCAAAAACCACTTTTACTTCCTGCAAAATTTTAAGGTTATAAATGCGGAAAATTTAAGTGGTTACTTAAATAACAAACATATAGAAAAGTATAATAATTTGAAATCTCTGTAATCTACTAATGAGTTGGTTGCACGTGACTGAGATTCGTATGCTAAGATCGATGCGTGGATTTACGAAATTGGACAAAGTGAAGAATTAATATTGTTGCTGAACAAACCTCTTTTTAATAATTTATATTTTTTATTGTTTTTGACTTTTTGATGTATTTATGTTTCCATGGTGATTATTGGTTTTACTTTCAAAATTATAGTGTCTTTTTAAAATCTTTTTATTTAATATTTATTTTATTCTCAAAAAATATATTAGAGGAAGTCTGAAAGTAGCACCGTTGCAGAAAAACTGAAAGCTAAATAACGAGCCCTTCTCACATACCACACGTGAAGGGATGATAAAAAATACTTTGGAATCCTAGATATTTTAGTAGGTACCCTAAGTATGTTTTTAGTGTAACTATTTTAGTTTTGAGCTGATTTGTATGCTAATAACGTTCATCAGCAACCCTCTCGGAAAGAAGCTCAAATCAAAATCAAATGTTAAAAAAATGTTCTGAAATAAAATGTACTGCTTAAAGTCCGGAAATGACTCAAATGTTAATAGAAACCTTATATTTTAATTTCATACATGCATGTTAAATTTGGTTGCAATAAGTTAAAGCATACTCAGTACTAACGCACAGATACCCACACAGACATAATTCCAAAAACGGTATTTTTGGACTCAGGGAGGTCCAAAACGTGTAAATCTGTCAAAATCGCGAGGTCGAATTTTTTGACGATTACAAGACTTCCTCTATACTACGTATACGAGAAAGTAATAATAATAGTAATGATACATACAACCATGCAGTCAGAAACAACACTAAAAACATACTACACAGCATACGTTAAAATGTTTGAAACTGCAATTTCATATGAAAGCCCGTATAACCAATGTGTCCACTCACGCGCAGGCACCGCGTATCGAAGCCATCTACACGTTTTTGCGAGTGATATCTTAATGAGTGCTCGTGGAAAGTGTTGCACAATTCTGGCGTAATACGTGGAAGTGTGGACTTACTACCACTACTTAGAGGCAAAGATAATACGATTAAGGCTGGTCCATTCAAGTCACGACATTCAAATTGTCAGATTTTTTTTTCTTTTTGAAACACGGATGGCATTTTGACCTGAAGAGTGTAGGTATATTATATCCGGAATCGGGACCCCGGAAACCACGAAAATGATAGACCAAATCGATATTATATTAAAGATAATATATTTTAAAATATATATTTTTTTAAATAATACATATATTTTTTAATATATTTTGAAATATATATATTTTTTAAAATATAAAGTTGGTACGATCTGACGGCCAAGTCTACCACCGCGCGCCCTCATTGGTGAAATATAAACAGCGCTTCGACTTCCTGTTACACACTTTCGTCCCATTTCACGAAATCACTCTTACAATGAAAATAAGCGTCAATGACTATACCACCACGACGACGTCTTAATGTAATATATTATCTAGATAAACAAAAAAATAATCGCTAAATGTGTTGTGGAGCGCAAAACTCGAGAACGGCTCGACCGATTCGGCTATTTCTTTTTCATATTTTCGTTAAGGAACAGGGAAGGTTGTAATGAGAAAAAACAATATAAAAATTGCCAGAATACTAGTAAAAACAACACTTTTCTTTTCCCATACAAACCACAAAGGAATGAAGTCTGTCAAGCTGGTTCGAAATAATTATGTATTTTAATTGCCATCTTTCCCGTGTATTACCGTGAAGAGAAGGCTTTATTTCGATCACAGCGCAGTGTTGCTTCGGGCGCGTTCACAAACTTCCTACTATTAACATAGAAATTGGCTGTACCGCCTGCAGACCTTGTTCTGTTGCAGTAAGATCTATAATGGCCATGTCGTAATGTAGTAATTTTCGCAAAACCCGGCTTACAATGATTATGTCAATGTGAATTTTTAATTTCTAGGCTATTAGGTCTTGAGCTTGACATAATAGTCTACTAATTAGAGTTGGAAGTAAATTCTAAGTCTACTAAAGGTTACAGCACACTTATCGACCCGGAAAGGGAACGTAATTGTATCCTCTTTTTCATAAGAAAAAGAGGCGATACGCTTATTTAAAGGCTACGGAATGGCTATGGCACGGCTTCGGAATGGCTACGGAACCGCCTCTTTTCTACAGAAAAAAGAGGCGATACGCTTACTTAACGGCTACGGAATGGCTACGGAACTGTTACGTAACGACTACGTAACCGCTACGGAACGTAACGTATAGCCTCTTTTCTACAGAAAAAAGAGGCGATACGCTTACTTGACGGCTACGGAATGGCTATGGCACGGCTACGGAACCGCTACGTAACGACTACGGAACCACTACGGAACGTAACGTATAGTCTCTTTTCTATAGAAAAAAGAGGCGATACGGTTACGTTCCCTTTCTGAGATGATAAGTGTGTTGCCACCTTAATGGTGGCCACCGATTGCCTTCCTAGCGTCACCGGGTTTATAAGAAAGCCAAGAACTTCGTGGGTCCTCTAGCCTGTAATTCAAACCACCCAAGTGAGTATTTCTAGCAGGCGACCAGCTCTCGCGGGGAGCGAGACACTGATGAAGGCACACTTATCAAGGCCTCTTTTTTAGTATTAACATTAGTTACGTAAGGGCTACCGTGACGCATCACCTCTTTTTAACCGACTTCAAACAAAAAAGGAGGAGGTTCTCTATTCGACTGTATGTTTTTTTAGTATGTATGTTCCGCGATTACTCCGTCAATTATGAATCGATTTTGATGATTCTTTTTTCGTTATGAAGGTCATACTTCAAAGGTGGTCCCGTATAAATTATATCGAAATTGGTTCAGTACTTTTTTGTTGAAATGATAATTTCATTGGGGATGAAATAATGATATCGTCCACGAACACAAAAATAATGACAAATTTTTTTTGAACTTGTCATTACCTAATTCATAGTAAAGACACTAAAAAGCAAAAAAAATATTTTTAAATAAAAAAAACCGCCTTCAAAACTAAAAATGGAGAAATAAAAATTTTGCATGTTTTTTGAGGTCGATCCCAAATACAAGTGACAACGTTTATTCCAAATATAGATGTTGGCACCGACCTCAAAAAACACTTAGATTTTTATAAACAAAATTTTTATTTCTCCGTTTTTAGTTTTGAATGTAGTTATTTTTTATTTAAAAATAATTTATATTTTGATTTTTTTCAGTGCATATTTTCTAGTATTAAAAATATATACGGGTTTGTAAACGCAAAAATAAAATTATTCCATAATGTAAGGTAGTTTTATCTTAACTGGGCGTCAAATATTTGCAAAAATATTTAGTTCGGATCTTAGAAGTGCAAATTTCAAAAATTTGATGAAACAATGTACAAAAAACAAAAGCACCAAGTACTGAAAGATTTCAAGAGCGAAAGCAGTGTCTCGGTGGTGTAATGGTCAACGCAGCCGCCCGGATTGCGGAGAATGCGGGTTCGATTCCCGCCTGAGGCAAGTCGATTTTTTTCAGTGCATTTTTTCTAGTATTAAAAATATTTACGCGTTTGTAAAAGCAAAAATAAAATTATTTCCTCGAGATCTTTTAGACACACAAGTGACAATATTACCATATCAATTAAATAGGCATTATTAGGCATAACTCAAAAACTACTTGTCAGATGTCGATTAAATTTGTACGGGACTAAATGACAAGCTCAACAAGGTCGAAAGAATCTTCAAAATCGGTACACCCAGTAAAGAGTTATGAGGTAACAAACATAAAAAACATACGACGAATTGATAACCTCCTCCTTAAAGGTTGAAAAAGAGGCGATAGGGTGATAAATGTGATAGGACCTTAAATCATCTCAGCAGCCGGAGTTGGGTGTTGGCTTTGCTAATGTATCATTTAGAAATGATACAAAATGGTTCAGGCCTTAAAAATGGATTTTTTTATCTTTTCCTTGTCAGGTTTCTCATTCTAACCGCAAATAAAAGTAACCTTACTGAAGTTCATCATCAACAGCTCATATAATGTCCCCACCGAGGGGCTCGAGCCTACCCCACATTAGGGGCGATTAGGCCATTTAAACAAGACACTGGTTTTTTGTTGCCGCGAGTGAGATTGCTACGCGATTTTGAACTCTAATTCGTTGTGAAAGGCGAAGGTTGGTTGCGCACTTAGCGTTTCATGCTGTCGTTGGTAGTGCACGCGTCATTTCATCGAGTTTCGGGCGTTTAATAATAGGACATTTATTAACTAGAGAGGTAAAATAAAGAATGTCTCAGATTATACGCAAGTATTTGATCCGATTAATATACGATCTGAGGCTTTTTTTTCCCCGCCTGAGGTAAGTACAAAATATCCGTAATTGTCACTTTCTGGTCAGGTATAAAATTTATTTTATTTAGATATACATAATATTAGGTTGGCGAAAAAGTCTTTTCGCATTATAGTATGTATAAACTTGTAATAAAATCTCTTTGGCTATACTATTTGTATCTGGCTGGTTTTGGTATCATTGAAAGTTTAAATTTTAAAGAACATAATTCCAAATTCAAATTAGGAAAATGTGTGATTTTCATTTGTTTTTCGTACCGCCAAGATGAGTGAATCTAATGAAGAATTTCGATACATTTTAAAATTTTACTACATAAAAGGTAAAAATGCAACGCAAGCCGCGAAAAAATATTGTGATGTTTATGGACCTAGTGCAGTGTCTGTGAGAGTAGCACAAATTTGGTTTAAGCGTTTTCAATCCGGAAATTTTGATATCAAAGATGTACGTCGCTCTGGTCGCCCTATTACAGATAAAATGGATGCCATTTTTGAAAAAGTGGAGCATGATCGGCATGTCAGTAGTTACGACGTAGCTGAAGAACTGAGAATTGACCACAAAACAGTTTTGGTGCATTTGAAAATAAACTGGGTACACAAAAAAGCTCGACATTTGGGTACCTCACGAGCTCACTGAAAGAAACCTAATGAACCGTGAACTCATTTGTGATTCTTTATTACGACGTAATGAAACCGAACCATTTTTGAAGAAGCTGATAACTGGTGATGAAAAGTGGATCACGTACGACAAGAACGTGCGAAAAAGGTCGTGGTCAAAGGCCGGTCAGGCTTCACAGACTGTGGCGAAACCCGGGTTAACTCGCAACTAGGTGATGCTGTGTGTGTGGTGGGATTGGAAGGGCATTATTCATTATGAGCTGTTACCACCAGGCAGGACCATCGATTCTGAACTCTACTGCGAACAACTGATGAGATTAAAGCAAGAAGTTGAGAGAAAGCGGCCGGAATTAATCAACAGAAGGGGTGTGGTTTTTCATCATGATAACGCTAGACCTCACACATCTTTAGCCACTCAGCAAAAATTAAGAGAGTTTGGCTGGGAGGTGTTAATGCATCCGCCGTATAGTCCTGACCTTGCACCTTCAGATTTCCACCTGTTTCGGTCTCTTCAGAATTCTTTAGGCAGTGTCAGGTTAACATCACGAGAGGACTGCCAAAACCACTTGTCGCGGTATTTTGACCAGAAGTCCCAAAATTTCTATAGCAATGGGATCATGTCCCTACCTATAAGATGGCAAAAAGTTATCGAACAAAATGGTGCCTACATACCTACTTTAGTTAAATGTAAATAAACTATATTAAAAAATGTTTTGAATTTTCTTAAAAAATGCGAAGAAACTTTTTCCCCAACCTATTATGATACCAGTTAGATAGCTTAATGTTTATATAGAATATTTGTCTATTATTATAGAGAAAATCCTAATCAAAGACATTGGGTTTATGACAGAAAGAAAACATCAATATATATTTGCATTATATAGCAAATTAACGATGATAAATGTGAACAGACGTCGATCGGTGACGTCAGAGTCCGCACGATTGTAGAGCCAAAAGTGAGTTCGCTGCCATCTGTGGTTAGTCAGCCATCCGAGAAAAGTTCTCGAAACGCGGTTTGTCAAGAAAAATGCACGCCGCTGTGCAGTCGGCCTTATCTGTTCCTGGTTGACTAGGCTGGCCAAGTGCGGATTGGTCGACTTCACACACAACCTAAGAATTTCTTCAAAAATGTGTGTGCAGGTTTCCTCACGATGTTTTTCTTCACCATAATAGCGTCGATTAAACGTATATAAGAATTCAAAATTTGAAAACACATTGGTACTTGGCGGGGTTCGAACCGGTGCCTCCCGGGTGGGAGACAACACTCTTACGCACTACGCCACCGAGGATTCCTAGTATGTATTATAACAATAATTATCATTTACTCACAACCCAACATTACACATTAAAGTGATTAGATCTAGGGTTTTATATAATGTGAAGCAAAGTAGTAGACCCCTGACCCCGAAACTAGTTGTACTGTATTATCAGGGTCAGTGATTCCTCGAAATTTTTATACTTACAATATTTAACTGTCCATGTTCTACTATTGTTAAATTAAAAACAAAAAACTCTGTTAGCCCTGGCGTTCTCTCTCTGTGGATTGATTATTGAAACCGCCCGTTAAATATCTCAAAGGTCGGAATAAATACCTGCTTACAAAAAAAGTTCTTAATTAATCTTGAATGTAGAAGATATCGATTTGGCAATAGTAGGAAGGTTATTAAGACCTCGATACAATGTTATTTTGATTTCCACAAATGTACGCGATGTGAGGGGGAGGGAAATTAGAGGCAGAATCCGAAAGTAATTATAGGAGAAATTTAATAGGCAACTATTTTACAAAGACGTATCAAAAAACCCTGCCACAATGACGTATATAAAAAAGACATAAACAAGTAATAAAGTATAAAAGGAGTTCGGTTTGCCACATTCTCCCCCCTCGTATGAAAATACGCAGCTTTGAAAGCATGTGGCAAGCCGGTATGAGATGGTTAACCAATTACGGCAACCCTTTTTACAGGCCTACGCAGAGTCCCCCCTTTGGTCGCAACGTCGACAACCCTGACAACTCCGTCCTTTCCGGGGTAGACCTGGGTAACTCGGCCCTTCGGCCACACTCCTCGTGGTAAACTGTCGTCTGCAATAACGACGACGTCACCGACGCATACGTTGCTAGGTGTCTTGGGCGCTGGTGGTCTTTTGTGCATTAGCGGGAGCACCTCGCGTACCCATCGTGCCCAAAAGTGATCTGCAAGGCGGGATGCCTTCTGCCACTCTGATCTGCTAACTAAAGCGGAATCATTTAAAGCCGGTGAGGGTGTGGAGATGAACGATGACTGGCCAATGAGAAAATGGTATGGTGTCAGTGCTTCTTGGTCTTCACTGTCGACGCTGACGTGTGAGAGTGGGCGAGAGTTAATGACTGCTTCAGCTTCCATCAAAAAGGTTATTAAGGTTTCCTCTTTTGGAGCTTTCTGTTGAAGTGTTGCTCTGAGTGCTGTTTTGGTTGAGCGGACTAGGCGCTCCCAACACCCTCCGAAAAATGGACTGGCAGGTGGGATAAACTTCCACCTCCAAGCTATGCCCCGCTCAGCTGCAAACTCTTCAATGTCGCTTCCGAAGAACCGCTTCAACTCCTTATTTGCACCAACGAACGCTGTACCGTTGTCTGAAATTATGGTGCTAGGTGTACCTCTGCGCGCGATGAAGCGGCGGAAACTCATGATCGCAGAGTCGGAGGAAAGACTATTTACGACCTCAAGGTGGACTGCTCTGACTGTCAAGCACGTATACAATGCGACATATCGCTTCTCTCTTCTTCTGCCAATAGTTACTTCCAGCGGACCGAAGTAATCGAGACCAACGTGTGTAAATGGCCTATGATGGTGAGCCAATCGTTCCGTGGGAAGATCTGCTGTAGGTGGTGATAACAAAGGCGTTTTCCTGATTCGACAGAGTAGACACCTTTTAGCGACGGTTTTTACTGATGGTCGAAGGCGCAATATCCAGTACTTCTGGCGAATTTCATTTACCACGGTTTCGTTGTTTGCGTGTGCCATTAGTTTATGATAGTGGTGAATCAGTAAACGTACGATATGGTGACTTCCATCGAGTAGCACGGGATTCTTAGTATTATCGCTGATGTTTGGAGCAGCACGAATACGACCAGCCAGCCTCAAAATTTTGTCCTCAGCGTCGGCGACAGCTTCAGTAGAGGGCTGTTCTTTGGTAGGCTCTGAGATGCCAGAATACAGCGTAATTCTTCGTCGAAGGTATCCAGTTGGCACTGTCTCAGTATGTGTTCTTCAGCCGTCCTTATGAGCTCAGCGGAAAGTGCAGGAAGATTCGACAGTTGCATCCCCATACTACGATGACAAGATGGATTACATACAGGTGAGTTGCGTGATGGAGTAGAAAAAACAACATTTCGGTATTTGGAATTTTGAAAAAAAAACTCACCCAGTTTCCAAAAGTCTTTTAAATATGATCGCGGCTTGGTGAACTCGAGCAGTTGCTCTTACGAGACGAGTCCAGACACTGAAGCGATCTGGGTTTGCTGTTACCGGTGTAGACAATAGCTCACGAATAGACGTGAATCCCACCACTTCACACATGCTTGTTGTCTTAAGCTCTGTGAGAACTGGTGCGATTGACGCTGATGGTTCGACTGGCCACATCTCGGGACTTTCTAGTAAAAATGAAGGGCCTACAAACCATCTTGACGAGGTTTCGATAGAACGTACTCTCGTCGCATCATCTGCGACGTTTAAGTCCGTTGGGACCCACCGCCAATCACCGACGTTGGTGTTCTCAATGATTTCACCGACGCGGTGGGCCACAAAGGGCCTAAATGTGCGAGAGTCGGCTCGAAGCCAACTAAGAACTGTCCTCGAGTCACTCCAGTAAAATACTCGTGTCGGTTTTTTCTTATGACTTTCCGTAATTGTGACGGCGAAACGAGAGGCAATGAGAGCCGCTTGGAGTTCCAACCGTGGGATAGATACCGGTTTTAATGGTGTGACTCGAGACTTGCTACCAACAAGAGCGAGCCTGAAAGTACCATCTGGCAGAGAAAAACGCCAGTAAGCCACGCAGGCGTAGGCAAGCTCACTCGCGTCGGCAAAGATGTGTAACTGTTGTTCAAGGTTGTCCACGTCTAGGTAGCAGCGCGGGATGCGGAGTTTTGCGATAGAATTTAACTCAGTAAACCAAGCCTGCCATGCGTTAGTTTCGGCGAGAGAGAGCTGGTCATCCCATCCGACGTTGCTACGCCAGAGTGTTTGAAACATGATACGACCCTTAACTACGACTGGAGTCAGCAGGCCTAAGGGATCGTAAACGCGCATCAACTGAGATAGCGCGATACGCTTGGTAAGTTTAAGTCTTTCAGACAAGAAGTCCTCGTTATCGCCTAAGCCTGTTCTAAAACCTAACAGATCATCTTTTGGGTACCAAATGACTCCTAAGGCTCGTACCGGGCTACCTAACGACACTTCAGGAGTTGGGGCTGCACGTAGATCATCAGGAATTGACGCGAGTGCTCTGTCGTCGTTGGATACCCAACCCCTCATCTCAAAACACGCTGCTTTGTGTATTGTTACAATGTCAGCAGCCAGGTTCGCGGCTTTATGGATATCGTCGACACTTCCAATGTAGTCATCCATATAATGGCTATGAACTACTGCATCGGCAGCCTCGGGGTACAGATGGGCTAAGTCATTGGCATTTTTATTTTTTATGTATATTGCGGTAAAGGGGCTAGAGCACGCACCAAATATGACCGAAGTCATTCTAAATTCCTTTATTGCTTCTCCAGGGTCTGATCTCCACAGGTATCGCAGAGCATCCCGGTCTTGTGGCCTTATTCTCACCTGAGGGAACATCTCTTTAATATCAGCGGTCATGGCTATCCGACCCTCTCTAAATCGAAACAGAATACCTAAGAGAGACTGAAGAAGATCAGGGCCCTGAAGCAACAAAGTATTCAGACTGACCCCGTGTGTTTTAGCGGCCGCGTCATGCACCACACGAAGCTTCTTTTTGAGCGGGTGGTACACGCCAAAATGTGGCAGGTACCAGCGGGGTGAAGTTTCCGCCGTGTTGAAGACTACTTTAGAATTATCGTTCGTGTGGTACGTGTCGACAGCACATTCCTCCGCGTAACCCTTGTTGACCATATCAGTCATGTATGTTTTGTATGACTCCGCGAAAGCACTATCCTTCGCCATACGTCTTTCTAAGCCCTTAAGTCGGGATTCCGCTTGGTAGTAGCTGTCGGGTACAGTAGTGCTCTCGTGGCGCCATGGTAAGCCAACCATGTACCTACCTGAAGGCAAATGTTTCGTCGTGGTGTTTAAAATTTCTAGAGCACGCCGATCTTCAGAATTATAATTATTTTCGCGTTTGGTAATACCAATGGAGTCTAGATGGTATTGTTGTTTAATAAGAAATTCTAAATCTGAATCATTATGCTCTATCGCATTGTTAAGGTTAGTACATACAGTATGATTTATAAAAACTGTAGGAATTGTTCGCTTACCTAACGAACCATATAAAGTCTAACCTAACGCCGTGAAACATGCAACTGGTTCGGAGCGGCGGCCCTTACGGACTTCGCGAGTGATTGACAAGTGCCAATCTTTCGCACCTATAAGTATTGTAGGTACCGCGTCAGTATATGTAAGCACGTCCACTAATTCGGATAAATGATTATATTTGACGATATCGGAACGTTCTACAGTTTGTTTATGTAAAGTCAGAGATTCAATCGTTCGAGCATTTTTAATTTGATATGACTCAAGTGTGTACCTGCCTTTAATATCAAAGCTGACGTAAGAAATATTTGTATGTTTGTTCATGCCACCTACAGCGTTTATTTTAATTACATCTGGTGGGCCCGTAGCTCCGATTTTCTCAGCAACAACCGAGTCTATGAGCGTGGCGGTGCTGCCATCGTCCAACAGTGCGTATGTGTCGTATGATCCAGCAGGCCCGGTCACGGTTACGGGTACAACCTTCAACAAGGTGCTACATAGATGTGTCTGAGTTTGTGAAGTTGAAAAGCCTACGATTTCTTCAATCTGAGGTCGTGACGAGGATGATTGCGCAGCCGAGCCGTGCAAGAGAGCATGATGACGCCGGGTACAGCCGTCGACACCGCACGCCACAGCTTTACACGAATTCCACGTGTGCATGTTGCCCTTTAAACACCTATAGCACATTTTCTTTGAGCGTAGCCAACGCCATCTATCCTCAACAGAAAGTAACTTAAACTCTGCACAATATTTTATGGTGTGTGGTTTGGTACAGTATACACATTTATTTCTGTTTTTCGAGTCGTCTACTACGTGTACAGATATCCCAGGACGTCCACTAGACTTAAAAGTTAAAGACTTAGAGGAAGTGGCTGATTGTGAATCAGGCGACAAACCAAATTTGATATGACGTTCGAGTTCCCGTACTAAAAAATCACTCATTAACTCTAACTTACTTTTGTGTTCTTGGCTGTCAGACGCAAAGTCAGTCCACCTCATTCGCATTGTGTAATTAAGTTTATTTAAAATACAGTGAAACAACTCGGGAGAATGTAAATATTCGTTTTTGTGTAGTAGCCGTATTGTAGCTACGCTATTACGTACTCGAGATGAAAAATTAGTCAAACCCTTTAAATCCAGAGTGAGATTTGGCAAGCTCTTGAGAGCCGTAACCTCATGGAAGACAATCAGCTCGGGGCGCGCGAAGTTGTGCTCGAGGAGCTGCAGGATGTCTTCGGGCGTCTCCGCTGATAACAGCAATGACGTGACCACTTCGCGCGCCGCTCCTTGCAGTGCGTGCTGAAGACGAACGACGTTCTCTAACGGAGAATACAAAGATTTAGTGGTATCGAAAACCCTTTTAAATTGTAGCCAACGTGATGGCTCGCCTGAAAATTGCGGCAAGTCTATGTGATGGGGCTTTTTGGGTTGTGCTTGGCTAATAACAAGAGCCCTAGTAGCTGAGGCCGAGTCTGTTATAGCTCTAATCATATCGGTTAAAACCGGAGCCGGTATGGTGTTGCTTGGTCCGCTTTCTTGCATGCAGTTTTGTCTGTCATTTGACATAGCTCGGGTCGTTGCCGGTGCGACTGTCTGTTGTAAATGTGACAGCTGCTCAGCATTGCCCTCGTGAGCGTTCTCGTGATCGTGTGTATCTATGTTACACTTCGAAGTAGATGTATGTGCAGCTGCCTGCGTTACAGTCGGTTGTACTACCTGTGACTGTGTTGGCAGTGCATCGTTTATGAAAATAAAATCATTTACCTGTGACCTTTGAGTTACGTCTTTTACCCATGTTTCGAGCCTCCGTGACGTGCGAGAGCTGCGGCTCCTACGCGAACCGCGAGAGCTACCGAAATCTGCTTCGATAGCGGCGAGCTTAGCGCGTAGCTCGTCCTCTTCTGCCCGTGCCTCCAAGGCGGCAAGTTCTCGTTCACGTAGTCGCTCGCGCTCGAGTTGTTGTTGTTCACGCTCACGTTCTCGCTGCAGCTGTATCCGTGTTCGTTCGAGTTGACGACGGCGTAGTTCCGCTTCCGCCGCAAATTTCTGGGCTTGAACCGTTGCGTTTGAGGCGATTGAGCTCGTACGCCTACTTAGAGATTCACTACCGCTAACCCCATGATCCCCCTCGTTCGTGACCGCAGGGCGTGCCCCGGGGTCGGAAGTGGAAGATTGTGCCATCTGAGCCTGTTTTGTTTGGCTCCTAGTGATGGGCATCACGAAAAAATAAAAGGAAAATTTCGGAAATTTCGAATTTTACGAAAACTGGTTCACGATGTTTGTGGAGAAGGACCAAATTGTACGCGATGTGAGGGGGAGGGAAATTAGAGGCAGAATTCGAAAGTAATTATAGGAGAAATTTAATAGGCAACTATTTTACAAAGACGTATCAAAAAACCCTGCCACAATGACGTATATAAAAAAGACATAAACAAGTAATAAAGTATAAAAGGAGTTCGGTTTGCCACAACAAACATACAAAATAACCTGGCAACAGGTATTTGAACTTTGAAAGCGACAAGTCATGGCAGACATATTGCTCAATAGTTTCTTGTTTAGGTAATACAGTCGTAACTGCAGTTGCAGCACGGAACCATTGATAAAATCAATTTGACAGTAAAATTCGACCAAGACCTCAGACAAAGAATTTGTCTGAGACTAAGGCCCGTATTACAGAATGACACTCAGAAATCAATCATGTCTTGAGAATCGTTTGTCACTTTCTATCAAGCACAAAGTGATAGAGACGTACGACGCTCAAGTCGGCGTTGATTCTTGACTCATTCTATAATACGTGCCTTAGACCGACAATTGTCAAAGAGAGAGAAAAGGACAGATGCGTCTGTGGTTCGTTATTATATGTCCATGGACAACTTCATGCTTGCAGGTACCATCTTGTACTGCTGCTTCAATACTATTACATAGACGCCAAAATGTAGTGCCGAATATTTTACTAGTTTTTTTGAAGATATTAATGTGCTTATCTTAATCTTGTTAACCCCTCCAACCAAGAAATTGGGTAAAATTGGAATCAACACTACCAATAAAAAAGTAAAGTCAAAATAGACGTGTGGCACTCGGGGACTGCCGCGGTAAAGCTATTGCATAGCATTTTGTATCAACTTATGCAATTATAATTTTATTTATTTATTTTATTCATGCAGTATTTCTTTTTCTTTGATATTAATTTTATTATAACTGAAATAATTAACATTCATATTCAAAACACTTTATACACAAATTTTACAAGTACAGCTATTCACTGTTGTACATAAATACCTATACACCTATATACTTTCTCATAAACAGCTGCTTATGTATTCGTCCGATTTCGGAGCAGCTCGTCTCGATTCGTGCGAGTTTCGTAGAGTCGTACAATACGTCTAATCGCACGCACACAACGCCGTGTCGAAGACTGCCGAACTGAAACGACGTTAGACGATGCACGGCCTTCAAGCCACACCTCCTTGCCCATCGGAGTGGGGAGTGTGAGGTTTTTTCGTTACGGAATTTCTGGATTCGGTCCCCGCGCTCAAGGCCCGCGATAGAAGCTATGCAATAGCTTAAAAAATTTGGCTTTTTCTAACCACTAGAGCACGTGTCACGTGACCGTCTAATACGTCATACGTACGTACGTCATCACATTACTTGTGGGGAGAGTTAGAAAGAGACAGGTAGGAAACGGAAACATTCAAAGGTTACTTGGGGTCAAAAAAGTTATCTTCACTTTTTCATTGCTAGTGTGGCTTCCAACTTTACCTATACATTTCTCGCCTCAAACTAAGTTCAAGCTGCGCTTGTGCTAGGAGTGGGTTCACGCCGGTAGTCCAATGGTGGATGTAGTCCTATGGCGGATTTAGTATGGGTATACTCAGTATACCAGTTCAATCTCTCTCCGGCGTTTTGCCCGGCTCACTGTTGGACCAGGTGGTTGTGTTGAGCGGGTTTAAGCTTAGCTGGCTTTATTTAGCTTTGGCATAGCTTATAATTTTCGCTTAGGTTCGTTTATTTCAGGTACCTACTTCATATAACTTAGTTTGCAGTCTGCACACACGTATAAAAAATTGCATCAGCACAGCAATGAGACTTAAGTTAGACTATTAGTTAAGCTTTTGGTCTGTAACTGTAACTCATGCTTAGTATGATTTTATTGTTTAAAAATTTACCAACGCAAATCTATACTTTTATATGGAGCATAGCATAGGCAAACATTATTTTGCCTTTTATAAGTATACGCGATATCCACGTTTCTCAGCATGTCTCCTATCACAGGTGGGTTGGGAGAGATATCTTTTAGAAATAAGCTACACCTTTTCTACTAATTATAATTCGTAACTTTTTCTATTTTTGTAATTCTCGTGTACAATAAATGATTAAATAAAATAACTAATATTGATAGAACTGATAATAGATTTTTCAGCGAAACGATTCGCCGCTAAGTTATTTGACCGCCCCGCTCACAATCACACGGACAATTGCTGTACCATGTGGTCATTATGTAAAGAACATCCATCTTTCACTATAGTTAAGTAGATACCTATTAGAATCGTTCGTAAGCGAGAGGATTGATGACCTTTATATTTATCTCATCGATCTTAAAAATAAATAATAACAACGTTGAAATACTAAAGGTAAAGGTAAGCGTTGAGTAATCAGAAAACGGTTGGCTAGTTCATTTTTTTTCTAAAAAGGTCAAGCCAATGACTGTATTCCACCTGATGGTAAGCAGAAGATGGGGTCCAATACGAAGATAGCAACAGCTCATACTATGTCCCCACCGATGGGCTCGAGCCTACCCCACATTAGGGGCGATTAGGCGTTAGTCAATCACGCTGACTAAGTGCGGGTTGTCGACATCACATACAACCTAAGAATTTCTTCATGAGTGTGCACATGCAGGTTTCCTCACGATGTTTTGCTTTAACGTAAAAGCGTCGATTAAACTTACATCTGAATTCAAAATTTTAAAACACATTGGCTGGGTTCGAACCGGTACCTCCCGGGTGGAAGACAACGCTCTTACTCACTACGCCACCGATGCTTTTCCGAAAAAAGTCTTCAGAAAAACCTAATATAAATAATATTTAAAAAAGTCAAATGTAAAATAATCTCTTAGGATAGGGAGGGAGTCGGGAGTCTCTAGGGATGAGTCCGCCCTTGCAAACTATGTACTATTGTATAAATTGTTATATTCTTTCAAGTACAATAAAGGGAATAAAAATGCTCCTAGGATTTTATATTTAATACTATTTATCAAATCATCCTGCGATACAATATACAGTCCGTAGTAACTAGCCTCTATATGTGCCTCTGTCAACAAGTAGACCTACCAGCAGCCGTTTAGCATAATTATGATGTATACAATGCATCTGTAATATTATCACTAATAGCGATCTCTGTATTCATCAGGAGGCTCGCAAAACAAGACAATTATGCGAATATGACCTCCAACAATGAACTGTGGGTACTTTATTACAAGTAGACAGAAGAGAAGGTATCTATCTGTTTATAAACCGTTATTTAGGTACTAATACATACATTGATTGCAACGCATGCTCTCGATGCTGGAAAACGACGGCGTCTTGCTGTGAGGACGTCGTGTCGCAGAAACAGGAGCCAGAGCGTGTAGGAATCCCCCTCGCAGATCCTTTCCGAAAAACAAGTCATGTCGTAAGAGAAGGCTCCATGGGCAACTCTAACCGCCATAACAGGGACTGAGTGACGTAGAGCCCCATCACCCGCGACTAACGTCCCTCGCGTCTCCACTCCCCGTGACTAATTTTCCGCAGGCATTCGCTTCCCGACTGCTGTGATGATTTTGAGTGTAACATCCGTCCTGGCCGTTGGCTTTGGTTGGTGTGTTTACTGAAGGATTGATAATTTTTGGTTTTGGTGCCCCTTTTATGTAGGCGACAGGTTGGCAACCTGTCATATTTGGAGGCACTCCATCGCCTATACTGCCAAATGTGACTTTATGTGTAACAAAATGTTGCCTAAGGCTCTGCGAAACCTCTCATGGGATTACAAGCGTGATCCTATGTATGTATTCCCTTCCTCGAACTGCTGAGATGCTTTAGAGTGAAATATCCATAGATGTATTATTACTGAGGTTTAATATATAGAAATACTAGCTGCCCGGCCACGCGTTGCTGTGGTAATTTCATACTACTGACCGTAGTATGAAATTACCATTGTATCTGCAGTAAAAAAAAATGACTACTTATCAAGATAAAAACTATCCTATCTCTCAAGTTGGATCAAACTGCACACGGTGTACAAATTTGATTGAAATCGGTTAAGTGGTTTAGGAGTCCATTGAGGACAAACATTGTGACACGAGATTTATATATATTAAGATCTGTCCTGGTTGTTGATATTTGTTTGTTGGATTACTGAAGGCTTGTTTGTTGGATTACTGAAGGGTTGCTACTTTTTTGGGTTAGATGTCCCATTTGTGTAGGTGACAGGCTAGCAACCTGTCACTATTGGAGGCACTGCATGTAATACCAAATGTGGCTATGTGTGACTAAATGTTACCTAAAGCTCTACTCAATCCGTTTTGGGATTACGAACGTGATTATATGTATGTATTCCCGTCCCTCATGCTTGATTCTCAACTAGAAGCTATTGAGATTAGGTAATATAAGTTTTTTTTTAATACTGCGAGATGGCAAACAAGCTTGCGGCCCACCCGATGTTAAGTGGTTACCGTCGCCTATAGACACTTACAATATTAAGGGTAAATCACTTAACAGTGCAAGTGCGTTGCCATCCTGGGGACTAAGATGATATGCCCTCCATGCCCAGCAATTACACTGGCTACCCTTCCCTTCAATCCGAAACACAGCGGACTGCTTCACGTCAGAAATAAGAAAGGCGGTGGTACCTACCTAGACGACCCTGCATATGGGTCTACCACCTAGTAAAAGTATAGCACCATAATTGTATTACTTTGACATTTCGGTGGAACGATAATCTGGTATAGGTCGCGGGAAGCCGCTGTGTCGTAGGACCTATCGAGTTGCAGATCCTTGGGGGAGGACTATGTCCAGCAGTGAGCATCTCTTGGCTGATATGATGATGATGATTTACATTTCTAATCATTGGCATTAATATGTATATTGTAAGGTTACTGCAGCTTCAACGGTTGGGGAATGGGACTAGGGTAGGGCAGATCACCACCAGGCAGACCGTATGCTTATCTGACAACTAAATAACATAAAAAAATTGTAATGAAAGACGGGATAATTCACAAGAATTAATATTTCATTATTATTTGTCTAGTTGAACTTGGGAATTATAACTCTTCCCGGGTTACTATAAAATATTTTAAGCAAAGAACAACAAAACCTTTGTCGTGAACCTTTTAAGCCATCACATAACAAGTCTTTATAGGAAACACTCCTAGAGGATGGAGCAAATTGATATATGCAGATATCAGACAACAGGCTGGACTCATTTTGGGTGGTCTTACAGGGTGCTATATGCCACAAAACACATGCGCAATAAATTAGAACTTTCAATATGATCGAGCTGCATAGCGTGTAAATATTGACCTAGAATCAATGGTACACTTGCTTGGAATGACTTACCCAAGGTCAAAGCACTACAGATTCTTCAAGTCCATGGATATAGTAACGCTGATAACAAAATTTCATTTGTCGATTTTCTGTTACCACTTAAATCTTCCAATTAAATATATTACACTGCCTTTTTTAGTACACTTTGAAATGTGCTGTTGCTTAACTACTTCTATTTTGTTGTTCGTAATAAAATTGACCTATATATTTAAGCAGCGGCAGGAGCAATAAGGGAAAGTGAGACACAAACGATACCGTGAGGTGATTCACGGTTCCGTAGGGAATAACTTATCCAAATATTACCTAAAATTCTGCTCACCGTTTTTGGTATTATAACCCAAGGGTAAGTGGGACCGCCCCACGATTATGGGAATCCCTGGTCAAACGCAGTATACCCATTAAAATCCGATAGTTCCGCAATGTCGTGGCCGCAACGTACACAGAGTACTTAGCGCAGTCACAATCACGTCGGGCTTGACGAGACTAGAGCAGTCTCGTCTGATATCTCCATATATCAATTTGCTCGCTTGACGAGACTAGAGCAGTCCCTCTGATATCTCCATATATCAATTTGCTCCATCCTCTAGGAGTGTTTCCTATAAAGGCTTGTTATGTGATGGCTTAAAAGGTTCAGGACAAAGGTTTTGTTGTTCTTTGCTTAAAATATTTCATAGTAACCCGGGAAGAGTCATAATTCCCAAGTTCAACTAGACAAATAATAATGAAATATTAATTCGTGTGAATTATCCCGTCTTTCATTACAATTTTTTTATGTTATTTAGCTGTCAGATAAGCATACGGTCTGCCTGGTGGTGATCTGCCCTACCCTAGTCCCATTCCCCAACCGTTGAAGCTGCAGTAACCTTACAATATACATATTAATGCCAATGATTAGAAATGTAAATCATCATCATCATATCAGCCAAGAGATGCTCACTGCTGGACATAGTCCTCCCCCAAGGATCTGCAACTCGATAGGTCCTACGACACAGCGGCTTCCCGCGACCTATACCAGATTATCGTTCCACCGAAATGTCAAAGTAATACAATTATGGTGCTATACTTTTACTAGGTGGTAGACCCATATGCAGGGTCGTCTAGGTAGGTACCATCGCCTTTCTTATTTCTGCCGTGAAGCAGTTCGCTGTGTTTCGGATTGAAGGGAAGGGTAGCCAGTGTAATTGCTGGGCATGGAGGGCATATCATCTTAGTCCCCAGGATGGCAACGCACTTGCACTGTTAAGTGATTTACCCTTAATATTGTAAATGTCTATAGGCGACGGTAACCACTTAACATCGGGTGGGCCGCAAGCTTGTTTACCATCTCGCAGTATAAAAAAAAAAACTTATATTAATCTCAATAGCTTCCAGTTGAGAATCAAGCTTGTATTTATTTATCCGCTCATTCTTATCTTCCACACATTCCATATATTCCGCAACTTTATATTATTAACCAACCGCTAACATCGTATGTATACCTACTATATTAAGATTAGTCTCCACGGTTAGCCGAGACCAATCACCTCGGAAGGAAGTCGTCTTGCGTTCCGACGAGTTTTTTCTGCAACCACTCTTGCTTTTAAACCACTTTCTACATGAGAGACTTGTCACAGGATATGTTTCAATATAAAACTGATAGTCATTTGATTAGTCGGTAACAGATCAATTAACAGCGTTATAAGTATCGCTCTTATTACATGCGAATTAAGATGTCACTTCCTTGTTACAGTTGATGGATTTTAGCAGACTTGTCAATATGTGCTCAGAGAAAATTTTGCTTTCATTTTACTCGTTCTAAACCGATTTATGCCTGAATGATTGAAATTTCGAATGATTGGTAAAAGCGTCGGTGGCGCAGTGCGTAAGGGTGTTGTCTCCCACCCGGGAGGCACTGGTTCGAACCCCGCCACGTACCAATGTGTTTTCAAATTTTGAATTTATATGTATGTTTAATCGTAAACTCGTACCTAATCGATTCATTACTAATCTATAAACGTCAATAGTGCTTGGTGCCATGCCCGTTTTATATAGGCGATCAGCTGCCAACCTGTTACTTTTTGGTGGCAGTGTCGGGAGCGGAGACTTTATTAAATTCTATTGGTCTAACTCGCTCATCGCTCTGCTCCAGTGGACAGGCAGCCATGGGCTCTGCTCAACCCTCTTGGGACTATAAGCGTGATCGTATGTATGTATATCGTAGCGAATACTAAAATTTCAATCAAGTTATCTTTCAAACAAAAATAAATAAAACTTAATAAATTTGTACACCGTGCGCAGTTTGATCATAAGTAGTCATAGTAATATAAGTACTCATATTTTTTATGCAGATACAATGCTATAGGCCGGGACAGCTAGTAAGTTTAAATAAATATTTAAGTATGGATACAAATTACGATACCATGCATAGAACAGACAGACAGACAGACATACAAAGACACAGATGTATACACACTTCCACCTTCTTTTTGCGTTAGACGTTAAAAATGAGACCTGGAGAAGGAAAGCAAGTTGGTTCTGACTCATTTTAAACACTGTTATTGATAAGTCGGTGCCCGGTCGGCCGAATCAATTTACATTCATTTTGATTACTAATTATTGTAAACTAAAGGCAGTCAATTCCTATCACCTTTATAGTTTTGAAATAGTTTGCGTAATACCATGCCGGTGGTCAGAATATTGACCTTCGGATGAAAAGGCAACGTTCGTGTTATTCTCAGCGGATTTCCAGTAACGGATCACACGAACATATCATCATAAAACAGCTGGTTTATTTTGGATTTTTTTGAGTGGTTGCAAAATTAAGTTTGACCTTTCCAGTCCAATAATCACGGAATATTTATGTCCGATTATCTGATCAAATTGTAATGGTGATGCAGAGAGGTCAGTCATGACTTAATTATTGATTCAGAATCTGATGACTCTATGAAGCGTTGGCGTAGTACGTAAGAGCGTTGTCTTCAACCCGGGAGGCACACCGGTTCGAACCCCGCCACGTACCAATGTGTTTCAAATTTCGAATGCATATGTACGTTTAATCGACCCTTTTACGGTGAAGGAAAACATCGTGAGGAAACCTGCACTCACCTATGAAGAAATTCTTATGTTGTGTGTGAAGTCGACCAACCCAAGTGCGGGTTGGTCGACTTCACACACAACATAAGAATTACAGCGTGGTTGACCAAGGCCTAATCGCCCCTTATGTGGGGTAGGCTCGAGCCCCTCGGTGGGGACATTATATGAGCTGTTGATGATAATGATGATGTATGGTTGACAAACAAACCTGCGGCCCATTCGATGGTGCTTACCAATATATGAAGTCATTATATGAAGTCTCGGATGGATGACCCAAAAATATTTTGACTTGAATTCCAATCACGTTTCAAAAAGCAGGCTGTCCAAATTCGATAATCTAAAAAAACAAATGACGACACAAGCTTGATAAGCTCTTATGAATTGGAAGACATAAAATCTTTCATTTATTTGTGTAATTTATCTCTTATCCATTATATCTTAATAAAAATGTATTTAGGCCTATCCGCCTTCCACAGTATCATCAAGTAGTTCTTTTATCGGTTCATTGGTTTATTTATAATTGCACTAATAATATTACCAATTTTCTTAAGGGTCGGAATAGTGTTTTCCACTGATACACGAACATTATCTCTTTTCCTTTCTTTTAAATTCTTTCTTCGGTCGTTCCTCTATGTAACACATTCATGAACATCATCACCTTTTGCTCAGATGTTCATTAATCAATATAAAAACATCAATATAACACACGTTTTCCTTATCAACAATCTAATAACCTACACGTTACACCACCAGTAATTGCTTTAAGCTCATCAGCGCAGAAAACACTTCATATCAGATCATGTAATGCACTAGTTACTGATTCTTAATGAGCAATCATAGTTGCGCAACTTACGCGACTGTTGCTTAATATTAGCTTAAAATCAAACATATGCGAGTCTAAAATTGTGTAATGAGGTTAACATACATAGTTATTGACCGTTCTCGATGGTTGATTCGTGACTGTTTTTGGTGTAATGGCGGTTGGTTATTGTTATCTATGCCCAGGGTATTTTGCGCGCTTATTGGCACCAGTGTCTAGTGAATTCGTGCAGTGAAAGTGTTGTTATTTTGAAGCACAAGCATCTGAAGATCAATTATAAGGAATGATTTTGATAAAAATGTTGTGTGAATTGCGTTAACAATTCGCCACTTTGTCGATCGCAAGCACTCCCCAAATACGTTATAGTAAGCCATAGTCATATTTTAATTGACAACAGGAGAGTGAAGAAAAAAAAAATTAAAACTCTTCTGAGAAAGTAATCTAGAGGTTTAAATTTCATAACCTCTTTCGTAATTTATGTTTATTATTGATTAGTACCTACGCACCTCGATTATGAAATACTACTCATGGTCAGATTAAATAATGAAGGAAATAGTTTTAAAATCTTGAAATCGGGATAAAAACATAAGCTGTATTATACGTAAATAATTTATAATAACTTCAATCAAGATGGTTGCATCTTTTAGCTAATGAACAGTCGTTGACTTAATTTTTTAAAGAAAGGTATTTTTTCTATGAAAATAACTGATTATAATTGGTAATTACTACTCCAATATTAAAATCTGTGCATTTTTATATTTTAGCTTAATGGAATGTGTTTTAAAGATTATTATGTAGTGAAAGTTGTTTACTATCACAAATGCATTCGAATGTAGCATTAAGCTTTCTATGATTTGCAAATTATCGCATTTTATATAACAATGTAATTTTCATCTTTAATTGTATGTGCATTAAAATCTTCCTATTTATGATACAGATACTTCAAGAAGAAAAGGAAACAACAAAAAATAAAAATTCTTTTTTTTTTATTATATCAGTCTCAACTAAGAATACGTAAAGTACACCGTCGAGATTTGTTTTTACATATAAAAACAAAGCGTACAAAAGGCTAAAACAAGTATAACAGATAATATCTACAACAGAAACACCGCGCATCGTACACCAATGCTATGCGGTTCAAGTCTAGTGCCTTCTAGCAGCCCTCGGTCGTTGACAGAACCTCACACGCGAGCAGACAAATACATATGTTAACTAAAATACTAAAAGATCACAATTTTCATCTTAGCCTAATAAGGTACTGGTGTGGAAACTATTTGACTAATTTCTTTCATTGCCAGCCGTGTTGCTCCTTCTTGATGTACACAGGTACGTGCACCTTTACGGGGTATGGGACCTCCTTGACGAGGGGCACTGGAACCTCCTTGTATACTGGGTAAGGCTTGTCGATTGGCACTTTCACTTCGAATGGAACTTTATGTTCGACGGTGTATGGGACCTTCTTGTACACGTCGTAGGGTTGGGGAACAGGCACCTTCACGTGAACTGGGTAGGGCTTCTCAACCTCAACCTTGTAGGGTCTGTCGACTGGCACCTTAACCTCATAGGGCACTGGCTTGTTCACGGTCACTGGGTAAGGCTTCTCAACTGGCACTGGGTAGGGCTTCTCTACGTATACGTTGTAGGGCTTGTCTACTGGCACTTTCACTTCATAAGGCACCTTCTTGATGACTTCGTAGGGCTGGGGCACTTTGACTTCGTATTTGACTGGGTAAGGCACTTTCTTCTCAACGGTGTAGGGCTGGGGTACGGGGACCTGGACTTCGTAAGGTACTTTCTTTTCGACGGTGTAGGGCTGGGGTACGGAAACCTTGACTTCGTAAGGCTTGTCGACGGGGACCTTGACTTCATAGGGAACCTTCTTCTCTACGGTGTAGGGCTGAGGTACGTAGACAGGGTATTTGACGTACTCCTTGACGGTGACGGGGACTTTCTTTTCAACGGTGTAGGGTTGAGGTACGGGTACTTTGACTTCGTACGGAACTTTCTTTTCAACGGTGTATGGGACGTGCTTGTGAACGGTGTAAGGCACGGGCACCTTCTTGACTACTTCGATGGTCTTGACGTGTTCCTGGTGGCTGGAGATTGGTTTCCATTCAGAGTGGCCTCCGTATTCGGAGCCTCCGTAGCCGCCTCCATAGCCACCGAGACTGGCACCTCCATGGCCACCGAAACTGGCACCTCCATGGCCACCGAAGTCGGCGCCTCCATGGCCACCGAAACCACCACCACCTCCTAGAGAGATGCCTTCACCGCCGCCGTATCCGCCTCCGTATCCACCACCGAATCCACCACCGAATCCGCCATGGGAGCCGCTTTCGTAGATTCCTCGCTTCTCCTGTTTCTTCTCAACTGCCGCCTCCGGTGCACCTTTCTCCTCGCTGGCAAAGGCCACCACGGCCAATGAGGCTACCAAAACAACCTGCAGACAAAATAAACTGGGATTAGTATCTGCTGGAATCAATTGAATACCTGCGTAACTTACAATTAGCATTGAAAGGAAGAAAAGAAGAAAACATTTATTGGTACACACAGAACATATAGAGAGAAAAACTACAAACACGACAAACAGTTAGTGGAGTCCTGCGCGAGACCAATAGGACCCTGCCTCAGCGTGTGCTTATGCAGCATAGTGCTGTTATTCTGACAGAACCTTTTTTCCTCACTGGTTCGCATTGTTTTAGCTTTATCAATGCTGATGCCGTGCCATCTCAAGCGGCAAATGAAACACAAAAACATCGTACTGATAAAGAGTATTCTATTCTAAACAGCATATCGTCTTAGTAGGTAATGAGTCAGGTGGACTAGAAACAAAAGGAGTTTATTATTTCTTTAGCAACTTTCTGTTAATCATGAATAACTCGATGTTTAATACGAGCCAAATAAGCTAAATGTTAACAAACCGCTGTCATTTTTGTACGAGTGATGAGCAAGAAAGACAGCGGGCAAAAGGGACAACCTATACAAAATGACATTTGGTTGGTTTACATCGATTCTTTATCGAAATTGGCTGAAGTTTAGGCAAGTTCAAAAAGCTCTAAAGCGTTTATAATAAAAATGCTAAGGCTAATATTTGTCACGATAGGCCACCACGATGATTTACCAGTTATACGTCTGTTTCTTAAATAAATTCTATTTATAAACCGCTACTTGGAATATTTTGTCTCGGCACTCTGTCACTGCGTCAATAAACTTTCCCATTAATATGTTATTAGAAAAACACGTCCAGAATACGGAAGACTGACATTTGAGATCAATCTCAAAGTCGGGTGCAGAATACTAACTGGTCACTTTCTAGAAACTGAGCGAAGCGTATGCACCGATAACTTTATATCCGCGTTAGCGAATAATAAACGCCCATTTAGAATTTAATTAGGCAGTGTTTACGCAACTGTGTGCATGAGAGTAATAAAATAATAAATTTATGTTAAAGTGTTTTGCCGTTTGCACGGAGCAGACTATATTTTTATCGCTTTAAATAAGCCATTCTTGCACACTTTCAATTGTTATTACGAAACGAGCTTAGAGAAATGGTTCGAGCTTTGGCCTCCATCGATATTTTATCTAAATAATGTATCTGCCGTGAATTGTATTATGTCGCTATCGCTAATATTAGATTTAACTAGTTTTTGTTGGAACGTTTTGGAATTACCTATGTTGAAATAATTTACTGACAGATATAATTTACTCAATAAATATTATTTTTTACAAAATGCCAATTGCAAAAGCTATTCATTTAAATAAAAATTCCTTAATAGAATTTAAATTCAAACGCGTTTTAGGTGCAATTCTTTTTTCGGATGATCTTTTTCGTTCTAGAATTGTTTTGCTCTCAGATTTTGCAAGACCGTACTTCTATATCTATTGTAAACAAAACAATGCGCATTTAACATGGATATAATTTCTCAACTATCACAATTAACCTACTTTTTGGAACATAAAACAATCACTACAATTATAATGCTTTATAACTTGCAAGTAACTATTTTAATTTCACAATTCTCAGTGAAAGTTCTAATTGTAACTTTAGTTTTAACAAGCATTGAAAGTGCAATTTAGCTATTTGTTACATCGGAATTCAAATCAATTGGTAATAAATTATTGATTTAGGAATAAAACTATTTTCTAGTTAATTAAACTGGATATCAAACAATTCTATTTTACTCGAAAGAAATAAACACATTCCATTGTCTGAGTTAAACAAACTTCATTACAGCGCGTCGAAAAAATTGTTACCACTTCTAGAGCAATAGGTAATTGCTAATCTATGTATGTCAATACTCTGTGGTGAATAGATCTAATGAATTTAGCTCATCGGCTCAACAAATTGGCTCAAAAGTCATCGTAACAAAGTCTTTATGAATAGAGAAGATTTTTATAAATGTTGTCTATGTATTTATGTAATAGATTTGCATTACAATAAAAACGAGCATACAAAGAGTAACAAACACCTGTTAGGTACAGATTACTGCGAAATGAAAGCAAAATATTACGTAAGTTCTTATAAACTGATACTAAATCTTTACGAGGAAGTTGGTCTAGTAACGTCATGTTTTGGTAATGCCATACGTAATTACCATTACCATAGCGATTGATGTTGCATATTCAAACGTAATTTCACTGCAATTTGGTCTCGTTTAGTTTGACAGCTAAATCATCGCAAGCTGACCATTTAACACATTTGGCCATTATATAAAACTTACAAACTCGTGTTACTTAATATTGTATACTTATTACCTACTTTTTTGATAATTTATATACAAATGCTAAAATGACTATATGCTTTTTATAAATTAACTCTTTATTTTTTATTATTCTTTATTAAGAACGTTGATTTCGGAAAATATTTTAACATGATTTAAGAAAATAATATTTAAGCTCTCAGAGGATTTTAAATAAATAACAGCGATCTAATTTAACTATAAACATGTATGATTAGACAAGAAATTTCTAATATAATATCGTAATATGTCTATGTAATGAATATTTCGAAAGTTAAATTATTCAAACGTGAATATTATTGCAATTACGTTGTTCGTTGATTTGCAAAAATTTTAAAGTCATCAGAGAAATTGAGATTCCTGAATTATAAGCAAACGTATAATCTATTTGAAAACACTAAGTTTTTTTGGATAATAAAGAATTACTCTTTGAGTTAATGTAATAAAATTTGGTTACTTGACTTTATTTTCACTCTTCAGCAATCTCTACTAATTCGATTATGAAACGTTCTAAAAAGATTATGAATGAGGTAATTATTCAATAAAGCCTAATTTTATTATTAATTAATAATAATTTATAATTTAGAAAATAAATATAATGTCACTTTTACAATTATTTATAAGTAAATCAATAAAGCTTTTAGCGATAAAGCCGCACATTGTAACGTTATTTCTATTGTATTGTATTTTCAAATAAAATATTCTTAATTTTTAAATAGATATTAATTCATAAACTGTAGCTTAAGATATCCTCATGTTGATCTTATAGATTGATTTTAGTAAGAATTTTCCGACGCCCTGCAATATTAGATTATTCTCATCACAATATTAGTAACGAAAAATGTTGTTAACCTATTAATTATTACTTTTTTACTTTCCTGAAACCCTGCAGCAATTATTGTTGTAAGTGTGAGTGATTGCACTCATTATCTGATTCGTCCGCGTATGTCATAATAACAGTAGCAGAGTGCGCAGCTTACGTCACATGTTACACATCTGCAGTCGAGCGATTACCGATTATTCGCTTTACAACGCAAATACATTCTTATATGGTTTTCTTTTATCGAATTATTGAGATGAGAATAATTATCAAGTTTATTATTAAAAGTGTCTGTTTACAAAATATTCGATAAATTATAAAGTTTAACTTGCGATTCTTAATAATATTTTGTCACATTTAAAAAAGGACAATTATTTTTTTTTACATTTTCTTTTTTTTATTGATTAAACTATTTGCAACCAGTGAGGTATATTTGTACAATAATTTGTTACGTACAAGTATACTATCATAATAGGCACGCATCTTCTGGAAGTAAAATGCAAATAGATTCTTGAATCGATTATGTTTTGTTTTGCGACTACTAAAGAAGAATCATATTAAAATTATTATTAGGAGTAAAAAAATATTTCTATTATTAAATTTAGAACAATTGTATTAAACTAATGTGAGTGACACTAATTAGGTCTAGTACGTTCTAGTGTCTTTTACCGCAATATTATAGGTTCGATTCCTCTTTGAAGACAAAAACGTTTTGCTGTGTTTCCGTTTTATAATTTACAATATTACAATAAAAAATAGTTTGAGTTTGTTATTTTAGTAATTAGTAATATATTCTGTTTTAGTTTTGACTTTGAAAGAATGCTCTATTAAGAATAATTACATTATATGAGATAATGACCTCATGCATGGAATCGTAATATTTCATAGGCTGCAATTTTCGTAACTTTCACCTTTTGTGCACACAGAAAGTGAAAAGAAAATTAGTCGTAACCTGTCTCACTAGACTGAGGAAATTGTAGGTTCCGTGAGAAACTTAATGTATCGAGCCATTTACGCCCATCGATGTTACATTTTGGATACAATCTCACGTATCTTCTTTGTATTTAAACTCAAATTATACAAAATCGTAATTGCCGTGAGTTTATTTTTTTAGGAAATCCCAAAAAATAAAATTACGAAAATTGCAACCCCTTTGCGAGCCGAATTAAAAAATCACTTTTGATAATAGTCTATGATCCGCACGTTCTAAATTCAAAATTCGCGCCCTAATTCACTAAACTTGATCACAACACTTCCACTTGTCACGCACTCACCAAGAGCTTCATGTTGCTGCGAGTCTCCGTCAGACGCCGAAGACTGGTTGTGTGGTTAGCCATGTAACCATCACGTTATATACTGTCCCTCCCACGCCGCAAGATACGTCCAAAGAAGGGTGAACGCCTGGGCCGATAATGACATGTATTAATTGTAACTTACATTTTGTATTGCGTTCCAATTTTAAACTGGACCGATCTTCGTTTTTTAAAGAATCTGGGTCACTGTATCAAAATTTTTGCTAATTTATTCTCGTAATTACATTAGGCATATTTTTGAGCGAGGTGGCTTGAATGATTATTTAATATTTATCGCATAAAATTAAAACTCTTTTTATGTTTTTTTTTGTCACTACTTGTTTTATACGAACAGGCTTGCAACGGAGACAGTATAAATACCAGCATAAGATTTAAGAAAAAAAAATATTTTGGAGACAGATAATAAGACAGAAATAAATATTTTAAAACTCGGCACTCTTGGCCGAAGACGCAAGAAAACGCTATACTAGTACATAATAAACAGAAAACGAACGAAAATTAATAATATTTAATTCATCATCTCTTAACAGCCTTATAATTCGACCCACTGCTGGGACTCAAGGCCTCTCCTTGTCATCAATGGAGGCTTAAACAGTCCTCCACGCTTTCCCAATGCGGATTAGTGGACGGAGTATAAGGTGATCAATACCCCTTTGCTGGTCGCCTTCTACGACACCCATCGGAGGATATAGGATGATGCTTTTCTGCTCTGACAGCATCACATGACTAATTTTTTAATTTATATCGGTAAAAATTGCCATAGCATTAATATTTCAACTGTTTTAGGATTTGTAACACGATGTGGAGGAAACGAGGTTCGCCTGGAACCTCAAGCACTGATCATGGACTGGCAATCTTATCACTGTCAGAACACAACATTGTAAATATCTATTATCATTGTAAATAGCTACTGGACCATAAAAATCTAGGCCACTGGTCGAGTAGGTATCCTCACCAGGAGGACGCGCCAGGTCGAGCAGCCGTCGGTGGAAGAGTGGCTGCTTGCCACAAATTGTTGCAAGGAGTGCCTAGACGGGCAGCGTTGGGACGGTCTCGGTGTATTTGCGCTCACGTGCGCAGATCCCGAGCCGTCCCGTAATAGCGCACTGAAGGTCAGGCCGGGGAGGATGTTTAGTGGGTATGGAGGGAACGCCTTTACCTCGAGTCCCACATATCCCCTGCGGTTGGCACCACCCCGCAGGGACGATGCGTAAATGCATTTGACCTCCCCGACAACAAATAAAAGCGGGCCGTAGCTTGCCTTCCACAAAAAAATAAGAATATTTTGACAAATGTTAAAAGCAGAATTACCTTACATAGGTAATTATTAGTCTCAATAATATTTATGATATGTAGGAGGTCGATGGCGCTGCGGTAGTGCGTTCTGTGCGTTTTCACGATCACTAAAGCTAAAATACCGAGTGCGTGGTCAGTACTCGGATGGGTGACCGAATTTTTTCCCGGCTACTGTCGAAAGATAGCAGGCGTGAAACAAGTCACAGAAATCCGTAGAAGTCAGAAATGGTGTCTTGTAAAACTGTGATACCAGGCTAACGGTTAGCCTGGTTGCCAATTATACTGTTAAAAACAGTATTATACTATACTGCTTTTCACTCCATTATACTTTTTACTGTAGAAAAAAATAAAGTATACAAAATACTGTTTTCAGCATTGATTGTGACGAGGCCTATAAGGTTTTTAATAATAATAATAAATTAATAAGTTGTTCGAGAAGCATTAAAAATATTGACTTTTAAACATTAAAAAAATAAAATACTATTTTTTTTCTGTAATACTGTTTATTTTCCTTCTCAGACCTAAATATACTTTTTTTCTTATAACAAAAAGTTGGCAACCTTAGGCGAACCTGTAACAGGTTAACCACTCGAAAAAGAAGTTGCAATCTTCAAAAAAAAAAACTAAAAATATGCTTGTTTTAAATCATCATACTATCTTCACTTGAATGTTAAATTGTCTGTATCTTGACGCTGCCTTGGTGGAGTGGTCAGCATAGCTGCCTACACATCAAGCGGTCCGGGTTCGAGTCCTGGTAGCGGCAAATGTTTGTGTGACGAACACGAATATTTGTTGACGAGTCATGGTTTTTTATATATTTATTTATAAAAATATTTAAAAAATATTATGTATATAAAAAAAAATGTCTGTTATCTAGTATCCATAACACAAGTTCTTAATGATACTTAATTTAAGCTAGATAATTGGTGTGAGCGTAGAAATATAAATATAAAAAAAGATATCTTCATAATAAATTCCTTTCGAAGGAATTTAAAAATGTTGTGAAATTTCATGATAAGTGTTGAAATTTATGGTAATTTAAATCTGTTTTGATTCTCGTAAAGACATGTTAAATTCATAAAGTGGTTTGAAAATTGAATAGGCTTTATTGGATTTTGAAATTAAATAATTATGTGAAACACCTTGCAGGCCGGCAAGGTGAAGGCGATTCATATAATATGCCCGTCTAGGCATTCCTTGTGCACCAATAGGTGGCCAGCAGCCCACAGGGGCTACCGACTAACGCCAGCCCCTGTGGGACGCTGGCCTTATAGGCCGCCTCTTCACCGACGCTGCTCGACCTGGCGCGTCCTCCTGACGAGGACACCGGGAGCAGCCATCGGACCGCACCCGGGGGACTTCGGGCGGTGGGAAAACAAAAACAACTCGACGATGGCATGTGACTTCGAATGCCAAGGGGACACACTTGACATCAAAAGCCACACACCCGCCGCATACGTGTGACAGAAACCACGCATCTTATTTTTTTAAATCAATTTTAATTACTCAATATTCAATAGTTTATTGCATTCCATAGGTATTTACATAGATGTTTATTATAAATAGAAATCACTATGGACCCTGTCAGACACAATAATAATAGAAAGGAGGAATACTTGTAATTATTATTAATTACTTAGAATATAAAATTATGGTCATTGCCTGTGTGAGTATTACCTACTTATAACTAATTAAAGTCATTCTTATTGCTATTTTAATTTTTGTTACGAGTATTATTAGATACTTTATTATTTTGAATATAAATATTGGTCATTAGTTGAAAATTAGTCTTATTTTCAACCGTCTTCAAAAAAGGAGGAGGTTCTCTATTCGACTGTATGTTTTTTTTTTTTTTTTTTTACTCCGTCAGTTATGAATCGATTTTGATGATTCTTTTTTCGTTAGAAAGGTCATAATTCAAAGGTGGTCCCGTATAAATTTTACCGAAATTGGTTCAGTAGGTACTTTTTTTTTGAAATGATAATTTCATTGGGGATGAAATAATGATATCGTCCACGAATACAAAAATAATGACAAATATTTTTTTAACTTGCCATTACCTAATATGCAATAGTGAAATTTTGATTAGTAGGTCCAATAGTCAACACATAAACTATGACAAATTATTTTATGAACTTAAGTTAAATAACTAGGTTCATAGTTCATTAACTTACCATTCATTTTGAATGAATGGCAGGCATTTGTAATGAGCTATAGATCTGAGACGTGATATTATTTGTTAACCGACTGAAAAAAAAGAGGAAGTTCTGTATCCGATTGTTTTTTTTATGTTTGTTACCTGATTACTCTGTCAATTATGAGTATTACTCGATTTTAATGATTCTTTTTTTTAGGTACGTCAAGATCAGAGATGGCCCGTATAAAATGTATCCATATAAATTCGACCCTATTTGAACAAATCAGTAATAACAAAAAAAAACGTTTTAGTTAAAGTTTCCATTAAGTTTTAATGAACGCCTAGTAGGCTTATCCGTTTTCAATAAAAGATACTTAATTTCCATTAAAAATAAAAAAATAAAATATTTTTAGCAAAAAATACGACAACCGACTTCAATGCGTAGAAATTTAAACTAAAAAGTAAGAAATAAATAATATTCTTATGAAGTAGTTGAAAAGAGCGTCATAGAAAACCAAGGAAAGTATTGATACACATTTATAATTCTTTATTTATAATTCATACTCCGATATATTTGGAGTCGGTGCCAGCCCAAGCAAAATAAACTTACCTAATAGATACGAACTTGATTAATCCATTAACTATACCTACATAATAATGAATGATGAAGATGAGAAATAGTCCGCCGCTCCGTGAAGTTCAAAAATTGCAAACACTATCCTCCTTGGCTAGCTGGCACCGGCTCCAAAACCAATTATGATAACATAAAAAAATAAACAGCATTATTATGTTCTGGCAGTTAATGATAAGATAGCCTCTCCGTGGTTGAGGGTTCCGCGTGAACCATTAAAATCACTTACCAGGTGAGATGTAGGTCAAGAGCTTTCCATCGAATAAAAAACATTAAGACAGAGACTAAAGCTCTTAGGCTTTCATGGATTCACCGTGCAGGTATCGGTTCCATCGTGTTGCGGAAAGAGGAGCCAATAGCAGTGCCCGGACTTGTGACAGGCGTAGTGTTAAGAAGATCTTCTTGTGGTGCACCGGCACTCCCACTACCCTGCCCTGGGCTCTCTCTCTGCTCTGGCTGCCTGACTATATTTGATACGATTCCGCGAGAGTCGTTTTAGACACGCGTTCCAAAACAAAACTTGTGTAAGTTCTAGACAAACCGTGGTCTTTAATAATATAATTAGGGATTTAGCTAGTATACCCCTCGCACCTACCTCTACCGCATGTAAACCAACGATATAGCCATTTTTTGTTAACTGGCCTTTTTTTTTTGAAATCTATTGCAGATTGTCTCTGATGACATTTTCTGCGTCACCGGGTTTTTAAGCAGGCGAAGACCTTGGGGGGTCCTCAAGCCTGTAGGTCGAACGTTCCTGGGGATTACTGGGCGACCGAGCATCTCCCCCGTGGGGAGTCTCTCGACCGCCTAGCGTCCCTAGGGCGTCCGTGTCGGTAGGGAGCGACATGCCCGAGGGTGCCTCTAAAGGCTCGGACCTCGGCTCGGGCACATCGTGTCGTGGCGGAGGCGGGGAGAAGCGCCCCGGTACATGTCTGTACCGGGTATAGCGCGTCCTATGTAGACCGGGTCTTCGCACCCTTGTTCGACGAGTGCTTTGTATGACAAAAGTGTGTATAGTGCCTGAGTGTGTAGTGTTTATCTGAGAATTACTCGAACGGATCGGAGTGAACGGAGCGTTTGCGCTCGAAATTGGATCATCTGGGTCCAAGAAAACGTTTTTCGGACAGCGTTGTTTACGTGCGACATTCCTATTAGCGCAGTAATCGGAAGCGTTAACTGGCCTGTTAAATCAAAGTATTTATTGGTTTTTATAGACCAATTAACAAAAAATAGCTACATTGTTGGTTTGTTGTTTTTTGTCTTTGTAGAAGATCGTTGTCCACCAATCTACTGCCTCAACCTCCTTCGATGACATGGAGAGGCCTTGTGTCCCAGCAGTGGGTTCAATTATAAAGGCTGCTATGATGAGAGGTTCGTTTCCCAAGGTTGGTTGGTTTCCAAGGTTGGTTAGTTTCTCAAAAACCGATTCATTAAAAAAGATGAAAAGTAACTTTTTTCACGGAAACGATGAGCGATCATAAACCATAATAGATGTTTGTAATAATTTGTGTTTAGTCCGTAATTTGCAATCAATATTACAAAGCATGTTCGCGTCTGCTAGTGAAAGTATTACGTCTCGTATACAATGATAAGTAATCTGATATTATGCTTAATAGAAACTCTGTAATGTCTACCGCTTACAGGTAGTTAGCTCTAGGCATTACAGCAGCAGTGGTATCAATAGTTGCGATGTGATTGCGATTTAATTACTGACCACTAGACTAATTTACACCTAAAAGATCTAAATGTAACCACCAAACGTCATTTTGGTGGACACAGAGGCGTATGGGGACGGAATTTTTACCATAGATTTATTAATACTGACGTTTATAGATTGGCAATGAATCGACTAGGGCGCGACCCAAAAAATGCACCAATGCAAGTAATGCGCATGTGTGCGTGAAAATTGTACCTACTGCAGTCTGACAGTTGCTGTCTTTCCTACATGACTAACAGGCCGACCTAGGCCGCCTACATGTACGTGAAATGGTCTCGTCTAGCTATCTCGTTCTAATATACGCGTCAGTATGCTCTTTCTCATTCACATTGCAGATCTACAGTTTCCTATATCTATGATTTTCGACGAACATCGTTGTAATCAATAATATACGTGTGAAACTACTTACGAGCACACAAAAAACCAGTATGAAAATTATAAAAATTTAGCGTATTATTAAAATAGGTTTTAACAAACTAATAAAATCACTTAGCTGAAACTATTGTAATACTACTATTTTAAAACATAATTTAAAATTTTATTCATTTTGTACATAATTTGATTATATAAATATTCATAAAACTAGCATCTTGTTATCAATTGTAGCTACCACGTTTTCTTTCTGTATATGCTAATAAAATAATAAGCTTTTTTTTGTCAATTACATAATTTTAAAATTCCGCGCTCGCGACCCTAGATGGCTCTAATACCCTAGGCACGTGCGTAGTTTGCCTAATCCGCCTCTTTTGTGAACTGATACCAATGATATCCATTGTTACCTATACATTCTATGTTTTTTTTCATCAAAGAACGGAGAGGGGAGCTAGGCAAGAGCAGTGCCTGGGACTTGGGACCCAATTTATTGTTAGTCTAAGCGGCCCTTTATGACGTATCAAACGAAAAATTAGCAACTTCAAAAAATTTCATAACAATAGGAGCATTTATTGTAAGGACCTCTTTCTGTGTTCTGTGGTAAGGACGACAGAAGATCAGACTATCTATCCAAAACTGTCAAATTTCCTTAATTTATTTTTAACTCTAGAAGTGTATATTATTGTTTGTTACCTGATGAGCTGTTGACTGTATCTAGATAGTATGTTAAAGAATATCAAGACATACCTACTCAATAAATATAAGTTCTTGTTTAAATCAACGACTAAAACTAAGCCAATATTTGCCACGCAACTGTAAATTATTCTGCAATGTCATATCGAAAGTGAAATAATTAAATTAAAATTTATAACGAACTATAATAACGAATTATAATACACAACAGCTTTCAAATCCTGCAACCGTATAATTAAATTAGTAAATTAATATTAACTAGATTAATTTCTAATATACTTAAATTACTTACATATCTATAATAGAAAAATATCTTCTTGTAGCCAAAAAAATTATTGAAAACTGGATGAAAATAAAATATTTTTAGCAAAAAATTCCGAAAACCGACTTCAAGACGTACAAAAAACTAAAAAGTATGGAATAAATGATATATCTGTTAAGTAATTGAAAAAGCATTATAGAAGATCTAGGAAATTATTGATACACATTTACAATTCATACTTCGCTATATTTGGAGTCCAAACTAAAAAAAGGATCATTAAAACCGAGTCATATTTGACGGAGTAATTATCTGCAATTCAAAAGATTTGATGAAACAATGTTTTTACCTATAAAAACATAAGCAACAAACAATGTCAAATTTCGACAGCGAAAGCAGTGCCCCGGTAGCGTAGTGGTTAACGCAGTTGCCCGGATTGCGGAGAATGCTGGATTCGATTCCCGCCTGGGGTAGTTCGATTTTAATCAGTGTATGTTTCCTAATTTGAATAATATCGATATAATTTAAATTGAACCACCTCTAAAGTATGACCTTCCTAACGGGAAAAGAATTATCAAAATCGATTCATAATTGACGGAGTAATCGCGTAACATACATACAAAAAAAACATACAGTCGAATAGAAAACCTCCTTAGTTTTTTGAAGTCGATTAATAAATGTCTATATAATTAAAAGATCAAAATATCTCAATGAAATAGTTAGAAAAGTATGAATGTTTTCTATAATGATTCAAATGGAAAAATGCAATGAAGTACTTACCAACATATTATTTTAGGATGTAAAGTAATAATTATGTTGAAAAATATAAAAGTACTAGCTTTTGCCCGCGACTTTGTCCGCACAGAATAGTTACTTTGGGCTGTATTTTTATTTGTTTTTGTAGTTATTTTGCAAATAACTGATACACATACAAACTGCTGTGGTTTAGTGGAAATAGCTTATTTTAATACATTTTTATAAACTACGTTTTATTTTTGTTTTTCCATCCACCCGTGTGGGGGTGAAAGATCGTATAAGGCTTACTTCTATACGACCTCTCATCCCCACACGAGTCAATTATTTATTTACTATTGATTGTGCTTATACAAAGTTTCATTGTTTTATCTTCGATAATGCGGAATCCCATACAAACTTTCATCCCTTATTTTAACCCCTTTATGCCCTTTTTTACAAAAAAAAAGGTAACTAATGTCCTATCAGGTCTACTCTATTATTGTAAAAAAAAAATATCAAAATCGGTCCGTCGTGACTTTGTTTGGGCTTTCTTACGAACTTTCATCCCCAATGAATTCCCACACGGGTCAAAATTTCAAAAAAGCTAGACCATAATATTACTTTTTTTATCAAGTTCCTAAATTTTTTGTTCAACGTTTCATGGTTTTCAAAAACGCTAGAAGTAAATAATATTTATTTATTTCTTAGTGCTTAAATTCCGAGCTTTATCGTTAAAAATTACGAACTTATTTTGTCTCCACACGGGCCAAAATTTCAAAACGCTGTAACAAACGTTTATTTACTTCATATCGAGTACCTGGACACAAAGTTTCACTTTCCCCCTTCATTCCCTTTTTATTACAAAAGGTATCTTATGTTCTATCTCAAGGTTATATTATTGTACCAAATTTAATAAAAATCGGTTCCGATGCGTGATAGCGTGACTTTGTTTGGACTTCTCTACGTATTACTTACTTATACGTTGAAAATAAAACACTTCCGTGCCTCAGAAACTGACCCAATGATTCCTGTCACCATATTAACCGTATTATTATATGTGATGTGTGACGCTGGCGTCTCGTACAAAAACTGTTATTTATACAGTCTCTAATTGACGAAGCTACCAAAATTGTACCCATTGACCTTATAATACGAGGTACTTTCAATAAATACTTGACAAAACTCGTGCCAAAAAAGATTGCAAAGTTGATTCATTTAAATTTTTCCTATTTCCTTAATAAGAACGATGTGTAATTTACATCACAAATAGCCCTTAAATGAAACAATACCTGTGTTGCATGACATCCTTGAATTCGTGCTTCCTATCATAACATACAATTAAAAAAATATAATTCTCTGAGCATTCTCAGGCGAAAAGGTCATGAGAAATTTTAATAATATCGTAAATATAGTTGTATTATTAACTACTTAATTAAACACTGTTCGACATCCGCATGGGATGGCTTGAAAGATAGTAATGCGACCTTTAATGTCTGTACATACATCGAAAAATTTTGGGTTTAATTAGGGAAACTGGGATTCTATGTCTTACGCTGAGCCTTTTCTTTTGTTATACATATAAGGGTTATTCTTTTAATTAATCCATTCATTAAAATGAAATATAATAAACTCAAAATGAATATTTTTTCCGCAGTTCTGTAATTCTGTACTGAACAAGTGGAAATGCTCACATATTTTCGTATTGTAGCTTTTACATTCAGGCAGCGTAACTGCATAGCACATCTCTGATGGAAAGGCACCGTAAGAAGCGTGCTTTTATTAATTGTATAATTATTTTTTGATTTCTCCATACAAATAGTTCCGCTGATAAAATAAAATGTATAAAAAATTCTAAAAACAAAATTTACAATTTAGTTTTTTTTACTCTGTAGTATATATATGACTATGTAATATTTTGGCATGTACTATGTCCCCCTAGTTCTTCCATATACCAAACACCTGTATATATCGCAGCTCTTACTGACTTCGTCAATATGTATTGTATAAAAAACTAATTGCGATGCCCCACTGAGCATCTCGGATTAGGTGTCCATTATTGATTGCCGACACAAAAAAAAAATATAACTTGATAGCGAAATTGATGACGGAAACCGGTTATGTTTTGTAATACACATGTAATCATTATTACTTGTCTGTCTACGTCATTACATTAGATACACTTTAGATAACATTATTATATTAGTGAGGAACGGATTTATGGATATCGTAAATTTCAAAAAGAGTATTAACAACCAATTATGAATACATACGTGATTGTGTACGCTCATAATCCGAAAAAGGGTTGAGCAGACCTCAAGGTAACATTTAGTTACACATAAAGTCACTTCTTCGCATGTACCTACTTATACCCTGACTTGAAAAAAAACGGGCAGCAATGTTTTGGGAGTAAAGCATCATTTACTGAGTAGCTTCTATTAGATTAATTAATCCGGATGATTAATTAATTACAAACATGTTCATTTGCCACGTATACATTGACACAATCATCAATTCAAAACTCACTTTAATCTGTATAAGTTAATCTACCTAGTCAAAGTGAGGTAAGTACTTTATATGAAATTCCTACGTCATTAATGAAAATAGTGTTTTTGACGTTTTTTCGTTTTTTATTTTATTTGGTACAATTATTAAACATTGCAATTAATGCATATAAAATCAAAGTTTTATACTCAATATTAGTTAAGATTTACTGTTATTTTTAAAACTGGAATTTTCGATGATGAAACGTGGCATTGGAAATCCATAAATTCTGTTTGTGCACAGGAATGCTGTTGTTAAGAAACCTTGTTAATATACTATATTTTAAAAACATCGCCTTTGAGAGGTCAACTAGAATTTCGACACTCTTTTCCTCGTTTTTAAATTCAATTTTTAGTTTTTAATCTTGAACTATCTCTTAAGCAAATTTTATATTTATTTCAACTTTATAGTAAGTACCTAAAACAATTTAATAATTGAATTTTTATTAAAACCCTAATTTTTATTATGTAAATCAATATTTTGCATAGCACTCGAGTAAAACTCCCGAAAAGGCACTAGAGGAAACTCCTGACTCTATGGTTTTAATAGTTCACAAAAATAGATAGCTTTTATTTCAGTTCTATTATCCTAACGTGCCACTAATCCGCATTGAGCAAGCGTGGTGGACTACTGCCTAAACCTCCCATGACAAGGAGAGGAGAGGAGGCTTGTATCCCAGCAGTGGGTCGAATTATAAAGGCTGTTATGATGATGATGAAGATTTTGACGTGAATTAACAATGAAGAAGTTTTCAACAAAATTCAAGAGAAAATAATAGAATTGGAAAAATAAATCTTTCATTTCCTCTAATTATTTATTTTGTTCTATGATTTCCGTACTGCCTCGTTGCGAAAAAAGAAGAAATTAGACAGATTATGATAGCCTGATCTTCCGTCGTTGTCTGTACTTGCCAACGTACTTGCTAGTTATAAAATCGTCACACGTCACTTCGGGCTTTTTGCAAAGGCCAAAGTCATAGTCAGCCCATCTCTAAAAATGCTTAACCAATCTTTACAGCGATTATGAAAGATAAAAATCTAAGTGAATCTCCAAAACTAACCAAAAGCGCTCATTACCCAGCAATAACCGCGCGAATTTGTGTTCAAAATAAAAAAAAAACGACAAACTTGTATTAATAATCTGTGGTTGCGTTCCATTTTACGTAACCGTCGTACATACTTATTACTACATATTACTTTTTTTTCTTTTCTTTCCTCTGTCGGTATGTGGCGGACACCTATCGCCTAATTAACTTTATATAACTCATTAGCGTTGCGTCATAACGAATATAGACCACAAAACTATTAACATTGTAGTGCAGGCTGTTGCTAGTACACATACGGGCGGTGAATGGACCGTTGCTTAGACAGATTATGCTAATATGGATCTTATTGCGAATAGAATAGGTGTTTATTGTTTTAGGTAGTAAGTGGAGAAAGACACAAATAAACTAGCTTACGGACGGTTGGTCGTCAGTAATTTACAGTATAAGTAGTAATTCTAGAATTCGAATTTTCGTGTTGAAGATTTTATGATAGAAACACCAACTCAGGAATTGCTTGTTTTAATTTAAATAACATGAAACTGCCTGCGTCTTCGTACCCTGGTCGCAATTTACGTGAAATTGGTAACCCTTCACAAAGTGAACCGACGATCTGGTAAAGGTCGTGGGAGGCGGCGAATAAAGGGCGCTGCATATCGGCAGGATTGATTGGGTTGGATCTCTGGTGGTCTATGTCCAACAGTGGGAGTCGTAATTCTTTTCATCTCCTCACAACAGCCTTTTTAATTCGACCCACTGCTGGGACACAATGCCTCTCCTTGTTATTGAAGGAGGTTTAGGCAGTAGTCCACCACGCTTGCCCAATGCGGATTGGTGGACGGAGTATAAGGTGATAAATACCACTTTGCTGATCCATTAGTCGCCTTCTACGACACCTATTGGAGGACATGGGGTGATGCTATTCTACTCTGCCGCCATCACGTGGCCACGGGTCTCATACTTACTTATCAGATTTTAATGTTGACTGTAGTGAACTAACAGCAAAAGTTGATGTTAAAAATTAAATCTCATAAAAGAAAGCTGACGAGGTAGATATGTGAATGATGTATGTACGTACGTAACTAAATGTGGGTATGTATTACTAAAATGGTTCATACACCGGTAAGGTTAATTATTATTATGATATTAATTATTTGCACATTATGGAATAATTGTTGCGTTTACAAACGTATAAATATTTTTAATACTAGACAAAAGACACTGAAAAAACTCGACCTGCCTCAGGCGGGAATCAAATCCAGCATCTTCCCGCAGCCGCCCGGATTACGGAAGATGCTGGGTTGGATTCCCACCTGAGGCAGGTCGAGTTTTTTCATTGTATTTTTTCTAGTATTTGCATATTTCTGGAGTGAATCATGTTTATGAACTTAGGAGTTTGGTTTTGATTATTTACTTAACTGTTAAAGTATTAATGAAATAGGAGATTAAGATGCCATTCTTAAGATTAGAGAAGAAATTAGAAAGAAAAAAGAAACATTGGAAGGATAGACATTTTTGGCACTAGCACAAAAACAAATAATTAACGAACAGAACAAACCGAAAAATACGACAAAACAACAATAACCATCTCTTTAAACGTGGCTTGCAAAGTAAATAATTGATTAGTCTCTCAATAATTTATGTCGTTTTTATTTGACGAGGAGCTAGGGCCTTCTTCACGCCTGTTTGTAAGATATGATAAGCCGAAGATAGAAGCGACCTTCTCCTGGAACCCTCAACCCTTTTTTCGCAGAATATTAAATTCGCAAAATATTATATGCGCAAAATATTATTAAGTGAGATGATATATTCCGCTGTTTTCCCTGATTCTCTAACAATTTGTACTCCCATGGGATCGAAAACGGGACATCGGTGGGCCATCATGTCACCGACCCGGTTTAAAAAATAGTAAAAACAATAGAACTACTCCATTCCACGATCCAAGAAGTTACTCAATCTTTCACTTCAAGCCCAAGGTCGTGGCGTAAGAGCACTTTCTCACGCAACTGCAATTTGGCGTAAATTCTCGAATTATTGCACTAGTTAAAGCGAGACGTTAGTTCACACTAATGTCTTGATATGAGTGTCGGCTCGTTAAAACATTATTTTGACATCAGACGTATTGACTTTTTAATTACCACTAGGGTATCAAATCAAGTCAATGCTAGCTGCGATTTTCTCATCAGATTGTTACAGATATTGATGTTTTTTCTAAATACTCTACCGTTTCTAGCGTAGATAATATTTATTATTATTTAGACAGTTCGGGGCTTTTTGCGTCACTGCGACCTATAAAGATCTATCGTGACTAGCCTCCAAGTAAGTCCTATTGAGGCCTTACATGTACTCCTTTACCTGGGCACTATCTAAAAATGATAAGATATTGCTAGCTTGTATTGTTTTGATATCGTCTGGGTCGAGAATATGTATTCCCAAATGTCGGCTTCTTTTGTGAATGAGACATTCACAAGAGCACAGAGGATGTATTGGTGTTTCCCGCTCCTGTTCACAGAATCTGCAAGCATCAGTATCTTTTAGTCTCATATTGTAGAGATGTCTGTTCAGCTTGCAGTGGCCAGTCAAAACCCTAATCAACACGCTCAGGTTGCCCCTGTTAAGCTTCAGTAGCTAGTCAGTACGCTTAAGAGAGTATGGTTCTATTAGTGCTTTTGAGTGTGTTAACCCAGGCGTTCTTTGCCAGTCCGCTTTTGCCTCTTGGAGGAGGTGGGTTTTTAAGTATTGCATGGTCTGGTTCTTTGAGATACAATGGAAAGATTATCAAATTATTAACATTTCCTTTTTGTTTTTCATTAAATATGTAGTAACAATTAAAGGTACTAAATTTTCAAAATCCGTGTTATTTGCGTTCCCGTTTCACTTACCTACCTACTGACTCCCGTCCTAAACGTTTTTTGTTCGACTTGTTCGACCTCCACCCAAATAATTTTTTTTTTGGGTAAAACACTTAACACTGCAAATGCGTTGCAGTCCTGGAGGGAGACTAATATGATATGCATCCGAAACACAGCGAACTGCTTCACGTCAAGAAATAAGAAAGGCGGTGGTACCTACCCAGAAGACCCTGCATATGGGTCTACCATCTAGTAAATACTCGATAGCGGCGGTTGAACCATTTTACATCAGATATTTAATTACTTTTTAAGTTCCCATTGACCTGGGAAGTCAGCGCTAATTTGCTCATAACCGCAATAAATTAAATGTTAATCAATATGCATGAGGCACGTCACGCCTAGGTAATACTTAATATTGAAAATTTCGCATTATGTTTCTTCAATATGGATTTAGAAGACCAAGGTTCGATTGCGTTAGTTATTTCTAATCATAAAACGTAGAATCTAAGTTACAATAATGTCACATTTCTTAACTTTTTAACCAACTTAAAAAGAGGAGGTAGGTGCTTCGAAATTCATATGCATATTTTTTTGGTATGTTCCCCGATTATTCGAAGACGCCTGGACTGATTTGGAATAGTAGATTTTTATAAAAGGGTGGAAAGGCATTGATTCTTTTTCCCCGTGTTGAAAAGATTCTTTAAACATCAATGACCTAATTTTTTATAAACATCTTAGTTAAACATACCTAGTCTGTCTAATGTAGAAAAAATATTACTTTTTAAGAGTAAGTATTACTTTATTTATTTTTTTATTACTTTTATATTTCCTTTATATTCGAAATGAAAAATAGAGTGCTTGCTTAACACGGGTAAAAAAAATCCTACGCCAACTATAGTCTTCTAACTACTACCTCATATGAAAATTGATTCCATTCCACCCTTGATAAGCAATCTATTAAGTCTTTCAAATCATGGATATATACGCAGTCCCAATATGGAAATTTCCAAATTTCTGCGTCGATATCTTCGAAAGTTGTTAACCAATGATCCTTTAGTTAGACCAACGTCTCGAGATGGTTTTCTGAAAATTTTACAGTGTTAAGAAATGTAGTATTGTATTATTCTGAAAAATAACAGGCAAAATTCTGTCTTAACTTTAATCAACGATAACTTTACGATACCAATTCATTGTGCGATTAACACGCACTATTTTAATATTTTAATACATATACGGCAGTTTACAGTTGAAGTTTTTTTACGTTTGACGCAGCTGCAATCGTCAGCTAAAGGAAATAATCGTATGGCGCTTGCCGCACGCGTCATCCGCAGCGTTTACCGCAAAAAGCAATAGCGCCCTTTATAGATATGTAGTGCGTGAGCCGTTGTGTTTAAGAAGGTACAAGGCATAATTCGTGTTAACTGTGTAAGTACACGGGCGAGGAGAGCAGTAGTTTTATTTTACCAGTCAGTACGTTTTTCGCAGAACACCGTTTTTCACCTTTTCATTTGGTCTGAGGTGTGCACAATACAAACTTTTATCCACCGCACCGCTTGATTGTGTAGGTAATATTACTTCACCACACTACTACGACGGCGTAGTCGTCTTTTTAATCAATTTTATACTAATTTCAGACCTAAGTTGCGGCAAAAGTCATACATATTATGTTAATAAAACCACACCAGTAATAAAGCAATTTAATAAAAATAATTGATAATATTGAGTGGTAGTAATCAAATGTTTTATGCAAGCGTGTTCGTCACATAATGTATATTACGAGCTATTGCTGATAATTGCATGTTACCTAATGACCGCCGCCTAGAAATGAGTTAATCTGCTTATTAGTTGCTTTACTTAGAGCTATAGCACATGGCGTATTTTAAACGCATAGACGACGCGCTGATGACGCGCGTATACGCGTTTCCAACACGATTCGAACGCAACCTTGCAACATAACATACGGGGCGATCGTGAAATTCGCGTTTGCTCTGCCTCAAACGCACGTATACGCGCTTCTTGCGCGCATTTTCGTCATCAGTACAAACGCAACAATCAACATCTAATTAAAAATTAAAGTCACTGTTAATCTAATACCTTCCAAAATTGTTGAAACCAATGAGCGAAGAACTCTTATACAATTTACTATTGAACGCTGTTACCCGTCTTTACTCGAAGTTATCGAGCAGAACGATAAACAACATTCTTTTTCTCATAAATCATTACAAAGTTCTAATGAAAATGGACGACATAGTTGCATAGCCGTTTATGAAGTTCCTGCAGTTACATACCACAGAACATGTGCATAATCTTTTTTTATAAATGATCTACCTAATGACTCTATCCCACCTAGTGGCCTAAGCATGAGTAAATGCGAGAGATAATTATAAAGCCCTAAGTTTTATTGTGCATGTTGTGTACACTAATGCTGGGGCCGCACTTGCGCCTATCGTCACGAAGCTTCGTGCTAGGACACGATACACGCAGATGTGACCGGCCGTTATCGGCTATCGTCACGAATATTCGGGTTGAGTGTGCGTTATCGGCCGGGAGGCGGTAAGTCAGGGTTTTAGTGCGCTAACCTATCGCGCTGCGTGGTCAGACATGCGTTGTTCATTTCGGAGGTTGTTCTCCATTAGTTCAGACGCGTACGGGTGACTAAGTATTTATTTATTTATTTATTTTTATTAGGTCTACCAACAGTTGTTTACAATGATACATGCAATCAGACTTATTCTCAATCAACTTAATAAATGTAACAACCAATTATAGGTAAACACCACTTGCTTAGCTATAAACACAATTTTGTACACTAAGTTTCTGAAACTTAACTATTATTTAACAATTAACTTAAATTACTTTAAAAAATTATAACAAAAATTAAGAAAGAGATAAAAAAGAGAACAAGAATACTAAGGGCTGATTAAAGATAAAACTATTCTTTCTTCTTTTATTGTCTAAGCAAATAATATATAATAATTTAACGCAATGTAATTTAATTAATTTTAGTAATCTAACTTAATTTACTTTAATCTATTCTAATTTTATTTAATATTTATTTATTTTAATTCAATTTAAATCCCTACTATTATTTAGGTTGCTTCAGGTGTTCCCATATAACTTTGCGGAATATATGTATGGAGTCAGAGTGTAAGTCAATCAAGTCACTGACACTGTTCACCAATTTGCATAATCTGGGTACGGGAGAATTCGTTCCGAGTACAGTTCTTCTAAGCGGTGGACACAATGGGGTAATTGGTGCTCTTGGATTTCTGAATGGAACGCGGAATTTAAACATGCTTAACAGTTGTGGGCAGTCTATTTTGTTGTTAAAAATTTTGTAGGCTAACATAGCATCCATGAGGTCTCTGCGTTTGTCTAATGAAAGTAAATTATAATGTTGCAGTCTGTTATTATAGGCAACTAGTTTTTTAGCTTTATTTTCGGCAAACGTTAGATGCCACATAAAGCGTTTTTGTATGCGTTCCAAGCGTAAAGAGTGTACAGAGTAGTGTGGACGCCAGACTACACTGCAGTATTCCAAGATGCTTCGGACCAAACTATTAAACAATATTATTTTAGTCTTACTATATTTGAGGCATTTAGCATTTCTGAGTACAAAACCTAACATTTTGGAAGCTTTATTACATACATTCTCAATTTGTGGCTTGAATGTTAGTTTTGAGTCAAATATAACACCAAGGTCCCTTATCGTGTCCACAAACTGAACTATATTGCTGTTGATACTATAATTATGGACCAAATTATTACTCTTTCTAGAAAATCTCATGTTATAACACTTATTATAAAGTATACGATACAGCTGAGTTATTTTTTATAATAAATGCATTACGTAATTGTTAGCACACAATTTAGAAGTAAAGAAAGTGATTATGCATAGTTAAACGCAAAAAAGGATAATAATACTACGCAATTTACACGTCTGGAAATGATTTCGGCCATCTTGGATTATTGCACGATAGTTCGTGCAAATAAAGAAATGCCACATGTTTTATCGCGATAACTTTGCTAGGGCCGCACTTGCGTGTATCGTACGAAGTATCGCCACGCATTACTTCGGGACGATAGGCACAAATGCGGCCCCAGCATAAGACTACATACTATTCTAGAATTAGTCTCAAGAATCAACGCCGTACTGAGAGTGGTACGTCTCTATCACTTTGTGCTTGACAGAAAATGACAAACGATTCTCAAGACACGATTGATTTCCGAGTGTGATTCTGTATGGCCTTAGGATTACGATCTAGAACAATTGGTAATATCACTAGATTTTAATCTTGCTTTGATTGTAATCTATCTGTGTGCTGTACTTCTTACAATCCTGGGTTATTCAAGAGGCGTGATTAACGATACAGACCACCATAGCTTTGCTTACGAAATGTATTGTGTTTCTCAATATTCTTCTACAAAAGTTTCTGTGTATTGTTAACCTATTTAGGTATTATATAACTAAAACAAAATGTAGAAATTATCACATGTATTACTAATTATCAGGTTCTTTGGAACAAAAAAATATTCTTTTAATTACAACTCAAATAATCAAATCGTATTATTTTATTTGCAACCATAATTTCTTAAAGAGAAATACTTAGCTATAAAAATATAAAATGTTAAGAAAATCTAAATATTCAGCAGTTTTCTCAAAAATCACAAGGTACCAAATTGGGTGAATTTTCAAAGCTCATCTTAGCTTCGTTAGATAAATTTTCTGTACTTACATAATAGTAATAAACAAGGTGTATGGATGGATGAAGAAACGATATTATCGTTTCTTCAACACCATCTTAACAAAGTTTGTCTCCAGAGCAATAGTGTTAACACCACAGATATATCAATCTAAGGAGATCGGTCGAATCGCCGAGTTCATATGAAGACAGAATGTCGCAATCAGCGGCCGTACTACATAGCATGGTTCTAGTTGAGCATGCCGTAACACTATTCATTGCGCGCGTCTTAAGGACTGCGAAGCGATGAAAGCTAAGCACAGCCGCAAAGGAGATTGGTCGAATCGCTGAGTTACGTATTCACTTGACTTTATCGGAAGGCGAAGTGGCGGCAATGTATGCCCACTGGGCATAAACTTGTCACAAGTTAAACGCCGGCTTGGCCTATCTCCTTGTATTATTAAATCTGTGGTTAACACCATAACTTTATGTAATACTAATTGCTCCCTTCTACGTCACTAAGTAAGCGTGTGCCGGAAAGTGCTTTTGGTCTCTTTTTTGTGTAATCCCTACTAATATTATAAATGCGAAAGTAACTCTGTCTGTCTTTATGTCTGTGTGTTAAGCTTTCACGTCTAAACCACTGAACCGATTTTGATGAAATTTGGTACAAATATAGATTAGATCTCGGGGAAGGATATAGGCTACTTTTTATTGCGAAATAAAGATTGAATGGGTTGAAATAGGGTATGAAAGTTTGTATGGAAGTTCGTCATTTTTGAAGATAGAACAATGAAACTTTGAATTTAGGCAATTAATAAGAAAGAAAGTTATGTGTTCTAAGATTTTTGAAATTTTGACCTGTGTGGGGATGAATTAGTGGATGAAAGTTTGTATGGGAGTTCGTCATTTTTGAAGATAAAACCATGAAACTTTGAAATTAGGGACATATTATGAAAGAAAGAAATATTTGTTCTAGGATTTTTGAAATTTAGACCCGTGGGGATTTTGATAAAATTTGGTACAAAAACAGACTAAACCTCGAAATGGAATAAAAGCTACCTTTTTTGTAAAAAAAGGAATGAAGGGGTTGAAATATGAGATGAAATTTTTCATGGGATTCCTTATTACCAAAGATAAAACCATGAAATTTTTAATAGCACGCGAGAAGAAATTTGTTCTCGCGTTTTTGAAATATTGACCCATGTGGGGATAAAAGGTTGCATGTAAGTCAGCAAAGGATAGAAAAACATAAAATGGTAGATTGTAAAAATGCTATTAACAGTAGTGCACGGCAGTTTGTATGTGTATTTTTTGGAAAATAATATAATAGCAAAAGAAATGCTGCCTAAAGTAACTATTCCACGCGGACGAAGTCGCAGGCAAAAGCTAGTTTGCTATATTTTTACTTTCTCGTATACGTAGCATAGAGGAAGTCTTGTAATCGTAAAAAAATTTGACCTCATCAAAACTTTGAGTTCATTTCATTTCGATATCAACTTTACGGACTCGCTAAAATTTTTTGACTGGACAACGTCTTCTATAAGCAAGACGTCCCATCAACAGGGCGACCACACATCCGCCACAACATCTAACAGTAAAATGTTAACAGATAAATCAAACAGTAAATGAAGTGTTAACAGATTAATAAAGAAGTCAGATTTTTTCATCTTGTATAATTTACCACTAGCTGCTTTAGCGGCTGGGTTATCTCGAACAGACCGAACTTTCATTGAGTGCGCTACCAACTAGCGTAATTAATTCGAAATGCGTAGAAAGTGATTGCTGCCGGAATGGTTTGTGATGGATGCGACCGGGGGCCGGCGCTTAGAATAGACTCCCCGTACTTTGGGAAACTGGTCGGACATATCCTTTTGTGGGGTAATTTAGACCATGCACATCATTCTGTACAAATTCTTAGTAGTTTTTTTGTATGTTTTTTTGGATTTGTATTCTTGCACCGAATAAACTGCACTTGATAAGATATAAATAAATATGTATTCTAGCGTTTAGTTTATTTAGAATTTTGACTTGTTTGGGATGAAATAGGAGATGAAGTGTAGCCTATGTAGTTTCACGATATTTGATCTATATTTTCATCAAATTTTATCAAAATCGGACTAGTAATTTTTGAGTTTATGCGTTACAAACATACGAATCTTTCCTCTTTATAATACACACTAGCTTATGCCCGCTACTTCGTCCGCGTAAAATAGTTACTTCGGGAAGCCTTAAAATTTTCTTATTATTTCTTCTAACCCAAGCACCATATACCTACAATTTTTTATGGATTTTACCTTAAAAATGACGGATTTCCATGCTAACTTTTCACCACCTTTGAGTGTGAATTTCCAAAAATCCTTTCTTAGTGCACCCCTGGACCTCATAAGGAACCTACGTACCAAATTTGGAATCTCTAGACCCAGTGGTTTGGGCTGTGCGTTGATATGTCAGTCAGTCAGGCAATCATTCAGTCAGTCAGTATTCATTTTTATATATATAGATATTATTATACTAGTTTAAATACTATTTATGCGTTTGTAAACGCAAAAATTATTTCATAACATATATTATAATTATATTACATAAGTAAAAATAAATATAAGTAAATTAGTATATACGTAAAGTAATATAAGTAATAAGTATAGAAGTATAGTTATATCTTTAGCTTTCCTCTTTATAATATTAGTATGTATAGATATCTGTATCTATTTGAATGCTTTCACCTGGATTTTGATACCAGTAGCTACTATGTTATTATAACTCCAGTATTCATAATCACATACATATTATCAAGGCACTATAGCATGCCTATGTTCAAGTCATGCCTATGTCCAACAGTGGGCGTCTCTCGGCTGAAATGGTGATGAGGATGATGACTGGAACACTGCCTCATTATTTTAAAGTTCTACATAGGCACTTAATTTTCGAATTTTCTAAAAGAGTTTGGAATATACCTTCGAAAGAAGCATGCTACAATAATTAATGTCTATTCTATTCTATTCTTAATTAATGGCGTCGCGTCGCATTAAACGTACGCATTTTGCCAATGTCAAGTGAAAATGTAACTGAGGTAACAAAAATTGTACGGTTGATTTGGGTTAAAAATGGGACTCTATTTAACCGTACAAAATTTAGTTTTTGTTGTACTTCTCAACACGTGTTTTTACAACAAGAACTCGGGAGAAATACTAAAATCATCATTAATCACAATAAGGCTTGCCAAAAACAACATTTTTTTGTCCCAAATACCCTTCAAGTGTGGACACACCATTCCGACTGTGTTACTTCCTTCCCATTGAGGTAACTGCAAGTTACGCGAAATAAAGTAATAAATAAGTGAAATGAGCATAATCGGCCTTTATCTCTTATTACATGGTTTTAAGAGCTAGTTAAATATTACAAAAAGATGAATTAATTTTTACTTAACTTTTTCAGAAACTCCCATGGGGTTCGAACCCTGGCTCTCAATCCGGTAGGCGAGCCTCTAGATAGACAATGGGGGCGGCAGAATGTTCCTGATCGTTACACGAAACATAAAAAATCGGGAGTGGTCTCCCCTTGACTTTCTCGTATACCGGAAACGACTCAAAGGTTGATAAAAAAATTATATTTTGATGTCATACATTCATGTTAAATTTTGGTCACCCATCCGAGTACCGACCGCTCAATTGGTTGCTTAACTTTTGTGATCGACGTCTCAAAAGTTGATAAACTTTATATTTTGATGTCATACATGCATGTTTTTGGTTGCAATAAGTTAAAGCATACTCTAGTTATCGTGCTAACGCACAGACACACAGACATAATTCCAAAAAAAATATTTTTGGACTCAGGGAGGTCCAAAACTTGTAAATCCGTACCAAAATCTCGAGGTCATTTTTTTTTTACAATTACAATACTTCCTCTATACTACGTATACGAGAAAGTAAAAATGGACCCTCGTTACCTACTAGAACCGTTACTAATCACACCGTCAAGGCCGATATCAAAAATAAAAAGACTTAATTCTATTATTATAGTAGAGAAACTACCTCAAAGCAAAAAAACGTTATAATGAAGTAAATGTGCATGTTTATGTAAGGCTCAGTTCTCACCGGAATAACAGCGGCGCGGCGAGGACTTTCAGTGTGAAATAATTTTAAACTTTATATTCTAACTTAAAGGCCCGTTACGCCCGTACCGTTTTTAAAGCTGGAAAAGAAAGATGTCGCGGCCTCGTTCATCTTGCCAGCAGTCCTGCCCGCAATGCTGCGAGCAGCATGCATATCCTTTTCATTTTCTTCCTGTAGAGGACAGCGCGCTGCGATCGTTCTACCAGTCGCTAACTGCGATACTTCCGTCCGGTATCCGTCCCGTGTCGAGGTCGCGAGCTCAAGGTTAAAGCGCTCGTTGCAACTAGCGCTAAGTGCAATAGTATAAAATCTAATATAATGATTAAATAAAGAAATGATTTTTCAAATACATTAAGTGAATTACCGATGAGACTTTTACTTCCTAAGAAACAAGTAGAAAGGTTCTTCCACACCACAACACAACATACCTACAAATTCATATACAGTCCACAACAGTTTCCTTTCTTTGATTGATTATTCTTCTTTTTCAGAAAGAAAGAAAACATTTATTGGTACACGCAGAACATATAGAGAGAGAAACTACAAAATACGACAAACATTGAGTCCTGTGCGAGAACAATAGAACACTGCCTCAGCATGTGCTTCCGCAGCATAGTACTTCAGAAAGAAGTTAGATATTACAAAAAAAAAAACATAATTTTCACTCCAAACACGCGAGTAGACGCCGCACACTACTATGCGAGCCAGCCGGTCATATCGCGTCGCTACCGGCCGCTGTCATCCGGGTGTGAATTGAGCCTTAGTGTGTAACTTTTAGAATGTAGAACGAATGGATAACACTTAAATTAGATTAAGTCCACCAATTTATTGTATATTTAAAATCAGTTTTAACATTCTAATCTAAACACTCGAAGTGGCTTTATTATCTAACAGTTGTTTATATAATTAATTATGAAATTAATGCAAATACCAACGTAAGAATTGCGACAAAATTCCTGTTCCTCAAATACCAGATAGTATTGCCGCATGTTATCAAACTTTTTGGATCGTTTTTTTTTAATTTATGTTTCTTAATTAAAAACAAACACTTTCAACTTCTTTTTACATTATTTAGGCTCGTGCTTTAATGAGGAGGTCGATATCGTCGCGGTCGTAAATTCTTCGTAACGATTGTAGAAGTTGAGCTTTAAGGGCGTGCACTCGATTAAGTCAAAATTGACACATTTTGTGGATTTTTGAGACCTAATTTTGAAGCGATGTGAAGAGACTTTGCAAAGAAATTATATATTATAGGAAGTATAATTCTTGATTTAAACCACTATAGAGAGATATTTTAATTTACACTAATAGTTTTTTAAAGCAAGGTGAATCTTATAGCGTAGTTTTACGAAAATGCAGTTTAGAGCTATCTTTCAGATGTAATCCCAGCATTATAATGGCAAACAATACTTTTCGAAAATTGTTTTTTCAATAGAAAATATACTATTTTAAACCACTATAGAGCCCAAATAAGTAAAAAATTGAGATAACATATTAAAAAAGGATACCAAATATATTTACAAATTGGTACATTTTAATGAAGATTTTTACTATGTATTTGAAATTAAACTCATTTAATGTACGTATTATATAAAAATACACATAATGGTAGACACAGTAATGATATTATAACATTGCTAAATGCACTCAGATATTTTTAATAATTTAATGAAAATGGTCTAAAATTGAGCTCGCGGGCATTTTTCGATCGTACACCCCGGGTTTTCCCAGCTAGTGAACTTATTGCTTTGCAAGCAATATATATGTGTGTATGATGTCACAAAGACATGTGTATCTAACAACAATACAGCTTAAAAAATATTATTGGTATTTCGATGAATGCACGCTCTTAAATGCGTGGTTGGTGTTGGGAATGGGTTTAATTTCAACTCGATTTTCCTCTGCTTCGGAAGGCACCGAAGGCACGCTAGTGGTGCCCGGGTGCTGTTGAAAGATAGCACCTGTAAAAACATTCAACTCTTTGACATTAATCCCTTTAGATAAAACCTCATTACTCCCCGTGTAGGCGTGTAGTACAATGCACGGGACTCGACTCGGGAGTACTTAGATCGAGAAACTTAACTTTTTTTTTATGTTACGAGATGGCAAACAACCACCTGATGTTAAGTGGTCACCGCCGCCTATAGTCACTTGCAATATTAAGTGTAAATCACTTAACACCGCAAGTGCGTTCGCCATCCTGGGGACTAAGATGATATGCCCTCCATGCCAAGTAATTACACTGGCTACCTTTCCCTTCAATACGAAACACAGCGAACTGCTTCACGGCAGAAATAAGAAAGGCGGTGGTACCTACCCAGACGACCCTACATATGGGTCTACCACCTAGTAAGCATTTATCTAACAGTGTCGCTACGACAAGCAGATTTTGACACCGCAAGACCGCAACTCTTTATCTAATGGTTAGACTGGGCTTTCTAGAGTTCGAAAAAGGAATAGTACTTTTATTATCTAGGGCTGTAAAACAAATAATTTCTTATAATGCAGGTATTTGCGATTAATATGCCATCTGTAACTTTCTTTTTTACCTCACGAGGTAAATACAAAGTTTTATGTCACCCCTGACCAGGAATCGGGATTTTCCGTACGCGTAGCGTATAGTAAATGACACTTTCTGGGTCAGGTGTGGCATAAAAAGTATTTTCTCAGTAGTGCGAGAAGTAGTAGAGAAATGTTCAGACTCGCTCAAACTTGAAGAAAATTATCATTATTATTATTATGTTCTTTGTTTTCTCAGCTTAAGCTGGTGGTTAACATTAAATGGGCTACAGGCTGCACCAAGTAACCCATCTAGTTTATATGATGGTATTGTAACGTTATCTTCTTACAAAAACCGGCTGACTATTCTACACTTACGTGCAATAAAATCGACTCAAGTACGCTTTGGTTCGGAACTCCTTAATGAAAATCTACAATTATTAAATAATATTTTTTTACCCCGTGTGTTAAACAAGAACCTAAACTTACATTAGACCAGTTTTTACTGTGATGGATTTTGGTTTATTGATTTTACAAACTGAAAACCAAATACAGTTAAAAGAGCTAAAATTTTTGGGTAAATCAGCTGAATTTTAAGGGTCAATAAATCTGTAAGATTAATTAATTATTCAATTAACTCTGAACACTCTGCACAGTCACAGAGATGGCGTATGACGTAAAAATGAGACAGCAGGGTTTCCGAAGAAATTAGTCTATCTATTGTCACCAATACTTCGTTTATCGATGTTTAGAGTAGATAAAATAAAGCCTATGAAATATACATTCAAATTATATTTACAAGTTTTGTTTATCTAATCTTATTTTTATATACCGATTTATTAAAAATCGAAATCTACGAGGTGAGTCGATTTTATTGCTCGTAAGTGTACAACTGTTTAATATTGCTGCTTTCTGCATAGTGACGAAACTATTTACTCTATTTTAGGGAGAAACAACTATTTCTGCCAATGTCAATTTATGTACAAGACACTGTGAAGCTAGTTTGATCAAGTAAACAGTCTGTGTCCGTCTACTGCTGGACGTTGGCCTCCGTCATGTCACACCATCGTTTTCTATAATGGGTTTCCCGTATCCAACCACTGCCAGCAGTCCTCCTAAGGTCACTAAACCAACGGGTAGCATCGCAGGGCGCCCCAGTCCTACACTACGCTTGCCTATACGTGGTCTCCACTACGTGATTCGTCTGCACCCACGGTTGTCGGTTCTCCGGCAGGCATGACCAGCCCATTGCCATATGTTTTATCGGTGAGAATTTATAGTACCGTTATATTACCTACAACTACAATACACTTGGTATATAAAGCACATTAAATTGAGCTAGTAAAAAAAAACATAAAAACCTTTCGTTTTCATTCACATTAAACCATGGAGTTTTCTCCCGAGTTCTTGTTGTAAAGGTGTTGAGAGACTTCAATTTAACTCAATTTACCGTACAAGGTTTTCTTACTATAAGTACATTTTCACTTGACATTAGGCAAAATGCGTTATCATTATGTGTCGCGAACGCCATTAATTTAAAAGAAGAAGTACGTTAAACCGTGATTAAGCATAATATTTTCACAACTTTTTTCGAATCTCTATATGCTATGCAGGTTGTAATCGGTCACCAGAATATCTCGTCTCAATTGCCAAAAGCACTTACCATAACAGGAACTTTTTATTTATTTCGTTTTCTACTTGATTTGGCATACCTACCTACATTTCAAACAATTACCAAAAGTTTAGGATTTAGGGGGCACCGCGCTACGTTAATCTTAATGATGACAATGTCACCAATCTAACATATCTCAAACTATCGCGACTTCCGTTGCTCTACATTCAAAAGTGGAACTAATTCAGTAATTCAATATGGCATCACAACAGCCTTGGTAGCCCCACAAACATTTTGCACCCTAAAACACAGTGGATAGAGTTCAAAATTAACGTCGGTGATTTATCAGAAAATATTTTTAACATTTTATATAACGAAATACATACTCGGACACGCGTGGTGGTTTCTGACATTGTTTTATTGCAAGATAATTCAATGAAAGATTAACAAACTGCTATGTTGTAGATTTGTCTGCACAAAGCGTAAATAATGCGCTCTGGGCTGTACGCGTGATTTCATAATCATAAAATCGGCTTAATACGAGTCGGTATCACGCAATGAAGGTTCATTGCAAACTTTTAGAAGATGGAAAAATGAGATTTAATTACTTTCCAAACATTTAGGGCTAATTTTCCAAACCTGAGATAAGAGTTAACAGTCGGTTAAATAACATCACTGAAGCAAAATAATGTCACTTGCAATCAAATAGGGTAGGTACACTCGAAATGACAACGTAATTTTAATTAGTTTGCATAGTACGAAAACTGATGAATAAAAAAAATCGGATTGAAAAATCAGCAGAGAAAAAACTGAAAGGTATAAGACAGGGTTGCACAAACAGTGCGTCGTGGGACAATCCTCATATTGTCTGACCTGTCTTAGATAGGCCTAGACAGGCTATCTATGTGATGCGTTGGTGTCATGGGAGGCAGCGCCGCCCTGTCGAAGCCAGCGCCTGGTGCCTACACGACACAGCCGGACCCAATCGAGTCGCCTCCTCGTGAGGGACCGGTATGACGGATGGCTACGGCCTTAGGTAGGGGGACAGATGGCGTAGACATCGGGCTTAAACTGCGCTGAGTTTCACCCAAGCCACCCTTGGCACCACTATGGGGGACGGGAAAAGGCCCTTTTCAGGGCCAGTGGAGCCTTGTGCTGGGTGGCGGCCGGGCGGGCACAGATGACTGCCCGGTGACAAGCGAATTGTTGCGATACCGGGGTGCTGTCGTAGGGTGCCTTGGCAGGATGCCCGGAGAGGACGTTTAGTGGGTAGGGGGAACGCCTGTACCTCGAGTCCCACATACCCCTGCAGTTGCATCGTACTGCAGGGATGATGCGTAAATGCATTAGACCTCTTCGATAAAATAAAAAAAAGGCTGTCTATGTGATGCCAGCGAGTCGAGCGAAAATAAATGTAGAGAAAGAGGTGAGAGTCGCGATTTCGAAACCAGAGCCCCGTTTTGAAAAGCTATGCTCAGAAAAACAAGCACAAATGTAAATAAAAATAAGTACCCTTTTTTGAATTTTCATATTTATTGTTTTGTTTCTGTGGATACTTTATTTACTAATTAAAATTATAAATGCTATTTGGAGTTATTTTGATAACGGGGGGTCGCAAAAAATTTACAAGAAAGTTTGGGAAGCCCTGCTTTTTGGCTTTCATGATTCTAGGTCAAAATAATTATGCGACATAAACCGCCCACCCGCCTCGTGTGTTTTATTGCGTTGACTAGAAAATTGTTTTTTCACTTCTCCAGCACCAAAAGACCTCTTTCGCTTCGTAAAATCTCGCAGGAAAAATGCTTTTTGCTGCGAGCTATCTGAACAAGACTATAACATTCAATCTAAATTTTAGTAATATTACTTTTAGTTTTCAATGATTATTTATAAGATAATATAATAAACACCTACTTATAACAATTTCCTCGCTGGAGAGGTGAAAAGTTGTATGTTTCACACGAGAGCAAATTTTTTAGTCTCGTCCCTTTAAATCACTCACTGCGCTCAGTAGTCTATTTATGAATAAATTCTAGAGTGCTTCGCTGGTTTGTGATTTGATATCGGCACTCGTAGCAAAAAATAACTTTGCTCACTTTTTGAACAAATAATTATTTTCACAACTCCTAGGGTATAACTCGATAGATAAGTAGAGAAACAAGTTTTTGTAACGCGTATTTATAAAACTGACTAAGTACTTTCTGCAAAACGTTCATCGGCGAAACGTAATTCTGGGTCGGGTAAAGATCGTAGCACATTTTTCCGCTCGGAAAGGAAACGACTCTTTTTTATTTTCTCGTATACGTAGTAAAAAAAGAAAGTCTTGCAATCGTCAAAAAATTCGACCTCGAGATTTTGACGGATTTACACGATTTGGACCTCCCCGAGTCCAAAAATACCGTTTTTGGAATTATGTCTGTGTCTGTGCGTTAGCACAATAACTCGAGTATGCTTTAACTTATTGCAACCAAATTTAAAATATAAGGTTTCTATCAACTTTTCAGTCGTTTCCGGTATACGAGAAAAACAAGGGAAGACCACTCCCCATTTTTTACTATGAACTCTACGGAACAGCGGCTACGAAACTGCTACGGCAGTAGCACATCACCTCTTTTTCATACTAATAGTAATTCATAGTGATTTAAAGGTGCAGAACCCTAAAAATTGTTTTAACAATATGTCTAAATGAACCTTAGTAGTTGAATATCTACAAAGGCTTAAATAATGTTGTTACGTAGTTAAGAAACTTATGTAATGTTTAAATATTTGCTTGTAATTTTACTTAACACTAGCGGCACGTCCCGGCTTCGCACGGATTGATTTTTTTAGACTTTTGGGATTAGCGTAGAGAGAATCTTTCATTTTTATAATTGGAATAATTTGTATGTTTGTACCGAGTAAACAAAAAAACAACTAAACCAATTTTGATAGAATTTGGTACAAATATTTATTAGACGATAGGAAAGAACATAGGCATCACCTTTTATCGTGAAAAAGGCTTGAAGTGGTTGAAATAAGGGATGAAATTTCATATGGAAGTTCTTCATCTGTGAAGATAAAACCATGAAACTTAGACTTTAGGCACTTGATAAGAAATAAATAAATATTTATTCTAGCGTTTTTGAAATTTTGACCTGTGTGGGGATGAAATGAAAGATAGCCTATATGGTTTCTCAATATCTAATCTATATTTGTACCGACTGTCAATCGCGAACAAAACGAATATTTCACAAAAAAAAGGAATTTTAAGCAGTATGAATCTCTAAATTACTTTTAATGTCTATTCTATTCTTATCTAATGGCGTCGCTACACATAAAGATAACGGTTTTTTGCCAATGTCGAGTGAACATATATATACCTAAATTATCAATTTTGTACGGTAGATTGAGTTAAAAATGGAGTCTCTCAACACATGTTTTACAACAAGAACTCGGGAGAAACTCCATTTAAATCGAAGCACAGAACGATTTTTCTCCTTACCCATAAGATTAGTGCGACCTCCATAAAAAGCACTCCATTAAATTAATTACAATTAACAGTTTACATCGTCCTCTCATTGAAATGTCAGCTATAGAATTTCTGCTTCAATTCACACAGCTTATATATAGCACAGCCCTAGCAAACAATGTCTTTGGCGGCGCCAAACGACGCACCAATCAGAGAGCGCGCCGGCCAGGGGTGGCACCGGAAACTTTGCGAGGAAATTCAATTAAACTTGAGCGCCCGCCCTTATCTGATGACTCCGTGGAGAGGCCTGCTACGTAACGAGATGAAGTAGGGTTGCCAAGTTGTAGAAAGCATATTAAATAAACGAACACAGTAATTGTTATGCTAAAATTAATGACTTCTCATTTTTGAAATTGGAAGTGAATTAGAAATAGAAGCAGAGACGAGACCGAAGAAAAGACTGTATGAAAGATGATATGGCAAACAAGTTTGTTGCTAATGTTGAGATGACGGCTGATCGAGAAGAGTGGAAGGAGAAAATCCAAACAATGGAGATGATACTGCCTTATTAAAGTATCTAGTACATTTAAATTCATATTTATTTGGTAAAAATCCGCTTGAGTCGCTTTATTTATGCTTTCCAGTACAGAACTTACAGAAGTTGGAGAGAAGTAAGTTCTATACTTTTTTTCTTCTTCCTGCCCTGAGCCCAATTTATTTCGGGTCGGTACAATATATCATCACAGTGCATATGTTATTGTTTTTGCATAATAAGTAGTATGCTCGGCCGCCTGCCTGACACCACTAGACTTTTGCCTAGGAAAAAGGTATGGTTTCCATGGGATAGATTTAACACATCAACATTTCCATGACCGAATGAGTACTCCATCACGAAACTTCGACCACGAATAACTCAATCCCGAACACTAAAATATTATACACTAATAAAGCCATCACGAATTAAATCTACCATCGGTCTGTTGGTCCCGCCTGTTATGGATTATTAAAGACAGTGGTTTATAGATTTACGATGCCATTATTCGTGTACAATATTTTCGTGGCTGCATGGATTCCTGATTGAGTTACTCGTGATCAAAGTTTCGTTATGGAGTATAGGTACCACACTCCGACAAAATGCGTCATTAGCTTTTAAATAATATGAATTCGGTTAGGAGGCAACCCTAAGTCTTAAGCCAATAGCGTCTAAATCCCCATCTCTCTAAGCGAAGCGTCAAGCGCGACTTCTCTCGTAACCGCTAAGCCAACCTGTGACGTTATCGCACCCCACTTAAGTTTGCCGACCCTTGTTCCGTACAAATTCATCACTGCTACCCTGGTTTTAACAACCAACCTTATATTATTACAGTTAAAGCCAAATTCAGTTTTTGTGATAGAAAAATTAAGCTTGCCAAATCATAATCAAGGGATTCGCTGTTACGTAACGATAGCTTTCAATGGCGTTTGAGGAGAAATTGCTTTCCAATCTTCGATTTAAATAGGTGCCAAAATGAGCCCTATTACCTGATGCAATTATATTAATAATAACAAAAAAAAATTGGTTGTCTGTAAAGTCGGTTTACTGACGATAGTTGAACGTGACAACGTCTTAAGAAAATACTGATGGAATGGTAGCATTTTTCAAAAGAAAAATTTAATTTCATTTGTTTAATAGATTTCGCATTATCCCCTATTGTGTCGCCGCCATTTTGTAAAATTTCGCGCATGTGTCAGTTACTTCCGGACTTTCCGTCGCGAATTTTCCGGGTGTAAAAAAATAATAATATTTATTTTTGTAAAAAAACTATAAATATGAGGGTTTGTCACTAAAATCGTTATAAAATAAGCTAACAGAATATAATATAATTAGTATAGTTATATATTCAAATAACAAAAATAATAATCATCATTTTCATCATCGGAAAACTGTGGAGGGGGGGATCGACCTCCAGGAGGTCGGCCGACACACAGGCGTTTTTGACAGCGACCTCCAGGAGGCCGCGCGACACACAAGGGGTTATAGTATGAATAAACTTGTAATAAAATCTCTTTGGCTATACTATTTGTATCTGGCTGGTTTTGGTATCATTGAAAGTTTAAATTTTAAAGAACATAATTCCAAATTCAAATTAGAGAATTAGATTCAGAGCGAGGTAACGCCGCATGACGTCATTTTTTTTCGTGCGTGCAGCCGGCTCTATCGAATTATAAGACGTTGTCACGTCAAAAAATGTTAATAATATACAGGTTGAAACATAACATTAGTACAGTTCGATTTCTGTGCCTAAACTAGGTTTAAATGTAAGCCTGTATCTCAGGTTGTGTCTTTAAAAGCTGAAACAGGATACTTCAGATCTTAAAGAACATGATCTAAACAAAATACATTTTTTTTTAAATTGTTATTATTATACAAACATTATTATTATACAAACAAAGCTTAGATGTAATTTATCTAATATGAATTACTCTTTAAGTACCTGAGCTGGCAACGTCGCAATTGAAACTTTGGTCCACATAAACTTTTCTTGACGTTCTTTTCTTGAATTAGTTTGACAGAGTTTGATAGTTTTGGTTCAGGATTCTTTGTCTAAGTTTTGGTTGCACAAAGTGGCAACATCTAACAGATAAAGACTCTTTCTCACTGCACAACACAATTAAATTGGTTAAACAGGTGAAAGACAACGCTCTTACGCACTACGCCACCGACGCTTTTAGTTGGTAATAGGATAGTATTTTAGATTCCAACAATTAGTGATGATAAGATTGCCAGTCCCTCAGTGGACGATGGTTACAGTTGAAGCTAGTCCATCTTCAGCTTTATCATCGACACATCATAATTCACCATTATTTCTTTCGCCATAAAACTATTCGCAGGTCTTTTTATACAATATTTAACAACTTCTAGAATCAAGTTACATCGAAATTTCATTTCCGCGAATAGCCATGATCTATAAACTCATTCCATTGTTTAATTTTGTTTCCACTTAAGTTTCATTTTGAAAAATAGTTGAAATATAAATTTTGACTACACTAAGTCAGTGTAATCGAAAATACTATTTTCATGTAATTACTCGAAATCATTTTTGTGGCAAGCGTCGGTGGCGTAGTGTGTAAGAGCGTCGTCTCCTACCCGGGAGGCACTGGTTCGATCCCCGCCACGTACCAATGTGTTTTCAAATTTTGAATTCATATGTACGTTTAATCGACGCTTTTACGGTGAAGGAAAACATCGTGAGGAAACCTGCACACACCTATGAAGAAATTCTTAGGTTGTGTGTGAAGTCGACCAACCCGCACTTGGCCAGCGTGGTTGACTAAGGCCTAATCACCTCTAGTATTCTAGTTTCTAATAGGGGTAGGCTCGAGCCCCTCGGTGGGGACATTATATGATTGATGATTGATGAGATGTGATTTTTGTGGCACTCTGTTGCCTTGCTGTGAATCAATAGTTATTTATTATACAAGATTGGAAAGTTCCTTTTTAACCGCGTGCTCGATTTGGATGACCGAGCAAGCGAAGGATTCTAAAGTTGAATCACGAGCGCAGCGAGTGATTCTAAATTAGAATCCTGAGCGTCAGCGAGGGAAACAAACGAGCACAAGGTGAAAAATCTTTCCACTCGAGTGCAATACGTAACTTTTCATCCCACCTCAGCGAGGAAATGACAAAATGAAAAAGAATTTTTTCACAATTTAAAAAGTTCTAATCATAAATTTGGCACCATAGAGGTTACATTAAATAGGTTTAATGACGTTTTGAATTTACAATTATATTGAGTACTCATTATATGTGATGTTCTAAATTCAAATCTACTTTGCCACTCAAGCGAATAAAATAGAATTTTCCAGCCAGATTTCGAAGCGCAAAATTACACTTTCCGAGGTGGTGGGATGAAAAATACATTTAATATGAAGTTACGACTCGTGAAAATTCGTAGTAAATCAAACGAATTTGTATAACGCAATACTTAAAAACCACACAAAAATGTAAAAACAGGTGAAGTTAGTATATTATGGTTACCTCCCCTAAGGATCTCCAAACCGGTAGGTCCTGCGCTGCCCGCATCCAGCGGCTTCCCGCGATCGTCGATCCACCTTGTAGATGCCTATATAGTCTTTGATGCCTACCAACATGCTACCAACGCTGCGTTTACCGGTACGTGGTCGCCACTCGAGGACCTTTCCACCCCAACGGCCGTCAGTCCTCCTCGCAATGTGCTCTGACCATAATGGAAACGGACCAAAATAAATGAATAAATGGACCAAGGTTCGCCATTATTTCTTTAAATATTTCACTATCGAATAATTTAGCCAAAATAGGTCGGGTCTTGCTTCTGAACTAGGAATTTACTTTTTTCAGAAGCCCCAAACCTCTTTTTTCAGTTCCAATAAAAAAGCAGTTCCTGAGAAGCGCGCCGTAACTGCTAAAGAGAAATGATTTACTCTTTTTATGCCTAAATAATATCTTTTAAATTAAAATGTGTTCAATAATTCTACATCTTTTAAATTTTAAGCACTCCAAATTACTAATTAACTCAGCAACGTATTCCAATACAATGACAACGGTATTAACAAATTTCATATCCAATTTTCCACCACAGTCGGCCATATCATCGCATCGCAGGCCCCCGAGCACAAACTATCAATTTAAAACCGCAAGATAAAACATAATGAAATCATTAACGCACCAAATGCGATATTAAATTCATATGCCAGTTCCCCAAAAGAGGATTTCGATCCAAAAACCGCATCGCTAAACCCGAGCTTAATCCGAAAAGCCGAAAATATTCGACGTGCCTTTTAATTTTTGACTCTATTCGATTGTTGAAAAGGTTTATTTTTCATTGGCCCCGTTATTTGTTTCAAGGTTTTCAGAATTCAATTCGAAGTGGGAAAAATGGGAAAACGGTGACAGGGCTGAGAGCCGTGATAGCGCGATGAAAGCGTGGCTCGTGAACGATAGGGCTGCCACCACGTAAAAGTTATTCTTTTTAACATCATCATCATAACAGCCTTTATAATTCGACCCACTGTTCGGACACAACCCCTCCTTGTCATCGAAGAAGGCTCAGGCAGTAGTCCACCACGTTTGCCCAATGCGGATTGATAGACGGAGTATAATGATCAATACCCCTTTACTGATCCATTGGTCATCTTCTACGACACCCATTGGAGGATATGTGGAGATGCTATTCTACTCTGCCGGCATCATTTGGCGATTTTCTACTTAATTTGGTATAATTTTCAACTATTTCAAATAATGCCAAATTAAAGTAAAAACCAATTTAATGTTGACTTTTTTTCAAGTAAGATTGCACTATCTTATCTAAGTCTGTTGCCTGCTATAACAAAGATACATACTTATAAATATAATGAGATAGACAAGTACCTGAATTTTGAGAGTTTTGTAAATCTCTCTTCAATCTTCCGACGCGGACGTTAGTGACAAGTAAATAAAAATTTAGAATAATACAGCCAACATTACGAATAGAAATAGTTCTTGTCTTTACTTTTGTCAACTTTGGAGGGCCCGCTCTTGTAAAGTAACCATCACCAAGTATCTGCAATGAGCTAAATAAAAAACATTAGCTCTTAAAAAAACAAAAAAAAACATGTCTGGTCCAACATCTGTGCAGCCAACCCTAACGCGGCTGTATCTAGCGCAGCGGTTCAGTGGAAAAATTAAAAAAGAAAGCGCGCCATATTGGCCCCGCAAGTTCAATTAAAAGCGGCCTGAATTGCGGCGGCCATTGTGACAACTTCCATTCAGAGGGATTTATTTTGCGCATTCGTTTCACACTTGAATAATTCGTTCATTATTTTCAGCGTACGTGTAGGGAATGCCCCGTGAAGGAAGATGTGAACATCTACTCATATTCTGAATAGACGTCAGTGCCATTATATGAAGCTATAGAGTATAGGCGTGAAGCGTGACGTAGTGCGTAAATGTGTTTTCAAATTTTGAATTCATATGTACGTTTAATCGACGCTTTTACGGTGAAGGAAAACATCGTGAGGAAACCTGCACACACCTATGAAGAAATTCTTAGGTTGTGTGTGAAGTCGACCAACCCGCACTTGGCCAGCGTGGTTGACTAAGGCCTAATCGCCCCTAATGTGGGGTAGGCTCGAGCCCCTCGGTGGGGTCATTATATGAGCTGTTGATGATAGAGTATAGGCACAAGTATAGGTACCTTTAGCTTCATGGTCAGTGCTTTGATTATAAAACACTCGTGGACTATAGAAAAACTCGCCAAGGCTAGTTTCTTAAACTCTCACTCATGTTCTAATAAGCGTGGGTCCACACATAAGGGTCGTTCTGTTCTATCTAAAAAAGATCATAAAACCGGGTTTATCGTCACACACTCACCGGTGGCCGGACTTTCTTATTTGGGGCACACAACAATTTTAAATGGCTTGTATTTAAATGAACACCATACTAACCTAACCTAAAAAAAAAAGGAAAATTCTCACCCAAAAAAGTGTAAAGTCTCACCAAAAGTTGTTTGTGGTGAGCAAAATATCCATTTTGGTGAGCAATACTATTTTTTTGGTAGGCAATAAGTTTGATCCTATTTTAAATTACTCCAAAGAGTAATCTAGCGCTTGCCGAGAGACGTAGGTCCTTTGTAATGATACATAAAAAATCGTATCGGATGATGAACTTATTTGCATTGCATTTGCAGTGCAAACTTGCACAGTTCCCTAAGTTGAACGATGTCTAGTCTAACTAAAAAGAATTATTATTTGAAATCCGACTTATACAGGTTGTCTGTACATGCACGCTAACATAGTAATATAAGTACTACGACGATATCAAAAATTTGAAATTACAAAAAATACGTTGATTTCTCCATATAAATAGTTCGATGTGAAAAACAAAATAGGTATATGTAGGAGTACTTACGAAAAATTACAAAATTATTTTTACAATTTTGAATTTAATATAAAAATTAACACAGAGTAAAACAATGATTTGTACAAAGGGCTTGTCACTAAAGAGCTATCTCTTCCAGGCAACCTTAGGATGTATAAGATTTAAAATAAAATGTTCTAGGGAAAATAAGTTATACGTTACTTATTTTCTCAAAGATGAAATGTGTAATGTAATAGAGTAGTGTTTTATTCGCTCTACATTTTTGTGCGTTGAACACACGCATACTTGCTAAGTTGATCAGATGGCCAATCGACAGATCAGGTGCGAAAGGTGATTAAAAATCTTATGAAGGCTGATTTTCATATACGTTATTTAGGGGACTATTTCAAACCAAATACAATCAGCCAGATAAATTCTAAGTGCCAAACATCCTCCCTGAAACATAAAATATTGTTAACTTGTAACGCCTGCACGAATCAGACTAGCAATGTCGTTAAAAACAGCAGTTGGCGTATAGAAAATTAGAAGTGGTATTATTTGTGTCATTTATTAGGGACGGACTCCACCAAAGCGGAGATGCTCGAAGATGTTGGAAGCGAAGACGAGAAGAGATGTTTTTCAGCAAAGATGTATTTACCAAAGCTGCGTACTGACTGCGCGAAATGCGTACTGACTAGATTGTATCGGAGATGTTTGTTAAGATTACAGTTAAGTTGGATAAGACACGAAAGCCCCCGCAAAACGTAGTGATTATATTCTCTTTGGCCGCCGCTCACTACATCTCTTCTCGTCTCCGCTTAGGGTTACCATCCGTCCGGATCAATCCGGACATGTCCGGACTTATAGAGTTCTGTCCGGACTTTTTCCGGCCTTTTAGTTTGTCCGGATTTTTTGTTTTAGATGGAATACGAGTAATAAAACCTACGTATTTAATCTTTATTATAATGTCCCACTCATCTAAAAGCGACTGTTAGCTACCATGTCCATACTACTTTTACGAAGTGCGTACCTGATGTTTGCATTTTGTGCGGATTAAAATGAACTTTTTTGAACTGTCAGGCTTTTTGTCCGGACTTTTCAAATTTCTAAATGGTAACCATATCTCCGCTGCGTTCAGTTGGCCGGCGCTAGCTTGCGAGGCACAGCTCACATCAGCTCCGCTAGCTCGATCGCACCATACAAATATGATTCATGTCTGCTCGGTGGTATCCACTGAAGCTGAGCTGAGACGAAAGTGTGAATAACGAATTTCTATTGGTTGTTTATAACACCCCTGAACAACATATATAACTTTCGGGACCCAAGTCCACCTCACCCGCGCTGTACACCGAATAACAAACGAGACTCTGACGCTCCCCACCAACCCGCATTGGGCCAGTATGGTGGAAGAAGACCCCAAGTGCCCGGCAGCACCGGAGGCCGTGCCGGGGGTGACGGACTTCGGCGAGGCGCCGGGACCGGTAAGTATCCCCGGGCGTCGACGAACTACCGTCGAACGACCTTGGCCTGGGCAAATAACGCACACTGCGGACCGAGGAAAAGCTGCTAGAACTGGAGGAAGTATTGAGTAGGATTTGCTGGAGTATAGTGGGTATTAATTAAAAATAACCCGTATATAAAAACTGCAATTTTGACAATATTAACCTACATACAAATACGTGTCGAATTGTTAACCTCCCCTTTTTTTAAAGTCGTTAAAAAAAGACATACCGACTGCATGTCCCATAAAGACGGGAATTTTCGGATATGTAAAATAAGAGATTCTGTCGATTCCCCCATTTAGGTATCGCAACTCCGCAACAATTCTACCCAGGAGCACAGCCAGCTACCGGCGTACTTTTAGTACATATAATTTGCGGCATACTGAAGCAAAATCGGGTTAAAAAGGCTGTCAGTGCCTATCGGTTTATCGGTCCTAACTTTTTTTAGGAGTAGGTCGTTCAGAACCAAGGTTCAGGAATGGGTCTGAACTAAAGTTCAGGAATAGTTCAGAATTATTACCTACCATATTTTAAGTTCCATAAATATTCATTCCGTTTATGATTTATACAGAAATCAAACATTTTGTCCTCCATAAAAGGTTACTGAAAAGAATCCCCTTAACTCGTAGACAGAGAAGTGAAGAAGAAGAGGGAAAAGGGCGGGAAACGTTGAAGTAGGCGGGAGTGTTTCTAGCTTTTAAATTCTTTAAAAATTTAATTTCATAGTAAATTGGACCAGTTGAGTAGTTTATTTGTATATATTTAGTTTTTTGTTGTTTATTTATTTATTTGTCATCTCATCTCTTGGTAAGTTCTTTATTTTTTTCATCTTCATGCACTACCATGAACGATCCACCTGACCCAGGTGGAACAGTTCCTTCTGTTGGGTTAAATGTGACTGTTACAAGCCATGAAGATACCAGTCTGGATATAGATCACAATGATAATGAGTTTGAGTGGTCAACTTGCCAAAAAAGGAAAAGGACTAAGTTAAGTTCTTGCAAACACTGTAAGAACAAAATGGCGGGTAAAAGCACAGGTTGTGCTTGTAATAACTCGGAAAATAGTAATGGTAATGATAGCAATGAAGTCAATAAACAAGATGCACGCCCTGTCTTTTTACCACCAGAACCTGCAAAACAAAGTGATTTATCTCATTCACAATCTACCACAAATCTTTCTGGACGAGTATTTTACAGTGCTAAGGATTTACCACCTTTTGTTGTTCATGTTCAACGTGAACAAACTTCATTTAACGATGCTACAACACTTCATCCAGTACATTTTGGCAGCTTTCTTAAAAGAAATAACTTTTACAATATATTAGACGGAAGTGTAAAGAAAATCGGTAGGAATAGAATTAGCCTTTCTTTTTCTAAATTCGAAGCCGCCAATAATTTTATAAAAGATAAGAAATTGACAGAAAACCAGTACAAAGCATTTATACCAACCTTTAATATAACACGCATGGGTCTTATACGTGGTGTTCCCCAAGATTGGACTCCCGATGAAATTAAAGAAAGAATGACTCTTCCAGATGGTTGTGGTGAAATTCTTAAAATTAGGCGTCTTAATTATAAAGTTATTGTTGACAATACTGCTACATGGAAGCCAACACAATCGATAGTTGTTACTTTTGATGGCCAGATGCTCCCATCGAGGGTTTTCTTATGCTATAATTCTTTGATAGTTGACCGCTATATTTATCCTACAGTACAGTGTTATAATTGTTGCCGCTTTGGTCACACAAAGCTTCAATGTCGAGCAAAGCCACGTTGCTATAAGTGTGGTCAGGACCACTCTGGTGATAGTTGTGCTGTGGAGGAAGAGAGTGCTAGTTGTTGTAACTGTAATGGCCACCATTTTGCTATAAAGCGCACTTGCCCTGAATATGAAAGACAAAGGAGCATTAAAATTTCTATGGCAAATAATAACATTTCATATTTTGAGGCAGCTAAATTACATCCGGCAGTTGGTAGGTCATTTTCTGATGTGTTATTATCACAACCATCAAAACCAAGTATAAATTTTATAACTTCACCATCAAAACAATTTTCACAGAATAATAACCATTCTTACAAAAAAACTGTTTATAACAAACCAAAGGATTTTTCACATAGAATTTTGAATAAAGGATACAATAAAATTGAACACAATAATATAATTAGGGACTATGACATGCCTAGTGGTAGTGGCAATGGTACTATCATTAATCATAATCAGGACAATTCTCAAAATACTACAATTACTGACATTATTATTAATCTTATTAATTACATAACACATAATAACAATTCTATACCGTCCGACGTTGCCCCTTTGCTTAAAGCTATTCAAACATACTCTCACCACAATGGACCAGTTGGCCAAAGTGGTTCAATGGAACTGTAGAAGTATCACCAACAAGAAATCAGATCTTATTCATTTAATTAACAAATACAACCCATTTATTATATCTCTTTCAGAAACCTGGCTTAAGCCAGGTTTTAATTTTAAGATTTCTGGATATTTTTGTTTGAGACAAGACCGATCAGATGGTCATGGTGGCGTGGCCCTCTTAACCCATTCATTGCCACCTATAAAATTGTGTCTTAACCTAGGTGCCGCCATACATTTGTCAACGAGCGCCCATCGGCGGCCACGGCATCTTAGTTACGGATTTATTGCCGCCCATCGGCGCTTTCGGCATGAGGCCTTAGAACACTACCACGTCAATCAGTTTTTTTCTCTTATTGGTGTTTGTTAGTGGGTTATAAAACTGCTTTAATGTGTAATTGTGTTATTATAGTTAAATACTGCGATTTTAACGGGTATTACATTTCAAAACAACGATGAAGAATAAATAATAATAATAATAATAATATATTTTCACGCTCACACCAATTATCTAGCCCGAAGTAAGTATCGTTAAGAACTTGTGTTACGGATACTAGATAACGGATTTTTTTTTTTTAATATACATAATAATTTTAGATATTTTTATAAATAAACTTAAATAAATATATAAACAACCATGACTCGCAAACAAACATTCGTGTTCGTCACACAAACATTTGCCGCTACCAGGATTCGAACCCGGACCGCTTGGTGTGAAGCCAGCTATACTGACCACTCCACCACGACAGCGTCAAGGTGCGTTACTAAGTTTTTTTTGCGATTTAGATTGTTATGGAACATTATTTAGTAATATTTAATTAAAAGAAAGATAAAACACGATAAAACAAAAGTTTAATTGTAAATTATTAAGTGTTATGTGAAACCCAGAAGTCCTCAACCTTTTTCTAAATAATAAAAAAAAATATTTTTTGTACTAGAAAAATGCACTGAAAAAAATCGACTTGCCTCAGGCGGGACTCGAACCCGCACCTTCCACAATCCGGGTGGAGGTGCGGGTTCGAGTCACGCCTGAGGCAAGTCGATTTTTTTCAGTGCATTTTTCTAGTATTATATTTACGCGTTTGTAAACGCAAAAATAAAATTATTCCATAAATATTTTTTTTTACACTTTCATAAAAATATCTTTTTTTTTGTAAATTCTGTAAATCAATTTCTATACAAACCATATATGATAGTTGTTCCGGAGAACACCAATTGGAGGGAGAAACTGACTCATTAAATGCTTTTATTTAATTTGCAATGTAAGTTTGTGTTGTTTGTTTGTTGGAATCTTGCTACTCGATTTTGAAGCAGATATCTTCAACCGATTGAGCTGAAATATTTAGTTTGGATGACAATATACGATAAGCTGTGTGCAACGTCATTCTAAATCCAATATGGCGGACCATACAAAATGGCGGAATAGTTATTTTTAATGCATTTCTGCAATATGGGTATCAAATGAAAGGGCTTGTTGAGAGTAACTCGAAAAATAATGTGATGTCATTCTAAATCCGTAAGTTGCGTCCGTAAGATTGAACTTCGAAATAGGCGTTATATCCAGAATTGGGATCACAGAAAATGATATCCATAATATTAAAAAATCACGTCCGCCATTTTGGATCTCCAAAATAGATGTTGTATTCGGAATAGGAACCGCAAAAAACCACGAAAATGATACCCATATTGATATTATATTTAGAAGTCGCGTCCATCATATTGGATCTTGAAATAGATGTTGTATTCGGAACCGGGACCCCCGAAAACCATGAAAATGATACCCATAGCGATATTATATTTAGAAGTCGAGTCCACCATCTTGGATCTCCAAAATAGACGTTGTATTCGGAATTGGAACACCCAAAAACAGCGAAAATGATATCCATATTGATATTATAAGTATTTAGAAGTCGCGTCCACCACATTGGATTTCGAAATAGATGTTGTATTCGGAACCGGGACCCCCAAAAACCACGAAAATTATACCCATATTGATATTATTTTATATTAAGAAGTCGCGTCCGCCATATTGGATGTCGAAATAGATGTTGTATTTGGAATAGGTAAATCATACCCATATTGATATTATCCACACACCGGACGATCCAACGCGCTCCGATCGCGCGCAGCACAAGCGCGATCGCGCGCTTTTGGCGCCAAGCATGGACGTGCTGCGCGCGATCCAAGGACACGCATTCTATTGTAGTATGTTAACGATCCAGTTCTATGACCCTAGGCGCGGGATCGCCGATCGTCCGGTGTGAACCCAGCTATTCGGAATTGGAACCCCCCAAAAACCATGAAAATGATACCTATATTGATATTATATTTAAAAATCACGTTCGTCATAATAAATCTCGAAATATATGTTGTATTCGTAATACCCCCGAAAAGCACGAAAAAGATAGGTGTACCTACCTACAATAGAATAAATATTATTTATTTGTTGATATTATATTAGAAAGTCACGGCCATCTTGAATCTCGAAATAGGTGTTGTATTTGGAATCTCGACCCTCGAAAAATATGAAGATGATAGATATACCCATATTGGTTATATATATTGAAAAGTCACGTCTCGCGTCCGCCATTATTGGATCTCGAAAATATCATGATGTTTTATAATTTTATTAATAAAATATTAATATACAAAAATAATTATATTTATAGTATTCGGACTCCATTGTTAAAAATCATAAAAATTATAATTTGATAAAAAAGTTAAGTATCTCTGAACTTTGAAGCAGGACGCCTATGGGCGCCGGCGGCATGTTAACTAAGAATGCGTATTTTGTTATTTCTAAGATATCCAGAGGCCAAATGAGGGAATTGTATACTAATGATTGAAAGGATTTTTTGGTAGTATTATTTCATTTTACAAATCACATTTGACTGAAAAAGTCGACCGAAAAAGTAGGGCGCCGATGGGCGTCTTCGGCATGTGCGTATACTCGCAAAGAGCGCCCATGGGCGTCCGCGGCACTGAATGGGTTAATCAAAAATACATATCAATACAAAAGTTTCTCATTGCCTTCAAGTGATGATTATTGTATTGTAGGAGCTATAATAAACAACATTTCTTTTGTATCAATTTACTTACCACACCCCTCCATATCAATACTTAATGACATAAACAATGTTTTATGTCAACTTCCTAAACCATTTTTAGTTCTTGGTGATTTTAACTGTCACCATCAGTCTTGGGGTAGTTCTTTTACAAATGGCTATGGGGAACATTTATTAGATATTTTAGACAGAAATAACTTATGTACTTTAAACTCTGGAGAGGCTACACGGCTCACTAACCCTAATGAGTGTGTTAGTGCGGTTGACCTTTCAATTTGCACACCAAGTCTTGCTCTGTCATTGCTATGGCACCCACTCACTTCCACTTATGGGAGTGACCATTATCCGTTAGTAATAACATTTCCATATATAACAAAAAACAATTTAAAGCAAAAGCCTAATTGGACGTAGTTTTGCAAACTAGAACCAACCCACAACTCATGTGAAAATGAGTTACATAGACAGTTGCAATCCTCATTGAGTTGTTGCCATGCTCAAAAAATCTTTTGACAATATTCTGACTCTATACAATAATTTAACATGTTACATGGGGAACCAACCCTTGATATCTAACTTCCTTATAAACAAACAAGAACCATGCTGCTTACTTTCCAATACAGAGCTTATTGGATATGCTAAATGGATCCATGCTACATGGCACCACTAAATGCTCAGTTTTTCCATTATACAAACTGGAACCAAACCACATGGTTCTTGGTAACACAACAAAAAGTGTTAATTTATTTGCCTTCCCCACTTTTAATTCTAATTTGCTATTAAGTATTAAATTATAACTAATGAAAAACTAGTTCTTCATAGTTCATCAACTGGACATGGTTACGTAAATCGCAAATTAGACAATCCTGCAATGTCAGTTTTGAAATATTTATAAGTACTTCAATTGAGTGAAAAAAAGTCTTAGTAACGTTTTTTAGAGTAACAACTTCATGAATTTGTGTGTAACATTAATGACGATGTAAGAAATTAAATTACTTACTTTATTTTTGCCTAAAGATATAAATAAAACTAAGTTTGGTTCTTTATTGCAAAATACTTATTTTCATTTTCAATAAGAGTTTAAATTGACAAAGACTTTATATGAGAGAGATCATGATGGAATTTTCCACTCTAATTTAAAGCATAGCCTATCCGCTAACTTTTTTTTGACCGATGCAAGTGATAATCACCGAGTAAATTACATATCCATTGCTGTTTTTACACGACAAGTGCAATAATAGTGTGTCATGTAAAACGGCAATGGATGTAATTCACTCAGTGATTATCACTTTCATCTATGAAAAAAAGTTAGCGGATACCTACGCTATGCTCTAAATTGCCAAGTATGTAATATTATTTTGTGGTGTTGTCTATCTGCAGTGAGTAAGGTTGCAAAGTGTTTTGAGAAAATGTTGTGGGCAGAAAGACTAGTCTCCTGTGCTGCCAACATACCTAGTGCTTCTTCTGTTGATTTTACAGGGTAGGCAACGGACTCCTAAAACACTTAGAGCACCAATTGTAATGAATATTGATGTAACAAGTGTTCAATCAGGCTGGCCGCATCATTCCCAATGTGTTGGACCATTGACGCTTTTATAGGTGTGCTTTGCCTACCCTGTAAAATCGTTAGAGGAATCACAATGTTGGCAGCATAGGAGACAAGTCTCCCTGATTCAAACACACTTTCTCAAAGTACTTTCTTAAATACAGGTCTTTGGTAGTTCAATAAGCATATTCTTTCTAATCTGTGCTATACCTAAACTCTCTAAATCGAGTCAAAACTTCACAATGCTCTAGTATTTGTTATTTCAAACTTATTTTATTAAACTTTTATTAAATACAAAATATTTTTGTAGGTACTTTTTATAATAATTTAAATTGTATACATTTTGTAGGGGAGAACCAACCCACAAAATAGTATTTTTCAATAAAGAACCAACCCACATTTTATTGAAAAAATATTGTTTACATAAGGAAAATGGAAGTCATTTCTTTTCCTTACATCGTCATCAACGTTACACACAAATCTGTAAAGTAGTTATTCTTTAAAAAGTAACCCAAACTTTTCTTCACTCGATTGAACTAAAAGTCTCATTTTCTCAAAAGTGACATTTTGTGGGTTGGTTCTGGTTTGCATAACTACGTCCAATTTAAAATACAAATTACAAAATGCCAAGTGGGAACTATATAAAAAGAAGTTGGAGGAAAAATTTTATTCCCTACCTAATATTAGATTAGGTAATGAAGATCAATGCTCTGATGCGTTAGCTAAGTGCATGATCATTATAGCTGATGAAGTTTTCCCAGTTAAGAAACCTGGAGGATATTTAATTCCCTCTCCTCCATGGTGGGATGAAGAGTGTACTGCAGAGATAAGGCGAAGAAAGAATGCTGAACGGCTATATCGTGAGCATATGAGTTTAGCAAACTTTAATGAACTCACAAGAATCATGGCTGATGTGAAAAAATTTTTGAAGAAAAAAAAATATGATGCCTGGAAAAAATTTTGTTCATCGGTTTCTCCTGACACGCACCCTTCAATAGTATGGAATAATATCCGCAGATTCCGATCAGCCTTCGTTCAACCTTCTTTTTCTACTCTTTCTTTAGATATGGCTCGACAATTTATGGACAATTTGGTTCCGCCATCGGCAGCAGAGTTAACTCTACTTTCACCATACCCAGACCATAATTCGGGATTGAACTCTCCTTTTTCATTATCTGAAATAAAAGGAACCCTAGGTAATTTAAAAGATTCAGCTCCAGGAGCTGATGGCATACCATATTCTTTTATAGTCAACCTCGGGGATAAAGTTTTAAGTTATTATTTACATGTTATAAACAATGTCATGCTGACAGGTAACATTCCGTCGGCATGGAGACAGCAAGTTGTGTTGCCATTTCTAAAACCGAATAAATCGTCTTCCGAAGTCTCGTCCTATAGACCCATTATTCTTTCTAGCGTTTTAGTGAAAATTGCTGAACATTTAATTAAAAATAGATTAGAATGGTATGTTGAAAATAAAGGCCTACTTTCTAATAGTCAATTTGGGTTTAGACGTGGGAAAAGTACCTATGATTGTATTTCTATATTAATTTCTGATATTCGTTTAGCATTTTCTGATAACGCATCCGTTGGTGCTGTTTTTATTGATATAAAATCTGCGTATGACAATGTTAACATATCGTTATTGCATAAAAAGTTAAACATTCTTAAAATTCCCATTAGACTATGTAACTTTATAATTAATTTATTTTCTGAAAGATATCTGACACTTTCTATTGGTGATACTGTAATACAAAGACGTGTATCTAAGGGTTTGCCTCAAGGTTCGGTACTTAGTCCATTACTGTATAATTTATATACTTACGATCTTGAAGGTTCACTAGACAAGTCGTGTGCTGTAATACAATATGCCGACGATGTTGTATTGTATTGTCTAAACAGCTCCATATCCCAAATTTCAATCAACCTAAACAAATCTATATCTCTCTTCAAATCCTGGCTAGATCTGAATGGTTTCAACCTTTCACTTTCTAAAACTTCAGTTGTGTTATTTACAAGAATGCGTTCTCAGACTATGTTAAACATTAATTTTAGTAATCAATGTCTTCCCCAAAAAAATGAGGCTAAATACTTAGGTATACTTCTTGACTCTAAACTTACAGGAACTTCTCATTGTGAATATATACTTTCAAAATGTGAGCGTAATCTTAATATTTTAAGATGTCTTGCTGGAGTTTGGTGGGGTAGTCATCCGGTTTCTTTGCGGTTGCTTTACATTGCTCTGGTAAGAAGTGTTTTGGATTACGGGACCTTTTTGCTTGAGCCTTGTAACGTAACTAACTACAAGAAGCTGGATAAGATACAAGCAAAGGCCTTAAGACTTATTAGCGGAGCTATGAAATCAAGCCCAATATGTGCATTGCAAGTTGAGTGCAATGATCCTCCTCTATACTTACGTCGTCAACTCCTAGCAGACAGATTTTTGTATAAATCAATTCAATTAAATAAAAATAATACAGTTGTACAGAAAATTGAACTACTAACTAACAAAATGGCATCATCCGGATACTGGAACCACAAATCATTGCCCCCATTGGTTAAAAGTTTTAAAAAATATTTAAATATCAATTCGGCAACATATTCTAGTCCTATCCTTCCCATATTTGCCTCCGAATATGATTCTTTAACAATGATTCCTAATATTAATTTTAACCTAAAAATCGAGAAATCAAATGCCAATACCTATTTTAATGTGGCTGTTGATGGATATTGGTATGGTTGGCACAAAATATTTACAGATGCATCTAAAACTGACTTTCTAGACGTTGGTGTCGGTGTTTACCATAGCAATTACAAAATACAACAAAAAATTCGACTTCCTCCGCAGACTTCCGTTTTTACTGGAGAGTGTCTGGGCCTTTACAAAGCTGTTGAGTATATACTTTTAGCAAAGTTAAAGAAAACTGTCATTTTTTCTGATTCTTTAAGTGCCTTACAAGCGTTACAAAAATTTCCTTTTAAAGTTAAAATGTATCCGTTAATTTTCAAAATACGTGATTCGCTTTTAGAATGTTCAGCTAAAAGTTATTCGGTATCTTTCGCCTGGATACTTAGCCATTGTGGCATAACCGGCAACGAGTTTGCGGATCATATAGCTCGCGACGCCATACGGTGTGGTGATATGGACTCTTACAAAAACTACAGTCTTGATTTAGTTAGCTTATCCAACGTTGACCTTCAATTATCCTGGACAAAGTTGTGGACAGAAGGTGGTATTACAATAGCTAAATATTATAGAAATATCCAACCTACTGTTCCTGTTAAGCCTTGGTTTACCAAATTGAGGTTTAATAAGACAGTGACTTCAATTTTAATTCGAATGCGTCTTGGTCATGTTTGTACACCTGAACGTTTAGCCAGATTTGGCATTATCAACGATGTGACATGTGAATGTGGTGAGATTGAGAGCGATATAAATCATATTTTTCTTGCTTGTCCGCGATTTGACAGAGATTCTTTTATAGAATCTCTATTAAATCTTGATATTCCTTTACCTACTTCCATTCCCATCCTATTATATGACAATAATCCAAATATTTATAAACTTTTAGCCTTATTTATTAGAAAAAATGACATAAAAATTTAATTTATCCCATCTTTCCATTTTTATGCCTATTTACTAATATTATCATCCTCATCCCTATTCACTTATTCTTTCATTTCATGCATTTATATCCTTAGAACCTATTCACCTGGTTCCCTAACCTATTTCCTCTCCGATACCTTATCTAATTTAAAATACGATTCGGTTTCCTGCCTTTTATTGAATATCGAAAATCGTCATTGAATACTATCAAACTCGTATATGGCAAATGGCAACATTAGCCTAAATGCCAATATCAAGAAGAAGAAGAAGAAGAAGAAGAAGAGTTTTCTCTGTCTACGCCTTAACTCGACAAGCGATTTAAGAGTAGTATTGTCATTCTCGTACATTTTTTTAATTTGACACTTTATCGGCAAAATAGTCTCATTTGACAGTTTAGGCAAACGGAGTTTCTTTTCTTTCTGTTGTTGACATGAACTTTTGAACTGAGTGTGATTTATCTCAGAAAATATTTCATTTAAGTGTTAAAGATTGCATTTTTTTACACTCGCGTAAGTACATAATAATTATGAAAATAAAATTACTTAACCTTAAGTCGTAATTGCAAATATATTTTGACTACATAGTTTGTAAAATTTCAATAGACGCCGGCACTCTTTACAAAGTTTTTTGTCGACTTTACAGTTAGTTACGAGGTGCATAATGGCTAAAAAAGGTCCAAATAAAAACCAGTCCGAGCCGAAGAACAAAAAAGCGGCTACAGCGTCTTCGACAGGAAATGTACGTATCTATAAAAAAATATGTATATTTTTCTTAGATTTAAGTAAAAAAGGGAAGATACGTTACCCGAGTAACGTGCCTGTGCCTCTCCAAAACTGAGACAAATGTCCCTACTGTATGTGCATGGTCCATGCTATATTGTGAAAGAAATATTACTAATAGCTTGAAAACTGCCTTCCTGTGTATTTATACAGTGCACAAATCACTCAATGAACTCAACGAATAATGTTTCACACATAAGTACACTAAACATAAAATGGTGGTGGGTATCAAAATTTAAATTTAGTTCATTAATATGATTAATTAAATTATATAGAAAAGCTTTTCAAAAGATAAATAATCCAAGTGCTTGGGAGTAATAGCTACCCAAAATGTACACATGTAAAACTGTAACTTAAATTATATTGATAATTATTTATTGAGTTGTATTGATGTTTTGAAATCGTTACGAAATTATAAGCTGTGGAGTTTCTTTTGCCATTTCTTCTCCCTCTCAGCATAATAAATATTATTTTGTCCCAAAATGGTGGTTGTGGCTTTTGATGATTTAAAAGTACTTAGCAAAGTCCATTTAAATAAAGAGCTTTTTCATTTTCAAACAGTAATATTTTCAAGAATTTTACTGTTTGAAAATGACATTTTGAGTAAACGAAATAAATAATATGCTAACACTAAATTGTAATGTAGTCATGTCTCGTGACTTGGCTTGCGCTTACGTAGTAAGTGATCACTCCTATCTCGATCGGCATTATTCGGAACCTTAACGATGCTGTATGTAACCTCCATTGACAGAGTGTGAATGATAGTGTGTCTATGTGGTTGGAGGCCTACTTTTTGATAAATGCAGTAAGGAGGAAGCCGTATCTTCCCCTCGCATATGTTCGATCCTTTAATGCTGCACAATGGGCCGGTGAAGCACCAGAAACAATTTTACTAAAGAACTATTAATGTCTTTTGGGGTTTTTTTGCAAATTGTAATTTTGATTTCTATCGCAAATTTGCTGAAGTTGGGAGGTAAAAATAATTTTCTACCTTGATGATTTTATAATATTTTGAACTTATGCGCTGATTTTGGTACTTTTACGAGTGCTTTGTGCAGTTTTAATAGGTACCTAACATTTAACCCGAATTACGAAAATCAATATGATATTGATGATTTTTTTTGCTAGTATGTATGTTGTTTATTATTTACCATAATTTATTAACACCTTGTCAAAGTATGGTCAGTTATCTCTAATACCTATCTCATATTTTTCAGATGGGAAAAATATTTTTGGTCTTTGCAGTATTATGTGGTTTATTCTCATACTATGTTTATAAAGCTGCAACCACACCACCTGAAATGCCTAAATATGATATTAATCAATGGTGGGGCCCTTACCCAATTGATCAGAAAAAGGATGTCTCCATACAGCCATTTAAAATTGAGTTCACTGATGTTGTAAGTATATTAACCCTCATTGAGAAAAGACCTCTTTACTGAAGTTTGTTTTTCTTTGTACTTTGATGTTACTTGTCATTCTTTGATCTTTTTGCCTTGTCTTTTTACGGTTTTCCACTTCAACTCTGTTTTTGTATATATTTTTATAATTATTATACATTTTCTCCCTCAATCTGCCTTTTCCTATGCTGTACCTTACAACCCTTAAACTGAATGCATAAAGTCAACAAGCAAAATTGACAATAAAAAGTTTGTATGTAGGTACGGATTGTTCTAACTTGTTAGAACCTTATTACAATTGAGGAAATGACATAATGCTCTCTTTTTTATCTTATATTTTAATGAGGCTTTAGTACACTCCAGGCAACATCACTATGTCAGCCTCTAAAGACAACTTGATTCATCAAAGCCATCGTTTCCTACTCACACTACTCACATAGGAGGTGTTTTTACAAATTTCTCACTAAAATTGTTACTTTAAATTGTTCCATTTGTCACATCAATAACAGTCAGTTAATTCAACAGATTGTCAACGATTTGAAAGAAAGACTGCTCCATAGACGTCCTTTCACAGCTCCACTTGAAAATGTGGGCTTCTCCTATGGATTCAACACAAACTTTCTTACACAAGTCATAGACTACTGGAAAAACAGTTATAACTTCAAGGACAGAGAAAACTTCTTGAACAAATATAAGCATTATAAAACCAAGATTCAAGGTCTAGACATCCACTTTATGCATGTGAAACCCAAAGTTTCAGCTAGAGTTACAGTAAGTAATTTTTTATATATACTGGGTGTAAAAGACATGAGCAGTCAAACGAAAACCACGTATTCTATACATCAAAATAAGACATATTTCAAAAAAAATATTGCTGGGAAATGATTTTTATTTTTTGGTGTTACAAAAAATTGCAAATTGTACCGCGCAATGTAAAGGGCTCAACTCGCACGCAACTCGCAAAACCGCGATAATTTTGCTTGATGGTGGCCCCGTTCGTTAGTGTCCGTGCGCATCGAGTGAGCTACATTGAACGCTAACGTTTTGAAGCCATTTTTTGTTATGAAATACTAAAAAAAATGATAATGTTTCTTTGGACAATAATTAAGAAATAACGTATAGAATACGTTTTCATAAAAAAATGAAAAAAAAAATTATGACTTTGACCTTCAATAAAATCGTAACTATCAATTTCCCAGGTATAGTCTTAAGGAAGAAAAATGTTATGACGGTGAGCAGAATACATGGTTCTCGTTTGACTGCTCATGTCTTTTACACCCTGTATATAACCACAGGGACAGATATTTTTATGCTATAAGTACTACTGCTCTGCCAAACCTAACCACATCCTGCAATTTGTCGAGGTCTGCTGCAGAACCTTACCAACAGAAATGCAACACCAATATTTGACTATATTCTTCTGTAAGGTATCTAATACTTCAAGTATTGATCAAATAAGGCAGCAGCACCATTAGGGGCTATGCCATACATAATATTTTTGATAATTTTCACATTCCTGACAATATGAATTGTTAGTATGATAAAATAATATAACATACTGTGAAATACTGTCTACAAGAGAGAAACAATAAAATGTTTATTTATTGACTAAAAAATTGATGCATATTTTCAACTAGGCCCATGTATATTATAATTTCAGGTGGTACCACTATTAATGTTACACGGTTGGCCAGGCTCATTCCGTGAGTTCTACGAAATCATTCCGATGCTGACGACTGTGAACCCTCAACACAATTTTGTATTTGAAGTGATTGTTCCCAGTCTACCAGGATTTGGATACTCGCAGGTACAGATCACATCTTTATGTAAAGACCTTATGGCTTCATGTACAGACGTAGGCAGATCAGGCTAAGGCAATCTGTCAAATTTCTTCAATAGACTTTCAAAGTCTATGATTGTTGTAAACGATGTAGACGAAGCTGGTGGCAAAAGCTACAGAGAAACTTCAAACAAAAACAAAGCATCAAAAACAAAACGAGTATCAAAAAATATTAAAAATTAAACAGAAAATATATCAAAAAGGATTGATACCATCATCAGTCGGTAACAATTGTGATTAAATTAAACAAATTTGACAGTTTTGGGTAGTTTGATCTTGCTCATTATCTACGAGTTACCGGACCTGCTCCGGCACTTTGTGTATACGAATATTGCGCATGCGCCGCCGCGTAAGGTATATTTTATATTATAAATGTTTAATTATTAGTCTTTTTTATTTTAGTATTATGATTAATTATTAGTTTACTTGAACTTGTGAATTAGCTCCTTCCAACTCAATACTATGAAAAACGTAAGGGAGATTTCTTTCTTCGGTTTGTAGTAGTTAGTTCGGAGCCAGAGTGCCCACTAAATTTCAAGATTTCCTCGTATCGCAATTAGCGCCGTGCCTAACACGATGCGCGGCTTATTGGCGCGGCGCCATGTGCAACCGAAATAGCCTATCTCTTTCCCTCTCACTTCAATGAAACCATATAGTTTATTATGAATACTAAACATCAACATCAATAATTTTAACACAATTTAAAGGTCAAATAATTAACTAGGCATAAATAATAAAATAAACGAACTTAAAACTAAACACATAACACAAGACAAGAGGAATATTATTATATACATTACTAAGGGGCCTAAAAATAACAACTTAGGTCATTGGGAAGTACTAGGGAACCTAGGTTGTCGCGAACAGTAATTGTTGCTTTACTGTTTAACTCGGCACCAATGCGGTGTACTCATCGATGCAACGATTCTTGTCTTACTGAACTAATATAACTACAGGGTGCAGCAAGACCAGGTTGTGGTCCGGTAGAAGTGGCAGTGGTCCTTCGTAACTTGATGCGTCGTATCGGCCACGAGCACTACTACATACAGGGTGGCGACGCCGGACATTACTTTGGCTCGATTATAGCAACACTGTTCCCGAGAGAAGTCTTGGGATTCCATACCAATTTTCCCGTGGTTTTGGGTAGTCCACTTGCGATGGCTTTGACATATTTGGGTAAGTAAATATACGAGAATACTATCCCACTCGGTGTTGAGCAGAGTTTTGGGTCACATTTGGCTACACATAAATCTATGAGTCTTATTCTTCTTCTTTTAAATTAATGGCGATCGCGATTCGCGACACATTAAAGATTACGCATTGAGAAAATGTTAAAGTAGCAAATTGTACGGAAGATTAAGTTAAAAATGGGGTCTCTCAATATGTGTTTTTACAACAAGAACTCGGGAGAAACTCCAGCTGTATGAGTCAAGTAGTACCTCAAAATAGTGACAGTTTGTCAGCTTGTTGGCTACATAAGAGAGACATTAAACTCTAAAAGTAATCATAATAGTTAGAGAGCCCACGACCAAAATTTTTGTCTCATAGCAATACGGCCAAAACCGCATCAAATCGATAGATACGATTATCCTGAACTCGAAAATACCAATATCAGACATTTTCCGCGTAGCGTTTGATCTGACCGAATTTTCAAAATTGTCAAAGAATTTTACCGAACTGCATCATAGCAATATGTCTGATTTGCAGACTGTAGTTGAATGATAGTTCTGAGATACCGGAAACATATTTTTCAGACGTTAGTGGTGTAGCGCAAACCCGTAAAATCACTTAAAAAAATTAAAAATGAGACAAAAAAAAATGTCTCATAGCAATACGTCTGAAAATCTTTTTTATTAGTAAATTTTGGTTATTTGATGCGAACAAAACAATTTTCAGACGGAAATGTGAACGCATTAAATTTTGAGACCGTTTTGAAAATGTTAACAAATTTTACCGATCGGTATCATAGCAATATGTCTGAAAATTGTTGGACATGATAAAATAAGTTGTCCACATGTGCAAAAAATTTATATCAGACAAATTAAGTGTAGCACCTTCTCTATCAGACAACTTTTCGATACTCAGATATCATTTAAAAATCGTATTGAGGCATCTTGAATTTTCTGTTACAAACCAATGAATACGTTGCGACCCTGAATTTATTAGATGATAATTAACAAAGAATTTACCCGAAACCGTAACATTGAAGTTGAAGGACTGAAATAAATCTCACAAAATGAAACTGGGATGAAGTTGAAAAAAAAAAACGGTTTATTCAAAGTTACAAAATATTCTCGTATTCAATCGCTGTCGGATTCGGAATCGTCGTCTTCGAAATCACTCTCGACGTCGCTCGGGAGATCTTCAACGTCCTCTTCTGTAAAATAAACATCGTTAGTGAAAATCACGAACTTATTTATGAAATTAACAGCAAAAGCCATGTAAACTGTACCTGTTGTGGATGATGATTTGTCGTCCAAAATAACGTTGCTCAACTCAGGTAGTTGGTTGCCAGAGAACCACGAAAACTGAAATCGTCCCTTGTCTTCATACCATCCGCAATCTGCAGGGTTCAGTTCGGTTGGCGTTTTGGTATGAGCGTTGCTCCAGACTTGTGCAATATATTTTGTTCGTAATAAATGTTTCTCCAATTCCGTTTTGCATGGTGGCAGATTGCAGGCGTCGTAATTGGATAACTGGAGATTCAGAGTTGTCGAAGCCTCGTCGTTTTTAATTTTATGTCTTCGAAAAAATGTTGAGTCGAGCTAAATCGACGTTATTAATTTTCGTTTTTGGGAGTATATGCTACACTTAAAGTGTCTGAAAACAGGTTTTTGGTAATCATGGCAGCAATACGAAAAGTTGAAAAAAAAAATTATCCGTATTGCTATGATACAGGTCGGCTAAATTTGTTGACATTTTCAAAAATGCGCTCAGGCTATATGCTACGCGCAAAATGTCTGAAAACAAACTTTTTCGTAATACAATTATAAAATCTATGTACATTTTCACTATCAGACGTATTGCTATAATACCGACTGTCTTTTTTTTTTGACACAGCAGAAATGGCCTCCCACGCAGTTGCTACACTTTCGACCGTTACTACACACCTAGTCGGGTTCAGAATCATACAATCTAACGATTTTATAGGGTTTTTGCCGTATTGCTATGAGACATGGTTTTGGTCGTGGGCTCTCGTACTATAAGCAACACCAAAACTCTAAAACATCTTAGCAGTCTGTGTAAAATTATCGATCTAACATAGAATTATAATGTATACAGAGGCCTTAGTATGAGTTTTGATAGTTTTCGAGCTCGATCAAACGTATCGTCTTTCTTCATACATTGGCCACTGTTTCTGATAGTTTACGCTAGGGGCGCTAGTGGGCAATGTATGAAAAGAGACGATACGTTTGATCGAGCTCGAAAACTAACAAACTCGTACTAAGGCCTCAGGCTGTAAAAGACATGAGCAGTCAAACGAGAACCATGTATTCTGCTCACCATCATAACATTTTTTTTCCTTTAGACTATACCTTCCTCTCCCTCCCGGATCGCGAAAGCGTTTGGACGTGTCCACTGTGTTGAGTGTCGTGAGAAATAGTAAATTAAATAAAGTTAAAAATATTATAATAGTTTTTGTGTGTGGGAGCGAGGGATTGAACCTGTGCCGCTGGCGTCCGAGTCTGCGCTGCTGACCGCTAAGCCAAATACACGAGTGACGGATCGACGAAATTTTGCTATTTATACTTGAAGCTACGACGCTAGTGACTTGCTACGGACTTACTACGAGGATTGATACGGAATTGCTACGAGTTCTACGGACAACTTTGTGAGTGAACATCAACGTTATAACTAGACCATCTTAGATATTTAATGGCGGCACGACCTGAGGCTACGACGACGTCCCCGCCCTTAGCAGTAGCGAATACACCTCCTAGCAGCTCTGCGTTCTTAAGACATATGGATACCGTACTCAATAGATCTGCCTCAGATACGGATTTGGCACGCATTACGCCTCCAAATTTTGTCTCTCAGCGAAGTAAGAGATGCAGGGCCCAGATGGAAGACTCAATCTCAAATCAAATAGACGACTTTAAGGATGAAATGCGTAAGTTGATGACGTATTTCTCTGCCTCCCAAGCTAATGAGCTTAAACAAGTTAATAGCGCACTCAAAGAAATACAGCAATCGAACTATAATATAGAAAATTCAGTCTCTTTTCTTGCTGCACAAAATGAGGAATTCAAGCAGCGGATATTAGAATTAGAAACACAAGTTAAGCAAGATAAGAATTATATTTCTATCCTCGAGAATAAAATAGAAGAAATTCAGACGGGAAGTCGTAAGTCTAGCTTCGAAATAAAAAATGTACCAAAAAAAGATAATGAAACTAAAGGAGACCTTATCGAGATGGTCAGTAGCCTCTCCGAGTCATTGGATTGTAACATCTCCAAAACCGATATTACAGACATATATAGAGTACGACCTAAGACTAACGACAAAAAGAACCCAACCATCGTTGTGGAAACCAGTTCGACCTTGCTTAAGAATGATGTTCTAAAAGCAGCAAAATCGTTTAATATCAAGCACAAAAATAAGCTGTGTGCAAAACATATCGGTTTCAAAACGCAAGAAGATACGCCTATATTTTTGTCAGAGCATTTAACCCCAAAAGGAGCGCGCCTATACTTTTTGGCGCGCGACCTGGCCAAATCGAAAAATTATAAATTTTGCTGGACCGCCTACGGAAAAGTATATGTCAGACAGAATGAAAATTCCCCAATTGTCATGATAAGAAATGAAAATCAAGTACATCAACTCTTAACTGGCCAGCACCAGGGACAGCAAATAATCTGACTATTCATGACATTCAATACTACCCCAGGAACAGTAATGTGTCGTAAGCTCCCCCAATTGCAATTGTTACTTAATTATGTATTCTTATTCTGTTGTGTATCACATTTTCTAATTCTGTTTCCATTTACTATGTTTAAAATTGTTCAATACTCTAACATACCAATACACACACTCATACTATACAACGATAGTACTATACAAAATCATTTTAATAGATATAAACTCATAGAATTGGATCCTCTACAACACGCATCATTCAAATCTCCACAAATTTTGCTAATAAATAAACTAAAGACTTATTTCACTAAGACAAAACAGCACCAGCAACATATAAACAAAAAAACTTATAATTATATATTGACGACCTCATTATCTATTAACACACATGGGTGACTCGACAATTTATAACTTGAACGTAATAGATGGTATTGAAATTGCTCGTGCTGTAGAGTGTGACTGTGCTGAACTTTCTTCATATAAGCAATTTGATAAAAGCGATCTTATAATCCTTTCCCAAAATATTCGTAGCATCTATAGTAACTTCGACGACTTCTTATTGACATTGTCTGACTTTCCCTGTGCAGTCGACATTCTGGTTATGACTGAATGTAGACTTACCACAAACAAACCTTTGCCGCAACTTGACAATTACTATTGTTACTCTACTACTCGACAGCTAAATCAGAATGACGGAGTAGTTACCTATATTAAAAAATCCCTTAAGCCTCAAGTCAAGGAAATCAGACTATCCCAAGCATCTTGTCTCCAGGTAGATGTATTTAATAACACAGTACTCTGTATATATCGCTCTCCTTCTAACACAAATGCAGATAGTTTCACCGATTCACTATGTTTGCATTTGGATACCCTAACCAAGCAGAACAATATCATAATCACAGGAGACATTAACATCAATATCTTACCGAAATTGGCAGAGACTAGCTATGAATATAATAATAGAACTAATTATTTGAATGCACTATCTGGGCATGGTATTCTCGCAGGTCATACTCTACCTACTAGAGAAAAAAACTGCTTAGACCACTTTATGTTAAAGATTAACAAAAATAAATGTTCAGCATTCATTGCAGTACTTCAGACCACAATCACAGATCATTATACTGTTTTGCTTTCTCTATCCAAAATCAAACATAAAAAACCTTCAATTAGAACAAAAACTAAAATAGACTATACTAAAGTACTTAAAGATATTCAACAAAAAAATCTTAATGAATTACTGTTTTGTAGAGATCCTTCAACTGTAGCTTGTCGTCTGATAGCTGTGCTCTCTGAGTCAATACAATCTAATACATCAAATATTTCAATTCCAAAAAGCCAGCGCACGATAAAACCTTGGATTACACCAGGCATTTTACGATGCATTAAAAATCGAAATAAAATGCAGAAGCAACTTCGAAAAGAAAATTACAACGACATTTTAAAAATAACATACACCAGGTACAGAAATTTCTGCAATAATCTTATAAAAAAACTTAAACGAAAATATGAAAAGGAATTGATTGCTAATTCGGTCAACAATAACAGACAATTGTGGAAAAATATAAAAAACATAACTTATAGCAATAAATCACATGATGACAAGGAAGCATTGATTAATATTAAAACTAACCCAATTGAGTCCGCGAATTTTATTAATGGATACTTCTCAGATATAGGGAAAAGTCTTGCCAAAAGTATCAGTCCTAGCACCCCTCATCAAATACAGGTCACTTATAATACTCAAGCCCAGGTCAACTCCCTTGTACTATTGGAAACCGATGCAGAGGAGGTTGAAAGAACTCTCATGAGTCTAAGAACTGATAGTGCTCCAGGCTGGGATAATATTCCTATCTCTTTCCTGAAACTGGCTAGGAAAGAACTTGTGCCCATAATTACTCACCTCGCTAACCTATGCATTCAGCAGGGTGTATTTCCAGCTCCTTTAAAAAAGTCAGTTGTCACCCCAGTGTACAAGGGTGGGGATAGAGACGAGATCGATAACTACAGGCCAATATCTGTACTGCCTGCTATTTCCAAGATACTTGAGAGGCTTTTAAACTCTAGATTGATAAGCTATTTGAATAAATTTCAAATCCTGGCGGCATCACAGTTTGGCTTCAGACAGGGTAAATCCACTGAAGACGCAGTAGCAGCACTTACCCAACTTGTTGCAGAGAAGGTTGACAGAGGATTTAAATGTATATCGGTATTCTTGGACCTAAAAAAAGCATTCGATACCGTCTCAGTCCCCATTCTTGTAAACAAACTGGAGCTAATAGGAATAAGAGATACTGCACTCTCTCTTTTTAAAAGTTACCTTTCGGAGAGGATGCAGAGGGTGAAATTAGATCAATACACTAGCGAAGATGTTGCTATATCGTATGGGGTGCCACAGGGAAGCGTTTTAGGACCTACATTGTTCCTAATATACATTAACGAACTCTGTAACCTGAAGATTAATAACGCACAGATTTTTTCCTATGCCGATGACACTGCCGTAGTCTTTGCTGATAAAAGCTGGACTGCTGTAAAAAGAAATGCGGAACAAGGCCTCCATGCCATGGGTAATTGGTTGAAGGATAATTTACTGACTTTAAACACCACTAAAACTAACTTCATCTGCTATAGTATACAGAATCGCACACAACCTAACCCTGACTTTCAACTAAAAATCCACACCTGCAAACCTAACATGAATTCCACTGATTGTGACTGTCCGGCTATAGGTAAAACGGATAAAATGAAGTATTTAGGAGTAGTGATCGATCAACGGCTTTCATGGCATTCGCAAATTGAAGTAGTCTCAACTAGAGTCAGAAAATTAATTTGGATATTTAAGACTCTAAGACATGTAGTGCCTGGAGGGCGAACCGATGATATTAACTCCTCCAGAAATATTCTCAAGGAAATCTATATCTCTTTGGCACAATCCACCTTAACTTACTGTATTCCAATCTGGGGAGGCGCAGGAAAGACAAAAATGATTGAGGTTGAACGTGCACAACGTGCTTTACTGAAGGTGATGCACTTTAAACGCAGAAGATTTCCCACGGACACTCTATACGCTATCAGTAAAGTAATGTCAGTGAGAAAGCTTTACATTCTTAGTACTATACTAAAAAGGCATAAAATCACTCCTTACGACCCTAGCAAAATACGTGCAAGGAGAAAAAATATTATTTCCCTTAATAAAATTAAGACTGCTTTTGCTGAAAAACAATTTAACAATCGCTCGGCTCATCTGTACAATAAAATTAATAAAATGGTTGAGGTATATAGCAAAACACTACATGAATGTAAAAAAATAATTACCAACTTTTTAGTATCTTTAAATTATGAGGAAACAGAGAACATTTTGAAACACACGGCTAAATTATAAATTTACGAACACATGTCATAACACACAAACACATACACACACATACACACACATTAACACACCCAAACACACACACACACACACACCAATTACACAACATGGAATACATTGTATACTGTATTAATTTTAGGATTTTTTTTTTCTGATTAATCTAGATGATAATTATGCTTCTAGTATAATTAAAGTAGCTATGGAAGAGCGAAGTCACCTGGCACAGGCAATGTTTGCTTAAAAGGTGACTTCAATCACTGTACATATAATGAAAACAACATGCTATTGAAATATACTATTATTATTATTATTATTATTATTATTATTATACCTGGGAAATTGATAGTTCCGATTTTATTGAAGGTCAAAGTCATAAATTTTTTTTAATTTTTTTATGAAAAGGTATTCTATACGTTATTTCTTAATTACTGTCCAAAGAAACATTATCATTTTTTTAGTATTTCATAACAAAAAATGGCTTCAAAACATTAGCGTTCAATGTAGCTCACTCGATGCGCACGGACACTAACGAACGGGGTCGCCGTCTGGCAAAATTATCGCGGTTTTGCGAGTTGCGTGCGAGTTGAGCCCTTTACATTGCGCGGTACAATTTGCATTTTTTATTAACTAAATCATTTCCCAGCAATATTTTTTTTTAAATATGTCTTATTTTGATGTATAGAATACATGGTTCTCGTTTGACTGTTCATGTCTTTTACACCCAGTATATGTGGGTAGCTAATCACCGTTATTGTTATTACTCATGTATGTATGATTGTTCGCCGGTTCCCCGCCCTCCCCAGTCTCGTATTACACGCTGTTGTGACAAGACCTTGTTTCATTGCTGCCCAAACCTATACCTAGATAATAACCGAATAAAACAAGAAAGAGCTTGAGAAGTTATAGATCTCATTAGTAAATAATCAAAAGTTTTCATTTCACTTCGATACGAATAGTACGTTTAACAGGGCTTCTGGCCTGTGACGTCAATGACTTGTACAGTCAACAGCACGTTGGGCTATACAAAACTGTAAAATTTCTCCAAACGATTTTCAACCTAAGACTATACAATATAAAGTGCATAATCGATTGGGAAAATTTGACAGCTTGTGGTAACCCAACGTGCTGTTGTCTGTACAGCGCCTGCCGCCCGCTCGCGTCCGCACAACATTTATACCTAATCCATACTTTAACTTTATAGAAGTCTTGTAATCGTAAAAAAATTCGACCTCGAGATTTTGATGGATTGACACGTTTTGGACCTCCCTAAGTCCAAAAATACTGTTTTTGGATAATTAAGTCAATATTTGTTTTCAATTGCAGGTTCTTTCTGGCCAAGTTTAATGGTTGAGCCAGAACTACAAAACCGAATGTATCCTCTTAGTGAACATCTTTCAAGGTATCTAGAAGAAACTGGCTACCTGCACATACAAGCAACGAAGCCAGATACTGTCGGTAAGTTACGCTACCATTAATCGCCATGTACAGTCAACAGCATACTAGTTTACCACAAACTTTGAAACTACTCGATTTTCAACCTTAATGCGTCACTACATAGTATAAAACAAAGCCGCTATCCGCCGTCTGTCTGTCCGTATGCTTAGATCTTTAACAACGGATTTTGATGCGGTTTTTTTTTAAATAGATAGAGTGATTCTTAAGGAAGGTTTATATGTATAATACATGCATATTTACATAAGCATTGCACCCGTGCGAAGCCGGGGCGGGTCGCTAGTTTATTACAAAGTGCAAAATTGATGAAAATTTTACCGTTTATAGTAACCTGCCGCCTGAAAGTGATACTTAGTCACCGAGCTATTTACTAATCCACTACTAATTTACTATAATGCTATTGTGATACTTGTCCTATAAAACAGCCATGTAAGTATAACGGGTGTAAAAGACATAAACAGTCAAACGAAAACCATGTATTCTGCTCACCATCATAACATTTTTCTTCCTAAAGGAAGAAAAACTATACCTGGGAAATTGATAGTTACGATTTTATTGAAGGTCAAAGTCATAATTTATTTTTTTATACAAACATATTCTAAACATTAATTCTTAATTATTGTCCAAAGAAACATTATCATTTTTTTTAGTATTTCATAGCAAAAAATGGCTTCAAAACGTTATCGTTCAATGTAGCTCACTCGATGTGCACGGACACAAACGAACGGGGCCGCCGTCTGGCAAAAATATCACGGTTTTGCGAGTTGCGTTCGAGTTGAGCGCTTTACGTTGCGCGGTACAATTTGCAATATTTTTTAACACCAAAAAATAAAAATCATTTCCCAGCAATTATTTTTTGAAATAAATAAATAAAAATAATAAATAAAAAATAATTTTATTTTTCTCCACAAAATAGCTTATACAATATATTAGGTACAGTAAGTATACACCAGATAACATAACTAATTGTGGAGAACTGGCGCCTGAACTAGGTATCTAAAAGAACCTGTAATACAGGTCACCAGGTCTCCCCAGCTATATGGTACAATGTTTGGTATTACGTAGACTATGTAAAAAATAAAATAGTAATAATCCATGCTATAATACTCGTACGTATGCTATGCTATAATACTCCTAGGAAAGATAAGTATCCTACTAATATCATAATCGTGAAATTTTGTATGGATGTATGTGTGTTTGTTATTCCTTCACGCAAAAACTACTGAACGGACTTTAATGAAACATTACAATGTAGAGAAATAATGAAAATGAGAATCAATAACATCCGTTACGATAGGGGTAGTAACAATTTCTCTGTTTCATCGTAGGTTAGTGATTGTAGCCAATCTGTAATGGTTTTCTTACACTTAAATTTGTTGAGGGCAAATATGGGTACTTTTTGATTAATAGTTTTATAAAGGAAAGGACCAAAAAAACAAAAGAATCTATGCATAAAGTGATTTTTAAATAAGGGTAAAGGTATGTCGAGTCTGTTATTACGAATGAGCATTTGGGGATTATAAGGGAACAGTGTATGTTGTTTTATAACTGTGAGTTGGATGAAGAGTTGTCGAACGGTAAGGACTTGAAAATCTTTATAGAGTTGGGTGGTTGGATAGCGATAGGGTTTGAAGAGACAAGTTTTAATCACAGCTCTTTGAGCTCTCTCGATTTCAATAAGATGGGACTTAGCCGCAGACCCCCATGTCGTGATACAATAACATATTATAGATTGGCAAAGGGCCATATACGTAATTTTGAGCGTAGGGATATCTACAATATGACGTAAATTTTTGAAGATAAAAATTAGTTTCCTAACACGAGCGGTTAAACTCTCAATGTGTGGTTTGTAGGTTAAATTGGAATCCAAGGTAACACCAAGGTATTTAGTTGTTGTTATTTGGGTAAGATTTGGACACTGACATGTGGAGAGATTGCAGCTATCGGAGGAAAAGGAGTGAGCGACGATCTTGTATTCATTCAAGTGAGGGAGAGTTGAATTTCTAATAGAAAAGAGCATGTAATTTGTTTTTTTTACATTAAGGGTTAATAAATTCTCAGCGAGCCAGTTATTTACTCGATCAAATCCCTTCTGAGCCATTCTAAATGTGTCAGTCCAGGACTTGCCAGTGAAAATAAGGGCTGTATCATCGGCAAATGTGATAACTTTGCCGTTCTCGAGCGATAAGTTACAAAGCTCATTGATATATATCAAAAATAGGTATGGTCCGAGAACGCTGCCCTGAGGCACGCCGTAAATAATTTTTTGATCTGTACTTAAGTATTGACCTATTTTCACCCTTTGTGTTCGGTTCTCAAGATAATGCCTGAAAAGATTGAGCTGATTTCCCCTGGCTCCAATTTTCTCTAGTTTGGTAATGTGTCTTATTTTGATGTATAGAATACATGGTTCTCGTTTGACTGTTCATGTTTTTTACAACCTGTATGTAAATATAGCAAATTGGCCGGCAGATGTGTTGTTGCCAATTCAGTACTCAGTAGTATTGCCGTAGTAGTTTTATATACGGCCCCTGCAACACTACACAAGATAGCTAATTAAAGTGAAATGAATTGCTACGGAAATTTTCTCAGGCGCCGCATTAACCGACTCGCCGTCTGGCTTAGCAGCATACATCCTAGAGAAATTCTCCACTTGGACGAACCCCGAATATAAGAAAGCTTCAGACGGCAGACTATTGGAACGGTTCCAACTTACCCACCTGTTGGACAACGTCATGATTTATTGGGCCACCAACAGTATAACGACGAGTGTAAGGACATACGCAGAAACGTTCACCAAGAGGGTCTTAGCTATGAGACTAGATGAGTGAGTTTTATTAATCATCTTCCCAACTTTGTACCAATTTATTTCTTTCCACACTGCAATAGGTTTTTATTAATGAAAGCATTTAAAACATGGAAGCAGCCCTTTCATACTAGCTTTTGACACCAAATGTCACACAAATATGAAAATAAATAGCAATACACGATATAATCTCCACGTAAAAACTACTTTAAATATGAAATTTTAAGGTCTATTATAGACAGTAGACAGCACTTCGCTTGTTACGCCATTTTAGAAATAAGATTAAGGACGTGCAGTGATTTACGTCAAAATTGACAAAATTTTGTGAATTTTTCAGACCTAATTTTGAAGCGATGTGAATAGACTTTGCAAGGAAGACTAATTCTTGATTAAAACCACTATAGAGATATTTTAATTTACGCTTATAGTTTTTTAAAGAAAGGTGAATCCTATAGCACAGTTGAAAATGCAGTTTGGCGCTATCTTTCAGATGAAATACCAGCATTATAATGGCAAAAAATACTTTTCGAAAATTGTTTTTCCAGTAGAAAATATGCTATTTTAAACCAAACCAATTAAGATCTCAATTTAGGAAATAATTGTGAAATCTTCATGGTGAAGATAACAAAATTGTGAAATATATACTAGGTGGTAGACCCATATGTAGGGTCGTCTGGGTAGGTACCACCGCCTTTCTTATTTCTGCCGTGAAGCAGTTCGCTGTGTTTCGGATTGAAGGGAAAGGTAGCCAGTGTAATTACTGGGCATGGAGGGCATATCATCTTAGTCCCCAGGATGGCAAACGCACTTGCGGTGTTAAGTGATTTACACTTAATATTGCAAGTGTCTATAGGCGGCGGTGACCACTTTACATCAGGTGGGCCTCAAGCTTGTTTGCCATCTTGTAACTATATATATATACTGAAAAACTTCTGGTCAATTAACCTAGTTTTGGCGTACTTTTGAAGCCCCGTCCAGTTTGGCGGTCTTATTCGTGGTACCATTTCAAAACGTCAGAAATACTTCCATGTTTTATATGCGTTCACTGTTAATACCCGACTACAGCGAAGTGAAAACTGAGGGTTATGATTTTAGCAGTCTATGTATGTATGTATGTATTTAAGTCTGCTCCTCCATAGCGCCTTTTTTTTTGGTTGTCGGGGAGGTCAAATGCATTTACGCATCGTCCCTGCGGAGTGGTGCCAACCGCAAGGGATATGTGGGACTCGAGGTAAAGGCGTTCCCTCCATACCCACTAAACATCCTCCCCGGCCTGACCTCCAGTGCGCTATTACGGGACGGCTCGGGATCTGTGCACGTGAGCGCAACTACACCGAGACCGTCCCAACGCTGCCCGTCTAGGCACTCCTTGTACACCAATTAGTGGCCAGCAGCCCACAGGGGCTACCGACTGACGCCAGCCCCTGTGGGCCGCTGGCCGACGCCTCCTCACCGACGGCTGCTCGACTCTTCCGACGGCTGCTCTCACTTTTCCGCAGTCGGGTTACAGTTTTTTAAACTCTGCTTGTTGTTATAACTTTTACTGGTTGCTATAACTTTACCGAAGCTTTTTAGGGGAAATTCCTTCCGCAATCCGAGCGGCTGCGTTGACCAATTATGCTACCGAGACACTGCTTTTCGCTATCGAAATTTGTCAGTGCTTGGTGCTTAAGTTTTTATGGTAAACATTGTTTCATCAAATCTATGAAATTTGCATTTCTAAGACCCGAACGAAATATTTTTGCAAATATTTGACGCCCAGTTAAGATGAAACTACCTTACATTATGGAATAATTTTATTTCTCCGTATACAAACGCGTAAATATTAGAATCGAATAGAATAGAATATAGCTTTAGTGTACATCAACCAATTAGACATAGACATGCGACAAAACTAATATTAATACTAAAAAAAGTCGAATTCGATTTTTTTCAGTGCATTTTTCTAGTATTAATTACCACGTAATTACAAATTTCTCAAATCGATTTTCAATCTAAGTACAAATTACTAAATCGAATGGCAAAATTTATCCATTTATGATAATCATCCATTGGTACCTACTAATGTCCGTACAATAAATAATACTTAAAATGGCGACTCCAGATAAAGTCGTAAATATAAACTTTTTTCCAGCATCCCAACAGAGGTACCAACATGGGGCATAAAGTTTAAACACGAGATCTTTTTCAACCCGGATTGTTTGCTCAAGAGAAAATTCAAGAACTACTTGCATAGTACCATGGTGGAGGAGGGGGGACACTTCGCCGCCTTTGAGATGCCAGAAGTGATGGCTAAAGATATCTTTGACGCTGTAGCAACCTTCAGACAGTTCCATAGTGGAGAAAAGTAAGTATTAATTATATTAATCCATACCAGTTATGAGCGCGATCTTAAACGCAAAATACCTAAAATCAATGTCTATTATATTCTTAATTAATGGCGTCGCGATACATTAAACGTACGCATTTTGCCAATGGCAAGTGAAAATGTAACTATAGTAACAAAAATTGTACGGTTGATTTGAGTTAAAAATGGAGTCTCTCAACACGTTTTTACAACAAGAACTCGAGAGAAACTCCAAAATCAATGTCTAAAAATCAATTTACCTCAATAGTATAATGCCTAAAACTCAAATACCCTAAGATGCACATTTAAAACGTAATTAACCTGAACAGCCGAATACCTAAAACTTAGATTAGGTACCTAAACGACGCAATCCCTAAAAAGTAATTTGTCTATGATATTCATAGATTTATAATTACTGACGTTTTTAGATTGGCAATGAATCGACTAGGGCGAGACCAAAAAGACCAAAAAGTAAAGCATCATTACTCACCAATGTGCGAGTAATGCGCATGTGAGTAATGATGTCTTTTCTACGTGATTGACAGGCCTTTTTTTCTGCCGGGGACGTCAAATGCATTTACGCATCGTCCCTGTGGGTCGCTGGCCAACGCCAGCCTTATAGGCCGCCTACTCACCGACGGCTGCTCGACCTGGCGCGTCCTCCGCAACGAGGACACCGGGAGCAGCCATCGGACCGCACCCAGGGGACTTCGGACGCGGTCGTGGCCCTGAAAAGGGTCGTCCGGAACTAGCCGTGGTGGGAAAACAAAAACAATTCGACGATGGCATGTGACTTCGAATGCCAAGGGACACTTGACATCAAAAGCCACACACCCGCCGAGAATGTTTCTTCAAGCGTGATTGACAGGCCTACTTAGGCCGCCTGCGTGTACGTGAAATGGTCTCGTCCATCGATCTCGCTCTAATATACGCGTTAGTATGCTCTTTCTCTTTCACATTGCCGATCTACGGTTTCCTATATCTATTATACAAATGTATTGGCTATATTTTAGTATACTGACTGTTGAAACATAATGCGTCGTTTATAAAATCCATTTCATCCATAATTTGTTTTTAAGTTACTAAATTAATGTTTTATTTTTAATCGCAGTAGATTAACTTCTATATATTTTTAATTTTAAGTGTTTTAGAAGTTATGAGTTTAAGTCACGTTGTATCCTAGTCCTTTGGCGTATTAGGCATTTTGAATGTTAAGCATTATGAATTTTAAACAATAATGTTCTAGGCATTGCATGATTGAGTAATTTTGCTGCTTAGGCATTTTGCGTTTTAGAAGGTGCGCTCATAACTGAGGTTTTTAAAGACCTAGTTGTTTTTATAGCCTCAATATTTGACATTACACTTGGAATGTTGTTACATTAAAAGTGTAATGTATAATACTAGAAAAATGCACTGAAAAAAATCGACTTGCCTCAGGCGGGAATCGAAACCGCATCTTCCGCAATCCGGGCGGCTGCGTTGACCATTACGCCACCGAGATTGTAATGGGTAACGCAGCCGCCCTGATTGCGGAAGATGCGGGTTCGATTCCCGCCTGAGGCAAGTAGATTATTTTTTCAGTGCTTTTTTCTAGATTAAAAAATATTCACGCGTTTGTTAACGCAAAAATAAAATTATTCCATTCTGTAATGTATAATGTCAAAAATTGAGCTTCTGTTATTTATCAATTGTAACGCCGTTAGAGTAAAAAGGTGTAGCCTCTGAACGAGCTCCTATATAGTCACCCTCGCCTTGCCAACCTACAAATCGTACATGATGACAATATTTTTCAGATATACCACTCCAACTGCCACAACAAAAACAATCTACGATTTCACAGTTAAAGACTTAAACGGCAAAGAAGTGAGCTTACAACAATACAAAGGAAACGTCCTACTCATAGTCAATGTAGCATCCCAATGTGGCTTGACGGACACAAATTACAAACAACTCAATGAGCTACACGAGCGGTATGCACCAAGAGGTCTTCGTATACTGGCATTCCCTTGCAATCAATTTGGTGGGCAAGAGCCAGGCTCGCCAGAAGAAATCTTCAAGTTTACCAAAACCAGAGGTGTCAAGTTTGACTTATTCGAGAAAGTTGAAGTGAACGGTGAGAATACACATCCATTGTGGAAGTTCTTGAAGGAATCGCAATCTGGTTCTGTCGGTGACTTTATAAAGTGGAATTTTTCCAAGTTTTTGGTAGACAAAAATGGTGTGCCTGTTGAAAGATTTAGTCCCACTGTAAACCCTATGGAAATAGAAAGTTATATAGTGAAGTACTTATGATTTTAAAGATTGTTATTACATTTTTTTTTAAATATTTTATTCCGAATTTTGTATAAAGGAGTCTTTGGAATGTCTTTATATTATTATTGGATGACTTTTATCTGACATAATTTACTTTGGCTGCAGTAAAAGGTACAAAGTTTTATTTATTTAGACACTCAGTTAAGTCTATTATCTATCTAATGTTCTGTTGGAAGACAATATGATACTGGTAATTAGTCCAATAATTGTATAAATATAATTAACAATGTAAATCAAAGATATGTCAAAGAAAACTAATATGATAAGTTTTACAAAACAAAATGCATTTCATAGCTAAATAAGGTAACTTATATTTTTATAAATATATTTTTACACATATTATTCGTTTTTTAATTACTTTTTACTTTTATGAATATTACAACTAAAAAGAAAAATCCTTTGGGGTCGCTATCGTGACTTCTAGACTTTCAACGGCAGCTACACTTAGGGTGCGATCCAAAACGATTTCAATATACTCGGGGTAAAGTGAATAATAGTTCACTATTGGTCGTTATTAAGAAGCGGTTTCACCATTGGTTAGTTTTTTTAAACTATAGTACAAAGTTAGTAGTAGTAGTCTTGTAGTTATTTTACACCAATTAGAAAAAAAGAACTTGCTTTCTAACGCTGTCTACTTGGCTTCACATAGTTTTGGAACGCAACCTTAGTTGCTTAATTTTTGCTATTATTGCGAAGGATGCACGACCGCGGTACCAAAAAAAGTTCCCGCGATTTTCTGGGTAATAAATTGTCTTATCACATTATTTTATATTTGTCTAATGTTTCCAGACGTTGAACTCTTTAGAATAATATAGTATTCTAAAGAGCATTCTTTAGAATAATATAGCATAATACTAAAAATAATAACTACTTTGAAAATGAAGGACTATATATTAGGGTGTCCCAAAAAAATCAAAGTAGTTATTTTTTAACGCATACCCTCTAATTTTGTTTCAATGATGACAAAACACTTATAAATAAAATTTCATTGACATAGGACCACGGGAACCCGTGCCGACTTGCATCGAAACATGTTAGTACTTATCTATAAAGACGTCAGTGAGCTAACGTGTTGAGACGCATATAATAACGTGCAAATGCAATTATTTCTCATTCAATCAAGAGGTCGTTAGTATCACGCAGTTATCGAAAGAGTATACTTGTAATAGGAGTCGTATAACACAAAAATATCGGGTTCTAAACAGTCCTTTAATAGAAGTTCTGGAAGTTATGTTCTACAATATCCTCGGTAAGTGAATTCAACAGTCAATTGAAGTGTAAATCTTACAATTTTGCCAGTATATTATTCCAATGGTATAAAGCGCATAAAAATACTAAATCTTCGCCTAATTCTGTGAAGTAACATGTAAATTTATGACAAGTTTGGAGGGAGTAGCAAAAAAATGCTCATAAAACACAAGATTTTAAAACGTCAAAAGTTTGTCAAAAACTAAGATAATTAATTTGATATTGCTTATGCCAATGCCCTTGAATTAATAAATGAAGACCTAATCTTCTTTCAGTAGCACAGAGAGCCAGGTCGTCGTGGCCTCTTAGCTGGGGTGGGAAAAAAACCTATTACTTCTCAAAAACGTATTTCTCTGTGCCACCTTCTTTGAGATTATCTTATAAACCATTACAAAACGACTGATTACAAATTTAGAAGATTTGCCAGAACCACAACTGAGTAGGTACTCAACCTGAAACCAGTCACCAGAAAACGTCGATGCGAAAAGACTTTAATACTCTTAAGTTAGTCGCTGCGACTACTAAAAGACAGGTGCCAGTTAAGTATGAGACGACTCAGTATTCATTCTTGAAGCTACTTTTGAGGCGCTGGGATGAAATATTGTTAAGTTTCCAATAAGTAAGGCTACGATTCCAAGAATTTGAAAGGAGAAACGGAAGAATCCCGCGAAAGTCATAAAAGTTTATTTTCAAAACGAGGTACCCGATGTTGTGAGTCTTCACTGGAAGGGCAAACTGTTGCCTGCTTCAGATCCTCGGAAATCAAAAGAAGAATATCTTCCAATTTTCAATAGGTATATCTTATGGGAATAAAGAACAAATTATTGAGGGGCTATGAATGGAAAGCTCTTCAGGAAGACAACAAGTGGCTGCTTTATGAATATGATTGTAGACTGAAATCTAGAAGATAAATTATAAATTCTGTGTTGTGACAACCAACAGGTTCAAATATGGATTGTTTCAATGATAATTGTGTCATGTCATAATTTAGTGTTTTTTTTTTCAGAGGGAAAAATTACTACTTCATTGCTGTCAACAGCAAGTCTATGTTTGATCGTCTAAAAACTATGCCACTTTCCTTAACGAATGTCCTCTGAGTGGCCAAATACTGCCTATTTTCAAAAAGCTGGAAAGAAGACGTCGTCTCTGAGGGTAGTGAACGATACAACTGAAAGAGTAGTTAAGATAATGCATGATTTCCATCACAGTCGAGAAGGAACAATATACAAGTTTTGTCACAATGTGTTTACGAATACCGGAAGATTTTTCTGACTGTAAAAAATAAACTTGAAAGGGAAAATTTAATAAATGGACCGTTTTAAATATAAATAAGTGCATAATAGATTTTTTGGGTAGTTTTAATTTTATTTATCCAACAAATATCAAGGTCTTAAATATTTTCCTATTAAACTCCATACAAAAAATTTTTCGTATGTTTGACGTCAAGTCGGCACGGGTTGCCGGTGTCCAATCACAATAATATTTATTATATGATCTATTGGGATCAAATGGAAAAAAATAAGAGGGTATGCGTATTTAAATTCACGAAAAAAAATTTTCCCCTTATGTCTTGGGACACCCTGCTATATATATACTAAATTAAACAGTTCATATAATTCAACAACAACAAGGAAATCAAAATTACACAGTTTGACTTCCCAATTGCAGCTTGGACAAATCTTGAATAGTATTCCGAGAGCTGGACTCACTCCACTGAAGTTCAGGAATAGCCGCAATCATCTGGACAATAATATTCTCAAACTCACCGAATATTCCAAATTAACTGCAATCCTAACATTGCCAGACGCCAATGTGCGTCCTATACGACTTCACTCTCGTATCCTGACCGCCCACCGGCGTCAAGCCAAATAACGTATTATGTAAAATCTAAGATGGTCTATTAAAAGGACTGAGGTGGTCTTCACTGAGGGACTGAGGTGGTGGGTGGTGGTGAAGCGTCGGTGGCGTAGTGCGTAAGAGCGTCGTCTCCCACCCGGGAGGCACTGGTTCGATCCCGCCGAACACATTACGGTACGTTACAACACGGTACGTGACCAATGTGTTTTCAAATTTTGAATGCATATGTACGTTTAATCGACGCTTTTACGGTGAAGGAAAACATCGTGAGGAAACCTGCACACACCTATGAAGAAATTCTTAGGTTATGTGTGAAGTCGACCAACCCGCACTTGGCCAGCGTGGTGGACTAAGGCCTAATCGCCCCTATTGTGGGGTAGGCTCGAGCCCCTCGGTGGGGACATTATATGAGCTGTTGATGATGAGGTGGTCTTCATATAGAAAATACTAGTATAGTTTTAATGATTATTTTTGATGATGTTGTAATTGCTTTAACCATGATGTTAAAAATCGTTCAAACTAACATCGTCACAGCCAATCAGATAAGTACAGTCAAGAGCACATCGGGTTACCGCAAACTGTCAAATTTTCTTAATCGATTTAGCGCTTTACGCCACACATTTAAAGCGGAAAATCAATTGGAGAAATTTACCAGTTTTGGGTAGTCTGATCTGCTGTCGTACGTACAATTTTAATAACATATTAGTTTTAAACGCTAGTTCTAGCGGTAGCTCTTTAAATTAGTTTTTATATTTATTTTTTGGTTAAATGTCAAATCACTAATGGGCGTCATATAAATAACATTTTTAAGCAGGCAAAGAATGGGTTAAAATTTAAATATGTAGGTATATATTAGTATTCTCAGCTTAAGATTTTTTCCACAATAACCCGTAGAAAATCGAACCATATTACACAAGCTACTAAACAAAGAAATGAATGGCTATGTGATTGTTGTAAATCTATTTTTGTACTCAATATACACATTAATTAAGTAATGAATACTGATTTGATTTGGTACATAAATGTTCAGAGTAAATAAACAATAATGATATTGACAAACTTCTACAAAATAAATGAGATCTATCTACTTTACTGGTCTGAATGAAGATTAAATAAATACAAAAACTAGTATGAATACTTTTTTTATTAAACAAAGAATATTCCTTACCATACATCCAATAGGTACAAACCAAAGACCGCTACATAGATAAATATTTGAAATAAACTGCATATTAGGTAAATTTTAAAACACCAGCTGTAAATCTCAATATAACGATAAATATATAAGTAAAACTGACATATAATTTTTTTATCATAATTTATGTATAATGTAAAAATATACTTGTGTATTCATTTAAACGTAATAAGAAAAAAATACAATTTACTTCAAATATTACTCTAAGATACACAATCACTCAAGACGTGACCTGAAGTATTGCAACACCGACAGAATATGAATTGCGTTAAAGCAATGGAATAAAAATATACTGCTCCGTAGTATTGAATAACTGCAGTGGCTCTCACAGAATCGTACCAAATATGTCTAGGCAGAGAATGAAGCCAGAGTAGTAAAGGTAAGTGGAAATGCATCAGAGACCACCTTGCGGTCGCAAGTTCCAGGCTTCTGGCTCCATTCTCTGCAACGCAATGGACCCGACCCCCCTCTGTGAATCCAAGGAATGCTACAATTTTCAATCGGAACAGTATATTGTTAATTTAACTGGTATATCTTCAGTGTCACTATTACAACTTCAGAGCAAGCCTCCACAAATCTAGCTACTAAGTTTAAGGTATATCCTTGATAACCTCGGCCAATTGTTCCCTTGTAAACATGTGGAACATGGATCCCGGGGTCATTGTCACAACTTCGACGTTGTTCTCAGACAGTTTCTCCTCCATTACTTGTTTTAAGATGGTCAAAGCGGTCTTGATTGCTTCTTTTAATGTCATGGACTTATGGTATACCTCCTGGAAATAAAATTAATAAATTTCATTTACTTGTTATTAATATTTTCACACTGGACTGCTTACAGGCAGGCAGCCATCTGTTAAGTTAAAGCGAAGGGTAGGTAGAAAGTGTTACCAATAGATTACTATTCATTGCTACAAAATCAAATTTCAATAAGGCAACCAGGTTCCCTGGGAAATCATCTATAATACATATTTGTTGCCTCCAACCTCCAAGTCTTAGGCCAATGACAATGACATAGGTACCTACTGACAGTATGAACACATGAATATATGACCACTATAAGTCGACTAAAGACAAATATATACAGGGAAACAGTGGTTTTATTTATTTCCTACCAACGACGACAAGACCAAACAATATTTATAGTTCCACTGTACACTAATTTTCATTTCATAAAGCAACAAATTATCCCACTGGGATAAGTTGCATCAAAATCTGTTTTAGATTATCACATTATTGGTGGAAAAACATACAAAATTTCATGTTTATAAAGCTTGTGAATAAAAATGATAATACCTTGAGACTTTGTTGAGCCCCCTCACTACCAGATCCAATAGCCTTAGCATCATATTGTACAAATGTACCACTGGGGTCCATATGGAAAAGTAGGGGTCCTTTTTCATCAATACCTGTAAAAGAAAAATATGTATTAGGCAACTATAAGAAGGTATCACCAAAAACAGTAATTGGGTTAAGTTACATACTAACATGTACCAAAATTGTTGAGCAGAGATTTAGTGAAGTGATTGATTACAGCCGACAGATGATAAAGAGAGTATGGAAGGAGAAAACGTATTACGCTGACCCGAAATAAAATTGGGGACAGGGAAAATGAGCTTTACGCCCATATTCACAAACAATACTTGTCTAAGTAAAAAAACAATGCTATGCAAAATAAGGCATTTCTCAGTACGTGCCATATACCAAGGCTTTTGAAGTCTCATAGTGCACCCGGACGCACAGAGACGTAAAAACCAGGGATGTTACGGAGCTTCGACTCCGGTTCCGTTAAGTCGGAACTTCCGATTATTATTACACCTTCGGTTCCGACTTCGGCTCCGACACTTTTAAATCGGAGGTTTTAATCGGAGGTCGAAGCATAACATAGCGGCGACGGCGGCCTGTGTCGACTGTTATGAAAGGTTTTTTTTCATTGTTTGTGTTTTATTTTATAATTTAAAAAAAATTGATTTAAGAATGTTTTATTTGTCTGTAAATAAAAATTCTGTCTCATGCCACCACTTCTGACCCTGCCTCCGACTCTGATTCCGACTCCGATAAATCAAATTTAAAAACTCCGACTCCGACTTCGGTTCCGATAAAACTACCTCCGTTACATCCCTGGTAAAAACTATTCATTGACAATACTTAAGTGGGGATGCGTACTTTAAAATGAACGCACAGCTTAGGTAGCTAACTAGCTATATTATATACTAGCAACGCACAGGTGGAGATGTCAAAATCAACTTCTATATGTCAAAAGTTTCAAGATTGAAGTTGATAAAACGTCAATACATTCAATTATGTGAACTCAAAACTCTGAATCACAGAACTCTATTCAATGCAATGCATTTACTTATCCAAGAGTTGAGAAACCTCATAGTAATGTTTGTGAATACTGGTGTTAGTGAAGTCAATAATAACAGGTAGCCACCCTGTCGCCTACATAAAAGGGACAACAAACTCAAACAGCAAGTAAACCTTCCCCCTGTTACAAAACATGCACTAAAGTTGTGGTTTAAAACTGACCTTTAGAAAATGTGTAAGAGAGAATTGAGGCAGAGTATTATATGCAAATTAGGTAATTTTAAGCCTAAAATGCTATCTCTGTCTTTTATTCAGTAAATAAAAGTGCTGGCATCAGTTTTAAACCATGACTAACTTTTTGTAATAAGGGGGCAAGTAAACCAACAAACAATAGCCAACAGCCAGGATACATATATTTATTGATTGATATTTGAACATTCTTATACCTTTTTTGGTTGTGAACAGTCTACCCACAACCAACATGGAAATAGTCCAGGGGACAGAAAAAAAAATATGGAAAAAAAGCCCTTGTTTAGATGTTAATTATTAAAATGCAATGCAATTTAAATTTCCAGTATATTGTGGGTGTAATAATCTGAATGTAATTTCTAACAAAGGTTGTCTTTGTTCGCTCCTGATGCAATAACAAGAAATAGAAGACATTAACTTCTTGCATGCTAAGTTTAGCAACATAATTTATCTGTGTTTCAGCCAGAGTTATTACGAAAATGTGTATTGCATGTTTATAATCATTAATAGGTACTAGTTAAACTTAAATGTGTTGTAATAATTTAGAATAGGCATGTGTCAACTTCTAAATGAAAATATAAATTGAAAATATTCAGTACATTATGAAAAATTGGGTACCATAGGCATAATTGTAGGCAAACGTTAACATTTGAAACTTAAATCTTTCAAGTATAAATTATAAAATGTATTAATAACATACATTTTATAATTAAGTTTCATAGTGAAATGATATTTTTCAAAATTTATCATATTTAATGACTATTTATTTTGTTACTAAATTTCACATAATCACTAACCTGCGAACATAACAGCCACTCCAAAAGGCCTGGACATCGCAGTACCACTGTCGTCATCACTATCACCAAACTGTATCGCAAGATTGGAAACAGCCTGTGCACACGACTCAACACTCATTCTTTCATTGTATACAAACCAGTGGTTCTGGCACTCAACTCTAGCACGCTCCACCAATGTTCTAAAATACAAAACAATGTTGCTTATCACTTTATCTTTAAGGTGTAAGATTTAAGGTAGCCATTGACTATGCATCCATTTAGTAAGCTTCCAAATGGATGTAAGCACCTAAGATTGATTATGACACTATTGCCTATGCTTCTGTTTGGATGTATGCATCGATACTTTGAACATTGCAGTCAAAGATAATATACCTATGGTTGCAGTGACTATTTACACCATACAGTGTATGTAGTTTGGAAATCCAAAGCTGGAAGACATCCACAATCAATCCAAATAAATCCAAAAGTGGCATACATTTTCTACATTCACGAAACGATTTTGGAAGACATCTACTCCATTTGGGCTATTGGACACATTGTCAATGGCTACCTTTAGAAAATGTGTAAAAGAGAATTGAGGCAGGAGTATTAGGTATATGCAAATTAGACAATTTTAGCCTAAAATAGGTCTCACCTTGAATCAGCCATCAGACCAGATACAGCACAAGCAATATGCCTGTCGACTTCTACAATTTTCTCAATAGTAGTTGGCTCCATAAGAGGAGAAGTGATTCTCTTTTCAACAGCTAAGACAACCCCTTCGGAGGTGCATATTCCGATTGCAGTCGACCCCAGCTTGATAGCTTCAATGGCATATTCAACTTGGAATAGTCTACCTTCAGGACTGAAGGTGTTAACCCCGCGATCATATTCAGAACGTGTCAGGAACATCTGAAATGAACCAGTAGTTTCAACACCGGCCATACAGGTTATAAGCAATGACAAAGCTTTTTCTCGATTTTCATCTAGCATTTATGAAACAAAAATTGTTGTAAATTTTAGACGTACCTTTTAAATATTATAATATACTGAATTTACAAAGCGAACAGGTGTTGGGTTTTAAGAAAATTACAAGTATTTCCTTCCAGGGTTTTTAGTTTGGCCCGGTCGCTGACTTGCAAACAAAAGTGTTCTACAGATTATGAAAGGTAAGTAAGGTACGTAACATCAATGACCACAGACTAGTTGGTCAATGACATTAAAGCTTCATGGTGACATTACAATAAACAAAGTAAACGAAACGCAAGTGTAATATTATCTTAGAAATATAAAGAAGAATATTATTGGTTAAATAAATAATAATTTGTCTTTGTTATTTATCACTTAACAAGCAAATAAAATCATAAAAATTAAATAAATTACCTATTTAATTTGTTTGGTTTTCTTACTATGATAAAATTAAACTATTAATTTTAATACAATAATTTGTATTAATTTTAAAGCATAATAATTTATTAGTTCGGGTCACAGAGTATTTATTTATTAAACCAACGTACGTTTGTATATAATGAGGTATATAGGCACTTGTCTGGGTGTCGCAAAGGGGGTGCAGGATTTGGGTTAGGTTTTTGGGGTTTCTGATTCGCCAGTGGGGATTGGAAGTAGGGGCTCTGCCGGTTTCCCAATCCCCCACCATATATGGTGAAGAGGGAGTGCCAGTGGGTTGTTTTAGTGGGTAGACTCGAGGGGGACCACATACCCCTCCCAACCCTGACGGGAGGGCATGCGTAATGCATTTTTAACCAGCAAAAAAAAATCCGGAAGTGGTCTCCCCTTGACTTTCTCGTATACCGGAAACGACTCAAAAGTTGATAGAAACCTTATATTTTGATGTCATACATGCATGTTAAATTTTGGTCAACCATCCGAGCAAAGACCGCGCACTTGGTTGCTTAGCTTTCGTGATCGACGACTCAAAAGTTGATAGAAACCTAATATTTTGATGTTATACATGCATGTTAAATTTGGTTGCAATAAGTTAAAGCATACTCGAGTTATCGTACTAACGCACAGACACACAGACATACCCACAGACATAATTCCATAAACGGTATTTTTAGACTCAGGTCCAAAACGTGTAAATCCGTCAAAATCTCGAGGTAGATTTTTTTACGATTACAGGACTTCCTCTATACTACGTATACGAGAAAGTAAAAATAAATAAAAATACAGTTTCTGGCGCTTCGCCGGCCGCTACCGCGGCATGTTCGCTACGCTCGCTCGTGGCTCGCTCGGCTCGCGCGTATAGGTCACAAGTTGAGTTGGTCACAAGTCTAACATAACCTAACCTAAGTCCTGCACCCCCTTTGCGACACCCTAACCAATTTATTAGGTATGTCATGTGTACCTATTGGTTTATTCGATATTATTAAAATAATTCACTTTTGTAATATTCATAACCAACGACAACAAAACGCATTTTCTATGAAATTGCCAGCTGTACACTCTTCATTGAAATCTTAATTCTATCTTATTGAAATGAAATGAATCAATGTTTACGAAATTGTTAGGACATTACCGATAACAATGGATACACAGCTATTTAGATAAAATATCATTCATTAACAATGTAAATAACTTAATGGTATTTATAGGGCACAATCATAACAGTCTTCACATTCTAGTGGTGAGAAGAATTACATATTTTTGGTGAGTTCAAATAAATTTTACGTAGCTAAAATTATTAAAATCCTTTTTCAAGTACCTATGTTAAAATGCATATCGTCGTGTCTGTTATTTTTTATGGTGGTTATAATCGTTATTTAATGCACAACAATCTAAAAGATAACATGTTTTGATTTTTTTTAAATATATAAAGCTCCCTCCATACCGGATTGCACACGAAGTCAGATTAAAAAACAAAATTCTAAACGTTTCGCTACAAATGATTTCCAAATGTTATTGAATATCCTAAGTTATTAAGTAATTATTATCCGATTTATGTATTATATCTTTTGGTTTAATTTTTCTCAGTCAGAAATTAGGTGCTTATATGGGGTTCCGAAATAATACAGGATCCATAATATGTAATTTATCTATTTCCGTTTCGTAGGTACCTATTAATTTACTCACACAGACTACTAAGGGGATACTTGTTTACTCACTTCAAAGTTCAACCTCAGTTGTAGATTTTAGCCCAGAAATTTTAATCAGTCGATGTTATTGCTTAGTAGTAAACTACCTAATAAAAAAATAAAGTACTTACCTAAATATAAAAATATGTAAAATTTAATATTTTAAATACCTACCTACTTAGTTCAATATTTTTTTTTATAATATGGCCTCTTGTCAGATTAGTAGATAACTTATTTATTTTGTGCTAGTGCTCTAGTGCTAGACTATTTGCAGTAGGTATTTACCTACTTGCTTATGTAGGAGAGGCGGTGTTTATAATTTATTTTTAATTAAGGTTAATACCTACGTAGGTACAATAATTCCAAGTTCGGCATTTGTTTTGTAGCCATTATAACAACTATAGGTATAGGTAATAACTCGTATTTTATTTTAAATAGGACGAAACAAGGTTGGCGGGCGTTTATAGTTATAGGTTGGTTAATTAATACCTATGATCATATATGTATCTCAGATTTATACTGCTTCCATACCTACATCAAAAAAGAGATCGCACTCTGCAGTTAAAATATAAAAACCGCATTTTTATAGGAAACAAACATGATTTGCGATTATGTCCGCTAGGGGCGCTGTTCACGTTTCCTATAGAAATTGAGCTCTTAGCGCAACTAAAATAGTTACGTTTTTTATACTAAGAAACTTACACTACGGGTACTCTCCCCGATCCCTCCACAGTACGCACGACACACCCGAGCCTTTAGAGGCATTACTCTGCAAGACCATATACGTTCGTATTTACGGATCTATCCGCCTCTTTCAATCAATCTTAATTTTAGTGTGAGTGAGAGGGATAGATATTGCCGAACATACGGGACTTAAAAGAGTAGGCCCTCAGGTCTGCCACTCCCTTTCGATCCGAACCCTGCCCCTGCAGAGGCTCTGGACAGCAGTAGACTCATGGGAGATACCTGTTGACAAGAAACCCTCTACGAAAAGTTCGCCCCACAGGCTAGTCCTCGCCTTCTTAAGGGCGCGTATGGGCTGGCTTTTTTCCCTTAACTCCCTCAGTTTCTCGCTCTTTCCTTCCCCTCGGGAGAGAATGAGGTGCACAATGGGCTGCGACCTTGGCCATACTAAATGCAGCGTCCCAAGGCGCGAAGCAGACCGATCGGGCGTCGGGTGCGGACATCATTCTGTTTCATTCAAATACCGTACCAAACACACGGCAATAAGGACCCTAATTGAAATGGCGTGCTATAGCGCGTCCGACGAGGCCCGTTGAATTTTTTCAATTAATGAGCTCATTGCCGCGTGTTTAGTATATAATTATTTACCTATGTAAAAAAATTAATTCGTTGTGAATGAAATAGGAAGTGTTCAATAAAAATACACGTTGCTTTTTGATAAGATTTAATAAAATTACCTAATCTGAAATTTAAAAAGTGTTAGGTATCTCTGGGTACCTATATTGAAGAATTCAAGCAATCAATTAAGAACAGCACAATATAATAGTCCATAATTGGTCTTTGCCATATTAAGTAGATACCGTGAAACCGTCCAACTTTGCCCAGTGTGTCTAACTTTGCCCAAACACTAAAATTAACTAAAATCTTGAATATTCGATTAACAAATCTCTTAAGTACTGCATAAAAAATAAATCACACCGTTTGTTGGTCGCTGCGGCGCATTCGCGACTGGATGTGTGTACAGAGTGTATACCGAACTCGAGGAGCGTAGTTATGACGCGCTCCGACCGTTTGTATGAAGATAGAATACTGTAATATAATATTACTGTGGTAAGGTCGCCATAGTTCCACGGGGTAGAGAAGGGGACGAGGGTTGGTAGTGTCAAGTCAGTTTTGCAAGGAAATACGCTACGGCTGCTTACCACCATGGAGGCCGTATGCTAGTACCGACCGCGCACTTGGTTGCTTAACTTTCGTGATCGACGGCTCAAAATTTAATAGAAACCTTATATTTTGATGTCATACACGTATGTTAAATTTGGCTGCAATAAGTTAAAGCTTGCTCGAGGTATCGTGCTAACGCACAGACACACACACAGACATAATTCCAAAAAAATATTTTTGGACTCATCGAGGTCCAAAACGTCAAAATCTCGAGGTCGAATTTTTTGACGATTACAAGACTTACTCTATTCTATACAACGTACGAGAAAGTAAAAACAGTTGAAAGTGATAATCACCGAGAGTGAAGATTACATATCCATTGCAGTTTTACACGACACGCTATTATGGCACTTGTCGTGTAAATCAGGAATGGATATGTAATTCAATCGGTGATCTTCACTTCCATCTGTCAAAAAAAGTTAGCGAATAGCCCCCCTGCCCCCCTAGCACGGGCCGTGGACAAATTCTCCTCGGGGAAAACAAAATATTTTCCTCTCGCTCTAACTCTCACTAAATCCTGAGAAGAAATAGTGTCAAGTGGTGGAGAGAGATTTTGTCCACGTCCCGTGCTAGGGGGGCTGTTTGTATTGCACTGATGCTCGGTTCTCCACTGACGCGCCACTCTCTCCCCGATGTTATCCGATACGGTCGCGCGTTTGTAGAAGATACAATCTTATTTTTTATTTATACTTTGCACTCACTTTCGTTTAACAACATGAAGTATGTAACGGCGGCGGCGTGCCTTGCTGTCTCGGGGTATGACGCCGGTTTCGACCTTTTTGTATTCGTGTATATAATGTCAGTGCTAAATTAATTTAAATAACGTCGAAATTCATTTGTCCACAAAAAAAAACCTTTGCTAAGTCGAGTCTTGCCGTGCCGAGCCATGCCGTTAGTATAGTGGCCGCCGGACCTTAGTATGCAATGTAGCAAAGATATTTGATTTTTAAATTTTTCTATTCTCGTTCCACACACACTGTGTTGGTCAACTCACCAACAGCATCATCCAATGAATTTACCACGGGCCTCATATGGTATAGTTACGTCGCTGGCAATAGTAATCAGCTCCTCAAACTTTTATGTTGATAGTTTTGCTTTACACGCAGGTGGCCAAGTACCTATATACCTGAACTGTGCTGCGTAGATTTATTAAATATATCCCACCATTTAGGTATTATACGTAGGTACTTAATAGTTAATCATTGATGTGTAAGCAAAACGCATAGGTTTGTGAAGCATACCAGTTTTTTAAATGATTTTTATTTGTTTCAGGAAAAATAGTACCTAATTGAAGACATCAATGTAAAGATGGATACCAAAGAAGTTTCAGATATAAGAATCGTGGGTTACATTCTCTCTTTCGTTAAATTGGATGACTGCTACGAATTTTACTATAACACTGGAGAAACAAGCAGAGTGTATATATTAAACAGCCATGTTGTGCGATTCTACATGTCACCCTTCGGCCATTTCCGAGAATACCCAGTTCCGGTAAATCCTGATGATACCGCGAAAATGGTAGTTAAAACTTTAAGTGACTACGGGCTAGCAGCTTTCAAAAAATCCACTCTCAACAACGATGACGGCAATACGTATAAAATTGATACAGATAAAATTCAAATAATATTCGATATAACAAGTGCAAACATGACAATAATAGATAAAAGAACAAAAAAAACTGTCTTATCTGAAGCTCAATCCTTGTTTTATAATGTCAATCATAGCGCAACACAGACATTAAGTCAGGACAAAGATGAATATTTCTTTGGTGGTGGGATGCAAAACGGGAGGTTTACACATAAAGGAGAAATCATTAACATTGCTAATACCAATAAGTGGGTAGATGGCGGTGTAACATCTCCATGCCCCTTTTTCTGGTCGACAAATGGCTATGGTGTACTGAGAAATACTTGGCAACCAGGAGTTTATGACTTTGGACACAAAACGAAAGATATGATAAAAACAACACACGACAGTATGGAACTGGATGCATATTATTTCATAAATTCGCAGCCAAAAGACATATTATGCGATTATTACGAACTAACTGGACGACCTATTTTCATGCCAGAATATGCTTTTTACGAAGCGCATTTAAACGCATTCAATAGAGATTATTGGGTCGAAGTCGATTCCGATTCTCCACATGCAGTTCTTTTTGAAGATGGAAAATATTACAGATGTTATAAACCTGATCAAATGACAGACAAAACTGGAACTTTGGAGTCTCTAAATGGTGAAAAACATAACTATCAATTCTCTGCTCGCGGGATGATAGACAGATATAGAAGACATGACATGCCATTGGGTTGGTTTGTTCCCAATGATGGTTATGGATGTGGATATGGTCAAACAGATAGTTTGGACGGAGATATTGAAAATTTGAAATTATTTGCCGATTACTCTAGATCCCACGGTGTAGAAGTTGCGTTGTGGACTGAATCGAATTTACACCCTGCTGATCCAGATCATCCCAAAAAAGGTGAAAGAGACCTTGGTAAAGAAGTTGGAGTAGCAGGGGTTGTAGCCCTAAAGTGTGACGTTGCATGGATTGGAAGCGGATACTCATTCGGTTTGTCTGCTGTTGAAGACGCTACTAATGTGTTTGTCACTAAAACAAAAAATAATATACGACCCATGATTATAATGGTGGATGGATGGGCAGGCACTCAGAGGTATTCAGGCATTTGGAGTGGGGACCAAGAAGGAGGCGATTTTGATTACATACAGTTTCACATTCCTTCGTACATTGGTGCTGGACTTTCAGGCCAACCGGTAATTGGTTCGGACATAGATGGAATTTATGCAGGTGGGGTAAAGGAAATCAATATACGTGATTACCAATGGAAAACATTCACTCCTCTGCAACTAAACATGGATGGATGGGGCGAAAAAATTAAAACCCCTTTCGCATACGACGACGATGCTACTGACATCAACAGAGCTTACTTAAAGCTTAAATCAATGCTAATGCCATATAATTATACCATAGGTCATGAATCGATTGAAGGATTACCAATGGTTCGAGCAATGTTCCTCGAGTTTCCCAATGAAACATTAGCATATACAAAAGCTTCTCAATACCAGTTTATGTGGGGCCCTAATATTCTGGTAGCACCTATTTACAATGCAAATTGTCATAAAGGTTATCCTCTTCGAGATGAAATATATCTACCAAAGGGCGAAATATGGATTGATTTTTTTACAGGGAGACAGTATATGGGCGGCAAAATACTAAACAACTTTGATTGTCCACTATGGAAAACACCAATCTTTGTTAAAAATGGCGCCATAATTCCAATGGTAAATCCTAATAACAATCCCAAGGAAATAGAACGAAGCAATCGCATTTTTACTTTATATCCCCATGGTGAATCTAATTTTGAAGTGTACGAAGACGACGGATTAACATCTGATTACATCCATAACAATTATGCCCTAACTCAAATTAGCATGATTGGACCCCACCGTAACAAGCTACATAAATCTTATATATTTATTTCCAAAACGCACGGCGATTACAAAGAAATGGTTAAAGAAAGGTCAACATTGCTTCAAGTAAAGGCTGCTCAAGAGCCCACCGATATAAACTTGGCCATTAATGGAAAACACGTTGATATAATAAAAGCAAAAGATGGTGCAGATTTTCAAAAACATGAAAATGTATACTTCTACAGAGAGGACTTTATAATAAATCCTTACCTTGTAAGATTTAATGATTTAACCATGAACCAGAAATTTATTTTGATAAAAATTCAAAAAGTAGATGTTACAACAGATGAAATTCAGTTAAAAATTAATGGATATGTCAGTGAGACTGAAGTTTTTGGTGATCTTATTTCAGCTGATTCACTAAAAATACCGTCTAATCTTTGTAACACTGCAGTTACATCTAATTCTACTTCTTTAAAATGGGATCCAGTAGAAAATGCTCAATATTATGAAATTGAAAAAGATGGTGTTGTATACACAAATATAATTGCGGATACGTTCACTTTTAAGGAATTAAAGTATGAATCAACATATACATTTAGGATTCGGGCCGCTGTTAATAATAATGTTTCTGAATGGAGTGAAAGTGTTCAAATAAATACATTGCAAGGCCCAAACGATAATGTAGTTGAGGATGTGATTAAGAGTGACAATGTTGACATTAAACAAGACCCATATGAAAATACAATTGGGGATGTGATTATAACACAAAATGTGTCGTATGAAACATGTCACGATGTAATTAAAGTTGTGGGTGGGAAAATAGGAGATGTTTGGAATATCAGAGAAGAACCTCTAGAAGAATGTATTCTACAATTAACTTTTGATTTGGGACAAGTACAAACTGTCAGTAAAATATGCTACATACCCCGAAAAGGTGAGCATATACCAGTTATAGCATTTACGTACAGGTTCTCAGCTGACGGTGAAAACTGGTTTGATGTTCTCGATGGCGCAATTTCCAATGACGATGAGTCTGTGAAAACAATTACGGACACAGAGAGAACTTTTCGTTACATGGAAATGAAATTTGTGGATATTGCATATGATTTCGATGGAAAGGAGATTGTCTTTTATAAGCATGCTCAATAAAATAATTGAAAATGAATTTTGTGATATAATATTCGTATAAAAAAATGTTTGTGCTAAGAAATTATATTTTAATGTGCTTTAATAAATTATCATTTACATAAATAAATATATTTTAACATAAATATAGTTTGATTTTACAAATCCTCCGCATTTCTGACTGCAATAATTGTACATATAGAAGCGTTGGCGTCAAAGACACAGCTTATAGACAAATCTTCTAAAACACAGTTATATTCATGATCTGGATACCGATTCCTCACGTAATGCGACCGAGGATCATCAGCTAATAACGCCTCAATGTTAGTTTTAAAAGACTGGGCGCGATTTCCTATCAGTTCGTTCAGTCTCTGTAATGCATCGTCTGAGAACCTGACATCGTATGTTTGCGAGGGTGGGTCAGATATCCACGGAGCTACTCTTATGCCATCGTGCGCTAAATTTATTAAATGTGCAGACTGAGGTGGCGTAAATCTTTCTTGGCCGTCTGGTGCTCCTCGCTCTGTTTCTGGTCTCCTAGGAGATGTAGGTCTAAATTCTGATCCATCAAGCATATCTACGCTTGACGGTGAATCCGGAGAAGGAGATACTGGTGTCAAGAGATTACTGTGAACATTCCCAGGGGATGAGACTTCTTCTTCATATGGTGATCGCGATAAAGGACTATTAGTGTTGATGCCAATTGGATTCGTTAAGCGCGGACTCAAGCTGAAAACAATTTTCACCATAAATGATCGTATTCTCATGACGGATAAACGAATCCAGTTACCTTGAATTTAAGGTTTCGTGTTAGTTGATTAAGTTTGAAAAGTCTATGACTTAGGAAACAGGTTTTAAGAATATGAGACACTAGGCAATTAAACTATATTTTACATATATTTCCGCAACTCTTATGTATCACAACCCAAAATACATGGTAGTTTGATTCAGTTATCTCAAAGTTCCCCTAAAATCTAGCTAAGAGCGATGGCACACGGCGTTTTTTCATCGCGCAGACAACGCGCTTCAAACGCGATTCGAACACAACCTTATAACCTAAGCACACGAATATAAGATAGTGAAAAATTGTCATAGGGTATTTGATTGAGCTACATACTTTGAAAGATTTTACTGGATATATTTCTTCCCTTTTCGCAACTACGCATAACTGAAGTTTACGCCTCAAAACTCACCTTCTGTTGTCAAAGTGATCATCGTCCATCTGCACATTGCCCAAAGCTTCAGCTGCATCACTAATACCTTCTGTGGGTGGTCTAATTAGTGAAGATATTGTGTCGTCAAACGCCGGTACTGGGTAATCATACTGTGGTATGTATGGTTTGATGTCTAAAACTGGAGTTCCTTTTACCATGTCCACGCCAAGGAAATGGATTTTGTTACCTAAAATTTATTGGCACTACTCAGTGGATGAAAAATCGAATAAAGACTAATAACTTTAATAATTTAATTTTGGTTATACATATAGCAGATGGCACCTTCAAATGTAGTTCTAAATTTCTACTACTTTGGAACTACATTTGAAGGTGCCATCTGCTATGCATATTATTATATAATTTCAGCCGAGAGACGCCCACTGTCTGACATAGGCCTCCCCCAAGGATCTCCAAACCGGTCGGTCCTGCGCTGCCCGCATCCGGCGGCTTCCCGTGACCCTTACTAGATCGTCAGTCCACCTTGTGGGGGGCCTACCAACGTTGGGTTTCCCGGTACGTGGTCGCCACTCGAGGACCTTTCCGCCCCAATGGCCGTCAGTCGTCCTCGCAATGTGCCCTGCCCAATGCCACTTAAGGTTCGCAATTCTTTGGGCTATGTCGGTGACCTTGGTTCTCCTACGGATCTCATCATTTCTGATATGATCACGCAGAAAAACTCCGAGCATAGCCCTCCTCAATGCCCTTTGGGTGACCTTGAGCCTTCTTATGAGGCCCATTGTAAGGTCATAACTGGCAACACACACGAATTAAAGACTTTCGTCTTAAGACACTGAGGTAGAATTGAATGATAGTTATTTTATATTATTGGAGCAGTGCTGTGTAAATTAATAAGGACCTAATGAGATACAATAACATATTATTGCAATGAATATACTACCTCCTACGTTAGCAACGAACGCGACACAGCAAAAGCGACGAGAGTGCTCAAACTAATTATATCTCCTGCTTGCGGCCCACAACAGTGCGTCGAGATGGCATCTGATAGGTCAAGCTATTGTGCATAAGCCCCCCATCCACTAGCGTTTATTTCTGCCGCAATGTCCAATCTATAAGGAATGAATTCTAGTGGATGGGCAAAGCGCGAAAGAATGACGGTGTTCAAATCTTTTTGTCCCTTCCATAGAGCCTACACGACGTGACAAGTTTGACTTAAATAGAGAGTCACAGGAAAAAAGCATGTAGAGATGACATGAGTTAGTGGCCTCAACGGTTTTATTTATCCCTACGATGATTATCTACAGTTTATCCATGACGACAAGTCACATAGAATAAATGGATTTGGGCCTTAGTGTTGCGTCGCGTTTGTTGCTAACGTAGGATAACGCACAAAAGATAATAATATAAGTCTTCTGAAATAACTTCAGGGTATCAAAGCTTAGAGATTTGTCTTCCAGAAGTTATTTCAGAAGACAATGTTTGTTTATATATCTATTATTTAATTCCGCAAAAAGCAGCTGTTTCAGAATTGTCATCGCAATTCTGTGTTTAGGTAATATAAATCTTTACCTTCTATACTATGTATCTTCACAAGAGACAACCCTATCGGACATGGTCTATGGGGTGACCGAGTCGAAAACACGCCACGTCTCTCACCACCCAGACGTGGTGGTGTTACTTTAGCTGGCACATTATTACTTTCTGTTGCATGAAAATGGTATATGATCCTGAAAATATTAAAACATAGATATTTTAATGGGAAAATAATTGAAAGTCCAAACTAATCATTTTTTTTTTCTCTAAGCATCATCTCCACAATAGAGGTAATTGTAGCAATGTTATCGCTGTGTTCACTAAATTCTATATTAAATTATGGAAGTGTCTCCACATGGAGATGATATAGCGACGTTTTTTCATTTTCATTCGTGTAAAGGACCTGACGAAATGATTGTTGAAGTGCCTATGTATTGATATAAATGTAGATTTTTTAATTGTTATTATTAATTTATTTTGTATTGACTACTTTTTTTTTTAATTGACTACCTTTTTATTAATAATAATTAATTTTAATGTTTTCTGTAAGTATATTAATTTAATCTTTTTTTTTAATTAATTCATTGAAATTTAAATTTAAATTAGAACCTAACTTTTATTATATAATATTTTGTTATTTTGACTCTAGTCTATATTAACATGTCTGTAATAATTTATTAGTGGAAACTTTATTGACAAATGTACTATTTTCTAATTTTTTTAATTGTAATTGTGTATAAATATTGTTTGTTTCCCAAATATAATATATAAATAAATAAATTTAAATCAGCTATTTGCTTGTGGGAGATGATGTCTTAGTCCCAGAAACTAGTTGACATAGCATAACATAACAGCACTCACAGCAGAGTTGATATTGAACCGCAAAAATATTTTTTATTGCATTGCTAAATACTCATTCAAAATTCTTTTACGTCAATTGTTAATTCAATAAATTCAGAATGACCATGACCAGTTTCATGACCAATAAAGGACAATGCCAGGATTATATGGAGCTTTGCCCAACTTCAAAATATGCACACCCACTAATTATAGATATTGCGTCATATGCACTATTTTAATGGCTTTTATAGTAAGCAAAAATGATACGAAACACCGAGTGATTCAAAAGATATTAGACAAATAAAATTAGTGCCTGATAGTAACGAATAGCAAAGTTACAAAAACACGAATTCATTATTTCTTAGCAAATAATATATTACATAAAAAATCATGTTTTAAAATCGGTAACTAATTGCGTCGTATGCAACTACTGGAATGGCATTTGAAAGAAAGCAAAAAAGATTTAAAACACTGAGTGAATCAAAAGATATTAGAGAAAAAAAAATGAGTGCCTAATAGTAATAAACAGCAAAGTTACAAAAACACCTTTTAATTCTTTCTTAGCAACAATTTTTTTATTTATAAAAATAATGTTTTAAAATCATTACATAATAATTACCTATTTACTGTACGGAATTGACTTATGTTGCCTTACAAATATTTATGTTTGGCTCAAAAGGCTAGATTTCAAATAGGAGATTAAAAACGGATTCCAAGTTACAAATATGAGAAAATACTTTTAAATTACAGTTTTTCTCTCGCTTAACGTTTTAAGTTTTAAGTCCCACTAAAAATATTAGAATAATTTATATTTTTATTTACTTTTTATTCTAACTCTGGGACCACAGGTGCAAATTCGGGCATTGTCCTTTCAGTCAGTAATGTTAAATAATCCTATTGAAACTTGTAGCATAAAAAACAGAACACTATATATCATTACCCACAGTCTAAGTTTTTTAATAAAAAAAATGTAACTCTTTAGTTCGATATGAGCTCAAGGGACTTTATTAGCGCTCCTAAAGTGAGCACATAATGCAACTATGTGCTCACTTTAGAAGCGCTAATTATTTCTAGTTTTTTTTTTCACTAGAACTGTAAGTTACACTTATGAGCAGTTGCACTAAAGAATACTTTTTACAATTCTGTAAATAATGAATGTATATTTAAAAATGGAACAAACCATTCATATGAATGAGAGAGGTACACTACCTGTTTCAAAGGACTTAGATGAAGTTTTTTTTTGTAATTAAGTAGTTTATAAGTATTTTATAGCTAGCTTTAGTAACCTTTTTATATTTTGCAGTGTATACATGTATACTTTAGTACCTTCTTTACCAGTTCATGTGAATTCAGTTGACTTTTAAGTTACTTAATACAAAATTATAAAACTTAAAATTTGGTGCAACTGGCCATTACGGTGTACAAAGCTTTTATTGAAAAAATACTGTTTACTCACCACATATGAGAGAATTCATCAAGTCCACTCAGAGCATGATCTGGATTGTTAAAGATACTAGTATCGATAATAACAGTTCCTTTAGCCTTTGCCAGTACCGAAGGTTGTCGAGGGACAGCTCTTTTGTTTTGGAATGTAGTTTCTATCACACCAATAGGTTTGAATGATATACAACCAGAGTCTGATGAAGTAGATGGTGTATTAATGTGGTTATTTTGGATTGTTGTTGCTGAAACATTATGCAAAGAGGCATGTTAATACAAAAATGTAAATCTAGTTCAGAGATTTAATTTTTATAACAAAAAGTGGCTTCCGTAGTCACCCGGATGCTTGAGTAGCTAAAGAGAAAATAAAATAGAAAAGATGTTAGACTAGAAATTTTAACTATGTATATTATTACCTGGATTAGTGCATTCATTACATCGAAGCCCATTTAATGTAGATTTAATTAACTTGATCTCTTTAACATGTTCATGTTTAAGACTAGATAACTGCTGCCTGAAACAAGAATTTCATTTATTTAGTAGAAGATAGTGTTATAAATATTGACCTATTTTAAGAAACGTACCTTAAGTTTTTTATTTCAGTCCTGGCTAGACATATCTGATTCTTATAGTTTTCTATATCATCGGACATATTACAATCTTTAATTATTATAATCTTATATGATTAGAATAGTGAAGAAAAATTTAAATCAGACCGCAGCTCACCTTTTCATTTCACTTACAATACAGATGGATGTCACTATTTGACCGTCCTTACGATCAAAACAAACATTAAATGTAAACGTACAAAGTGTGTTTTTATAGATCCAGTAACCACAATACAGAAAGAAAAAACCAGTGTAGGTTTCAGTTACTGTAATAAAGTTGATTTAATGAAATTCCATTAATTCGTTTTTATTAACCGCATAAAATGTATTTCAAGAAGTAACGTGAAAATAAACAAGTGACAGTATTTGACAACCAATTTTAGGGATGGGACTGAGTCGGGATCTAAATTATAAAAATTGATTTGATTGTCAGACTTATGTCTAACCACAATCTATGCTTCAAATTAAATAATCATTTTATCTGTTAAACTTTAATACAACACGAACAAATAATTATTCTTCTCATAAAACTTGAAAATAAATAAAATTATTTCATTCATCGCTATTTGCTACTTCTCATAAATTATTTTATATAATTCAAACTCTGTACTTTTTACTTAAGGATTAATTGACGTGTAAGTGAGTCCATGTGCTCGTGCTCTCAAATGAGAGAGTATATACTCAAAAGTTTATAAAGATAAACGAAAATAATTGAAAAACTTGACTGGGTCATCTTTTTATTTGCCAAATAATAAATAAAACGTTCCTTCCAAATATTTTACTCTTAGTAGCGGGTGCTGCCAATATTTTGTCATTATTTGTCTTTTTTGCGTCTTAAATACAATAGATATTCCTACTCTAGAGACCATGGCGTCCGCAATCTTCTGAAATTCTGTACAAATGGCGTCAAGTCAAACTTCCAAGGCGAATTATGAAAACCATATAACAGTCCGCGATAACGGGACGTGCTGAATTATAAAAGCGCCCATTATCCTAAAGCTGGCACCAGACATGGTAATCATCGACCAAAGTTTGATAACACATTTTCAAACATTTGAAAAAAAAATTCTGATCAAAATCTCTACCGCAAAGATGACTTACAGAATGGACGACGATTTTGTGGACGACATCAGTCTGTTTTACTTGAGAGTGTTTAAATGTTTATATTATTCTTTATATAAATTCTTATTTATAAGAATTTATCTAATGAACAGTGCAACTCTCAAAAATATTTGTCCGTAAAACTACAATCAAAACCCCCTAAAATCCCGCCAATTACTTGAAAATCCCCCTAAAACCGGCAGTCATACTTTTTTTTTCAGTTGTTTGGCAATCGGTCGTTATATGGGCCACGACCATTTCTGCCAGTAGCAAGTGATGGGCAGAGTTTCTCCCGAGTTCTTGTTGTAAAAACACGTGCTGAGAGACTCCATTTTTAACCTCAATGAACCGTAAAATTTTTGTTACTTTAGTTACATTTTCACTTGACACTGGCAAAATGTATACGCTTAATGCGACGCGACGCCATTAATTAAAAATAGAATAGAATAGAAGTGACAGGCAGTCCTACTTGTTTGTTCACAAAAAAAAAATTCAAATGTTTGACGTGTGTTTGACAATGTGTTATTAAACTTTGGTCAATGATTGCTACGTATTGAGCCGCCTTTAGGATAATACCTATATCAAAACCAATTTGAAATTAATTGGTAATATCATTTGAAACTAATGGGTAATTATTAAGTCACTTTTTAATGTAGATCAGTATTTTCATTTCAAGATTTACTTTATTTATAATCAATGTTACTATAATAAACGGACAACACTATTTGCGGTTGTTGCGGTTTGCCATTTACCGCACACGTGCTGAGATTTTGTGATATTTTTAAATTATTTTACTTTACAGTGTCCGAGGGGCATCGTAGCTCGTCTACTAATTGAAGATATTGTTTACCAACATCTGTTTTCAATCTTTCTTGAGATGTAAGTTTAATTACTATGTTATTTTGTCATAAAGGGGTGGGGCAAAATGTCTCTGGTAAAAGGCAGCCACGTGTCCTATTTTTTAGGTTTTCTTCCTTTTTTTATTCAATCTAAAGTCTTTTTCGATTACCTTGAAGTAATTTACAAGATATGTCATGTATTTGTTACCTAAATTTTGGTGTCTTATTAGCCTGACAGCTCTATATTCATTGCAATTATTTTGTTTTCTGGTCATCGATTATTTTTGACCACCGGTTTTATTTGGCCAGAGTAGAATTGATAGTAATAAAAAAAAGCATTGAACAGAGTCTATAATACCCGTATCTGTAAATATTGATTTCCCCTTTTTCAAAATTATATTGATTTAATCTTTTGACATTTAGGTTAGAAAATATAGATTCTCTTATAGTTTCTGAAGTGCTTTCAAACCTTAATTTTAAATTTATGTATGATTTAAAGTATTAAAATGTCCTAGTATTAAATAACCTAAATCATTGTGATGAAATAAAGTAGGCCATTTGTGTAGGAAATTTCAAATGAGTTCTGCTAACAAACTTAACACAGAAAATCTATGATAATAATTCCTGTTCCGACTTTAAATTTGAATTACTTAATTGTATCTGGTACCACAATTGTATTTTTAAGTAAATTATTGTCATCTACCCTCATTAGTCCAATATAAGATTTACAGAAGAATTTTCTTCAATACCTTCCTATTTTTTGTTATATGTTAAATATATGAAAATCAATACGTTAATTTTTGTTGATTTTCCTTCAGTGCCTTAATATCATTAATCAGGTTATTTATTTCAGTACATAGTGTTGATGGCCATGGTTTCGGAAGCCAAAGTGAATGGTGGTGAGATGGAGGCCCCAACAGAGCTGCCACCAGCCCTGGCAGAGAAGCCTGCAGGCTTACCACCCGGCAAGTACTCTCTAGTCGGTTGGGATATGGATACTACTGGAAGACGCCTTATTGATGAGGTAAGTGCTTTATTTATTTTTGTGTATGATTTTTTTATGGAATAAACAACTTTCTTTATCAAGTGAATGTGAACTATTGAATGTTCAACAAACTTTTTCCACATTTTTAATGTCAGTTGGTTGGCAGTCAAGTATACAACTTGCCTAGTGGCAAGCAGTCACCATAGCCTAAAGACACTTGTGACACTGAGGTCACAAACATGCACTGCCAATCTTAATTCCCTTCCTTACCCTGTGGAGCTCTGGCAATCTTATGGATGCCACATACAATCAATTCTGCAGCATGATTGGAGGGGTGTCATGCCAAATTAGCATCAAGTAGACTTCTCATGCACATCCACAGCCACAAACTATCAATTTGGCATGATCATCAGTTTCGTCCGTTACAGAAACAACAAAAAGTAGTGTTATTTAACAGTGTGCTTCTGTAAGGTGGAGACTGAAGGTACTATCCCAGTTCTGGCGCTCCAAATTCAAGTAGATACTCTGCTGTGCCCTACTTGACTAAAATATACATAATTTTGTCATGTAAATAAGAACTTAGGTGAAACTTGAACTTCTTTGTGTTTTTGGGTATTCATAATTATTCTTCCAAATAATAAATATCAAATATATAATAATAGATGCCATTGTAGTTATTGATATCTTAGGTGCCATTAGATAGCATCAAAAATGTGTTGACCTTATCTCAAACATTAGATAAGATACATGAACAATGAACAGGCTTATTGTTGTTTAATTTTATGAAATTGGGTGCAATGACTTATTTATCCTTTATCAATTAGCATATAGTTATTGGACAATGAACATTAAATATCAATCATTTAATGATAGTCATTATACTTATTACTATACATATATTTCATTACAAACTTGACATTCATAATCATAAGTTTATGCTACATAAAATAACCAAATTGAATATGAATTTATTTGATTTAAACAACACATTAAAACCATTTAACACCATGATTCCCTTTTTGGTGTGGTTCTGTTAACAACATATTTATTTCTCAAGTATTGTTTTGTCAATAAATTGCAACATGGATTTAAAAATTCAACTTGGATATTAGGGTAAAAATATGGGTCTAACAACACAATAACTGCTGCTGACTAAAGGCACTGTTTTATTAAATTTGCAACTAAGCTCTTGACAATGATTGTATCTGTTGCAAATCTATGATAGGACTAAAGATGGAAGAACTAATACTACTCCAACTAAGTGGATGGTTCAGTCAGGTAGACTTGAATAAAAACCCATTCCACTTAGAGTTCAGCATGAAAAAAATACACTAACCCATTTTAAGACAGAAATAAGCTAATTATTACTGGGAAGTGGACAATACCCACAAGTCAATAAGTTCATTATCAAGTGACAACTCTCATTTATTGCCTTGTGTAATACTTTGTTGAATGTAAAATTTACACTCATTACTGTATTTCATTAACATGTTATCTGTCCTTAACATTGTTTGATAACCCTGGCTAGAATATTTGCCTCAAATCAATGTAGAACTAATAAGTAATAACCCTACCTACTCATTTTATTTTTAGTAAATTAGTTAGACTCTGGGCTTTCCCAAACATATCTTTGTTTTGGGATTTTGCCATTTTTTGCGTCAAAAACAAGTAACATTTTAAATGAAATATGCTGAGCACTTGATTTGAGAATTTTGAGAACCCATCTCAAAACCGAGCTCAAGTTTGGAAATCTCCACTCACATCTTTCTCTACTTTTATTTCCGCTCGACGCGCTCGCGTCACTCAGACAGCCAATCTATGTGGATCGCCTCACGACTCCCCTGAGATAATGCAGCGGCGCCCGCGATGCACAGTTTTAGGGAAACTCTGGGTTAGACTAAGGAAATGTACACACAAACAACAACCACATCACATCACAACAATAAAAAGTAGTCAAACAGTGGTCCCGTATGAATAACGTCGCTACAGTATTTCAGTTACGTTGTGGTAACTACTACAAAATATTATGTGGTTGCATTGTCGTTTATTTTTGAGAGGTGGCCAGTGCGCGGTTTTGCTGGTGGTTACGTCATAGTTGCGATGTGTTCGCGTGACCACACGGTTCCGTTGACGGCAAAATGTGGTCCATGTGCAATAAAATATCAATTGTCATGCAAATATAGCTGCCGCCGCCAAACCAAACATCTACATACCTTCAAAATAATTAAATAATTTTTCTAAATATGTTAAGTAAAGTTAATACTAAACAAGTGTGATTTCAGGTAGTATTCACTCAAAAGGAATATAATAAATAGAATTAGCAATTGAGCTGTTTTCTTCTTTTTAGTGGTGTACACTATTCCTTGATCAATAATAAATTGGTTGGTGTTTTCCTTATTTTTCAGAATAAAATTGCAATTACAAGTTAGAGCTAATAAAATAACAACTCTTGTTTCCATGCCCACAAATACGTGAATCTTTTCAAATACAGAAAATAGAAGTAAAATTGCTTTTAGTAATATTGGTACCGAAAAGTAGTCAATCATTGTAGATCGATATCATTTTAGTAAATATTTTTTACATTGATCTTATGTAATAACTTTACATACCTATTTAAAACTTATAAATGCACTCATGAGTATTGACTTTGTCATACTTTCGAAGTACTCCCCTTTAAATGAGAAAAGTTGCAAATAATACAATAATATACCTATCACAGATGAAATGAAATAGCTCTTTTTATTTAAATAGACTTTTCTAAGTACTTTGAAATCGTCAAAAGCCCTACCACCATTTTGGGACGAAATAATTATTTCACTTAAATAACTATTATTATGCTAAGATGAAGAAATGGCGAAAGAAACTCCACAGCATACAATTAAGTAACGATTTCAAACATCAATACAGCTTAATAAATAATTATCAATAAAATTTAAGTACAGTTTTACATTGGCAGTTATTACTCCCACGCATTTGGATCATTTATCCTGTAAAAAGCTTATCTATATAATTCAATTAATCACATTTATGAACTAAGTAATATAACTTTTGATACCCACCACCATTTTATGTTATTGTTAGATAGGTACAGACATTCCTTTCTATTTAGATGCTAAGCATACATTTATGATCCTATCCTATTGAATATGATAAAATCGGGATTTCTACTACCAAGAAGCTATAATAATAATAATAATAATAATAATAATAATCTTTATTTGCGTAAGAACATGGTATATACAGGTGTCACAATCAATTATAAAGCGCCAATGTCTTGCTGATTTGCATGCAAAATATCTGAGTAGGTACATAATAATATACATTAATTATAACTTGTTATCAAAAAATTCCTTTAAATAATAAAAGTTTTTGTCATTGATCCATTTATACAGTCTCTTTTTAAATAAACTTGAATTCAACATTTTAAATTCATTTGGAATTCTATTATAAATACGAACACACATAGTTAAACAGTTTTTGCTATATTTATCTGATTTCGGTACATCTCTTAAAACAAGTCTATGAGGATCACGTTTGAGTCTTGTATTAACATCGCTGGCTTTCAGAAATATTTCTTTATGTGCATGAACAAAAATACAAATTTCATATATATACAATGATTGAAGTGGTAGCAAACCAAGGTCTTTGAAATAAGGTCTACACGATACGTCCGGTGGAATTCCACAAATAGCCCGTATACACTTTTTTTGTGCAATAAAAACTCTATTTTTATCTGTGCCATTGCCCCATATCATAATTCCGTAGCGTAGTATCGATTCAATGTAAGCGCGGTAGGCAGTAACTGCTGTTTTTTTATTTGTTACATTTTCGATTCGGAAAAGTGCATAAACAAACTGATTTATTCTGTTGTTCAAATTCTCTATATGTATCGTCCATTTTAGATCCTGGTCTATTGTTATGCCTAAGAATTTAGTATGTGTCACTTCTGATATTTTATGTACGTCAAGTTTAAAATTATACTGAGGATGTTTAGATTTATTAAATTGTATAAAATTCGATTTATTTAAATTAATTTTCAAATTATTTATGTCAAGCCATTTAGTAATGTCATCGATGGTATTATTAATATCATATGCGTGTTCACTTATTGTACTATTTTTTTTATCTGATGTCACAATTATAGAAATGTCATCCGCAAAGAGAGTACATCTATGATTTGTCACTTTCATTATGTCATTTATGTACAGGATAAATAATATTGGTCCTAATACGCTTCCTTGAGGAACTCCATATTTATTAGCTTTAAAAGAGGAGGAAAAGGGTGTTAAAGTATTTCCGTCCATTTTGTGAACGACGACACACTGCCGTCGATCTTTCAAATAAGACGACAACCATTTCAATGTAAGCCCTCTTATCCCCACAAATTCCAGTTTTTGCAATAATAAGTTATGTTCAACAAAGTCAAAAGCTCTTGAAAGGTCAAAAAATAATGCTGTGGTCAAATGATTTTTATTTATATATGTCAAAACTGTATTAATAAGATCAAATGTTGCCAATGTTGTCGATTTTTGTCTCTGAAACCCAAATTGTTCTTTTTGAATAATTTCATATTTTTCACAATAATTTAATATCCTTTTATACATACATTTTTCGAAAATTTTGGATAAAATGGGAATAAGAGTAATGGGCCGGTAATTATTTATATCCTTTTTATCCCCTTTCTTATGTAGTGGTGTGACGAGAGATAATTTAAGTTTTTCTGGAAAGATCCCTGAAGAAAAGGACAGATTGATTAGATGCGTAAGTACAGGAATTAATTCGTAGATACAAGATTTAATTATTTTAGTATTTATGCCATCGTAGCCTACCGAATTTGTGTTATTTAAACACAAAATTTCTTTTCTTACCTCCTCTTCTGTCATTGGTTTAAGATATATGGAGTTACATATATTTCTTACATTTTTTAAAATTGCCGGTCGTGTGTTGTTTTGCGTCAAATTATTAGTCAAAGTTTTACAGTTATTATCAATAAAATGGTCATTAAAAGCAGAAGCTATATCAAAAGGGCTTGTCAAAATTTTACTCTCAATTTTTAATTCTGTAATAGTTTCTTTTTTGGATGAGTTACATATCTCATTTTCAATAATTGACCAAGTTGCCTTGCATTTGTTTCTACTATTATTTATATATTTTATGTTTGTGTTCTTTTTTGAAAAGTATATGCATTTTTTTAAAATGTTTGAGTAGTTTACATATTTAGTTTTGTTAAAGTTTGTTTTATTTTTGTAAAAATTGAATCGCAGGAATCTTTTTGCTTTGCAACTCTTTCTCAAACCTTTACTTATCCAGTTTTGTTTGTTATTATTATTTTTACTATTTATTTTTATAACTGGAAAACAAAGATTGTAAAACAAACAAAACAAATCATGAAAGTTATTAAATGATAAGTTAAGATCCGTCTCAGCATATGTTTCAGACCACAACACACTGCTCAAACATTCTTTAAATTTCTGAATATTATGAACATTATAGTCATTCCTGTAAATTATGTATGACTTTATGTATTTGTTCTTCTGTTGTATCGGAAAACTTAATAACTGCGCAGTGTCATGGTCGGACAGATACAGAGGCAAGACAGTACCCTTGGCGTTTTTTATATTACTTATAATATGATCTATGCAAGAGTTCTTTCTTGTAGGAACGTCGATATGAA